>WOXC01007887.1:0-1205000 GCA_011680675.1 Gymnobelideus leadbeateri
TCAAAGAACCTTTGCTTTTGAAATGTACTTGTCAATGAACTCTGTGGTTCCACTCAATATCCCTTTGAGTTTCCAAACCAAAAGATCTTGCCCTGATCACCACTTTCTTCTCTCAGTTTCCCACATTTACTAGACTATATGTTCTGTGGGGTAGGAAATGTCTTACTCTTAGGATGGTGTTTGACCATAATGTGTAATTTATAAACCCTATTCATAGATTTTTCATGATGATTTGAATATTAGTGAAATAGAGCAACTATTTCTCAGATACTTCTATCTCAAAGGTTCTTGCTGAGAATTTCCATTTTAAAAAAAAAATATATATATATATATATATGTATAAAAGTTTAACCATCTACATGGAAAAAAAGAGTGGATGAAAAGTTCCTATTGTTCATTTTGTGATATGTACTTAGTTGGACAAGCCATAGAACTAGTCCCTCATTAAATATATCAGATAGACGGGGAACTTGGTCTAGAATTGAAATGTGAGAAATTGTTTAGTACTCCCCCCCCCCCACGTTAGTCATGTTGTGAAAGAAGAATCAAAACAAAAGGGAAAACCAAGGGAAAGAAAAAAACAAAAAAAAAAGAAAGAAAGAGAAAATACTATGCTTCAATCTGCATTCAGACCCGTGATTCTTTCTCTGGATGTGGATAGCATTAAGGTACTTTTAATAATCCTAAGTGTTTTACTGTTGCATACCTCTTAAACAGTAATATTCATTGAGTAATACTATATAGCTAAAAATCATGGAATGCAATGTTCTCAGAAGAAATAAAATTACTGGTGACCAAAAGGGGAATGGAGAATCTCAGGAGGAATATAAACAGGTTATTTCCTATCATTACTAATGCTAATTTTTATATAAAAAGTGGAGTCAAATACATCATCAAGGATATTTGTGAATACAAAGGGAGCTAGGCTTGCCTTGTAGCAAAAATAGGCAACAAAATAGCAGACAACTTTAATAAGAAAAAGTGACCAGAAGGAGGTTTCCAACATAGATGATTGAATTACTACTATGGAAGTCTTTAAAAACATACATTTGAGAATAACCACTGGTATGGGAAAATTAAGTTCTGCACAATAGGAAACATGATCCACCTGGATAAGATCTGTCTAAGTGTATATAAGATTGTTGTTATAGTATGTGTAGAACAAAATGTGGTTTCTCAAGTAGACTACTTGCTAAAGTACTAGAAGCCTTTAGGCCTCAGAAGTCAGGTGATGCATCTTTCCTGCATCCTTCTCATTTCTCTTTCCAATTTTTCCTCCACTTCTCTTATTTGATTTTTAAAGTCCTTCTTAAGGTCCTCTATGGCCTGCAACCCGCTCATGTTTTCCCCTGGGGCTTTTGGAGCAGGACTTCTGACCTCACAGTCCTTTTCCCGCTCTATGCCCCCAAAATAGGAGTCTAGGGTTGCATTTTTCTGTTTCCTTTGCCTTGGCATGTTGCCACTTAATTACTTGACTTTTGGGCTTGTTGCCACACTATGGCTTTAAGGCCAGATAGAGGAATTTTCGTCCCGAACGTGTGGGGGGCAACTTCCGTTTCTGGCAAGCTGTAAACCCACCCACAACTTCCACCTTAGATCACAATCCAGATCCAGGGAGGTTAAAGCAAGAGCGATTACCCCCCAAGACTGATCGCTGGATCTCCCCACGATTTGTAGGCTGGGAGCCAGAGCTGCCTCTGAAAACTACAAAATGGCATGTCTCCTCAGCGGCTTCTAGCCCCCAGGGGAGGGAGCTGACGCATCCCAAATACAGGTCCCAAAGTCCATAGGACACTAACCTCTTACTTTGTCCTAGGCATGTCTATGTTGATAATTCTGGAGTGGCCACAGCTCCTGGTGTTCTGGGGTTCCTCCAGCCGGCTGCTGGCCCTGCCGCCCTGGGGCTAAAACCTCGGCTCACACGGACCTGGGCTCGGCCTCGCTCCCCTCGCTCTGTGCGGCTGCCGGCTCCCAGACCGCTGCGCTGGTCCTTCCTGCAGGGTGCTGGGCTGTCCTCAGCGGGAGGTTAGCTTCTCTGTGTCGTTCTGTGGGTGCTGGGGCTCCAGAAGTTGTTCACAGTCCTTTTTTACATAGTTTGTGGGGAATCTGGGGGCAGAGAGGCTTGGAAGAGCTGTTTCTACTCCGCCATCTTGGCTCCACCCCCGACAATTCTGCTTTTTAAGATATTCTTCTCTTCAGTGGATTTTTGTGCCTCTTTTACAATTTGATCTACTCTATTCTTTAAGGTCTTCTTTTCTTCAGTATTTTATCTGTTGACTCTTTTTTCATTATTTTCTTGTATCACTCTCATTTCTTCCCCCATTTTTCTCTACTTCCTTATTGATATTTTAAATCTTTTTTTGAGCTCTTCCAGGAATTTGGGGGAGGAGACAGAAACCAATTTACATTTTTCTTTGAGGCTTTGCATGTAGCTATTTTGACATTGTTGTCTACTGCGTTTCTGTTTAGATCTTTCCTGTCACCACAGTAACTTTCTATGGTCACATTCTTTTGTATTGTTTGATCATTTTCTCCAACTATTTCTTGACTTTTAACTCCATGCTAAAGTGGGACTCTGCTTCCAGGGTGGAGGGGTCCCTGTCCCAAGCTTCAGGTTTTTTGTAAAGTTGTCTTCAGTCTTATATCTGGAGGTCTATATGTTTTCAGTTCTTCTAAGGTGGTATGATCTACGAAGTGTGTTTATTACTCTCCTGCCATGTGAGTGGCCACCAGCACTCTTTTCCACCCTGGAACTGTGACCAGGATCTTTGCTTCCCTGTAACTGTAAGCTCTTGTGCACTAAAGGTTCTGCTCACCCTTGGACTGGGTCCCAGTATTACAACCTGGATATACATATGGCAATGCAACAGAGTCCTGCACATAGTGTCAGCAAAAGGAACCTTGTAATCTCCTTCTGATCAGTTGTCTGATCCCCCCTGTCTGTGGACTGAGAACTCTGGCAGCTGCTGCCAACAATTCAGTTGCCCCAAGGCCTGCTCCCATCTTGCCAGAGTGTTGCCTGTGCTACACTCCACTTTCACCCTGGAGCAATAGACCTTTCCTGCCAACCTTCTCAATTGTCTTGAGGCAGAAAATCGTTTCAACCCATTCTTTTATGGATTCTGCCACTCCAGAATTCATTTTGAGACACTATTTAAAGTTGTTTAGAGGGGAATTTCGGAGAACTCAGGTGAGTCCCTACCTCTTCTTTGCCACTTTGACACTGCCCTCCAAGCAAAAATCATTTTCTCAGACTCTGACAGTATTATCCATGTGGATTTGATAGCAGTAGCAGTTTTTTTTCTCTCCAAAATATCCTTGTGAATTTTTTTTCTTTACACATGCATTGCTACCAAAGTCAATATAGCATAGCTGTATTTTAGGAAAACAATTTGCAAATTTTAAATACCTATAGGAATGCTGGCTATTCATATTTTTGGAGAGGTGCATTTTGGCCATAACAGGCCTTAATGCATCACAGAGAGGAATTATAAATCATCCCTGTAAAATATATCAAAGACATGTTTGACTCATGGGTAAAATAATTTAAGTGAGACAGAATTAGACAAAATCATCAGCCTCTTTCAGTCACCAGTGCCCAGTGGCACAGCAAAAGCCAAGACAACTGGTGATGGCTCTGAATGCAGCAGATGACCTTGGCATCTTTGGTTTCTAACCAAGCTCTAAGAGATACACAGCACCTGCTTCTGCCTTCTTTATGGCCTGTTGAAAAAAAGTATTCATATCCACCTATTCTGCTGGGAGGAAGTCTTCATACCTGGGGTAGACACACTTTAACCCACATACAGGTTTGAGGCCTGTAATTTATCCACAACCTGCTCTAGTATATCTGCCAAAATGGTTTTACCAGGGTATGCCTGCTGTACATCCTTCTTCTTCTTGTTCTTATTATTGTGTTTCTTGTTCTTGTTCTTCTTCTCCAATATTAGAGCAAAAAAGATCAGATAGGCATGTGGCAAGTGCAGGGAACAATCAAAGGGCATGCTCCCTTAGTACCTTCATGACAAGGAAGGCCTCCAGCACATGGGCGAATTCTTCCATTCTCCCTCTGTGGAAAACTTATGGAAGGGCATGAACAAGAGTTAAAGAGGATGGATGAGTAGGCATGGATAAAGTCTGATCTGTACCATCAGAACAATCATATTGATGGGATCTCATATCCATTTGAATGTTAGAATTATTAACAACAAATATTTAATCATTGATTTGAGAAAAGTTAACGAACAAATTATGGGCTTTCTATATCATGGTGAGAGATACATTTATATAAAACCAAATATATGGGGCCATGGTTTGACCAGAAAGAATCATAGCAATAGTCACATTATAGACAGGTGCTTTTGAAAGGGTTTTTACCGCACACAGAATTTATCAAACAAAAGTGGGAGTATTTGATTTGCCTGGCACAAAACACTCTCCCTCTTCTGTGTTTAATTGAAGCATCAAAGAGAAGCAATTCCAATTGAAACAATTTCCCCCATAGACTTCCTTGTGTTTTGACCATTACAACATGAGGCCCCTGAGCTCTGCTCATTTTCCTAGGTAATAAAAACGGTGTCTAGACTACTGCTACAATTTTCCTGGCCTGTGATTTCATTGTAATGAGAAAATAGCATAAAAGATTGTTTTATTCCTTTATGGAGGCTTAATTTTCCTTTGATATTTTTCTGCATGAATTTTCAGCACAAAAAAAATACAAAAATGCCTTACTATTTAAGCAAGACCAAAGAAGAATCATTTGGCATAAATTAACAAATATCATTAATAACAATCTTGAAATATAACCTCTGTGACAAATACCAAAATGTACATTCTACAAATATAATAATGGAGTAGGTCCACAGGTTTTGGAAACAAGTTAATAAGTTTATTAATTTTAAAAAACTTTTCATTTAACAAAAAATTTGCAAGTAAGTCAGAAACTAGCATGACCATCACTCACTTTATAACTATTGTGTTCTAATAGCAAATGTGTAATAATTTTATGAAAACTTTTTGAGTGTTCTGTATTCAGTCCCTACTAAATATGGTTCAGAAATATTCCCAGATAATATAAAGTCATGAATTAGCATATTACATTAAGACAGAGCTAGCTTACTTAAATTCCTTTTTCAATTTTAGCTATATACCACAACATTCTATTTTTATCCTAAGTTATATTGCTGTCATGCTTCTGTGATGAAATGCCATGTGTGGTCATCTAAGTATATCTGTTTAACTCTCGGGACTTTTAAAATGTCAGATAACCAAAAGAGAGGTAAAAATCAGTTACCTATAAGGTGTAGGTCAAAACTAGTAGTGGTGGATTTAGTTCTAATAAAACATGAACAAAATTAAGAATCCATACAGCAGTCATATATGAAAAACACAATCATTGGAATCTGGTCATCAGCTCACAAGGTCTTTAGGAAAGATGGAGAAAGAAGATTGGTGTCATATTAAATAGGTTTTCAGGCTCTTTCCCTGACTAGAATTATAAATAGTCATGATGAAGAAGGAAGATAAAGACTAGCAACAAGTTATATCCCAAGGGCCTACATTTTGGAAATAAAGAGCATGGAGATAAGTGGCATGGTTCATATGCCAAGTAGACCCTAGTGAGGAAGACCCAGCTATGGCTGAGTCATATTTTAAATAAAATGCCAGGAGATGTCAACATTAATTAGCTAATATTAAAAGTTACTTACTTCTGACATAATATGTAATATGAAAAATAACTAGGTTTAGAGAAAGATCACCTTCAATCTTCTAGGACTACTAATGCCTATTTGTATTTAAGTGAGTTAATTTAGCAATAAAAATTATGGAAAGTTTCTGGACAAGGAATCAGGAAGATCTGAATTCAACTCTTACCTCAAGCACTTACTATCTTGCAAATTAGCTTCTGCCCAAGTTTCCTCTTATATGATCTGGGGATAATAATAGTGTTTATATCACCAGGTTGTTGTGAGGATCAAGTGAGATAATATATGTAAAGATTTTGGTAAACATTAAAATGTTATATAAATTCTAATTCAATCTTTATGGTTAAAGTTGATATTTATTTAGTAACATTGATATTTTCTGGAATTGGCCTTTTAGCTATTACATTCATATTATGTCTATAAAAGTATACTTTGTTTTGATCTAATATATCTTATGCATGCAAATATTGCATTGCCAAGATGGTTCATGACGGGGGCAGCTAGGTGGCGCAGTGAGTAGAGTGCTGGCCCTGGAGTCAGAAGGACCTGAGTTCTGATCTAGCCCCAGACACTTAACGCACACACAAACAGAAACCTAGCCGTGTGACCTTGGGCAAGTTACTTAACCCCAATTGCCCTCCAAAAAGCAAAAAAAAAAAAAAAAAAGATGGTTCATGAAGGAAATGTTTCCCAAAAGCATTGCCTATTCTGGCTTGACCACATTAGCACCTTCGTACTATTTACATCTCAAATTACAACATTCCCAGACTTGAGCCTCTCATGTGATTTCCATACAGAATCATGAAAGTTCAATGTCACCCTCCTTATAGACCACTCCCAGGCACACACAAAGGAAATAAGTAAATGAAAAGGAAATAAGCAAACCTTAAGAGAAAAATCCATTCAGTAATGAGGGTGTTACAAATAAAGTCATAAACTAAGCAAGCAGGTGGGGGTCAAGGTCAAGTCATTTTCAGCTCCTTAATGAGGATTATTAAACATCTTCAGGAAATAGTAAAGGCAGTTGTTGAAAATAAGACATACCACCCTGAAATGTTTCCGATGACTTCAAAACAGTTTAAGACCTTTTGTTAGATTGTTTGTAGGCATTGCCTACAGCTAAATAACTGTGACTCCTAAGGTTCTGACTCACAGAAACCAAGGTTAGTTCTGAACTAGATTGACTGACTACTCAACATGGGTAGAAGTCATAAGATAGTTATTTAAAATTTTTACTGTGTTTTCACTGTATAGATATCTACCCTACAGAAGAGTATTTACTAATACTTGGGGGAAAGACATGCATTTTCTCAAAGTAAAGCAAGTTGAAAATGTAACTAAACAGTATGCATGCAATTTCAGAATGAAAAATGACACATGAGCCAAAATTCCCCAACAGCTAATGTGCGTGGTCTTATACCCCTGTATCATATTCATATGCTTATTCATTCACCTAAATTTCTGCCTCTCCATGAACTGAAATTCATAGAGAATGTTTATTTATCACAACAGTTTCACTGACCAATGGCCTTTGCCTTCAGATCCTCTGATTGCTTTAAGAAGCTTCCTTTGAACCCACCAGATTTAGAAGTTGATTGATTGAGGATATATTTTTAGTTAGAGGTTTTCAAAACTAACACAAGACTACAATTTGGGGAGTTGTTTTTTTTTTCCAGTCTCTGCTTTCCTAATATTATAAATTCCATGTAATTAGGACCTGTTCAACTATAAAGAACTTAAAGAACTGCTGATTCACCTGATATAAACAGTAACAGATCCTATTAAAAAATCTGTCCCATAAGAAAATTCCTTTCAATTAAAAACTCAGAGATATACCTGGAACATTATTTATATTGTTGATGTCATGGGACACATGTGAATTTACCAGTAAATCATATAACTGGAGGCTCTTAAATGTCACATTGTGGGTAGTAGCTTTGCTTTTTATAGCATGCTGTGAATAAAATTTAAAGTTACCTCCCTTGCTTGACATGAAACTGGCTTCTAAAATTAATTGGCCGTTGATTGACTCACATGGACCTTGAATAAAAAGAATCAAAAAACAGAGATGTTACGAATATGGGATTACAGGAGGTAAATTAGATTTCGTTAAGTTTACTTAGCCATGTCCTCTTTTCTTTTCTTCTATTTTTAGTGACAAAATAAAACTCTAAGGAGATTTCTCCCATTAAGAGAGCTGAAAGATAAAAAAAAAAAGGTTATGGTTTCATATGTATATGACAAAGGCATTCCTATTTCTTTTTTTTTTTTTAAGTAATTGGGGTTAAGTAACTTGCTCAAGGTTACACAGCTAGTCATTATTTATGTGTGGGTGCTCATTTTCTGAGGCTGGATTCGATCTCGGGTTATCCCAACTCCAAGGCCAGCACTCTTACTCACTGCGCCACCTAGCCGCCCCGGCATTCCTATTTCTAAATAATATTTAAAGTAAACTATTTTGAGTCCAATTTCTACACTTTGAGAACTCTTGTGTATTAAATGAAATACCCCATTCCCCCATTTAAAAAAATCCAATAAATGACATTGGAAATATGACAGATGCCAATAATCCAGCAGCTTTAATATTTTTCAGCTACATGATGCAGTCTAAAACCCAGGAAAGAGTCAAACCTGGAATCACGTGGCACAGAGTTTGAGCTTGAGTAGGTTCCATCATCACCCAGCTCAAAGTCTATACCACTTCCACACCAATTCTTTAATAAAAAAAGAGAATAGACCATCAATGCCAGCACCATGGATACCTTCCTCATTATCATCTTCACTCCCTCCCTATTCACTGTCTATTTCTCTAATTCCTACACACATCTTCAATATCTCCTCCATACTAAACAAAAAAAAAAAAAGAGCATAAGGTCTGGGACTTGACCTATGATTTTATGGATACATGGAACTCTCTAGTGAGGAAACTTCCTCTACCAATGGAGGTTGGCACCTTCTCTGCAATTTAAGGGTCTTTAGTAGCTGCCCAGACTACTGAGATGTTAAGTGACTTCCCCAGGGTCACACAACCAGTATATATTAAGTGGTAGAACCTGAAAGTAGGTTTTCCTGATTCCAAAGCCATTTCTCTATCTACTATATGGGTGGGGGGGAGAAGAACCTCTAGGATCTTTTGACAGCCCTTCCAGTCCCCTCCACTTCATTACTGAGCTAGAAAGTAGAATCTATACTCACCACTTCCCCTGCTTTCTGTTCATTTTCTATTCAATTTCTTGAGATCTAGCCTTTGACCTCACCACCCCACTATAAATCTCCCCAAGGTCATTATGAGCTAAATGGTTTTTCCCCCTCATTTTTCATCCTCTTTTGCCTTTATCAACCTTTTGACACTGTTGAATCCTGCCTCCCTTCTTACATAGCTCTTTTCCTCCCAAAACCTCCCAATTTCCTTAATTTTGTTTATGATACTGTCACCCTCCATTACCTACACTCAATTATCTTTGATCCTCCTCCTTCCATCATCACAATGCCATTATGAAGTTTCATTTTTTCATCCACATTTAACACATCCATCTTCTTTATTCATCATGACACAATCCAACTTCACTTCTTAACCTCCTGACTTACCTATTATAAAATAGTTTCTAAATTTGTCTCTGTGTTTCCAGTCTTTTCTCTCTACATACTATACTTAACACTTCTGGCAAAATATTATCTCTAATCCAAAATATTATCTCTGATCACCTCCCTCTTTTGCTAATTTGTCTTTAAAGCTCTCTGCAATCCATCCCCAAACCACTTTTCCCCACTATCTTTTCTACTACTTCTCTTTGTATGCTAAAGGTTTTAGCCAAACTCTACTACCATCTGTTTTCCAGTTTTGTTCTATTTTATGTCACATTCGCATGTCAATGTAGACCATCTTCAATCATTGCAATGTATTCCTTCTTTACAACCACCTAATGAAATATTTTTTCTTCAAGGCTCAGCTGAGCTTTCTCCTTGAAGACTTCTCTGGTCTCTTCAACTGGAAAGCTTTTTCCTCCCTCTCAAATTCTCCTAGATGACTTAGAGAAGAGAACATAGAATAGGGTCGAGTATACTCCTTACTTATTATTGATGTTACACTACTAACATCATGAATGACCTATCATCTTTCAAGATGTACACATTTGTTTCTGCTACCTTCCTGCCATCTTTATTTTTGTCAGGTACTGATCTCTGCTAGCTTTAATATTAATATGACACATAATGGATGCCACTTCTTCATGACCTATTCTGTCTTTAGTTCCTTCCAGTCCAGCTTCTTTCCTTACCACTTAGTAAATCTCCTTTCTCAGAAGTGAACAGTGACAGCTTAGTTACTAAATCTAATGACTTTTTCCAGTGTTCATCCTTTATGACTTCTGTAGCTTCTGAGGCTTTTCTAAACACTACTTACAACAAATAATCTATGTTCCCTTGGTTAAGAGACACCATGGTATCCTGAGCCTCTCTACTGCTCCTGTTGATTCTTTTGTTGGTTTAGCATTCTATCCCCATTCCTTTAGCATGACCATTTCCCAAGGGGTAGTTTTGGATCAACTTTTCTCTCCATGTCCTCTCTCTTCATAATCTCATTTATTCCCACAATTTCAAATACCCCTGCTATGAAGATGACTCCTAAATCTTTATTTCCAGTCCTTATACCCCTTCCCTCTCTTCTGAATTACCTCTCTTCTGAATTTGATACCCAAATATCAAACTGCCTAAATAAAGCATTTCAACTTCTTCAGCACTTCAACATCCCAGCTGATAATTTTTCTTAGAAAGACTATAAGCATAAAAATTATTTAGCCTCTTAGTTATTTGTTTAGGGTTTTTTTAGTTTAGAATTACTTAGTTTCTTATTTATTCATACTGGCATTAATCCAGACCTAAAATTCTATGAGAACATACCAACAGAGATTAGAAAAATATTGTAGAGAAAATTTCACCAGTTCCAGATTTGACCATTAGATGGTGCTAAGAGAAGATTAAAGGAACGTTAGAAATAAACTGCATATGTTATAGATTTAATAAATCACAGGATTGGAAGGAGATTCAGCTGTCACTACTCTTTCCTAAACCATCATCAAAGAAAAAAATACTTTTCTGAAAGATCTGATTTATCTTCTCAATTAAATCTTTATTCTCTCTTTTCCCTAAGTCAGCCATCAAGCATTATAGATTCTTCCTCCTCAATATCTCTGCAAAAACTTTCATTACCTTCCCCCCTCCCACATTGAAACCCTTTGTTAGGAGAACTGCATCTTCAGCAGATATTTTGCGAATCAATTCACCTGAAATGGGTCTAGTTGCTATGATGGTTTGATTCTCCAAACATGCACATACTATTATTTAAATTGCCAATGTTATGTATCAGAACCTCCTAACAATGTGGAACAAGATGGTGATTTCCAGTAAAGTAAGTGGTAGGTTTTAAGAATACTTCTAACTATGCCTTTGATTTGCACCTAGTTAGCCACTTACAATCTGACTGAGAGTCCCCGATTACATAGCACCAAAGGCTTATAAAAGACATTATATATTATCTCATTTGAGCCTCACAATAATTTCATGAGGCAGGTATGCTCTTCATTTCCATGTTTCCAGGAGGGAACAAATTCAGAAAGGTAAGTAGATCTTGCTTTTTAGGTGCACAGATCTAGTGTTTGAGACAAAAGTTGAACACAGTTCTTCCTGACTGCAAGTCTAGCAACTTGATTCGTTATGGACAATGACTCTTACAGTATAAATTTAAATATATAATTACTACCCAAACAAGAATGCAGATGACAGTTACATAAAATACATCATGTACTTAATTATTGCTGAACTAAACTCAAACTATGAAAACAGAAAAGGTGGGAACAAACTCTTATACAGTAATTTTTAGAAATATGCCTGCACCTTAGCAGACAACTTTCCAAATGGAAGGGCAGTAGCTTTTATTACTTATAAGAGTTGACGGCATGGTAAAGGAGTTTGGCCTTGGCAGAGAGTAAATATGTAAGTCTTTATGCTGGCAATTCTTTATGAAAGTAGGTTGGTCCCTCTCCTGTCTCCTCTTTAAATTGTACCTGATCTTATTGTGCTTTTTATTTGAATGCATTGAGAAATGGGATTATTTTGCTTCTGATTCTGAAAGCATTATGAGAAAACATGATGAGGAAATAACAGCCAAATGGCAGGATGGATAACAAACACCACATTGATACTTAGTCTCCTCTCCCTTACTGCATTCACCTGTGAAGATGTGAATAATGAATGCATCGAGGCTTTGTAAAAGTGAATAATTTGTGGCACCAGATTTCAGCAAATTTATAATCTCCCTGCTAGATTAATCTTCCTAATAAATAGATCTGGTCCCATAACTGGCCCTCCTCAAAAACCACTACCATTTTGCCAGTCACTTGCCTCCCTTATCTAATTAGTTGCCAAGTCTTAATGATTCTATCTCTACAGTATCTCTCATAATGTCTTTTCCCTTCTCTCTACTCACATATTCTGTACTATAGTTGAAGACCTTTCACCTAGGTTTGTTGTAGCCATCTAATTGGTCTTCCTGCTCCTAGTCTCTCATTTCTCTGATCTACAAAGTGCCAAATTAATATTACTAAAATAGAGATCTCACCACATCACTCCCTTCCCCAAAAATCTTCAGTAACTTTCTATTTTCCCTAATGCAAATTCCTCAGCCTAGAATTAAAACTCCTCTACAATATGGTTCCTACCTCTCTTCCCAGGATTACTGCATATTTTTCCTTTCATATACATTCTGTACTAGTCAAACAGGTTTACTTGCTGTTCTCCATGCAAAATATTCCACCTCTCATGTTTGTGCCTTTGAGCAGATGGTCACCCACGTCTGGAATGTTCTCCCTCCTCTCCTCCACCCTCCAGTTTTCCTAGCTTTCCTCTAAAGTCACTTCAGGTATCTCATCCTATAAAAGACTTTTCTTGATCCCTGCAATTCTAAGTACTCACTGATTCTTGAAATTATTTTGAAAGGAAATGAGAGATCAATTAGGGAATAGCTAAACAATTTGTGGTCTGAGATTGTGATGGAATACTACTATGCTATAAGAAATGATGAGCAAGTTGACTTTAGGGGAAAAAAATGGAAAGACATATGAAATAATGAAGAGTGAAATGGGCTATATACAATAAGAGCAATATTGCTCAAAGAATAACTGTGAATGACTAAGCTATTCTGAGTGTTATAAATATTCAAATCAAATACAAAGCACCTATGAAGGGAGATGTTATCCACCTCTAGAGAAAGAACTGATAAGTAGAAGTATGCACAGTATGGTGTGACATATCTATATTTATACAACTATATATATACACACACATATGTGCATGTATGTGTGTATGTATATGTGAAATGGTGGCCTTATCTCATGTGGGGTAGGGAGGGAAGGAGGTAGACAGTTCAGAATTTAAAATGTAACCCCCCAAAAAATTTAATTTAAAAAAATTATTTTATATACTTTTATATGTTTTATATTTACTTATCTCCTAGCAGAAAATAAGGTCTGGGAGGCAGAGGGTTGTTTTTTAGTGGAGGGGGCAGGAAGGGACAGGGAAGGTTCTTTATATTCTCAATGCTTCACACAATGCACTGTACCCAGAAGATACTTAAACAATGTTTGTTGAACTGTTGGAGAAGTACTCACATGAGTGAAACTTTGGACATCAAAGTATAAGAATGACTTGTTCTAGGTCTCATTTTGGGACTTCCATATCTGCGTGGTCTTTAATACATAGGATTTCATATTGCAGATTATTGAAATACTCCACAATTTTTGGTCCTAATAACTTGTATTAAGCAACTTCTAACATGGTTTCATTGAGAAGTTCAGAAGAAGATTAACAATGACATAATTATTAATAGACTATTATGTTCAGTTTCAGATGCCCCATTTTAAGAAGGACTTTGAGATAAGCTGAAAAGCATTCAAGGGAGTATGACCAGGATCATAAAAAACTTAAGATCACGTTCCATAAGGATCAGTTGAAGGAACTAGGGATATTTAGCTTGAAGAGAAAATTTGGGCATTGGGGAAGAGCTGTCTTCAAGGATTGAAAGGGGTCTGTCACAGAAGAAAGATTAAATTTGTTCAAATTAGCCATAGTGTGTCCTATGTAGAGATGCAAATTTTGGCATGGTATAAGGGAAGACAAAAATTTCCTAACAATTAGGAACATTGAAAGGTAGAATGTTCTGCTTTGGGAAGTAATGGGAATCCCCTCATAAGAGACAGGTCTTCAAACAAAGTCATATGACCATTATAAATTGCTTTGCAGATGGTACTCTTGTTCAGGTATGAGTTGGGTTAGATGACCTCTGAGGTCTTTCTTACAACTCTGAGATTCTGCAGTTCTTTAATTGTGTAATGAAGTCTTCTTCAATAAACAATTTAAACACTATATGCTTGTGATACAAGCAATACAAGCATTAATGTACAAAATGTATAGTATAGTTACTTCTCAAACCTGGTTATAATGTGCAAATCATATACCTGTGGTTTACAAGACTTCTCCCAGAATGAATCAACAGATCTCCACTTTGATTCTTTGTTTGTTTGTATATTTCCTTTATCCATCAATGCATCTCATACCTTCTCCATGTCTTTTTATCCTGTATAATTCTTATTTGTATTTTCCTAATAAAATCCTCCATAGAGGAACTACTTTATGCTCTAGAAGCCTTTCCCACATTAATTTGGTATCTTTGGGGGGTAGTGATGTACCAACTGACTACTGTTCTTATTCATCTTTACTACATGAGCAGTACTGATCATTTCTTGTTCTTGATAATGTATTTTATGTCATCTCTTGAATCCAAATCTTAATTTGGTTATATCCTTAAGACTGATTCTCCCCCAGAAGTCAACTTTTCATTGTCCTTTGAGTTGCTTGTACTTTTGATTTTTCCAAGATGGTGGTTTTTCCTAATATATTTGTGTCACTGGTACTGCTGTTAGAAAGATGATCTTTTCCATGAAATAGAGCTTCTCTATACTAGAACTAAGTGGCATTATAGTTTGGCTTCATCACTACATACACATTTTTTCCCTTTCTAAATACATAATTTCTCTTTGAGTGAGAAGAGAATTTTTTTGAAGGGGAAAGGCAAGGCAATTGGGGCTAAGTGACTTGCCCAAGATCACAGAGCTAGTAAGTGTGTCGAGTGCCTGAGGCCAAATTTGAACTCAGGTCCTCCTGACTCCAGAGCTCTTATGCTATTCACTGCACCACCTAGCTGCCCCAGAGAAGAAAATTTAAGTTAACAGGTATAACTAGATTAGAAGATAGTATTCCCCTTGGTGGGGAAGCTCTGAAGTCTGGATGACAGCAACAATGTCCAATAAGGAAAAAAAAGTTTGCCTTTCCTTTCAGCAAATGTGGTCTTTGATATGTCTTACAAAGGATAGTACTGCTACTGAAAACCATATTAGCCTCTCTGGGAAAATGTAGACTTGCGTAAGGGAATACTTGGGCCAGGGAGGTAGGGGTTGAGGAGGTGGGGTAGGAGGAGGAATATGCAAGAAAATACAATCTGTTCTGTTAAAGAGATAGCAAAGTTCAGCAGAAAGAAAAAGCACTGGAATTGGAATTGGGCCAACCTGGGGTTGAATCTCAGCTCTGATATTTTCTAGCTGCATTACCATGGACAAATTGCCTACCCTTGTTGCACTTCTATAAAATGAGATTCTATTAATGTGAGTTTTTGTAATTATTATTCTGCTAGACTCTGTATTGATGCACAGTTTACATCTGTCAAAAACTGGGAGTATTCTGTTTGTTAGGTGATTTAGGCTAGGTCTACATGATATCAATTCAGTTAAAAAAAAAAAAAACACTAGTCAAATTCTTATCTTGTTATGTAACCTAAGAAATATTGCTACACTCTTAGAATGTTTTCACTTTTTAGTTGTGCTGGAATCATGCAGAGTTTTACCTATGGCTGTCACAGTCTAAAATAAATATAGCATTGTTAAAGACAGGCTCAGGAGGAAAAAATGGATCACTCTTTTTTCTTTTTTTTCCTCTAATCTCTAAGGGGAAAAAAAGTATTTGTTAGCTGGGGTGATTTTACTGTTTTGCCCCAAACATGATAATTCAGTGAAATGCTTCAGCTTTTGACAGTAGAAGATGTAGAAAGCTACAAAATAACAACATTTGATATTTCCCCAAAGTAATCCAAATGCAGGACCCTTTAAACTTAGACTATACTAGACACACTATGAATGGCAGGATTATTCAGCTTTCCCAGACAGCCTCTAGCTAGTATAACATGACTTCAGAGACCCTCCATGAGGTGCCAAATGATTGCTGTCATATGGACACCTTGTTCATTACAAATTGGCTTGATGCCAGACATGTATAGTAGAGAGCAGTGAGGAACTCAAGAAGTGAGAACTGGTGCTAGCAGGCTTGTTCTAGGTTCCCCCACTGTAAAGACATAAAAACCATTTCCCTAGGCACACATTCTGCAGACCCACACTACTAGGAAGTATAAATCTATAGAAACTTTGTCTAGGTTTTGTTGTTGCTGTTGTTTATTCTTTTTTTTTTTCAATTCAGCCTTTAAATAGCAAATGGAAGGAAAACTCCCCATCTTTACCTTCTCCCCACACCCCTACACACAAGCAATCAGGCTAGAAGAAGCAATTCCATTCAATCCATAAATATTCATTAAGCACCTACAAGGGTCAGCATTGGGATACAAATAAGAAAAAGACAGTCCCTGCCCTCAAGGAACTGATTTCCTTTTGTTAAAATATTGAATAAGAGAAAGGCAGATTTGTGAATAAAATTTAAAAAGAATAAGAATAAGGCAGAACTGTGTTATTGTTTTACTCTTATGTTTTATCAGAGTCCACCAGCAGTCACCAATTGGTTTGTAGTTGCTCGAAATGGAGCTATTCTTACTGAGCTTGATAAACAGAGCTAGATCTGGAAATGGAACACCTGAGTTGAAATTCAGCCTCAGACACTTATTAGTACTAATAGACCCTGGGCAAGTCAATTAACTTCTATTGGTTTCACTATCCTCATCTACAGATGGGGATCTAAGATGGGGGACGTTAATAGCACCTACCTCCTAGGGCGGTCATGAGGATAAAATGAGATAATATTTGTAAAATGCTTTGCAGATCTTAAATTGTTATATATGTGCTATATCATTATGTTAATTATTATTCAATGACTTGGGGATTAATTTATAGATTTAGACAGTCAGACACACAAAGGTTAAAAGTATAGTATAATTTAAAGGGAGCCAGAAAACCATTTTTTTCCCACTACAGACAGTCATGGCACCAACCTGCTTGTCTAGCTTTCTCTCATACTGCATCCCTCTTTATCTTTTATACTCCAGCCAAACAGGGCTACTCTTCAGCTCCCTCCTCTAATCCCTATTCATCAGCAAAAGTGATTTTCCCTCCTCAAATTCATTATAGCATTTATTCCCTGAGGCATAAAGTACTGAACATGATCAATTTATTAGCAAAGTTAACAACTGTCAATTAATGGGACTAATGACTCCTCAGTAGCCATAGGTCAACACAGAGATCAGGCAGGGTCTTTTACAGTCAAAAAGAGGAAGAAAATGTAAATAAGGTGATCAAACTAACAAGAAAAGAAGGAACTAAGCCAATTCCAAACCCATTTAGGCTTACCAGCTCAGTTTTTCAGGCTCAGCTGTTGTAAGAATGGGGAACTTAGCCCATTACAAGTCTTTCCTTTTGTTGTTTTTCAGTCATTTTTTTAGTTGTGTTGGATTCTTTGTAGTTTCATTTGGGGTTTTCTTGGCTAAAATATTGGAGTGGTTTGTCATTTCCTTCTCCAGCTAATTTGACAGATAAGGAAACTAAGGCAAATAGGGTTAAGTGACTGATCCAAGGTCACATAGCTAGTAAGGGTCTGAGGCCAGATTTGAACTCAGGAAGATGAGTCTTCCTGACCTTAGGCCCAGGGCTCTCCCTACTACTCTCCTGAGTCTTTCTAGCAGAGGCCAGTTTAGAGCTAGCTTGATTAAATCTTACCAAAGCCAAGTAAATATATTAAAGATGTATTTAAAATATTATCACACAATAAATGTATTATTTCACAGTTGTCACACTTTGAGAGATTATTCTCTCCACCCATTGAGCTTTGTTTTGTTATCATACTTATTTATGTCCACACCATGCCACCCTCCCCCACTGGAAGATAAACTCCTTAAGGGAAGAGCACTGTCATTTAAAAAAAAAAATCTATGTATCTTCAGTGTCTAGCACAGCCCAGCACATGCTTAATAAATACTGAATGAATTGAATTAATAGTACCTAAAATTATCACCATTAGAATCATTCTTTTTGGTGAAGATATTGTAATCATATGGCCCCTGTTAAAAATTACATTTGTTTCCAGGGAATCCAGAATGCATTAATAATTTGTATCAATTACTTTTTCAGATTGGCTATTAAGATGGAAATCAGGTGATGTAATGGAAAGAGTGCTGGGTTTGGTCATCGGAGTCAAATCCTCTTCTCCTATGGCCCCTATCTCTCTAAGACAAAATTTTTTTCTTTGGGCTCCAGGTATCGTCTTTCTCACCTTCCTCTGGATATCACTATGTTCTAGCCATGGGGTTCTTTCTCTCTTTACAAAGCAATGTCCCTAACCAAAGGACAAAGTACCAGGATGTGCCAGAGCCGGCTGTTATGGGCTTAGGGACCAATTATTAAATTTTCAGTGTGATCAGTTACACCTTAGAAAATAGCAAATGCTACATATCAGAGCTTGATTTATTGTTTTGTGGATTATCTGAACTTAAGAAAGTGATGGAGAAATGCTCAGAGTTATCTGTTAAGCATTTACCAGCACATCCTTGAAAGTGTCCTAAAAATCTCAGTGCAGGTTAACTTAAAACTTCAGTAAGACTTTTAGGACATATAACAGCAACCTTTCCTCTTTGTAGTGTTCTACTCCTCTGCTTAATGCCCTAACCTGGCTTCTGAGTCTTGTGGTTAAGAATCATGTTGCTAGGACCCTTTGATTTTCTCCCCTAAATCTGAGGACAAGATTGAGGAACTGAGATTATAGACATACCCTTTGACACTTTCCACCTGCTGATCAGCTTGGTCTCAAGGAACCAGATATCCTCCCAGGATAAACTGATCACTTCTTCATGCTGTTTAATTCAGCACCTTCCCAACCTCCTCCTGCTCCCCCCTCTTGTTCTAGGGCTGGAGGTAGAACACTAAACTCCACCCAGAGCTTTTCCCTTTACAGAGGATAGAACCTGGAAACAGGTGAGGTTGCTGCTCACTGAACTCTCCATCTGCAGTGCAACTTAGCCCCAACTCCAGGAACAAGATATTCCCATAGCAGCTACCTCCTGATGTCCCTCACCCACTTCTAGCTTCCTTTTCTATGTTGTCTCCCCCCCCCCCCATTATATTGTAAACTCCTCAAGGGTAGGGATTTTCTTTCTTTTTCTTATTTGCAACCCCAGTACCTAGCACAGCCATGGCACTTAATAAGTATGTATTAAATGAAATTGAACTGGATCCACAAAGACCAGTTTCTAGGCTAGCTCCAGTCCCTTCTATGATCTCTGCAGTGCTACCCCGAGATGATGCCTTTCTGCTTCTAAAACCCCACCTCCCAGTTAAATGATTGACTGCATCCTTACTTAAGATTAATGGGGAAAGCAAAGGGGAAAGGAAGGACAGAGAAGCATGTATATGGGGCCTACTATGTGCCAGGCACTATCCTAAGGACTTTCCAAATATCACATTTGATCCTCATAACAACACTGAGGGGTAGGTGGCTTTTCTTATCCCCAATTTACCATTGAGGAAACTGAGACAAACAGAGATTAATTGACTTGCTCAGGATCACACAGAGAGTATCTGAGGCTATATTTGTTCTTAGGTCTTATTGACCTAAAGCCCAGAGTTTTCCACTGAAAAAAAAAAGGGGAAGGAGGGGGACTCCTCAAACAATACCTGTTAACGAATTAAAAAAAAAAATCCTTATCAAAGGCTTCCTATGTGCCAGACACTGTGGAAGTAGTGGGGTATAAGAGAGACCAACAGAGAAACAGTCTCTGCTTCCATAGAGCTTATATTCTAATGAGGGGAATAACACCGGTGAGGAGTAGCCAAGACAATTTCACCAGAGGAATCACAGGAATGATGAATAAGGCAGAAAATGATACCACATTGCTTTGATTACTGTGTACAAAAGTGGTGGAGAGTGAGTGAGGAGTGGGGGAAGAAAGCAGCTGCAGGCCATAGAACAAGATGATCCGAGTAGAAGATATTAATGGAATTTCTTCCCCACTTTGTCCTCCTTTTCCTCTCCTGTTCCTCCCACACCCCTGCCTTCCCCAAATTCACATTTTCCCCAGATGTATAGACGGGATCTGGTATGATACCTTCACAGCTTCTGTAGATGACCAGTAGTAAGTAGATAAGCTGAAAAGAAAGCCGGGCCCCATTCTTGGAATTTTCTCTCTCTTCTCACCCCCCATTACTGATTTCCGGGCTTGCCTTTGTGAGAAACACTCTTGCATGGTTCACAGGACTTCCCAGGCAAGGTCAGGGAGCTAGCCTCAAATGAGCTTCTGCAGTTCACTGCTTCCCCGGTGACAAGCCCTCAGGAAGATCCATGGCATAGACCTATTTTCACTGAAAGAACTCAGAAACAGAGTGGGCAAAGAAAGGCTTTTATTATGCTCCTCAGGAGGAAGCGGGTAAGGAACTCATTAGGAACACCCACACTGCCACTTAAGCAGGAGTGAGGTTAAACAGTTCTACCATGACCATCAGAGTTAGGGTTGGTCCCGACTCCTCAGGTCCTCATTACCCTACATTCCCTCCTTATGCAGATTAAGTAGGTGTGGTAGTAAAGAAACTTGTGCTTAGGGCATTGCTGCTTAGGTTCGAACCTGTTGTCCTATCCCAACCTTTCTACTCCCCCTGGAGCCAGGATGATCATTGTCTTAGTAAAATAAGATAAGCAAGCTTCCCCCACAGCTTGGGAGTGTTGATTATCTCCTAATAATGTCTGTGGGAGCATATATAATATCCCCTCTTACACCTTAAATCCCAATTAAAATCCTACCTTCTACAGCAAGCCCCTCTCAACCCTTCTTAATCTCATTCCCTCTTTTAATTATTTTCTATTATTCCTATTCTATTTTGTCTATATTTGTTTGCATGTTGGCTCCCTGTTAGACTGTGAGCTCCTTGAGGGCAGGAACTGTCTTTTGTCTCTGCATCCCCAGCACTTAACACAGTGCCTGGCACACAGTAGACACTTAAAAATGTTTATTATTAGATTTTTTTGAAAGCAGATTTAGGCCAGTTTGCAGAGGGCTTTGAATGTCATCCTAAAGATCTGAAACTTTATTCTGTAGAGGCAATGGGTATCCACTGAAAATTTCTGAGCAGAGGATCGATGTGTTTTTAAGAAAACATATCTAACTGCCATTAGTAGGAGGACTAGGGAGAAAGACAAGGAACTATTTCAATAGTGCAGGCATGTAAAAATGAGGGCCTGAACTATGGTGGTAGTAGTAAATCTCTCCTTGAACACTATGATTTCCAATCTCAGCCATAACTCTGGAAGTGGAATGTTCAGAAAATCACCGGAGATTATCTTCATTTCAGTTCTTCAAAAGTCAAATTTAAAGAAAATCAATTGGTGAGAAGAATAGTTTATTTAAATCCAAGACCATAGGGGAAAAAAATTGCCAGTCCTCTTCACTGCCCAGAAGAGCCTTTCTCCACTATTGCTATTTCCTAGTTCTCCAACATGACTCACCAACTTCTGTTTTGTGTATTTAATCAATCAAAAAATATTTATTAAACAATCTCTATATGCCAATCACTGTCTAAACTCCAAGAATATAAAGAAAAAGTTAAATAATCCCTGTCTTAAGAAGCTTACATTCTAATGAGGGAGACAATATATACATATATTTAAGCATGTAAAGAATACATGTATTCTATATATACACATATATAGAAATAAATGATAGGCTTTTTTGGAAGTAATGAGTGTGAGAGAGAGAGAGAGACAGAGAGAGAGAGAGAGAGAGAGAGAGAGAGAGAGAGAGAGAGAAACAGAAACAGATACAGATTTGTGCTTTAGGAAAATCACGTTAGCATCTGTAGGGGGGAGGGAGATGGATTAAAAAAGGGACAGGCTTGAAGCAAGTAGAATAAATAGGGGGCTATTGTCTAGGTGAGAGGTGATGATGAGGTATTGAATTAGATTAGTTGGGTGAGAAGAGAGGATGGTTAACAGTGAGAAATGTAGCAGAGAGGTCAAGGAACATAAACATTGGGAAGAACCCATTAGACCACTTAATGAGAAGATCATTGGTAACTTTGAAGAGAGCAGTTTTAATCATGTGATTAATCTGGAAGTCAGATTGCAAGGGGTTAAGGAGAGAGTGAGAGGAAAGTAAGTCCATACTGAGGGCATACAGTGTTTTTCAAGAAGTTTGCCTGAAATAGGATAAAAGGCATAGGATAATAGCTAAGGGGACAGTAGGGTCTAATGAAGATTTTTTGAGAACAGGGAGACTTTGGTGTATTTCTCAGTAGCAAGGGAGAAACTGGCAGTTAGGTAGATATTGGAGATTATAGAGTGAAGAGGAGGAGATGACAAAGTGGGCAATCTATTGAAGAAGATGGTAAAAATAGGTTTAAGGGTTCATATGGAAAAATTGGCCTCGGTAAAGAGAAGGGTCACATCTTCATCAGACTATTGTAAAGGAGGAAATGGTGGAATATCCAGTGGTGGTGTGGTAAGGGGGAAGTATCATCAGGTGAGGAGTCAGGAAGAAGAGTCTTCAGTGGATATACCATGATATTTATTAAATTCCAAATGTGTGCAAGTCACTGTATTAGGCACTGGAAAAAGACATAACATTTATGTAATATACAATCTCTGTCCTCAAGGGCCTGCTTATTTGTTATTCACTTGTTTCAGTCATGTCCCACTCTTCATAACACCATTTGGTTTTTTGGTTTTGGGTTGTTTTTTTTTTTTTTGGCAAAGATACTGGACTTGCCCTGGGTCACACCACTAGTAAGTGACTGAGGCTGGATTCGAACTCAGGTCTTCCTGATTCCAGCTCTGGAAGCTCTATCCAGTGAGCCACCTAGCTGCCCTGGGTTGCTTATAGGCTAATATTTAAAGGGGAAATAGAACTGTGTTGGAGTTAATGCAGGGACATGTTACTTCTGTGTTTTATGGAAGAATCAGGCCCTCCCCATGCTCTGGACATTGGAGAGTCCTACTGCCCTAATTGATGACTGCCTTAACTGTCCTGTTACAGTATTTCAAGCAGACCTCAGCTATGCTTTATTTCACTCCCTGTTACTGGTTCTCTTTACAACAACCTGCTGGTCCCAGAGAGCACATCATAGAAGTTTTAACCCTTTCATTTCTGGAACTTCATCTCTGTAGCCTGATCTCTCTAACTGATGATTGCTTCATCTGATCCACTTTTTCAGCTAGACACAGCCATATTTCACACCCCAGCCATCTCTTTGATGTCCTCACTACTAACCTTGCCACTTCCATTTTTTCATCGATTTTCTAGAACTATGATCCAATCAACTCTTCCATTGTTCCTGGAAGGGCGGAGTCAATCTATTCTGATATGCCCTCACTAACCTTCTCTATAACACACACACACACACACACACACACATTCACAAAAATGGTGGCTTCCCTGACTCCCATTTCCCTTTATGTGTTATCTCTCCCATAAAAATATATACCCCTTGAGGGTAAGAACTATCTTTTAAAAATATATATACCCAGAAATTAGCACAGTACTCTTCACATGGTAAGTACCTAATAATATAATTCATTCATTCATTCATTTATTCATTCATTCTGGCACCAAATGACCCCACATATTCAATGTTATTTTAAAAATATGAAAAAATATTTACTGAAAGACTGAAAATTGATCTCTCAAAAAGAAAAAAAAATTATGAGAATTAAGGTGGTAGAAGTGATAAACATGATAAAAATCACATTAAAAACACATAATATTTCCAAAGAATATTATAAACAGAAAGTCAAGAATTAAAGTTAGACAGGTAAATGTAATAAAGAAGAAATGAGGGAAAAAATGTTCATTATATACTATTGATTTCTTTCTTCATTAACTTCCCTTCTGGGAAAATATAGTTGAAAACTTTGATTAGAATGCAAGGACCCTCACAGATACTACACAGTCCTGATCAATATAGAAAATCATGAAGATATTTTATTTCCCAGTTATCAAACTGACTCTTTTCAATTCCAAATTATTTAGGGGCTCAGTAGCCAGATCGATGTTCTTTGTTTTTCCCCTCTTCTCCTTCTTCCCCTCCCAGAAAGCTATCCCATATAACAAAAAATATTTTTAGGGGTGCTTAGGTAGTGCAGTGAATAGAATACTGGCCCTGGAGTCAGGAGGACATGGGTTTTGGATCCAGCCTCAGGCACTTCGCATAAAAAATAGCTGTGTGACCTTGGGCAAGTCATTTAACCCCAGTTGTCCTCCAAAAAGCATATATAAATATTTTTTAAAGAAAAATATTTTATAAGGAGGAGGAAATATCAATCAGCAAAACTAATCAATGCATTTAAAAATTGGAAAATATATGTAATATTCCACATCTCTAGACCTCCTACCTCTGCAAAGGAATGGGCAGAGGTATCTGCTCATATATCTTATCTGAGACTATGCTTATTCTTTTTAAATTTCCCATTGTCCACTTCTCATTTTTTTATTGGTTCTTTCAATATACATTGAGGTGTTTGGGGGATTTGGGTGTTGACTCTGTTTTTCTTCACTCTGTATCAGTTCATGTAAGTCTTTATTCACCATATTCATTGTTTCTAATAGCCCAGTAATATTCCATTACATTAATATATTTACAATGTATTTAACCATTACCCAGTAGAAGGGCATCTACTTGTTTCTAGTTTTTTGCTATCACAAAAAGTGCTCCTAATAAATATTTTGAGGGTATATGGGATCTTTTTTCTTATCAATTACCTCCTTGGAGTATATGCCTAGTAAGTGGAAAGTCTGGTTCAGAGGGTATGGACATTTTAGTTATTTTATTTGCATAATTCAAAATTAACTTTTCAAAGTAGTTATACTAAATCATAGCTCTACCAACTACCACAGGTGCTGGTCTGGCCCTGACTGCTGCTGTAAATCAGCTGCTTGGATGCTTGGATGCTGGGTTGCTAGGGAATTGCTCTGGACCCGCCTCCTACTGTGGCTTAGATCCTGACTTCCTGGACTCTGTACTAGGTCCTAGTCTGGTCCTGGCTATTGTGGATCTGAGCTACTTGAAAGTTATCTCCTACCTACCATGGTTTGCCTCCAATCCAATCTAATCAACATTTTTAAGTGCATACAATGTTCTGTGCACTGTGCTAAGTTGGCAAGGATACAATTAATAAAAAGAAAGTTCCTGCCTTCAAGGAGTTTATAATCTTAAGGGGGAGACAACACATGAAAGGAGACAAGGAAGTGGGGGAGGAGAAGGGAGGTACAGGATACCAGCATATAAGTGGCATCATGTTCTGTGCAGTTGAAGCCAGGTAGGGCAGCAGAGACAAAGTGGAGTGGCTCCTATCTGAGCTCCATGGGTTCCTAACAGTCTTCTTATATGGTCTTATTGTGTCTGGAGGTACTCCAAGTCATCTTTTCTCTTGTCTTTGGCATTGTTCCTTCTGATGTATTGTAAAGTCTCTATGGGGATCTTTGCAAAGGATGTTTAGGTGCATACATTCCGCCATCCTATCCAGAAATGCCACGACTACTCTTTGCTCAGAAAATCCCCTAGGTTACTGGGTCGAATGTAGAGGTAATATATGGTTCAAGCCTACGTCTAGTGCCTAACTTACTAACGTACTATGCAGGAAGTATAAAGCAGCAGAGAATTAAACGGAATAGAATAACAGGTCAAAGTTAAGCAACAGAATAATTTTCAGCCTCCCAATCCACCCCATATGCAAATGCATACAGTTTCCCTGAAGCTTGAAAGCAAAGACATGAAATTCAAGCACCTGCACCAAGGAGAGGGGAGAAATCATGGAAAAGGAGCAAAGAGGAATCGGGCTAGGGAGACAATTACCTAGGAAAAAGCCTACCAGCCCTTCATAGGTGGTAGGCTGACTTTCCTACATAGTTGGGGTAAGTCACAATGAGGGATTGGTGTACCATTCCCTACGAAGTCTGCTTTGTGTCCTCTAAAGCACTGCCAAAGCCAAACCTGTGACCACTGTTCCCTTTCATATCCTCCCCTGTCCTCCAGGAAGCTGGGGATTCCATGGACCCTGGGATGAAAAGAAAACGTGTAATGAGGACAGTGTGGGAAACAGTGGCAACTGAGAGCTTAGGTGCCTGTTTATGTTCCCGGTCTTCAGCCCTCTCATCTCCCTCTCTATGTACTCTACATCCCTTTGACCTGCTCTCTAGGCTGCTTTTGTAATTCTCTCTTGCTGAGTTTCCCTGGGCAGTTCCTGATACTAAAATTTTTGGAGTCATTCTGTAAACCAGAGCCTTGGCTTTCCTTGGAAATTTGGAATGAAGGAATGATTTCTGTTTGCTTTGTTTTGTCAGTAAAAGCTTGCCAAGAACTAAGTGTTTTTTAAACCACTGGGCTTTTGTCACTTCTCTTTTTCATATTTCATGCCTTCATTTCTTCCCTTCCCTACCTAGATGACAAAATGAATGAAGCTATAAACTTTGGACCATAATCTCAACTATAATTTGTTTTTGAGGCCCCTTCTAGAAAACTCAGGTGTGAGGTTTGTGTGTAATGTGATTTTTAGACTGTGCTACTAGAAGCCGTGTGACCTTGGGCAAGTCACTTAACCCCAATTGCCCTCCAAAAAAAAAGCAAAAAAAAAAAAAAGAATGTGCTACTAGAACTTCGGGGTATTTTAAATAATCTTAAAGGTATTCAGAGCAGAAGAATGCAGGAACAAGTAGGAGGAGGCCTTGCCCACATCAGACTAATGCTTTGAGAAGCAGGGTTCTTAGTGGTTTGGCTATTTTTACATCTGTTGCCATTAGCTAAATTGTCTGTGGCCACTCACTGGGGAGTTATTGATCAATCAATCAATATTTATAAAGGGTAGTCTATATAACTAGCATGGTACTAGACAATGAGAGTGTTCACTTTCTCAATTTTAGTGTCTGGGAAAAATCTCTACTTTCTTCACCCTGGTTCCAATTATATGCATGTTCTAGAGGGGAAGTGTTTAGGGATTCCTCTATAAGCAAATTCCCAGCAAATGTGTGCCCTAAGGCAGTGATCTCTGAACTTTTTTTGAACATGCATTCTTATAAAAAAAATGTATACACACCTGGACCCTAAAACTTTTCACATTATTTTCCTGTTCTACCATTACTGGTAACTAGCAATGAGCCAAACAAATTGCCTTGAAGTTCAGATAAAACATAAGAGACTAAAGACACTGGAAAGGAGAGACAAAAGTTATCAGCTTCTCTCAGAATTCCTGCCATCACAGGATAGACCATGCCCTTTCCCAAATATATTTAGAATGTAAAGCTTATTAGCTTTACATTACTTCCATTGTACCATGCTGCCTTGGGAAACCATGGCTAATTGAAATTTAAATAACATGCCCAAGCTCACAGAGATAGTAAGAAATAGAAGAGGGATTTCTGAACCAAGGTCCTCTGGTTCCAAATTCAGTGTTCTTTCTTCTTCATTCCCACTGCATCCAAGTACTTCCTGCACTACTTAGCATCTATCAGAGAGTATGAATAAATCTTTTAGGTCAAAAAGCTATCCTTTCTTTTTTTTCCTTTTTGGAGGTCAATTGGGGTTAAGTGACTTGCCCAAGGTCACAGGGCTATTAAGTGTTAAGTATCTGAGGCCGAGTTTGAACTTAGGGCCTCCTGATGCCAGGGCCAATGCTCTATTTACTGTGCCACCTAGGTGCCCCAAAAGTTATCCTTTCTTATTGGGTAGATTTTTATATGGGGTACACAGGAAACATGTACCTCACAGCCCTAGTTTTCAGTAGCTACAACAGATTTTACCCCAGGATGATACAAAAATAATTGTTGATGAATTATTAAATAACAAACAGGGCTAAGGTTATTTTCAGTGCTTCTGGCTGAGACTAAAGAAGAGTGAATTTTTGTACTAAGATACTCTGGTTAATCCACACCTGAGGAAAACTGAACCATCTTGTATTTTGTCCAGTGCTTTTTGCTTAGATGCTGTCTCACAAGTTGTCTTATTTTTGCATGGCTTGTCACTCTAACTACATTATTAGCTCATTGAGGGAAAGGGCAACATTTTCTGTTTCAGTCTCCCTACAGCATCTAGTATGGTGCTGGATACAGAGCAGGCACTCAAAAGCATTTGGCAGATGAAGGAAGGAATGTGACACAAACTCTCTCCATTTCTCACCTGGCTATGCTCCTCTGGACTTCATCATGCCCAGCAGGAGCCTCATCTTTCTGTAAGATCCCATCAACCTTGGAGCTCACACCACTTCAGTGCCCCTTGATCCTGTGACCCTTCTGTCCTCCTCATTGAAGAAATTAAAGAATGGAGAGTAGAGATCAGAATTTCCCCCCAGAACCTCCATTTAAAGAGGGGGCCCAGGCCAGCCATCTGTTCCTTTCCTAACCAGCTGCATTCCTCTGGATTTCTTCATGCCCCCACATGGGGTGCCACCATCCCTGCTCCCTACCAATCCTCTAGTTTCTTTTTACATGCTATTTTCCCCCAATTAGATTGCAAGATCCTTAAGGGCAGGGACTGTCTTTTGCCTTTCTTTGTATCCCTAGCTCTTGGCACAGTTTCTGGCACCTAGTAGGTGCTTAATAGACTGAACCTGAAACTTGTAATCGAAGAGGCCAACTATAACCACCAGTTGCTACATGTAAATTGACCTATCTTTACACAGAGATTGGCAATGTGGCAAATGCAGATAAAGTCTTCTGTCCCCAGTCCTCACCATGATAACCCATCAATTAGGGATTCACTTGGCCTAATAAGATTTCTTTTTTAAAATTCAATGGCCACTGAGAAATCCAAGGAAGTAATCACATTTTAATATGAATTATTTTAAAGGTTCTTTTATTTTAAACACCTATATGAAAACAGTGAGAGAATGGAAGTTTCTATAAACAAAGAAGTGAATTTTCAGCATAGCGTGGGGGAATCTTTCTAAGAGACTTGGGGAAGAAATGTAGAGGTATCAAAAAGGTCTATTGGCCCGATGCTGCCTACACTACTCCTGAGTGTGGCCAGAACCTGAACAAATACAATCGGGAAATGTTTAACAAACTAAATAAAAATACAATGAAACATAGATAATATTTCACCTTAAATTTAAGTCAATATTAGCCCACATGGATCCTTATGTATGGATGAGAGTCCCCCTGCCTTTTTTTTTTTTTTTTGCTTTGTGGAGAGCAATTGGGGTTAAGTGACTTGCCCAAGGTCATACTGCTAGTTTTTTGGTGTTAAGTGTCTGAGGCCAGATTTGAAGGTCCTCCTGACTCTAGGGCTAGTGCTCTATTCACTGCACCACCTAGCTACCCCTCTCCCTACCTTTCTATTTGAGTTTGATATCTTAGTCTATAGGAAAGATCACTGTACTTGGAGTTAGAAAACCTGGATCTCAGTCCTAGCTCTATGTGTCTTTCTTCAGTTCCCTCATTTATTTAAAACAAAAAAGTTTCATATTATCTACAAAAAAAAAAAATCTTTAGACTTTAGAACTGGAAGGAATCTTACAGAAAATTTAGTCTAGTGCCCTCCTTTTGCAGATGAGGAAACTAAGAAGAAAAGTGACTTGCTTGAGTTTGGAGTAGATGATCTCTAATTAATAGCTCATCTAACCCTAACATCTTTTATAAGTGCTAGGTCAGAGGGAGAGAAGACAGTGTCACACGATCAATTTTACCTGCTATGGAATGCTGCCTGTCTGTATTGTTCATGAGGCAAGTAAACCGAATCATCTTCTTTAGCAAAATTAATCTCTCATTTCTTTCATTCCATTTCAATAGAATATACTTTTGTCAAGCCAGAGCAGAGGAAAAAAAGGGCATAAGCACCCTAAAGTGGAATTGAGAGGTGAGATTCCACAGTACTGTTCAAATTAGTTCTGGGCCATTTAATTCTCTGAAATCTACTGAGGTCATGTGCTAAATAAGCTTGTAACTTTCAGAGAGCTTTCAGGAAAAGGTCTATGACTTTTCCAGCCATAGCTGATCACCAACTGATAGAAATCAATATCTAGGAACTTTAAAACCGGTCAATATTTATTAAATTATCTCAACTTTGGTTTAGTGGCAAAGCATTTGGATTTAGAGTCGTAGGAACTGGGCTCAAATACTTTCTCTCCATTTAGCACTTGTGTGATTTTGGGCCAAGTTATCTAATTTCTCTGGACTCCATTTTCCTCATCAGTACAATGGAGCAGGGGGAGAAGAAGACCATGGAGGTCCCTTTAATTTCCAAATCAATTATTATTTCAGTCATATTCCTCCTTATAAAGTTGCACTGCCATATATGGGCGTAAAAAGTAAGCTTGTTTAAATAGCAAAAAAAAAAAAATCTCATTCAAGAACATCTGGTCTTTTTTCCTTCACTATAGCCTCACATGTTACTTAACAACAACAACAAAAAAAGGTAGCTGGATGTTTTAAAAATTTTCCAAAACACTTTTTTCTGGGTCTTACTGCATGTATATATTTAAAGGGTAGTTGAAAGCCATCTTCAAGAGCCAAGCTCAAACTACTGGAAAGAGTGAGTTATAACCCCAAAGCTGGCACAGTCTTAACTAGGACTGCTTCAATGGAGATGTACTGCATTATAACAAAAGAAAAAAAATGATATTTGCCCATCCAAGTCAAATACCTCACTCACATTTCAGTCTTCTAAACATGGAAAGCAACATTTTCTTTTTAGATCTTTAACTTTGTAAATTTCTTTTATCATTCCTAAATTTCCTAAAGTAGGAAGTAGAATGAGAAACAAGAACAAAATGTTTCACAATAAACCAAGCAGAAAGATTAAAACATTTTCCATAAGTTAATTAAATTAATGACAAGATAAAAATAAACCTTTATGCATACCATCAAGAGTATCTTGGATCTGGATAACAAATCAAAGTTTCTTTATACTTTATATTGCACTAGTTTCTTGCATTTCCTTCTGGATAAAAATTAAACCAGTACACAAATGGTTCTACAACTTCCTCAATTTGAATACATTTCCATCTCATTAATGCCAATCCATCCTATGGGACTCTTGTCTATGTCCTTCCATAAATGTACCAGAGGGAGTTCACCCAGCATGCAGGGGACCTTTTTTACTTTCTTCTGTGATGACAAAGATACTAATAGAACCCACAGGCTGTCCACTGGCTATCCTTTACTCTCTCTACCTGAGGAGTGTATCTTCTTTTCTGCTCATGTATTTTTTTGATGATCAGATTATTAATCAGTTAAAAAGCATTAATTAAACACTTACTGTGTAGGTGGACACATGACATACACTGAGGAAACAAAGGCAAAAGAGAAACATCTGCCTTCAAATAGTTTGCCATTTGGCCAGAAAAAAAATGTACAAAATAGATACAAGGTCATTTTGGTGGGAAGAAACTAGCAGCTGGAAGATAGGGAAAGGTTTCACAGAGAAGTTGTGAAATTTAAGCTGACCCTTGAAGGGAACTGGGATTCTAAGAGGTAGAAATGAGGAGGGAGGAAATTCTTCCCAGCAAGGGGAGGGGAACAGATGGAGGATTGTGTATGAAGAACTATAAGACAGGAAGTATGGCTGGACCGTAGTGTAAGGACAGTAACTGATGAACAAAAAGGCATTTTAAAGTACTTTATATGTGCCGAGCACAGTGCCAAGTGCTGGGAATAAAAAGAGAAAAGTCAGACAGTCATTGTTCTCAAGTATGGGCAGACAACATAAAGAGAGAGTCAGCTGCATGCAACATGGAAAGGTCTAGAAGCCTTAATGTGATAACAGTGGAGTAGTTCACAAAACCCAGAATTCTTTTGGTTACATAAGTAGGTAAATTTTCCCCCTTTCTCCTCCTGGCTGTGTTTCTGATTCTTCAGACTTTATTACTATGATTCAGATGCCTTCTCATGCTGGAACTTCCTTCAGCTCCTGGGGCCTTTTCTTCCTGGTGCATGACTTTCCACCTTGCCAGCTCCCTTTCCCAAGGAAGAGTTCTTTCAAGGAGCATATATTTGAGGAGAAGGCTCAGGACAGCAAAGCTTCACTTTCCTGCCTTTTCTGAATCTCTGGATTTTACCAAGATGGCACATCTTAAGTACCCTCCCCTACAGGCCTCTCCTACCTTTTCAACTCTCTTTTTTGTTTTAGAATGTAAGCCCCTTGAGGGCAAGGATTATCTTTCTTTTAGCTTCTATGTGTATTCTCATAATTTAGCACAGTACCTATAACATAATAAATAATAAAAGCTTGTTTTTTGTTGCTTTTCCTTGCAAAATGAAAATACTGGAGGATTTTAAGGAAACAAATTTTATTCAAGGAAGAAGAATGAATGATATTACCCATTTCCCAACAAGGAAACAAAAATCTTCAGTGGGTATAATGGTAGACTAAGAATTCTCTTCTTTCGTTTTTGTTTTTTGTTTTTTTGTTTAGGAAATAGAGGCAGAACAGGTGGTAAGACCTGGAAGATCTTATTAGGCAGTGACAGGGCAAATGGTAAGGCCTAGTGGTACTCTACATCAGTAAGAATGGAGTTGCTCACTACCTTCTCACCCAAGTCCTGTGCACAGTCAAGCAGCTGGGATAAAGAGGGAAGGCAAAGGGATAGGGTGCTCCCAGTAGAAGTGGTTCTTTATGGGATAGCCAAGGGTCAGGGGAGAGAATGAATGGGATAAAATAGAGATGCCAAATTTGCCTCCTTGCCAATCATATTTACTCATTTGATTATCCTTTCCAATCTAATCTCTCTCTCTCTCTCTCTCTCTCTCTCTCTCTCTCTCTCTCTCTCTCTCACACACACACACACACACACACACACACACACACACACAATGTAGGCTAAGCCAACCCCAATTTTTTTAAAATAAACATAATGTTCCCCAAATAAACAAAATCTCTTGACGATTCAACAACAAAGCAACAGAAGTTAAGAGAGTATGTTAGCTTTAAGGCCCAATACCTGATTTTCATTAGATCCACTGACTAATTTTGTTCAACATCAGCTTGCTTTTTATTAGGCCCTGAACAATATGGACTTTTGTGGCTGAATAACAGAGTGAGACGTTTATTATTCTTGATGTTCTGGTCAACAGTGACCATTTTAGGCACAAAGATGTTGCTCCTAGGTACAGATTTACAATCGTATAATAAACAAAATGTCCTTGTGGAAAGAGCACTGGGCTTGGAGTCAGAAAACCTCTAGTACAGGTTCTGCTACTTCCTAACTGGGTAGCTCTGGACAAATCTCTTAGGCTACTTGAATCTCAATTTCCTTAGTCAGGAAATAAGGACAGGAAATGAGGAAAGCATTTTACAAACCTTAAAGTGCTATATAAATTCAGTGTAATTCAAACATATTTATTAATTCATATAAATTGACTGTAATTCAAACATATTTATTAAGTATTTGCTATATTTAAAGCCCTGAACTAGACTGGGAAGTTGTTTTCTACCTATCTTTTACCTCTCTTTTCTGAGTACTCAACACACAGTAATCAATAAATTTATCAACTGACTTACTAAAATGAAATGTAGTACAAGGGCAAAGTCCTTGTCCTCAAAGAGCTTACCTATTGGTAGGATAAGGAGAATGGATCAGATAGGCTTCTTATGAGCTATTGTTATGCTTCTTATTGTATGTTATATGTGAGCTCCCTACCCATAACCCCTAAGTATAACAATGATAATGAGCTCCCACTAGTAAGATGTTATCATGAGTTTGCATATATAAATGGGTTGCCATCTATAACATGTCTATATATGTAGAAGCGATATTCATGTATAATAGCAACCAATGGCATTGTGGAAATGATGTCTATAGCCTGACTTGAGAAGTTGGGTGGAGGGCTGTGTATTTGGTGTTAGGACAACTCTTAGCTAGCTCCTTAGCAGCTATAGTACCATTCCTGACTCCATAAAAGGTTTTTCCTCAATGGCTTACTTTCTCCAACTAGTGTAAGATAATATCAAATATAGTCTTTCTCTCCAAAGAATTCAGGCCCACATCTTCATTAGCTCACACTGATAAGGAATTGCTTCTCTTATCTACCTATAAGGTAAACTTTGCTTAGTTGTTCCAAGCTCTGTCTTGGTGGTTTTCGGTGGCTACCATTTTTCTTTTTTATAAAAAGAATTAAAGAACATCAAAATGCAAAGGTGTATAATTAGTCATTTTGGTTAACAGCCCAGGAAGGGCAAGCCACTTGTTTCTCTTTCTTTTTCTTCCTCCTCCTGAGAAACTGGTAGTGGAGGGGGTGGTGTGTTTGGGAGAGAAAGCAGGCAGTGAGAGTTCAGACTGTTAATGGAGGGTTCCTCTTCTACAAAGGATGGAACAGTGGGAGAGAAAAATGTCAGAGACTTAGTGTGTATATGACTCACTAGCCCCTGTTGAAATGCTTCACTGGGTACCAACAGCAGCTCTGTGATCTCCATTACTCATGATGCTACACTACAACTCAGCCTCTTAAAGTACAGGAACTACAGAGGAGAAAAGGACATGAGGATAGGACAAATCATACCACTCTGACCTCCCAGGCCCCAGGAATGATTTCCCCTCTCCCTCTTTGCCTCTTGAATTCCTACCCATTCTATAAAGCCCAAATGAAATCCAAAATGAAATCTCCCCATCTTCTTTGTTACCACTGTCTGAAGAGCAAAACAAGACCAAAATATCATGGCTCTCTGTGAAGTCTGGGTAAAAATATTTCATCAGTTGCAACAGGCGTTTTTGTGGTCCTTAGTCCATCATTAACTGTCAAACTGAATGAGGCTACCTTATTTACAAGAAATGTTATATTGAGAAAAACAATGCCTTCCATCCATGTTTAAATATATAGTGTATTATAAAAATTGGTATTTATAGAACCTAAATCAGAGCTTAAGTTTATTGGATGCTCTTTTAACATTAAATATCTAGTAGAATTATCCTCAATAGGAGAAAGATGACAGGACAGGAGGAAGAATGTCATTAAATGACCATTCCATTCAGCAAGAGTAATTTAGAAGTCACAGAGATAAATGGACAATTAAAACACCAGACAAAGAAGGAGAAAGGAATAAGGAGAAAGCTATATATTTCTAGAACTTAAGAGTATTCTTGGGGAAAAGGAAAAGAAAAAATGGTTGAGAATATGATGAGAAAGAGGCTGCTTAACTTTGTGACACCATATTTAAAATAAAAACCAACCCAACAATTTAAGATACTTTACAAAAACCATACCACTAAATATAATCCTTGTCCATATTATTAAAACCCGCAAAATGTTTATGAATCTATGACAATGTTTCCAAAATCAAATTACACTATCTACTCTATGCAGACAGAATAAATAAGGATTTTGGGCAAGTGGCCCATAACCTTTCATCTTTTCTAGTTGAATATACAAATATACAAACAGAATGTACAAAGTTTTGTTGTTGTTGTTGTTTTTATCAGTAAACTATGGCTTATGAATCAAGCCCCTACTCCTACTTCTCCTTTCATTACAACATTTTTGTCAAGTTAAAGAAACTTACTGTGCTAAATCAACTACTCCATAATGTAGATGGCAACAAAGAAAAACCACACATTTTTATCAAACTTGCAGGCTGTTTCCTAGCTTAAAACAACCGCAATAGCAATACCTAGTACCTCTAATTTTTACTGAAATGATTGTAATGGAATCAATTATTTTAATAGCTTTGAACAAAAACCTCAATGGAATTTTAAACTCCCACTTTTTAATCAGCAAGAGTTTGTAATTATAAAACCACTCTAACTATGGAATCAGTGGGGATATTTTTGCAAAAGTTAAGGACCACAGCACCAGGTCTATACATAATTGTTTTAAGCAGGCACCATCAATTTGTACCTGAGTCACTCATCCATTTTTGTTTTATTTTTAAAGTGACGCATGGAAACTAAGAACGTAACCTTTATAATGGGACCTGCCACTGTGGTTTTAGTTTTGGTATATTTCCAAGAAGTCCTAGGGGATTAGATGGTAGGTTATTATTATGAAGAGGTTCACAATTTAGATGCTGTACCTGACTCTGCAAAAGATTGAATTCAAAATAGATCTAAAGTTTCATAGATTTAACTTCAGTAATTGCATTAAACTTTTTCCCAACATAAGGATTTCATGATACCCTACATTTCTGACTTTATTTCATATTACTTCTCCCTTCCAAATACTCTTGACTCAAAGTAATGAACTTGTATAGATAAATACAGAAAACTGTTTCTCAATGTAATCAGTTTCCTTTGTAATTCCATGTGTTTTATTTCATGCATTTAAAACATTTTCCTGAGAAGGGGTGCATAGGTTTCATCAGATTTCCAAAGGGGTTGATGACATAAAAGATTAAGAATCTCTTGCTCTAGACAAACTAGAGTCCTTTCTGTCCTGTTACTATTCCTTGTTTTCTCTTGGCTCCAGGCCATTGCTCAATTCTATTCCCCAAGTTCGAATGACTTCTCTCCCTCTTTGCTTTCTGAATTCTTACCCACCCTATAAAACCTAATTTAGATGTAACCTCCTCCCTAGAGCCTTCCTTTATCCACATCTTTGGTAAGAAAGTGAACTTATATACCTCCAACTTCATATAGCATTTTGTTTTAAAAGTCTCTAATGCACTTATTATAGAAATTAAGTCATCAGTGATTGAATATTATTCTTCCATTAAACTCTAATATTTGGATTCTAGTAATCTCTACATGTACAGGAGCCAACTTTTATCTAAACTTTGTATCTCCTACAGCCTTAAGAATAGGGTTCTGCAAACAGACTAAGCAATTAATAAATGTTCGTTGAATGAACTAATGACTTTGAGTGGATTAAAATAAGACTTTCATAATGGACTTTAATGCAATAAAATAAGAAAGATTAGGGGCAACTTTTCTCTTGTTTTTGAGTAATGGTTAAATATAAGTTAGATTTTAAATATCTGAGCATGAAGGTCTCATAGGGTCTTTTCTGGCTCTGTGATTCCAATATATTAGGGATGCAAGATAAAGGGATTGGGTGACATCCATCCTGGTCAGTGTGCATATGCAATGAGGTAGACCATGCAAATGGTCCAAGACAACTCACTAATTTCCCTTTAAAGGGATTGTGATAATCACTGATGCCTACCTCCCTATGGAGAGAGACCCAGCAAGCTTTGTTCCAGGAATAAAGGAGTAGAGATAGAAGAACAACAAAATATGAGGGAACTGAGACACAGGACAACTCCTGGGATGCATGAAATATCCTGTTTCCTATTTGCTCATGTAGCTATAAGCATGAAAGGTAAATCAAATTTCTCCAGTGCTGAGTTAATCATACATTCTGTTTCAGTTTTATTGGGATTATGGATAACTGTGAACAGATATTAATCCCTACTGGCCCATGACCAAGGGCTCAGACTGCTCATTCAAGACAGGAAATAGACATAGTTTTGATGATACAGAGAGTAGCCCAGAAAGGGTTTCTGATTTGGGGAGAGTCTAGGTCTAGGAATCAAATGGAATGTACCATTGATATCTATGCCACATGTTTCCACTTTTATTATGCTTTATCTAATCAGAATTAATGTTTTATAAAGATAAGTTGGGCTCATTGCCAAAGATACATAGGAAAATTGATCATTATAAAGGAACCCAGACTCCTAGATGCAAACTATCATAAAATCATAGGTCTAGATCTCAAAGGGATATCAGAGGTCATATAGTTCAATTCCATTATTTTTATAGATGAAAAGAAAATTTGAAAACTGAGGTTCAAGAAGCTTTAGGGAGTTTTATTGAGGTCATATAGATAGCAAACAGCAGAAACGGGATTTGAACTCAGGTTGAAATATTGGCCTGGGCACTTATTCACTCATGAACTGAGGTAAAAGGATGATTGACAGAAATAGGCCAACTGACAGATATCCAGAGTGACCCCCCTGCTGTTGGCTGGTCCACATTATTCTATGTTGGAAGTAAAAGAAGGTAATTTCCTAGAATACTAATCATATATACCAATATATGTACACACATCTATACTCATTTATGTATATATGTATAAATGCACATTATATATAATTTATGTATAGATACCTATGAATGTATACATGTTAGATATTTAAATAACTATATAATATATACTCATATATGTATTATTAAACATTGCTTTTCCACTAAATATATCAACTATTATCTGAATTAACCATTCAGATTCCAAAAAGGAGAAGCAAGTTGGTTAAGACCAGAAAAAATTACTTATGGATATAGTATATTAAAGATACTAAATCCTATATAAGTAGTCAATACAATTAAGGTCACTTTTAAAATCTTAGAACAGAGAGCAAGAGCAGAAGCAAAGGGATGAATTAAATTGAATTGCTACTTTTTCTAAGTAAGTCTTTCCATCAGTGAATAATCTTGGATCATGAGATTTTTGTAGTAAGGGCACTGGTTCTGGGTAGCATAATTTAACAAGCCGCTCTGGACATTATTCACTCAAACTTTTCTGACACCAATACCTCAAAGAGAAGTTTCCTTCAGTCACTCTACTAAGTATGTGGGAGTATCTTGCACATTTGTGAACAATGAAGCAAATTGAAAGATTACCTGGAAATCTTCTAATGATTTGGCATAATCCTTCCTTGCTGCAAAGCTGATGCTGTATTTCTGGGAGTATATTTACCTGAAAGTAATAAAAGACCAGTGACTTTATGGTAGGTTTATAAGCATTGAAGCCAAAGTGAAAGCATTTCTTGGAGCCCTTGATGGATGCACATGGAAAGTGAGCATTTTTCCCATCCTCCCATCTACTGACCACAAGCATAGAACTCAGAGCATTTGGTTAAATTATAAAACAGAAGGAAAAAATGATTGCCAATTGTCATCCAATCCTATTTGAAGAATTAGGTACAGTCTAAAATAACCAACCAACCAAAACAACACAACAATAAAAAAGCCCCCCCAAACAAAAACCAACACTAAGCATCTCAAAATTATAAATAAAAGGAAATACCTATAGTCCTATCTCAGATTCAGTAACAAGAGTAACCCAGCACTTAGAAACTGTTCTGCAAAAAATAACAACAAATATTACTCATAGTCACTAAAACCACAAGACTCTCAAAGTTCTCTCATTTGTCTTTATGAACACTTAGGTCATAATTTTTAAAGTCTAGTATTAAACCTGCATATATACTGTGAGCCTCTAAATAAACACATAAATGCCATTATTCTTTCTGAATATATAATGCAGTTTTCCTAAAGTTTCATGAGTACAAAAGCAGAGTTCAGCTTTATATAAATTCAAATATTTATAGAGGTATGGCTTCAGTTTTCAAGGGAATGGGAAGATCAATAGAGTTCAATCTCAACTTTAAAATGGCAACTGGTATCCACTAAGAAACTACTCTGAGTTAATTATAAACTTACTGCCATAACCAAGGTAAAATATAGTTTAAAAAGTTATAAATTCAGAATAATAAAGAAAGTCTGTCTGTAATGGAAATGCAGATTTAAAGATCTTCCCTGCCCCTAGCTTAAGTGCACCTGGAGCCTGTGGTGGGAGGCTTGTTTTTCAGGGAAGCCCATACCTTGATACTTTGTGATTGGGCAGTGGGTCAAGGAGGTTGTTACAATCTCTGAGCTAGGAGAAGACTATATAAACCCTGATGAGAAGCTTTGCTTTGGGGCTCACTTTGAGAAGTGTTGTGTGATTTGACCAGATGAGACTCTGGGAAGCCGTTGTTGAGAGCCCCCCGGCTTTGAAAACCCAGATGTTGATGCGTCCCTCTCTGGTAACTGTGATTTGGTATTGATTTAATGGTTGGACAGTTTGGAAGCCTGTCTGTTTGATCTGTAAGTTCTGTAACTCTGAAGTTCGGGGTGTTGACCTTTTTCCCCTGAACTAGGTAATGTGTGTTTGTTTGATTAAAGTAAGCTTGTTAACCCATTTTGAGTTGCTTTCCTTTTGAAAAGCAGATCTAAGAACCTGTGTTGGCAGTCACCCTGGGGATATTGGGGTGCTTGCTGCTACACTGTCTGAAGTAGCAAAAGAAAAAAAATGAATTGGTTTTCAGCTTTTCTCCTAAGCTCAGTGCCAGGTTCTGCTGCTTAAGTCGCATCCCTGAAACAAGATGGTGAAGGTCGGAGTCAGCTGATTTGGCCATATTGGGCTCCTGGTGACCAGTGCTGCATTCACCTCAGGTGGAGTAGACATTGTGGCCATCAATGGCCTCTTCATTGACCTCAACTACATGGTTTTTATGTTTCAATATTATTCCACTCATGGCAAATTCAAGGGCACTGTCAAAGCTGAGAATGGGAAGCTGGTGATCAATGGAAAAGCTATTACCATCTTCCAGGAATGGGATCCCACCAATATTAAAAGGGGAGATGCTGGAGCCAAGTATGTTGTAGAGTCCACTGGAGTCTTTACCACCATGGAAAAGGTTGGGGCTCACTTGAAGGGTGGAGCCAAGAGGGTCATCATCTCTGCCCCTTCTGCTGATGCCCCAGTGTTCATGATGGGAGTGAACCATGAGAAGTATGATAATTCCTTTAAGATTGTCAGTAATGCTTCCTGCGCTACCAACTGCTTGGCCCCCTTGGCCAATGTCACTAATGACAACTTTGGCATGGTGGAAGGACTCATCACTACAGTCCATGCCATTACTGCTATCCAGAAGACAGTAGATGGCCCTTCTGGTAAGCTGTGGTGTGATGAGCGTGGTGCTGCCCAAAACATCATCCCTGCTTCCACTGCCACTGCTAAGGCTGTAGGCAAGGTTATACCTGAGCTGAATGGGAAGCTCACAGGCATGGCCTTCCATGTTCCTACTCCCAATGTATCTATTGTGGATCTGACCTCCTGCCTGAAGAAATCTGCTAAATATGATGATATCAAGAAAATAGTGAAGCAAGCATCAGAGGGACCCTTGAAGGGCATGCTGGGCTACACAGGGGACCAGGTTGTATCCTGTAACTTCAACAGCAACACTCACTCTTCTACCTTTGATGCTGGTGCTGGTATTGCCCTCAATGGCCATTTTGTCAAGCTCATTTCCTGGTATGACAATGAGTATGGTTATAGCAACCATGTAGTAGACCTCATGGTCTACATTGCCTCCAAGGAGTAAAGTGGAAAGCCGTGGATCTTCATACCCAGCCAAAAAGAGGAGATCCACCACTGGGGAGACCACATTCCTAACCTGTGTTCCTATGCTAGGGATCCCATGTCCCATTCTCATCGTTGTTCCAAAGCACCCCTGTAATAGGGGGAAGAAGCCTAGAGTCCTGTATTGTGTATCATCAATAAAGTCACTATATTCAGTGCAAAAAAAAATAAAAGAAAAAATGAATTATATATTTTAAAATAAATATTGATTGCTTTCAAGTACAAGCAGTAATTTTAAACTAGTCTAATAATATATACATATTATATAAGAAGATATTTTAATAACTAAGATGATTTATAATTAGCAGACCTGAATTCAAATGTGACGTCAGATACTTACTAGATGTTTGATCCTAGGCAAGTCACTTATCCCTCTTTGACTCAGTTTACTTTCCATAATATGAGTTGGAGAAGGATATGGTAAATCATTCCAATATATTTGCCAAGAAAAGCCCAAATGAGGTCACAAAGAGTCAGACATGACTAAAACGACTGAACAAAAATAACAAAAGTATATATAAGTATATATGCAAAAAATATTTTGGTTCTTTTAAGCTGACTGAACATTTCCTCTGTAGGAAATGTTTTATGTCATTCATTTACTCAGGAATTTTTTTTCCTTTAAATTGCTTCAGTCAAGATAAGCCAGACCAGATTATGTCTAGATAAACATAAATCTAATTTAATGACACTTTATTGTTCGTCCCAAATCCAAAGTGAGCATAAACTATTTTTTTTTAAAGCAATTGGGGTTAAGTAACTTGCTCAAGGTTACACGGCTAGTCATTATTTATGCATGGGTGCTCATTTTCTGAGGCCGGATTTGATCTCAGGTCATCCCAACTCCGAGGCCAGCGCTCTTACTCACTGCGCCACCTAGCCGCCCCTTTAGGGCAATTGGGGTTAAGTAACTTGCCCAAGGTCACACGGCTAGGTTTTTGTTTGTGTGTGCATTAAGTGTCTGAGGCCGGATCCGAACTCAGGTCCTTCTGACTCCAGGGCTGGCACTCTACTCATTGCGCCACCTAGCCGCCCCAGGACTGTCATTTCTTAAGGGGACCTTAACCAGTATATGCATTTCACTCCCAGCTGAACTAAATCTCCAGTATACTCTGCTTCCCTCCTCCCCACCCTACACACACACACACACTCTCCAGCCTCCCTTTGTGTTCTGTCTTCAGGGCAGGGACCATAATGTTGTTGGCTTTTGTTGTTGTTGTTGTATTTGTGTTCCTAGCACTTAGCACAGTGCCTGGCACATAGCATGGGCTTAATAAGTGCTCTCTCTGTCAAATTACCAATTTATAGAATACCAATTTGATAGAATCAAAGTTGCAAATAGTTTCATTAGTGTATAATCTCATTGTATTGTTCAGGGAACTCTCCTAATCAGATCTCTACAAGGGAGAACATTATGCACTTCAATATAGTTCCTAATCTTTAGCAAAGGATGAAATATTTGTCCCTGACACTTCCAGTTCATGAGAAGAGCAGCTGCCACCTTGATTTCCTGGAAAAATTTCAAGGCAGATGCATCTGAATACTATTTTTTCAGGCAATCCCAGTACTTTTTCTTTTTTAGTCCTACAGTAACTCTAGTTCAACCTGAATCTCCCCTGTGATATTTCTGTTAGATCACAAATCTGATTATTCTTACTTCTTCGTGTACATTGGAAGTTAAGAAACCTCTCTTTCATAATCAAAATACAAAACATCTCTAAAAACAATTGTCCTACAATGCTCATATCAACAAAGTTATCCTATAAATATGCTGCAGTGATTTAAAATCATAGCTATTCAAAAGATTCTTTGTTCCCAAAGTAACCAATAAGTCCATGTTTTTTCTCCCCCCAAATATTATGCTAAAGGATATAAAAAGACAAAAAATAGCCCCTGCCCTCAAGGAGGTTATGTTCTTTAAAAAAAATTTCCATAATAGTCATGTTGTGAAAGAAAAATCAGAACAAAATGGAAAAAGAAGAAAGGAAATGTTATGCTTTGATCTGCATTCAGACATCACAGTTCTTTCTCTGGATGTAGATAGCTTTTTTCCATCATGAGTCTTTTGGAATTATCTTAAATTATTGTATTGCTGAGAAGAGGTAACTCTATCAAAGTTGGTCATCATGCAATGTTACTGTTACTGTGTACAGTGTTCTTTTGATTCTGCTCACTTCACTCAGCTTCATTTCATGTAAGTCTTTCCAGGTTTTTCTGAAATCCATCTGCTCATCATTTCTTATAGAACAATAGTATTACATTACATTTATATACTTCAACTTTTTCAGCCATTCTTCAATTGATGGGCATCCTCTCAATTTCCAATTCTTTGCCAACTTAAAAGTACTATAAATATATTTTTGTACATATGGGTCCTTTTTCCTTTTTTATGATTTCTTTCAGATATAGACTGAGTAGCTGGATCAAAGGGTATGCACAGTTGTATAGCCCTTTGGGTGTAGAGGAACTTACATTATACTGGGAAGAAACAATATGGTCCCTGACAAATACAAAATGTATACAATGTAAATAAAAACTTAAATAGGAGTGAGAGGGTGGGAAGCTGAATACCATTGGAGAATAAGAAAAGATCTCATGTGTACAGTGGTACTTCAGGTGAGGAGTCTAAGAGCCAAAGACAAGAAGGACGCACAAGGGGACAGTCTATGAAAAGTCACAAAGTCAGGACCTGGAATGCTATTTGCAAGAGACAGCAAGTAGTTTAGTTAGGTATTGGTATCAAACTCAAATAGAAATGGGAGCCACTAATCTGAACACAAAGATATTTGGGTTGCATATTAACTTAGTTTTAAAATGTAATACTACCTACATTTTGTTGTATTTTTATTTAATTCACTAAATATTTCCCAATTACATTCTCATCTGGTTCTGGCTGCACTTTGGAGTGTTTGATGTCTCTGCTGTAGAGCATATAAAGGGAAGTAATTAGTGTAGGGAGGCAGGTAGGGGCTAGATTGTGAAGGGCTTTAAATAGCCTCACTGAGGAGTTGCCATTTTATTATATAGGCAATAGAATCATGGAAGCTTCTTAAGAGAGGGAGTGACATGGTCAAACCTGTGCTTGAGGAATGTCAGTGTGGTAAATCCTGTGTAAGGATGGGATAAAGAGGGCAAGATGGAAGGCAGGGAGACGTTTAGAAGGCTATTGCTGCAGTCCAGGTGAAAGGTGATAAAATCCTAAATTAGAGTGATTGCTGTGCAAGTATGAAGAAAGGGAAGGATAGAAGTTGTGGAGATAGAATAGATAAGACTTGGCAACTGATTGTGAGCTCAAATATCATTCCAACTGGCACAATTTCTGAACTAAATTTAATCAATCCACAGGGAAAGCTGAGTCATAAAGCCCAAAAACACTTACTTCCCTGAAACTGAGAAAAGGCTAAAGAGCTTACATAAGTGTGATATACTTAAGCTCCTAGTGGCAGTTATTTTTCATAGACTTAAAATGAAAGGAAAGAAACAAAAAAGGAAAGAGATAATAGCACACAGAAAAGTGGTGGGGAAGGTAGAAGATTGTTGGGTTGAGGAAATTTGGGAGTCAACTGGGCTGATATTCTATTCTTAAATAGGAGGAATCAAGGGCCCAGAGAGAGGTCACATAAAAAAGCAGTACTGACAGGATTTGAACCCAGGCCCCAGTAGTATCAAATATAATGTCCATTCTACTACCTCATGCTGGCTATAGGGAAGAAAACTCTGAGAACTCTGATTTTAAAAATGGAGGTAGTCCCAAATACAATGAAAGAAAGGTAAGTGGCAAAATGAATAATAATAAAATATAGTATATAAAATATAATAAAAAATAATGGAATAACTGCACAAAATCATATTTCAAAGTTGAATAATTAAGAATTACCTTAGGCCAAAAGATGAATGATTTTCACATATAAAGCAAAACAACCTTCACCCCTATGACTTGAAATAATCCAGTATTCCTACTGGAAGATTCTCAGGAAAGGGATCCATATATAAATAAACTAATATTCATTTCAACTAATCTGAACTCCTTCTGGCACTGCTTAAAACCAACAGAACAGGCATGTTATCCTAGCCATTGCTTATGTCCTGAGAGGAAAGATTATAGTAATTGAGTTCAAAGGTCACAGGGACTTATATAGGCACTGCAAAGTTATCATGTAATACAGATGAGTTCAACCTGTACAGATTTCACAGGGGAAAAAAATTGTGCTGTTGCACTCATAGAAGATGTATGGCTTTTCATGCTAGGCCTTGGTCATAAAAATTGTTAACCTGGCATAGGACCAAACCCAGGCCTCTCAGTGACCTAGAATAGAAAGGAAATAAGTAACCTCTTTTCCTTCCTCTTCTGCTCTTCCCATCCCCCACTACCACCAATGACCTTCTCCAAATCTTTTCCGTCCACAGTCAGCCTTTGGCATTCACAGGGCTGAGGATGAGATAATTCTGACTCATACATGGGAAATATCATCCAAACATTACTCCAGAGTAGAGGCTAAACTAGCAGGTTAAGATAACACCAAGGTAAATTGAGAAAGTCAGCAAATTAAACTGAGGAAATTCAAAGGTTAAGGGGCATACATCTGTGGTAAATCAGCTATATTGCAATATGGATTTTTTTCTTATTCTAACAATACAGTGACACCCTTCTATTTATTGATTTTATGTACATCATAAAGTATATAAGATTTGCATCATTACTAAGAGAAACGTTTTGTTTTTTGTTTTTTGGAGGGCAATTGGGGTCAAGTAACTTGCCCAAGGTCACATGGCTAGGTTTTTGTTTGTGTGTGTTAAGTGTCTGAGGCCGGATCCGAACTCAGGTCCTTCTGATTCCAGGGCCGGCGCTCTACTCACTGTGCCACCTAGCCGTCCCCAAGAAACATTTTTAAGGGAGCTATAATTTGATATCAACTAACCCATATATGATGAATTTTTCAAACTTAACATAACTGTAACATTTTTGACAATTATCAATTAACCTTAAAATGAGAAGAAACTTTAGAGTTATTTTCCAACATGATATCTTGATAGTATATTGAATTTGATGGGATTTTGCATAAACCCTGTTTATTCTTTTCCCATCATCCATTTGCTTCCTTCATCATATCTTTAAAAAGCTCACATGAGCTTCAAATACAACATGTAAAACTGTTCTCAAATTTTTTAAATGATTATAGAATGCTTTTAAAATGGCCATGTAGTTAACTGCCATAGTTTATAATATACTTATTATATGTATTATATATTATACATAATCATGTTAATAAATTATACAATATATAATATATTATAATATAGAAATGCAATTCAAAGAACTCTAAGCTTTACCTCACTTCAAAATTGGCAAAGATGAAAAATAAATGGGAGAGTTTGAGGAGGAACTATGGAAACATGAATACACTAATGCTTTGTTAGTAGAGCTGTGGATTTATACAACTCTTCTGGAAAAGCAATTCAATGAATTGGTACATTTCATAATCTGGATTTATGCAGAGAAGGACTAAATTGTTATACATTTGAACATAAATACTCTAATGGGTGTGGCCAAGAAAAAAAAAAAGGATTCACTCATATACATCAAAATCTTTGAAAGAACATTTTTGTGGTAGCAAAGAACTGGGGTCAGGGAGAGAAAGTAGTTGTCCATTGATTGGGGAATGATTAAACAAAACATGGCACACTAGTGTAACGGAATAACACTGTGCTGTAAGAAATGTTGACCATGATGAATACAGAGAATCATGGGAAGGCTTATGTGAACTGATATACTATGATATATACATAGTATGATATACTATGAAGCAGAACCAGGAAAATGATATACATGACCAAAGCACAGCAAATGTGAAATGATAATGGGAATCTGAAGATCTTCCCTGCCCCTTGGCCCCTTGATAGGCTTAAGTGAATCCGAGAACCTTCCCTGATTTGAAAATATACTCTGCCCCCTAATAGGCTGAGTGTAATCACATGGAGCCTGTGGAAGGAGGCTTGTTTTTCAAGAATGCCCATACTTTGTTACTTTGTGATTGGGCAGTGGGTCAAAAGGCTTGTGACATTCTTTGAGCCAGGAGAAGGCTATATATACTCTTATGTAAGATTTTGCTTTGGGGCTCACTTTAGGAAGAGTTGTATGATTTGGCCAGATAAGATTCTGGGCAGCTATTGAGCCCCTGGCTATGAAAACCCAGATGTTGGTGCTTGTCTCTTGGGTAACTAACTAGGTATGGATATAATAGTCAGACAGCTGGAAGCCCTGTCTGGTGAATTGTGTTATTTTCTGTTGTAACTTCTGTTTGTATTCTCTGAAGTTCAGGGTGCTGACTTTTTCCCCTGAACTAGGTAAATTATATATGTTTGATTGATTAAAGTAAGATTATTAACCCATTTTGAGTTGTTTTCCTTTAGAAAAGCAGACCTAAGAACCTGTGCTAGCAGCCATCATGGGTATGCTAGGGTGCTTGCTGCTACAAAATGAAAGGAATTAAATAAAAAATTAGATCTAGGCCTTTACTTCATTTCCTGGTCACCACAACTTATGACTGGTATTCCTCAATCCTGTTTTTCAATTTGCCTTTTTCTGTTGTTTTCCCTCATTAGAATATAAGCTTCTTCAAGGCAGGGACCGTTTACTTAGTTGTATTTGTATCTATAGTGTTTAGCACACTGCTTGGTATGGAGGATTGTAGATAGATTAGATAGATAGATAGATAGATAGATAGATAGATAGATAGATAGATAGATAATCAATAAATCCTTCCTTCCTCCCCTCCATCCCTCCTTCCCTCTGAATTATGTGAAATTATAGCGACCAAACTTAGCCCCAAGGAGAAATATTTAATGATGACACCTCCCACCCCACTTCTTGGCAAAAGTGTGTACACTATGATGAAGAATGGAATTACATATAAGGTCAGACTTTTCTTTGATGTGTTGGTTCATTTTGCTGAATTTTTTTCCTTTATCATAAGGGATAGCTTTTAAGAAGGGAGTAAGGATAGGAGTGTAGTGGAAAATATAGATGACATAAAAACATAACTATATAGTACTTACTATATGCCACACACTGTGCTAAGTGCTTTTTATAAATATTGCCTCATTTGATCCTTAAATTAACCCTACTAGATAGGTGCTATTATTATTCCCATTTTGTAGATGAGGAAACTGAGGCATACATAAGTGAAGTGACTTGTCCATGGTCACACATTTAGTGAGTATCTGAGGCCATATTTGATCTCAAGTCTTCCTGATTCCTGGTCCAAAACTCTGTACAGTATGGCACCACCTTAGCTGACAATGTTCCACCTAGCTTCCAATAAGTAGCAATTGCAATTTATTAAATAAGGATGGATATCTTTCAGACCTATGCTTGAGGAAAGTCACTTTGAAGGCTGTGTAGATGATCTATTTAAGTAGGAAGATGCTTGATGTAGGGAGGTCAAGTAGGAAACTATTAAAGAATCCATGTTAGAACTGATGAGGATTGAACCAGAGTGATGTTTGTGAGAGGGCATGTAAGATAAGATAAAAACAGTAAGATTTAGCAACTTATTTCATCCATGGTGTGAGTAAGATTTTGGAGTTGATAATACTGAGGTTATAAACCTGGGGGACTGGAAGGACAGTGTTATGCTGTTAGAACCAGAATTTGAACCTAGGTCCTCTGGCCCTAAATATATCAATGAACCCAAAGGTAGAACTGTGAGCAGTTAATGGAAGCTAGTCAGAATTTAGCTTGATGTAAGGAAAAATTTATTAGTCATCAGAGAGAGTCAGATAGGCTATCTTGCTACTTAGTAAGTTCCTCGTTTTATTAAGAAACAATAACATTTTAAGGAAAAACAAATTTGGAAGACAAGAAATGTGATCAAACTCAAGGACCAATAAGATGAAACATATGACCCCTGCCTTGACAAAAACGTGACAGACTCAAGTTCAGAATTATTCATACGTTTTTAGACAAGCAAAGCATATGGGTTTGTTTTGCTTGACTATAAAAAGATTTTTTAAGTGTATTACAAATTGCAAATAACTATATAAATGGTAGCTTTTATAAAGAACTCATAAGGCTTGATTTTAAAGATGTATTTTTTTCTTATTCTCTTTATTTCCTCAACACCCTTCATCATTTTGTTCTACCCCATACCCCAAGACTGATCTTATTGCTTTGTTCCCTTCTCTCCACACCTCTTCTTGTACTGGTCACACATGAGAGCCTTTATAAATAACTATTCTAAAAGTATCCAAACATTTTATTCTTTCTAAACTGCTGACTGGACACTTTGGATTTTTTTCTCATTTCTACATATTTTTTCTCTGAATAAAGTACTTGTTTCCATGTATACTTTGTTCTGTACTTCCCCGTGATCACTGACAGCTGTTTGTTGTTGGTTATTTTTAATTTTTTTTTCATAGTGGGTGGTAAAGCAGAATTCAAAAGTTCCATTAGCTGAATAAAAAATGTTCCATCCAAACCCAACTTGTAAAATCTTAAAAAAACATGCAAAAATCAATGTAATCTAATGGCTGAAGATAATTCTTGGTTTGTTTGTTTGTTTTGCCACATTTGACATTTATGTAGTCTGGAAAAGCAAAACTATAGATTATTTTGACCTGTTCTCCTAAGTCTCTGTCCTAGCTGCACTCTCTCTTTCTGCCCTTCCCCCTCTTGGAAACTTTCCATATCTTGAATTTTCTATGCCTAGGAGTTTCCTTTTTACTAGGTAATTTAATTTATATCCTCTGACCTGGCATTAGAAGCAAGGAAACCAATCAGATCTGCTTAAGGATAAGTTTCTATGACCTAAAAACAACATGGTATAATAGAATGTATTCTAGATTTGGAGTCAATGGATCCTGCCTCTTACTACCCATGTGACTTTGAGCAATTCACTTCACCTCTGAACCTCAATTTCCTCATCTATAAGATGATGGGGCTGAACTAGATGACCTCTAACATACTTCCTACAAAAACCTGAGCTGACCTCATACATGAAATAAAGATGGATTTAGAAATACCAGTGAAAGCTTGGTATAAAAATGTGCCAGGACCTATGAGTAGCCTTACATAGACTCATTGGGTGCTCCCTCTTAGCAATGGTCTAAAGACCACTGGCACCAAGGTATCCTACTGATGTCCATTCCCTGCTCTTCTTCCCTCCTGATTTGGAGATATCAGATGTAGCTTTATTGTGGAAAAGATATAGGAAGAAGTTAGCAGGATACCTTGGTTTTGGAGATATCAACTGATACCCAAGTTTTCAGAGGATGAAGGAATAATACCCTTTTCTTGTTGTCACTGCTTCTCTCTTAGTGCTCCCTTGGACACCTCCTATAAAATCACATGATCTTTCCTTAAACACAAAGAATTAAAGGTCTTATTATTTCCAGTATTGACCAGCTTTTGTGTGATCCTCCTGCAATAAGTCTAAGTTAATGGACCCCAATGGGCATAATGCCTAATTCAAATGCTACTTATAATTTTCTAATGAACTCAATAAGGGACTTGATTAACGTCAAAATATCGAATATAACAATAATGGCTAGCATTCATATAGCACTTTAAGCTTTACAAAGTGTTGGACATATGTTATCTCATGGTATCATTACAACAACCTTAGGTGCTAAGGAAGTACTAGCACCCCCATTTTACAAATTAGGAAACTGAGACAGAGGTAAAGTGACTTGCCTAAGGTCACCCAGTTCGTATCTGAAGAAAGATTTGTACTTGGTCTTCCCGAATTAGAATTCAGTACTTTTATCTACTGCACCATTTAACTGCCTCATGAATGTGATCACATATTTAGAACAGTGATGTAAGTTAAGAGAACAAAAGATGCACCATCTGAAAAAGATAAAATAATGGAGTAGATATTTCTCTAATTTAAAAAATAGAGATGTGTGGTACAGTGTGGGCAAGCCAGCCTATTCTTTGAGTTTGGGAAGTTCTAACAGGGAAACAAAGTACAACACTTTTATCCTAACTATAGGGCAAGGTTGAATTGAATAGTTATTCTCATTTGCCAAATCGGGGTCAATAAATGAGATTGGATCATCTTTTCCTCTTCCTTGAACTCTAAGTACTGATAACTAATATGGATTTAGCCTTAATAGTAATTTTCTGCTTGATAATCTGGAAACAACACGAAAAATACCATTGATACTATACCCTTTGATTTAAGTTCAACTGGAACAAGTCTTCTTTCATGATGCAGGGCTTTCCATTAGCTTTCCTAGGAGGCAGGCAGATGAGAAGATCCCAAGAGCCTGATTCACCTAACAGGAAGAGAACAGACATTTGTTGACTAAGTAGGTGAAAATATCACCTAACTCTTTTTAAAGAATGGTCAAAAAGTTTATGAAATAAGTGGAAAGATATTCTGATAATCTTCTAAGTGAGAAAAAACAATTCTTAATTTCTTAAGTGATGGTAAAATTTTAACCTTTATAGGCTGTTTCATTATTTATTTCATTATTCCTTTTTATATTCCTGGAATGTTCAAATATTTTAGCAAATACAATTCTCAAAATAAATTTCAAAATAGAATAAATCTTAATTTATTTAAAATGAATAGTACCATGCAATACTTTGTCTGAGTGAAAGATTTGTTTTGATAAAACCAAGCAACAGCAATTCTAGAATGTCAAAATATTAATTACTAGAAATTTTGTTTTAGGTTTTGTAAATTTCCACTAATTCATTTATTTGGCTTTCATCTGTTCTAACTCTCTCATTCTCCAGATGAGGAAAGTAGGACCCAATGAGCTTCAGTGACATGTCTAAAATCAGACAAGTATTTAGCAACAGAGGTGTAAGATTCAAACCCAGGTCCTTTGACTCCAAAATCAGCGTTCTTTTAACTATAACATCCTGCCTTTCCTCTTGTCCACTGTGATTTAATCATCTAAATATAATCAACACAAACAAATCCAATACAGGTAATGAGAATGGGCCAATAACATGGACAGAGCTATAAATCCCAGAATGGATTATTAGAGATCACTTTAGTTCAGCCTTGTAATCTGACAGGTAAGAATGCGAAGCATTCAGATAAATAATTTAGCTAAAGTAATAAAGCCCAAAAGAGGTAGACCTGAGATTAACAGTCTTTTGACTCACATGCCATGATCTTTCTACTATACTAGGCAGTCTCTCTTAACCAACATGTTAGTAGTAGATTACTTGATGAAATAATCTCAGACTGCTTTCTAGTGTACATATACATTTTATTTTTTTGCTTTTTGGAGGGCAGTTGGGGTTAAGTGACTTGCCCAAAGTCACATGGTTAGTAAGTGTGTCACCTAGCCACCCCACTGTACATATAAATTAAAAAAAAACTTTTTGCTCTTTGGATAAAAGATACCCAGTTTCCTCTCTTCTGCCTCACTACTACGTTAGTCTTTTATTTTCTTTTAAAAGGCACCCAAGCTACTTGCACATAGTAGGAGCTCAATAATTATTTGTCGGGGTGGCTAGGTGGTGAAGTTAATAGAGCACCAGCCCTGGAGTCAGGAGGACCTGAGTTCAAATCTGGCCTCAGACACTTAACACAAAAACTAGCCATGTGACTTTGGGCAAGTCACTTAACCCCAACTGCCCTCCAAAAAGGAAAAAAAAATATTATTATTTGTCAATAATATGTCTAACTACAGATCATGCCACTAATTTTGTTCTAATGAAATAAAAGTGCCCTGGGGAAAAATGCATTTCACTATTTCTTAGTGACCACAGAGAAACAGAAATCTTAACAAAGTGTCAAACATAGTAGAAAGAGTACTTATCTTATAGTTAGAAAGACCTGGATTCAAATTCTGGCTTTCATACTCATTACCTGTGTGGACTTGGAAAAGGTCACATACTTTTTAGTCATCAGTTTCGTCAATTATGAAATTAGGGTATTTGTTTAGATTAGGGCTACTTAGACTTTTTTTATATGATGGACCCCTTTGGCAGGCTAGTAAAACCTATGGATACCTCAGAATGTTTTTAAATGTATAAAATATATAAAATTCCAAAGTAACAATCAATTATATTGAAATAAATTATTAGGTTGTTAAATGTTTTTATTTAATCAAATATTTCTCAATTATATGCAAAAAAATTAACAAAAATTTCAAAAATCTTGAGTTTTGATTTCTCATAATAGCATTCCATCATAATCATATACCACAACTTGTCAGCCATTCTTCAACTGATGAACATCTCTATTTCCTATCTTTGCCACAATGAAAAGAACTGCTATAAACATATTTGTACAAATAGGTCCTTTCCCCTTAAAAAAAACTCTTTGAAATGCCTCTTCTGGATTCAGATCTACTACTGGTATTGTTGGATCAAAGCATACATACAGTTTTATAGCTCTTTGGGCATAGTTCCAAATAGTTCTATTTAATGGTTGGACTAGTTTATAACTCCATTACTATCTAAATTTTTCAACATCCCCTCCAGCATTTGTCATATTCTTTTTCTGTCATTTGCCTATCTGATAGATGTGAGGTAGTATCTCAAAGATGTTTTAGTTTACATTTCTCTAAGGAGTAGTGATTTAGAGCATTTTTATGAGATTATTGATAGCTTTGATTTCTTTTGAAAACTGCTTGTTTATATCTTTTGACAATTTATTACCTGGAAAATGGCTTTTATTTTTATAAATTTGATTCAGTTTTCTTTATATTTTAGAAATAAGTACTTTGCCAAAGAAACTTTCTATAAAATTTTTCCCAGTTTTTTAAAATGAATTGTTACTATTTTTTCTAGCTCATTCTTTGGTAGTTTGATTGGCATGACACTGAATAAGTAAATTAATTTAGGTAGAATTGTTATTTTTATTGTCACTTTATTTTATTGTCTTGGCCTACCCATGAACAATTGATATTTCTCTGATTCTTCAGCTTTGTCTTTATTTATGTGAAAACTATTTTATTGTTTGTTCATATAATCCCTGGGTTTATCTCAGCAGGTAGCTTCTGAAGTATTTTATATTATCTATAGTTATTTTATTTTTTTAAGTTAATTTATTTGTTTTTAGTTTTCAACATTCACTTCTATAAGTTTTAAATATTCTCCCGCTCCCTCCATTTCTTTCTCCCCAAGATGACATGCAATCTGATATAGGCTTTACATACACATTCCTATTAAACATTCCTATTTTCACATTAGTTATGTGTATAAGAAGTATAATAAATGGGAGAAGCCATGTGTAGTGGCAACCACACTGGCATACCCAGGATGGCTGCTGGTACAGGTTCTTAGATCTGCTTTGCTAGGAAAGATAGCTGTTTAACGGGTCAACAAGCTTTTTTAATTACTTTAACTAGTTCAGTGGAAAAGTCAGCACCCTGAGCTTCAGAGAAAATACAGAGTAAATACAAGCATAGAAATAAAGACCAACAGACAGGGCTCTGACTGCTTGAATCAACTATATACTTTACATACATCTCTGAATTGAGAGACCCTTTACATCTGAGTAATCTCCAAGAGCTCTGAACATACAGCCACTCAGAATCTCAGCTAGGGAATCACAAGATCCTTCTCATAAGCAAACCCCCAAAACAAAATAACAATTCAGAGTATCTATATACTTCTCAGAGCCAGAGGGCATCACAACCCTCTTGACCTAATTAGAAATTAGCAAAAGGTATGAAAGCCTTCCTACAAAGAAAGCTTCTCTTAATGGGTTTCACATGAGGCCTATTAATGGGCAGGGAAGATCTTTTATCCCATTAACATTACACCATGAGAAAGAAAAAAAAAACAAAACAAAACCAAAATAAAATAGTCTGCATTCACTCTGCATTCAGACTCCATAGTTCTTTCTCTGTATGTGGATGACATTTTCCATCATGAGTCCTTTGTAATTGTTTTAGGTCCTTGTGTTGCTGAGAAGGGATAAGTCTATCAAAATCAGCCATCATACACTGTGGCTGTTATTGTATATGTAGTTATTTTAAATGGAATTTCTCTATCTCTTACTGTTGGGTTTTGTTGGTAGTATAAAGAAATGTTGATGATTTATGTGGGTTTATTTTATATCCTGTAACTTTATTAAGTTTGTTAATTGTTTCAACTAGCTTTTCAGTTGATTCCTTAGAGTTTTCTAAGTATACCATCATGTTATCTTGAAAAAGTGATAGCTTTGTTTCCTCATTGCCTATTTTATTTGTTCAATGTCTTTTTCTTGTCTTTTTTCAATTTCAATATGAAATTCTAGTAAAAAAATAAATAATAATGGTGATAGAGGACATCTTTGTTTCACTCATGATATTATTGGGGTGGCTTCATTACAGAAAATGCTTGCTCTTGGTTTTAGATAGGAACTGTTTATCATTTTTAAGAAAGGGTCCATTGATTCCTATGCTCTCTAGTGTTTTTAAAAGGAATAGATATTTTTTTTGTCAAAGGTTTTTTCTGCATCTGTTGCTATAATCATAAGATTTTTGTTGTTTTGTTATTGATATGGTCAATTATGCTGATAGTCTTCTCAATATTGAACCAACCCAGCATTCCTGATATAAATCCCATCAGGTCATAGTATGCTATTGCTGTAATCTCCTCGTAACAGTGACATATTGCTTGTAATCTCCTTGCTAGTACTTTGTTTAAAATTTTTGCATTGATATCCATTAAGGAACTCATCTACAATTTTCTTTCTGTTTTGTTTTTTGTGGGGTTTGGTTTTTTTTTTTTTGGCTTTTCCTGGTTTAGGTATTCAAACCATATTTGTGTCATAAAAGAAATTTTGTAGGTCTCTTTCTTTATCTATTTTGCCAAATGTTTTGTATAGTATTGGGATTAATTTTTCCTTCAATATTTGGTAGAATTCAATTGTAAATTCAGCTGGTCTTAGGAACTTTTTCTTAGAAAGTTCATTTATAACTTGTTCAACTTTCTAAGATAGGGTTATTTAAGTATTTTATTTCCTCTTTTGTTAACCTGGGCAGTTTATTTTTTAAAATATTCATATATTTCTTTTAGATCAGTTTTACTGGCATATAATTGGGTAAAATAACTCCTAATAATTGCTTTAATTCTATCTTCATTGATGGTGTTCTCATCCTTTTCATTTTTGATATTGGTAATTTGTTTTCTTCTTTCCTTTTTAAAGCAAATTAACCAATCATTTGTTTTATTGTTTTTCCCCTAAAACCAGAGCCTAATTTTAATTATTAATTTTTTTTACTTTCAATTTTATTGATTCTTTGATTTTCAGACTTTCCATTTTGGTGCTTTACTGGAGATTTTTAACTTGTTTTTTTTCTCCTAGGGTTTTTTTTTAAATTCATTTTATGCCCAATTCATTGATCTGCTCTTTCTTCTTTTTATTGGTGTACCCATGTAGAGATGTACATTTTTCCCTAAATGCTGATTTGGCTGCTTCTCACAAATTTTCATATGTTATCTGATTGTTGTTATTCTCTTTAATGAACTTATTGATTATTTCTATGATTTATGCTTTGATCCACTCATTCTTTAAGATTAGATTATTTTAATTTCCAATTAACTTTTAATCTGTGCTTACATACTTCCCTTTATTAAATGTGATCTTCACTGCATTATAGTTTGAAAATGATACATTTAGGGAGTGGAGTCAGGATGGCAGAGTACAAACTGCACTTCTGCAGATCTCCAGCACACACCACTTCAAAATTATGTAATAGGGGGACTCTGAATGACCTTTGGAGCTCCAGAATGGACAAAATCACACAGAGAAGCTAAACTCCCACTGAGGACAACCCAGCAGCCCTGCAGGGAGTGGCCAGTGAAGCTCCATATGAGTCAGAGGTTTTAGCCCGAGGGTGGCCATACCAACAGCCTACTGGAAGGACCCCAGAATGCCAGCAGCTGTGGCATTCCCAGAATTATCAACACATAGATGCCTAGGACAAAGTGAGAGGTCAGTGCCCTATGGACTTTGGGACTGGTTGGGAGAGTGCATCAGCTTCTTCCCCTGGGGACGAGAAGCCATTGAGGAGCCAGAGCAGCTTGCGCCACATTGCCACTTTGCAGCTTCAGCTCCTGGCCTGCAAACTGTAGGGGGAATCCAGCCATCAGTCTGGGGGGTAATTGCTCTTGCTTTACCCATCTTGGATCTGTATTAAGGACTGGGGTGGAGGTCTTGGGGTGTGTGACCAGCTTGCCAGAGTGTGGAGGCTTCAGAGAGGCCACCCAATTAATACCTCTGGCAGTTGGGAAAACCCCAGCATTTGGGACAGAAGCTCCCCTGGCTAGTGGCAGAGTCCTACTGTGGCAACAAGTCCAAAAGTCAAGTAACTGAGTGGCAACATGCCTAGGCAAAGGAAACAAAATAAAAAGAAAAATTCAACATTAGACTTCTATTTGGGGGTCAAAGAGGATCAAAGCATGGAACAGGAGGAGGACTGTGAGGTCAGAAATCCTGCACCAAAAGCCCCAATTGAAAATACGAGCTGGTTACAGGCCATAGAGGACCTTTAGAAGCAGATAAGAGAAGTGGGGGGGAAATTGGGAAGAGAAATGAGAAAGATGCAAGAAAAGTATGAAATGAGAGTCAACAGCCTGACTGAGGAAAATAACACCTTAAAAAATAGACTAACTCGGCTAGGTGACGCAGTGAGTAGAGCGTCGGCCCTGCTAGGTAGCACAGTGAGTAGAGCGTTGGCCCTGCTAGGTGGCGCAGTGAGTAGAGCGTCAGCCCTGCAGTCAGAAGGACCTGAGTTTGGATCCGACCTCAGACACTTAATGCACACACAAACAAAAACCTAGCTGTGTGACCTTGGGCAAGTTTCTTAACCCCAATTGCCCTCCAAAAAAAAAAAAAGCAAAAGAAAATAGACTAACTCAAATGGCAAAAGAGCCTCAAAAAGGCAATGAGGAGAAGAATGTCTTAAAAAGCCAAATTTGCCAGATGGAAAAAGAATCTCAAAAGCTCATTGAGGAGAATCATTCCTTCAGAATTAGACTGGAGCAAATGGAAATAAAGTGACTATGAGAAATCAAGATGCTATTAAGCAGATCCAAACAAATGAAAGAATAAAAGGCAATGTGAAATATCTCATGGGAAAAACCACTGACCTGGAAAATAGATCCAGGAGAGATAATCTAAAAATTATTGGACTACCTGAAAACCATGATCAAAGAAAGAATCTTGAAATCATCCTTCAAGAAATTCTCAAGGAAAATTGCCCTGATGTTTTAGAACCAGAGGGCAAAATAGAGGTTGAAAGAATCCACAGATCACCTCCTGAAAAAGATCCCCCCCCCCAAAAAAAAAAAACTCCTAGGAATATTGTAGTCAGGTTCCAGAATTCCCAGATCAAGGAGAGAATATTACAAGCAGCCAGGAAGAAACAATTTTTTTTTTTGCTTTTTGGAGGGCTATTGGGGTTAAGTAACTAGCCCAAGGTCACATGGCTAGGTTTTTGTTTGTGTGTGTTAAGTGTCTGAGGCCAGATCTGAACTCAGGTCCTTCTGACTCCAGGGCTGGCACTCTACTCATTGTGCCACCTGGCCACTGCAAAAAGAAACAATTTCAATATTGTGGAAACACAATCAGGATAGTGCAGGATCTGGCAGCTTCTACACTGAGGGATCAAAGGGCATGGAATATGATATTCCACAGGGCAAAGGAGCTGGGATTAAAACCAAGAATCACCTACACAGCAAAACTGAGTATCATGTTTCAGGGGAAATATGGTCATTCAGTGGAATAGAGGACTTTCAAGCATTCTTGAGGAAAAAACCATAGTTGAATAGAAAATTTGACATTCAGACACAAGAAGCAAGAGATGCTTGAGAAGGTAAACCAGGGAAAGAAATCATAAAGAACTCATCACATTTGAACTATTTACATCCCTACATGGAAAAACAATAACTGATGAAACCTTTCTCAGTATGAAAATAGCTGAAGAAGGATATATGGGCATATGAATACATATGTGAATATGTGTATATATGTTTACAGGTATACATAGAGGGCACAGGTCGAATTTAATGGGAAGGGATGATACTTAAGGAGTGAAACTGAGAGGTGAGAGAGGAACATAAAGAGAGAAGATGGGGAGAGACAGAATGGAGTAAACTATCTCATGTAGAAGAGGCAAGGGAAAGTGGTTGCAGGGGAGGGGAAGAACAGGAAGGCAAAAAGGCAAAACCTTATTCTCATTGAATTTGGCTCAGGGAGAGAATGACATACATACTAAATGGGATATCTCACCTTATAGGATAGTGGAAGGGAGGGGGATAGGGGAGGAAATAAGGGAAGGGCAGGTGGGAGGGAAGAGGGGGAGGAAAGTTGGAAGCACTCACTTTTGAAAAGGGACAGGATCAAAGTGGGGAGTGGACCAGGTGGGAGGTGGGATAGGAGGGAGGGATATATAGTCAGTCTTTTACAATATATCTACTATCGTAATGTTTTGCATAGCTACACATGTACAACATATATTGAATTGCTTATTTTCCCAGTAAAAGTGGTTGACAACGGAGGAAGGGAATGAATCTGGAATTCAAAGTTTTAAAATCAAATGTTCTAACAATATATAAATACTATTATTAATACTATTTTACATATAATTGTGAGATAAGATATGCAGCCACTGGGGCACGGGGATTCACCTTGCCCTACTGGAAAAGTCGAAAGGGGTATGGGAGAAGAGATTGGAGAGAGTAGATTGGATGAGGGGATATCCTGTGGGACTGATATTCTGGGGTTGTGAATAGGGGAAAAATGGGGGAAAAAAGGTAACTCAAAATCTGATGGAAATGAATGATGTAAACCAGAAGGTAATAAAGCATTTGGAAAATGATACATTTAATATTTCTATGTTTCTGCATTTGCTTGGGCCAACACTCTACTCACTGCGCCACCTAGCCTCCCCCACAATATTTTTTTAAAAAAAGCAAAGTCATGGACCCTAGGTTAAGAATATCTGGTTTTGAGCATCTCTAAGATTACTTCCAGTTCTAAATTTTATAATCCTATAAGCTAGGAATTGGTAACTCATAATCAACCCAGTAAATAGTTATTGAAGAATTCCAAATATCTTGTCCACCTGGGTAAAATAAAGAGTGCAACAAGTACTATTTTTGGTTGTAAGACCACAATTTGGATCTAGTAGGTCCCATCATTTACTATATTTTTGACCTTGAAAACTCCCCTAACCTCTCTGTACTTCAGTTTCTTAATCTTTAAATTATGGGATTGAATTGGATATTTAAAGTCCCTTGCTCCAAATCCATCAAACTTTGAAATAGTTACCTTCCACATTCTGAATGGAAATAGTATAAATGCTCCTTTTTGGTTGCTTCTGCATATGTTATCTGTTCTGTTTGTCATTATGGTAGTAAAAGCTCCTGGTCTTATTTTAGCATTGTTGACATGAGCTCATTTGTCTTCACATTGAATGAAGTAGCTTCCAAAAAACAAAAAATGTTACCAAATGATGATCCAAATCTCATCTCTTTTGAAATTCCCTAGAGTCATTTTTTGGCACTGATGGACCCTTTGACTTCAAAGAGATCCTCTATGAGAGGAAAAGATATTAAAAGGAGCAAAGATACATCACATTTAGGCATGAAATTTCACTCCTTACTAATCTAGTGACTTTTCTTTGGCAAGCACTGTACAGTGTAGTGAGTTTCCCTGTTTTTCTGATAGAAGGGAAACTTATCATCACAAAAGAGCCCATATAATAGAACACAAATTCAAATATAGGCTCTTACATTATTTCCTTGTTTACATTAAACATCTTTGAATATTTAAGCAGGATAAGCTTGGCCTCAAAGAAGAGACATGAGAATTCATCTCCCCCTAACCTTTGCAGAAGTTGAGGGTATATGTGTGAGGAGGACTACATACAATGCCTGATTTTTTCTATATGTTGGTTAGTTTTGTTGAATTATTTTTTTTCTATTTTAAAAAAAGTCCTTATAAAAGATCAAAAAGGGAAAAGGTTGGGATATGTTGGAAAATTTGAAGGATATTAAAACAAAAGGTACAAAAATAAACTTTAAATGTATATGTTGGGGTTAACAATGTTGAGGTTTAAGGGTCCTTGGGACCCCAAAATACTGACACACCATGTCCTACCCAAATGAATTAAGCCATCTCTCAGCCAAAGTAAAACAAAGTTTATTAAAGATTGGACTTACTGGGTAGACTCTTAAGGAGCCTGAGCATTTGTATCACTAATTCGATCAGGCCAGATTGAACCTTGAGACTTTGTCAGGCTAGATGGAATCTGAACGCCTTCATGGAGATAAGATGGGTCTTATATACAGAAAGACTGTGGGAGGGATGTAGTAATCTGGGGTGATGGGAGGAGGGGTCCAGGGAGGATCTTGAAGAGGAGTGTAGCAAGGATTTTGACGGAACTGAGGTCAGGAGATAACAGACCATGGAGGGCTAGGCTAGATTAAGGGTAACAGATTTGGGAATTGTGATAATGGAAGGCTTGTGACCTCAGATTAATGCCAAATGAAGTGGTAAGACTCAAAGGGGTTCCCAGAATCTATACCCCATCATATATATAGCTTTAAATTGCACTAAGCCTTTTAGGCCACCCTGTATATGCACACATATGTATATAGTCATAGCAGCAGAGAAGATTTACCACAATTCAGAAGACCTGAAAGGATTTATTCTTGGGATATGAAAATATTGTAAAATAAATTATGTTTATTTTTTTGGATGACTCTGCACTACTAATTCCCATGACTCCCCTATACACTATTACTTTTGAGAAAACCACAAACCTGTTTATTTACACTTAAAGCAGTTCTTCCGGCCAAAAAAGAATGATATATGATAGTTCGAATAACTTTCTCCTAGTCTACACTTCTGCTTCTCAGCAAATACTTTCTGATTTGTTTCAAGGGGAAAAGAGAAAGTCTTTTCTCATTCTCTTTTACTTCTGGCTGAAATGAGGAAGCACTGAAAATCCCAAGAGGATAATTCCTCTCATAAGATTCCCAGCTAAACATTTCAAGCAGTTATGAGAAGGCTAGAATAAAAAAAAAAAGAAAAACATCTCAAATAGGAGATATATTGCCCCAGTCTTTAAATCAAAGAACTTTGTTAACTTCTCCCTTAATACCACTGTCTCTCCCTTCAAACTTTCACACCCACCCAAAGCCAGAATTACCAAAAATGTTTCTAAAAGTGTTGCAAAAAAAAAAAAATCTATTTAAATACTAAAAATTTACAACTGATTTCAGTCAATAAGCGTTTATTGCAACTCTTCTATGTGTGAAGCATTGTACTACACAAGTACTACACGAAAACCCAAAGGAATGCAGTGGAAAGTGCTTGATCTGGTCTGAGTAACAGGGTTGAAATCCTTACTCTGTTGTTTGTGTAACCCTGGACAAGAGCCTCTCTAGGCTCTAGCTCCTCATATCTAAATTTGGGTTAAGATCCATTAAGATCCTTAAGATCCATTCTAGCTATATATTTGTGATAGTGTGACTATATGATTCCAAGATTCTCTAACAACTCCAAAGCATCACATAGAGAAGTAAATTCTTATTAACTGAATATATAAGGTATAATGAAGCCATCACAGTAGCACAGGCTTTAATGGTTCCAGCACCCTTATAAAGGATCTCCTTACCTTTAGTCTCACCCCATGAATTCATCCTTTAATCCACTATTAAATTAATCTCCTAAATCACTCTTTTTATCATGTTCCCTTTATACTTAGTCATTCAAGAAGAAATGTATGTCCAGTACTGCTTTATGGTTCCCTCTGCAAACTCCACAGTTTGGCATAAAAGTTGTGCCTTCAAGTCTCTCTGCATCTTGTTTCTTTAAAAGATTGTCTGTTTCAGTCAGGCCTATATCCTTACAGAATCCTATGTATATCATATGCATATTTGCAATCCTATCTTTACTCATTTGACTTAACTGTGAATGCCCTTCCCTTTCTTCTCTGATAATACAAATGCTTTGTTTTCTTTGAGATCAAACTCAAGATAACCTCTTTTTAGAACTCCTTCCCAGACTAATCCAAGGCCACAGGGAGCTTTCCCAAATACTTACAGTACTCTGTGTGACACAATTTAATATTTGACTATATTTTCTCTTGAATTGTTCTATATTTGCTTCATTTACATATATTTTTTCCCTCCAAGTAGATTAAATTTCCTTAAGAATGGGAATTGTTGGGGGCGGAGCCAAGATGGCAGAGTAGAAACAGCTCATCCAAGCCTCTCTGCCCCCAGATTCTCCACAAACTATGTAAAAAAGGACTCTGAAAATCTTCTGGAGCCCCAGCACCCACAGAACGACACAGAGAAGCTAACCTCCGGCTGAGGACAGCCCAGCACGCTGCAGGAAGGACCAGCACAGTGGTCTGGGAGCCGGCAGCGTGCAGAGCGCAGGAGCCGAGCCGAGCCCAGGTCCCCATGAGCTGAGGTTTTAGCCCCAGGGCGGCAGGGCCAGCAGCCGGCTGGAGGAACCCCAGAACACCAGGAACTGTGGAGACGCCAGAATTATCAACATAGACATGCCTAGGACAAAGTAAGAGGTTAGTGTCCTATGGACTTTGGGACCTGTATTTGGGGAATGCGTCAGCTCCCTCCCCTGGGGGCTAGAAGCCGCTGAGGAGACACGCCATTTTGTAGTTTTCAGAGGCATTTCCGGCTCCCAGCCTACAAATCGTGGGGAGATCCAGCGATCAGTCTTGGGGGGTAATCGCTCTTGCTTTAACCTCCCTGGATCTGGATTGTGATCTAGGGTGGAAGTTGTGGGTGGGTTTACAGCTTGCCAGAAACGGAAGTTGCCCCCCACACGTTCGGGACGAAAATTCCTCTATCTGGCCTTAAAGCCATAGTGTGGCAACAAGCCCAAAAGTCAAGCAATTAAGTGGCAACATGCCAAGGCAAAGGAAACAGAAAAATGCAACCCTAGACTCATATTTTGGGGGCATAGAGCGGGAAAAGGACTGTGAGGTCAGAAGTCCTGCTCCAAAAGCCCCAGGGGAAAACATGAGCGGGTTGCAGGCCATAGAGGACCTTAAGAAGGACTTTAAAAATCAAATAAGAGAAGTGGAGGAAAAATTGGAAAGAGAAATGAGAAGGATGCAGGAAAAGTATGAAATGAGGGTCAACAGCCTGACTGAGGAAAACAACACCTTAAAAAATAGACTAGCTCAAATGGCAAAGGAGGCCCAAAAGGGCAATGAGGAGAAGAATGCCTTAAAAAGTCGAATTTGCCAGATGGAAAAAGAATCTCAAAAGTTCACTGAGGAGATTCATTCCTTCAGAGTTAGACTGGAGCAAATGGAAGCTAGTGACTTTATGAGAAATCAAGATGCTGTTAAGCAGATCCAAACAAATGAAAGATTAGAAGGCAATGTGAAATATCTCATGGGAAAAACCACTGACCTGGAAAATAGATCCAGGAGAGACAATTTAAAAATTATTGGACTACCTGAAAGCCATGATCAAAGAAAGAACCTAGAAATCACCTTTCAAGAAATTCTCAAGGAAAACTGCCCTGATGTTTTAGATCCAGAGGGCAAAATAGAGGTTGAAAGAATCCACCGATCACCTCCTGAAAAAGATCCCAAAAAGAAAACTCCCAGAAATATTATAGCCAGGTTCCAGAATCCCCAGATCAAGGAGAAAATACTACAAGCAGCCAGGAAGAAACAATTTCAATATTGTGGAAACACAATCAGAATAGCCCAGGACCTGGCAGCTTCTACACTGAGGGATCGAAGGGCATGGAATATGATATTCCAGAGGGCAAAAGAACTGGGAATGAACCCAAGGGTCACCTACCCAGCAAAACTGAGTATTTTGTTTCAGGGGAAAATATGGTCATTCAGTGGAATAGAGGACTTTCAAGCATTCTTGAGGAAAAAACCAGAGTTGAATAGAAAATTTGACATCCAGACACAAGAAGGAAGAGATGCCTGAGAAGGTAATCAGGGAAAAGAAATCAAAAGGAACTTATCAAAGTTGAACTATTTACATTCCTATATGGAAAAGCAATATCTGTGACTGATGATATCTTTCTCACTATGAAAATAATGGAAGAAGGGGGTGTGGTCATATGAATACATATGTGAATGTGTGTGTATATGGTTACAGTTATATATGGATAGAGGGCATAGGTTGATTTTGTTGGGAAGGGAGAGTACTCAAGGGTTGAAATTATGAGGTGAGAGAGGAAAGTGGCAAGAGGAGATGGGGAGAGACATGGTAGGGTAAACTATCTCATGTAGGGGAAGTGGGTGCAAAGGAGGGGGAGAATAAGGAAGGCTAAAAAGGCAAAACCACATTCACATTGAATTTGGTTCAGGGAGAAAATGACATACATACTAAATGGGATATCTCAACCTGCAGCAGGATAGGGGGAAGGGGGATGAGAGGAGGGATGATGGATGGGAGGGCATCCTTGGGGTGAGGGGAGGTTGGAAGTACCCACTATAGAAGAGGGACAGGATTATGTAGGGAATGGACCAGGTGGGGGGTGGGATGAGTGGGAGGGAATTATAAGCAGCCTTGTACAATATATCTACTATGATAATGTTTTGCATAGCTAGACATGTACAACATATACTGAATTACTTATATCCCAAGAAGGAATGGGTGACAAGGGAGGAAGGAAATGGATCTGAAATTCAAGGTAGTAACATTAAATGTTTCAAATATATATAAATACTATTATTAATACTCTTTTGCCTATAATTGGGAGATAAGATGTGCAGGCATTGGGACACAAAGATTCATTTTCCTCTAATGGAAAAGTCGATGGGGGTATGGGAGAAGGTATGGGAGAGAGCAGATTGGAGGAAGCGATATCTTGTGGGACTGCTATTCTGGGAGGTTGGGTAGGGGAATAATGGGGGGGAAATGATTGTAACTCAAAATCTGGCGGAAATGAATGATGTAAAACAGAAGTTAATAAAGGATTTGTTTAAAAAAAAAAAAAAAGAATGGGAATTGTTTCCTCATTCATTCTCCTCACATTCTTTCCACTGTAGAAACATAGTTAAGAACTTATTATTATTAAAGGAATAATTAGATTTAGGTGTGTTTAATCAAGAACGTCTCCTTGACGTGATTTTGACCTGGTATTCAAAAAAGTGATATTGCTAGATCATTTTTATTCAATTCAATTTTGTGGATAATTATTAAGCACTTGGCATAAGATGGAATGCTATGTAATGGAGGTATAGAGAGGCAAAAATAAGACAGTTCCAGCTCTCAAGGATCTTTCTTTCTAGTTGGGGGTGGGGAGAATTATAGAGCCATATCTAGAAAAGTAAAAGAATACAAGTAGGGAGGTCAAGGAAGCCTTCCTGGAGTAGGTGGCATTTGACCTAAGCATTGAACAGGAGTAAGTTCTTAACCTGAGGTATGTGGATCTTTTGGTTCATAGGGAGATTTTAAATTGGGAAATGTATATGTAAATATATATATATAGAGAGAGAGAGAGAATATGTATATAGAATATAATAATATCATTAAAATAATCTATTAATAGATGATATATTTTCTCCATCTGAATTTATATATTCATAAATAATTATTTCCTTAACTTTTGGTTTCCTTTGTAATCCTATGGATCTTATTTTATGCATTTAAAAACATGATTCTTAAGCAGGGATCCATGGGCTTCATCTGACTCCCAAAGGGTTTCTTGATAGAAAAATATTTTCCTAGCTAGGAGGAATGAAAGGATTCTGAGAGGTACAGACAAGGAGAGAGTTTACTCCAGGCTTAGGAAGCACCCTATACAAAGTGACAGAAGAGAGGTAAATTGTGGAGTTTGGGAAAGGGCAGCTTTATAGGAACATGGATTCCTCCATGAAAAAGCTAATATGAAATAATCCTGGAAAGGTACACTGGGCAGTCACATTGTAAAGAGCTGTGATGGAAAAGTGAAGGTTTTGAATTTAACCTAGAGAAAATAAGGAACCCCTGAAAGTTTTTGAGTAGACAAGTGATGTGACCAGTCCTGTGATTTAGGAAGATGACTTTGGCAGCTGTGTGTAGAATGGATTAGAGAGGAGAGGGAGGAGAAGGGATTAGATAGACTCTATAACTCCCAGAGTCCCTACTTGAAGTAAAAATTCACAGATAATATTAAATGGCTACACAGCAAAATGAATAGGATTTAACAGGATCAACTGCTCTTTTTTCATTAGGAATTACAGTGGCTAAAAGTTTCATAATATAATGAAGACAAGGAATCAATTTGGGGAATGAACTCTGGGATGAATAGGAATGAATGAATAGATGAATAAAAATCTTTCTTTTTTTAATGCAGTTTTGTTTAAATAGGATAAAATTTCCTGAGTCTTTTTTATAATTAAAATGGGCTGTTTCCTCTCCTGTTCCCATCCCTCTCTGATTACCTTCACAGAGCAGGACAGGCAAATTCTTATGATTCTGCTTCTTCATCTGTTTGAAAGGGAGTAAAAAATGCCAATAAATTCAAAGCCTACCAGACAAGTGACCAATTGCACCAAACAATTGCGAAATACCCAAAGTATAAGCCTTATGGCAATGGTGAGATTCCAGAGAGATAGTTTTACAGAGATACTTAGAAAGACTATTAGAAGTATCTGCTGGTAATATCAGTCACTTTAAGCCCCTGCTTTCCAACTAGCCATTCACAGCCATTAACATTTCACTATTATCAATAAAAATTCTGTATTTGTTTCTACTTTCTGATACCAAATATTTGCATTGAGGAGTTGTTCCATGCAAAGTAAACAAACTTTCCTGGCTTGTAGAAAGGACCACCATGGTCCATATGGTCTGTGGGGTTAGGACTTTATCCCAACAGCAGCAGATGGCTGTGAGAGTCACTCCATTTTTTGCCTGCTGCCCTGCCTGGGTTTCAACTCTGTGGAGTAAGATAACCCCCACCCCACTCTCTACCCCTTCCTAGTATCCCCTGGCATCTGGTCTTTTCCTACCCCTGTGTTCCTGCCTCCTTTTCTGCCTGTCTCCTTTAGATTGCAAACTTTGTTAGTCCAGTCTCTTTTAAGAATTGTGTCCCCTTGGGGTGGCTAGGTGGCACAGTGAATAGATCACTAGCCTTGGAATCAGGGGGACCTGAGTTCAAATCCAGCCTCAGACACTTAACTAACTGTGTGACCTTGGGCAAGTCACTTAATCCCAATTGCCTTGTCTTCCCCCGTCCAAAAAAAAAAAAGCAAAAGAATTGTGTCCCCAGTGCTTAGCACAGTGCCTGGCACATAAGCACTTAATAAATATTGATTGGATTGGATTGTTTACATAAACCAGTGTTTATTTTCAGTGAGTGACAACTTGGAATTTTTAAGTTGCCGAATGTAGTTTTGATATATTAGCAGCAGACCAATAAGTTGAACTGCATCAGAATGTTGAAACAGATATCGCACCATGTCTCTGATAGAGATGGAAACATAGAAGGGAAAGGGGGAATAAATCATTCAAATTGAAGAAGGAGCAAAGCTATCTTGATGTACTCTGCCTTGCAGATTATTAGACTGAAGTATGTATAGCTGACATAAGAAAATGTTAGCTTTTAGTTAAACTTTAAAGAAGTTATAAGGACAACTATTAGATTCTGTGCAACATACTTATTGGAGATTTTCCCATAAAATTTATAAATCAGAATGAAGTGGAACAGATTTTCAAAGTGAAGCCGGGAAAATGAGGTTGTCCAAAGGGTTTCCAGGATAAATAACCACAAGCGCCAAACCCAATTTTCTATTCCCTGGATTAAATATATATTGGATACAGTGAGAGTTTACTTGATGGGGCCGGAAGTAGTTGAATCATGTTTGGCATTCCTCTAGGAGAAATGATGATGATGACAACAGCAGCAATTCCTATTTGTATAATGCTTTTATATTAACCAACTCCTTTCTTTGCAACAACCCTGGCAGGCAGCTAATGCAAGCAAAATTATCCCTATTTTGCAGATGAAGAAAGTGAAACCCTGAGAAGTTAAATGACCTGATCCCATTACACACTTGTAAGAAACTGAGGCCAGATTTACAAATTCTCCGAGATTTATGTATTCTTATTCAATATGCCACTTTGCATTTCATAAGCGTATCACTGAAAGGCAATTCTTCCCTGGGTCTTCATCCTGATCTTTATATGTCTATATATTATAAGGATATAGGAATATATGTTAAGAATGGTTTCTTCCTTGGTAAAATGAGTGCCTCAAATGACTGTTGAGGCCCTTTGCAGCTCTAAATCTATGATTCTGTGAACATAGTAGGTTACCCATAAATAATAGGCTAACACTGTGATGTAACAGCAGGGAGAAGCAGTCAGGTAACTGTATTTAGATGCTGGTTCTGCCAATTACTATGGTAGCTTTGTGACTACCATTGTCAATTGCAGTCCTGGCTCTCTCCCTTGTGACAGATACATGTTGAGGGCCATTTGCCCTTGCTCCACTGCAGAGTTACTCTTGAACATGCTTCCTCTTCCTTCTAGCAGAATCATCTCACCCGTAATAACTCTGACAGCCATCCAGCTCAGGACTGCGTAGGCAATTTCCTGATGCAATGTTTGTCTTCTCAGTGGCTCAGAGGATTCAGTGAATATAGGGGATTACAGAGGATTCAAGATCTTCAAATTATTTTTCCTCTCCTTGGCATACTGTAAGACCAAGGGAGTGCTTAGGTAGAACAGAATTATTGTTATCTTGTGAATCTGGGTTGCTAGATGTCTACTAAACTGAGAAACTTCCATGAATAATTTGAATAACCGCATCTAGCATACCCTAAGATAAAAGGAGTTTAGGGACAATTTAAGGGAGACTGATAAGTATGTCTAGATTATAAAGTGGTGGGAAGTGATGGTAGAATGGGGGGGAGGGTGGTAATACATCCTCTGGAAACTAGAGGAAAGGAAACATCCGAGTATAAAACTACCCTGACCCAACCTGGTTTCAATGTTAGAGGACTATTTGAAAATTCAAGAGGTGAGGGGGAGGGAAGTATTGCTTACTTATGAGTGAACTTGTATGAGGCAAGAGGTTATGGCAAACATAGAAGAAGGGTGGAACATCAGACTAGAAGCAGCCTGACTAGGCCCAGAATTTGAGCTAGGCTGCTACCATGATAGAGAAAATCCAAATACTTCCCCTGCCATCCTAAGACAGATCTAAAAAAGAAGAAAGACTTTTCCCTTAGAGGAAAAAAAAGATTAGCTGACATCACCTAACATTAATCAGACTAAGGATAAGCAAGACTTGTAATAAATAAAGGCTGTAGAGAGCTTTGGGCAGAGAAACAGGCTAGAGAATAGCAGACGAGACTCTGGGTATGGTGCAAAGAATACTGGATATTAGAGTCAAAAGATCTGGGTCCAAATCCATTCTCTGTTGTTTTTTACCTGTGTGACCATGGCCAAGGCCCTTAACCTTTCTGGGTCTCAGTTCATGAATTGTAAAATTAGAGGTTTGGACCATATGCCCATTAAAGCCCCTTCCCCCTCTGTTAATAATGACTAATGTATGTATAGCACATTAAGGTTTACAAAGGGCTTTTCAAGTATTATCTTATTTGATCTTCACAATAACCCTGTTCTAAGAGGTCACATGATATACTAGATAGCAGGCTGGTCAGGAAACCTGGGTTCAAGTCCTGCCTTGCATACTAGCTGTCTGACCCTGAGCAAATAGCTTAACCTCACAGTACCCTTGGCAACTCTGAGACTGTGTCACAGAAAAGGTGCTGTTCTACATTGGCAGAGGGAGTTTTCTCATCCAGGAGTTCCCCGTATCAATGAAAACACAGGTCTAGTCGCTACCTTTAACAAAGTTTGATAGAAGTTAAGTAACTTATTCAGGGTCACACAGCTAGCAAGTGTCCTAGACAGGATTCTATTTTCTTTTATTCTGATTCCAAAGTCAGGGCTCTAGCTACTACACCACCCAATTGCTTCTAAATACACCAGACTAGGATCTAGTAACCCTACTTATTAGACTCTTCCCCCTAGCCCTCAAGGCTGTAGAGAGCTACAGAAGCCACAGAAATTTTAAAAAGATGCCATGTACTACTGAGAATTATGAAGAACAGTGCCTGCCAGGTATTTCCTGATGACTGTACAGGTCTTTGGGGAAGGATTGTTCATTAGCAGACATTATGAGGATCAAAAGAGGTAATATTTGGGGGGGGGGAGCACTTCTTTGCACAGTACTTGGCACATAGTAGGCACTATATAAATGCTTACCCAGTTAGTCAATACAGTTTTATTAAAAAGCACCAACTTTTTTAGCCAGGTACTGTGCTAAATACTGGGGATACAATTCCCCTTAATATATTCCATGAGCTTTGAAAAGAGATCTTTTTGTTTAATTTGACCTGCAAACTTTTTTCTTTGAGCCTTACGAACTGAGTGTTTGGAAAGGGGGATTGATGACAATACACTGGGTGGTATCATATGATAAAACTCACAGATTTTATAGGTGGAGACAAGAAGACAGAAACAGGAGAAACTCACAGATTTTATAGGTGGAGACAAGAAGACAGAAACATGAGAAACAACCTAAACTATAACTGGGCCCTTCGTGGGAGTGTCTGTCATAAGGACTGCATCAATATACACTAACTCCTAGGAAAGATTTTAGGCTCCCAAGGAGTGAGGTATTTTTATAAAATCATGGTAATATGATCATTTCAAAAATTACTTTCTTAATGAAAAGTCTCCTTCTCTGAAGAACCTGTCTGTAAGAAAGGAGTGTAGTTCACAGGGTATCAGGAAAGAGATGATCTCCCCCCCTTTTTAAATGAAAAGTGCTCTTTAGAAAATGCTTCTGTTTTATTTGACTCACCAAGGTTCCTCTCCTAGGTTTTAAATGATTTTCTCATGAAGAAAATATCACTATTTATAATATAAATATTATATCACTGTTATAGTCCTCTTGAACAGTTCTATTCTTTGACAAAGATTTTCTAGAGGACAGTCTGGAGAAATATTCATTTCAGAAACTAACTCTCAAACATTAGTGGCTCACTTTATAGTGAGGCTTTTTAATAATAATAATAATAGGTGACTTTTTTTAGATTTCTGTAAAGTTTACAAAGTGCTTTACATATATGATGGCCTCACTTGGGCCTCACAATCTCTCTATCAAGAGATTACTCCCTTACCCTTGGTCACACATTTAGTAGATGGGAATCAAGCACAGTTTTTCCTGACCTAGATTCTTCAGCTAAGATATGAGACCCTAACCAACTTAAAAGACTTTTGAAAAACCTATTCTTATAGTGATTAAATCGTATAAATAAATAAATTCCCTAGTGGAAACAAAATGAGGATTCTTAAATCCTATGAGCATAGCATAGGCAAACTTTCTCATACTTTCTTCTGTCTAGGTTTGTGTGACACTGTTCTCTCCTGGTTCTACTTCTACCTGTCTGACTGCTCCTTTTCTGACTCCTCAGTCAGATCCTTATCCAGGTCATGCCTGATAATTGTAGAGGTCTGTCCTGGGCTCTCTTTTTCTCTCTCTCTATAGTATTTCACTTGGTGATCTCATCAGCTCTCATGGTTTCATTTATAATCTCTATACTCAAGAGAGTTTAGAACTCTCAGTCCTAAACCCTGACCTAGTCTCTAGTCTCATGTCTTCAGCTACCTTTTGGATATTTCAAGCTGGATGTCTCATAGACATGTGAAACTCAAATTGTCCAAAACAACTCAGTATTTTCTGCATCTCCCTCCCAACCTGTCCTCTTTACAACTTTTCTATATTGTTGAAGCTGTCACCATCCTCCAAGTCACTTGACCTAGATATTCTTGACTCTTTACTCTTTCTTTCTTTTTTTTTTTTTTTAAAGCAATTGGGGTCAAGTAACTTGCTCAAGGTTACACAGCTAGTCATTATTTATGTGTGGGTGCTCATTTTCTGAGGTTGGATTCGATCTCGGGTCATCCCAACTCCGAGGCCGGCACTCTTACTCACTGCGCCACCTAGCCGCCCCTCTTTACTCTTTCTTACTTGCCCCTCCCCATATCCAATCAGTGATTATGTCCTGTCATTTCTACCCATGTAACTTCTCTCATATATGGCTATTTCTCTCCACTGACACTACAGGTGCAGGACCTCATCACCTCAGGCCTGGACTATTGCAATAGTCTGTTGGTTAGTCTTTCTGTCTCAAGTCTTTCTCAAACTTCACTTCATCTAGCACTCAGCTATCAAATTGATCTTCTTAAAGCACAGATCTGACCACATCACTCCTCCCCCTGGTCAATAAATTCCAGTGGTTCCCTATTACTTCCAGAGTCAAATATAAAGTCCTCAGTTTGACTTTAAAATATATTTTTAAAATTTAGTTAACTATTTCCAAATATACATATATATATATATATATACACACACATATATATATATATATATATATAAATTTAACATTCATTTACAAAATTTTTGAGTTCCATATTCTCTCCCTTACTTCTGTCCCTTCCCTACCCCTTGAGAAAGCAAGCAATATTAAATCAATTATACATGTGAAGTCAGGAAAAACATATTTTCCATATTTTCATATTAGCCACATTGCAGAAGAAAACATAAACACACATACAACCAAGAAAAATAAAGAGAATGAGAAAAAGCATACTTCGTTCTGTACTCAGAGTCCATCAGTTCTTTCTCTGGAGATGGATGGCATTTTTCATTATGGGTTCTTTGGAATTATCTTGTTGTAATGGAAATGCAGATTTGAAGATCTTCCCTGCCCCTAGGCCCTTTGATTGGCTTAAGAGACTTTGATTGACTTAATTGACTCTGAGAACCTTCTTTAATTTGAAAGTATACTCTGCCCCCTAATAGGCTGAATGTGGTCACATGGAGCCTGTGGTAGAAGGCTTGGTTTTCAGGAATGACCACACCTTGATGCTGTGTGATTGGGCAGTGGGTCGAGAGGGTGGTTACATTCTTTGAGCCAGGAGAAGACTATATAATCCCTGATCTGAGGCTTTGTTTTGGGGCTCACTTTGAGAAGTGTTGTGTGATTTGACCAGATGAAACTCTGGGAAGCCGTTGTTGAGAGCCCCCTGGCTTTGAAAACCCAGATGTTGATGCTTCCCTCTCTGGTAACTGTGATATGTTTGTTTGATTAAAGTAAGCTTGTTAACCCATTTTGAGTTGCTTTCCTTTACAAAAGAAGATCTAAGAACCTGTGTTGGCAGCTACCTTGGGGATGTCGGGTGCTTGCTGCTACACTTGTATAATTGTATTGATCAGAGTAGCTAAGTCTTTCATAATTGATCATTATTAAAATATTGTCATTACTGTGTACACTGTTCTCCTGGTTCTGCTCATTTCACTTTGCATCAGTTCATATAAGACTTTCCAGGTTTTTTTCTGAAACCATCCTACTCATGATTTCTTATAGCACAACAGTATTCCATCACAATCATATTCCACAACTTGTTTATCCATTCTCCAATTGATGAGCACTCCTTTGATTTCTAATTCACTGCCACCACAAAAAGAACTTTAAGTATTTTCATACAAGATTCTTTGATCTCTTTGTGATAGAGACCTAGTAGTGGTATTTCTGGGTCAAAGGGCCATGCCTCAGACTTTTAAAACCCTTCACATCCTTTCCCAGTCCTTAATTTATATGACTTTCCTCTGAGACTATTCCCAATTTTACTGTATTTATCTTGTTTGTACATGGTAGTTTGCATGTTTTCTCCCTTATTAGACTGTGAGCTCCTTGAGAATGGGGATGTTTTGCCTTTCTTTATAATCCCTGTACTTAGCATAGTCCGTGTTGCATAGCAGGCACTTAAATGAATGTTGACTGACTGACAACATTTGTTACTGTTTATTTAAATGGGTAATGTAGAATGATAAAGTAAATGGATAATCCAGAATTCTAACAAAATCTGACAGAATAACTTGGTAGGTAGATGAAAGAATAGATACTGGTTCTTTGCCACACACATTCTGGTACAAGGGGAAAATACACAGACACACATATGCTTTAGGAAAGAGAAAATTTATAAATTTTCTGAGATAAAAATATTTAGACACAAAAACATAAAAACTTGAGCTTTAAAATGACACTACACAAAGGGTTTACAATCGAATTGTAAAAAATACATATTACATGATATCATAGAGGAAAGATATTTTATACTGATCTTCTGACAGTATTTAGCAAAAGTTTAAGATGGATTTCCTAGTATCAAATTATATTATATTTATATATCTATTGGAGTTATAGTAAAAATAATTTTAATTGGAACACTTCACATACACAAAGATTATTCTTTTTCTTATTTCAAGAAAAAAATCTTTTTAAAAAACCTTCCTTACAATATAATGAAAAAAAAATCTGATTTATTATTGTTTAGTTGCATTGAGAATTGTTAGCAGTGTGAATAGGGGCTGTTCAATGATTTCAAATTTATTCCAAAGATAATTCCATACTCAAATCCAGCACAGAAGAGAATCAAAGCTTGAGGAGAGATAATCCTCTAACATAAGAGGAAGAACCAACCCATCTCTCAATGGTTTTGCTTAATGCATCAGTACCTTTCAATAATAGAATGCCATGTATTTATATAACATTATTCTCAAAAAGCTTTGCAGATTTATTTAACTTAATCATAACATCCCTGGGAGACTTTTTGCATCAGAGGTCTTATCTCCAGTTTACAAAATGATCTACAGTGAGTCAAAGAGACTTGTTTAAAGTCATTCTAAAAGGTAAGATCTCTTTTGGGAAATGGAACCTCTCCCTGTTCCCATTTCCTTTCCAGTACTCCATGCAGCTTTCCCAATTGGGTAAGAACAGGTTATAATCAGGATGCTTTCTAGAAGGTTAATAATAACCTTCTTCTTTCCAAATTTATCAGACTTTTCTAGTCTTTGCAATTTCAAAGTCCTCTGTGGTGTTTGCTGTTGTTGACCACATATTCTGTCTTGAAATTCTCTTCTCCTTTTGCTCTGTGCCATTGCACAGGCATTGAAAGAAATTTCAAGAATCCAGATGGGAAGTAGCTAGTCTTCCATGGAGCATTATTTAAAGTGTATTGGAAAAGATATAAAAATATTTTTTTGTGGTAGCAAAGAATTAGTAACAAAGAAGATGCCCATTTGATTGGAGAATGGCTAAACAAACTGGGTAACATAAATATGATGGAATATTGATGCATCATAAGAAATTATGAAAACCATAAATACAGAGAAGTCTGTAAATGGAAATATTTACCTCAATTGAAAACTAAAGTAAATAAAACAGGAAAACAATACAAACAATGGTTAAAATAATATAAATGGAAAGAAAAACAGCCTAACAATCAAAACTGAATGTTGAGGAATGATAAAGAGCAGACTTGGTCCCAAAGAAAACACTGAGAAGAAACCTTCTCCCACTCCTTTGCACAGACTAGGATACATAGGTATGGAATATTGCATATAATATCAGATTTTATTCAATAAGTTTTATTAAATTTTTTCCTCTTTTTCTGCGTTAAAAGATTATTTGCTATAAGGGACAGCTCTCGGGGGGGGGGGGGGTAATGTTCACAGAGGGACATCTAGCCAATAGAAAAAAAATATTACGGGGCGGCTAGGTGGTGCAGTGAGTAAGAGTCCTGGCCCTGTATTTGTGAGGACCCGGGATCGGTTCCAGCCTCAGACACTTAACACCCACACAAAAATAACTGGCCATATAACATTGGGCAAGTTACTTAGCCCCAATTGCTTAAAAAAAATTAATAAAATCTATTTTTAGAAAAGAAAAGCCCGCCTTGCACAAAAATAACTTACACACACTCTTGCATGTGCTACTAGTCTCTCACTAGGACTAAATTTTAGTCACTCATGGGTTAGACAACAAAACAGGGAAAATTAACTTTACTAGCCACAATTAAAATGAACAAAGTCAACTGAACTCTCCCATTTACCCAATAGTTTCACACTATGACTTCAGCCTACCTTTGCTGACATTTCAATTTACTCTGTGTTTCTATGTCCAAGTCAAACTAGGTTATTTGCTATTCCCCATAATGGCATTCTATCTCCCGCCAAAGTGCCTTTGCATAAGCTATCCTCCTTCCTGCCTCTTAGAATCCTTAGCTTCCTTCAAGCCTCAGTTCACATGTATCTCAGGTGCCTGCAATAGCTGCAAAGACTTTCCTTATCCTATGACTCACTTGTGCTCTCTCCTCCAAATTATTTTGTATTTATAAGGTAAAAGATTCAAAACTGAAAGGGACTTTAGAAATCATCTGGCCCAACCCTCTCAGTGTATAAATGAGGAAACTGAGGCCTATGGAGGATAAGGAAATTTTCCAAGGTTATTCAACCAATTAACCAAAAAAAAAAAAACCCAAGTATTTATTTTATAAATGGTAGGCACTGTGCTAGGTGCTAGGTGTCATCCACATGAAGACTTTCCTGTTTCCCTCCCTTCCTTCAACCTGCTACTTGTGACTTTTCTTTTTAAATCAACCTGTATCTATTTTGTACATATTCGGTATGGACCAATTATGCATGTGTTTCCACTGAGAGAGTATAAACTCACTGAGGGCACAGACTGCTTCACTTTTGTCTTTATGTTCTCAATTCCTAGCACAATACCTGGCACATGATAGGTACTGAACAACAAGAAACAATAGAAACTGTCAAATACTTTGCATATGTATGTATGTATATATATATATATATATACACACATATATCTATGTTTATAGATATACATGTACACATACATGTATGCATATAAATGTGTGGATATCTCTGTATACACATATGTATATGGGTGTACATATATGCACATATTCATATACATATAGACACACATTATATATATATGCATATATATATACACCTATACACACACACACACACACACACACACACACACACATACACACACACAAACACACACACACAGAGGAAATGATACCTAACCACCTGGTCTACCAGTCAGAATTATGTCAAAAAAGGCAAAGCTACAAGTCTGGTATGACCTATTCTTGATGAAATTTTGCTACCTCTCTATCATCTTCCATTGATTTTCTTTAAATAGCAATAGAATTTTATATGGAGTGTCTCAAAACTCAGTGTAGTTTTAAGCTATTATATTATTAAAGCTTGAAACTGCACTATGAGTTTTGGGGTATCCTCTGTGTGTGTGTGTGTGTGTGTGTGTGTGTGTGAGTGTCTGTGTGTGTCTGTGTGTGTCTGTGTGTGTCTGTCTGTGTGTCTATGTCTGTGTGTATATGTATATATGTTTCCTTACTTGGTGTAAGGAAGATCTGTGTTCAAATATCACCTCAATAGCTTTTTATCAATTGGGGAATGGCTTGAATTCTTATAAATTCAGTTCTCTATACATTTGAGAAATGAAGACCCCATCACAGCCATCTTCCGTAAGGACTGTTTCCTAGCTACCTGCTTTCCTTCTAATCTTGGTTGCATTGGTTTTGCTTGTGCAAAAGCTTTCTAATTTAATATAATCAAAATTATCTATTTTACATTTTGTAATGCTCTCTATCTCCTGTTTGGTCATGAACTTGTAACTCACTTAACTTCTCCATTAAGAATTTGGATGGTAAAAAAATAAAAAATACATAAAAATAAAAATAAAAAAGTAAGAAGGGGGCAGCTAGGTGGTGCAGTGAGTAGAGCGCCAGCCCCGGAGTCAGAAGGACCTGAGTTCAGATCCGGCCTCAGACACTTAATGCACACAAACAAAAACCTAGCTGTGTGACCTTGGGCAAGTTACTTAACCCCAGATGCCCACCAAAAAGCAAAAAAAAAAAAAAGAATTTGGATGGTATACCACTTGGTACATATGTATTTAGTATTGATATTATTTCATTATCTATAGTACCTTTTAGGAAGATGTAGTTTCCTTTCTTATCTCTTTTAATTAGGTCAATTTTTGCTTTTGCTTTGTCTGAGATTAGGATTACTACCCCTGCTTTTTTGTTTGTTTACTTCAGCTGAAGCATAATAGATTCTGCTCCAGGCCCTTACCTTTACTCTGTGTGTCTTTCTGCTTCAAGTGTGTTTCTTATAAACAATATATTGCAGGATTTGGGGTTTTGATATCTGTTTCCATTTAATGGGAGAGTTCATCCCATTCATATTTACAATCATGATTACTATGTATTTCCCTCCATCTTGTTTTTCCTTCCTCACCAGTGTTTTGTTTCTGTCTACTACCTCCCCTTGACCAATCCTTCCTTCTATCAGTTTCCTCCTCCCCCTTTACTTAATATCTTCCTACTTAATCTCCTCCTGCTTCCCTGTCAGGTAAGATAAGATTTTTATCTTCAACTGATTGTGTATCTTATTCCCTCTTTGAGCCAATACTGATGAAAGTAAGGTTCAAACAGTTTCTATTACCCACCCTCCCATCTTCTGCTCCAGTAATAAGTCTTTCACACCTCTTCATGTGAAATAATTTACCTCATTCTGCCTCTCCCTTCCTTTTCTACCCAGTGTACCCTCCTTTTTCATCCTAGTTTTTTTTTTTTTTGGTCATTCCCTCAAATTCATCTCATACTCATACTCTCTTTCTATATGTTCCTTCTAGCTGGTAGCATCAATGGTACAATTTTTAAGAATTACACGTATCATGTTCCCATCTAGGGATGTAAACAGTTCAGTGCCACTGAATCCCTTATGTTTTCTTTTCCTTTTCCCCCTTTTTGGGCTTCTCTTGGGTCTTGATACTAGACATCAAATTTTTTGTTCAATTCTGATCTCCTTATAAATGCTTGAAAACCTTCTATTTCATTGAGTGGCTATTTTTTCCTTGATGTATATTATGCTTCATATCTTCAGATAGGTGATAATTGGTTGTTGTCCTAGCTCTTTGCCTTCCAGAATATCATGTTCCATGACCTCTGATCTTTTAATGTTGTAGCTGCTAAGTCCTGTATAATCCTGATTATGGCTCCCTGATATTTGAATTGTTTCTTTCTGGCCACTTGCAGTATTTTTCCTTGACCTGATAGTTCTTTAATTTGGCTATAATGTTACTTGGAGTTTTTATTTTGGGATCTTTTCCCTGAGGTGATTGCTGGATTCTTTCGATGCTTATTTTGCCCTCTGGTTCCAGTTTATCAGGACAGTTTTCCTTCATAATTTCTTGAAAGATGCTGTCCAGGTCTCCTTTTAATTATGTCTTTCAGGTAGTCCAATAATTCTGACATTGTTTCTTCTGGATCTGTTTTCTAAGTCAGTTGTTTTTCCAATGGGGTATTTTATGTTTCTTCTATTTTTTCATTCTTTTGAATTTGTTTGATTGATTTTTGATGTCTCATATAGTTATTAGCTTCTACTTGTCTAATTATAACTTTTAGGGAGTTGTTTTCCTCAGTTAGCCAAATAGAAAAGGAAGTACAAAAGCTAAGTTGTACTTTTTAAGGAGTTGTTTTCTTTAGTGTATTTTTGTATCTCCATTTCCATTTTGTCAATTCTACTTTTAAGCAGTTTTCTTTTTCTAAGCTGTTGACTATTTTTTCATAATTCTTTTCATCACTCTCATTTCTTTTCCCAATTTTTCTTCTACCTCTCTTACATGATTGTTAAGCTCCTTTTTGAGTTCTTCCATGAGTTCTTTCTGGGCTTGAGATTACTTCCCATTTTTCTTTGGGGTTTTGCCCATAGGTGTTTGGAAATTGTTATCCTTTTCTGAGTTTGTGTCTTGATCTTCCCTGTCACTATAATAACTTTCTATGGTCATTTTCTTTTTGTTTGGTTGGTTTTTGCTCATCTTTTTTGGCCTTTTCCCTTTCTTTTATTTATTTATTTATTTGCTTTTTGGAGGGCAATTGGGGTTAAGTAACTTGCCCAGGGTTACATGGCTAGGTTTTTGTTTGTGTGTGCATTAAGTGTCTGAGGTCAGATCCGAACTCAGGTCCTTCTGACTCCAGGGCCAACACTCTACTCACTGCACCACCTAGCTACCCCCTTTTTCCCTTTCTTTTAGCTTTGAACTCAGTTTGCAGGGTAGCAGGGGCACTGTCTCAGGCCTCTTGTGCCACGGGCAGCAGGCACTGACTGTTTACCTGTTGCTGCACTGAGGGGGTAAGATAGTGGGTGGCTGATGCTGCTAGAGGGTGTAGGGGTCTGGCAGCTTACCTAGTGCTAAGTTGGGGTCCTAGTGCTGGTATCTGGCATGTGTGATGCCAGTGGGGCTTTTTCTGCATTTCCCTGGGGCTATGCTAAAGCACATGGAGATCTGGCTACTGGACATGACCTGTTGGCCTAGGGCTATGCTAAAGCACCATCCTGTTCCCCTAGCTATGCTGTGGCATGTGGTGGTATATGTCCTAATGTTGGTGTTTACCTGGTCCACCTCACTGGACTCAGGATTTCCCACTGGTTTGCTGGGGTGGGATTTGCTGCTGGTTTACTGGGACACTTCCTGTTCTGGACTACATGCCCCTTTTACCTCAGTAAGACAGATCTTTCTTGGAAATCTAAATTTCTTGGGCTAAAAGATTGTTTCATCCTTTGTGCTGGTTCTGCTATTTCAAGGTTTGTTTCAGGGTGTTATTTTATAGTTGTTTAGAGGTCAATATTGGACAATTATGGCAATTTGCTGCTTACTCTACCATCCTGGCTCCTGGAAGTTAATTCATCACCTCAGTATTTTTTTTTGGAGGGCAATTGGGGTTAAGCAACTTGCCCAAGGTCACATTGCTAATAAATGTTAAATGTCTGAGGTTGGATTTGAACTCAGGTCCTCCAAACTCTGGGGCTGATACTCTATTCACTGTACTACCTAGCCACCCCCATCACCTCAGTATTTTGCTGTATGACCCTAGGAAAGTCCCATAATCTTTCTGGGCTTCAGTTTCCTCATTTATATAATAGAGATAATAATAGCACTTACCCTTTCTAAGGGCTATTTTAAGAATCCAAAGAGATAAAAAGGGTTGTAAACACTAAGGTGTTATATAGATCTTATCAAATATAAATATATGCATAGGTGCTATTTCCGCAAGACTGGATCATCTACTAAAATACTAAAGTTCATATACTAAGATGAAGAGGAGTTTCAGTTTACTGTTGTAGAGAGAGAGTACTCACACCATGACAAATCACAGGTTAATAAAGTATTGATATAAAAATAATAATTACCAAGACTAATAATAATACCTGTTTATGCAGCACCTTAGCCTTTATAAAACTCTTTCTTCACAATGGCACTATGAAATAGATTGTTCCAGTATAATTATCACCACTTCATGGATGAGAAAACTAAGGCACAGAAAAGTTAAGGGATTTCTCCTTGGTCATAGTCACACAGCAAATGTTAGAGCTAGCACTCACACCTAGTTCTCCTGCTTCTGAGCCTAATGCTTTCCATGACACCACACTGCCTTGATATTTTTATTTAACAGTTTTTGCTATTCAATTTGACTTACAATAATGGATTTATAATAAGAAGGAACCCTAGAGTTCATCAGATCTGACACCTTCATTTTTCAGATAAAGAGAGGCCCAGAGAGATTAAGGGACTTGCCTAGGGTCACATAGCTAGTAAAAAAAATTCAAGCTTGTCTTTCTGACTCCAAGTTCAACACTTTCCATTATATCACCTTTTCTCTACTTATGTGATAAAGTTGTAAGGTAACAAGACATACTGCCAAAAACCAGATATGAAAGTGAGGCCTGTTACTTGATATTTATACTGTCAGTATAAGTATAAATATGTTTTTTAAGTATATTTACAGTGTACAGCTACTATCAGATACATGTTTTGGCTATTTTTTAAAGAGAAAATTAGTGACATATTTTAGGATGCTATTTTCCTCTATTTAGAAAGTCCATGATGGGGGAAAAATGTACTCTGAACCATAGGCAAACAAACCACTCTAAATGCAAACACTTACTGATCCCAAATAGTTTGGCATTCTGGATGAATTTTCAGATTACTGTGGAATGTTCTCAACTTCCTTGCATTACTAGCATACCTTCTTCAAAGGGTCATCTACTCTCCAAGAAAATAGGATAAGGATTCCATTCTATACCAAGCAATGTAAAATAAGATTTCCTTTGCTATGTTCCCACTGATCAAAATGTAAAAATTTCCTCAAATGTATCATTTAAGAAAGCTTTATTAAGCATCTATTTGTGCCAAGGCACTGTGCTTGCTTGATGACAGAATGATCCACTGAAATTGAGAAACTTTAAGCAATCATCAAGCCAAAACCTCTTCTCTTACAAATAAGGAAACCCAGCTCCAGATAATAAAGTGATTTGCTCACGGTCATGAAGGAAGATAGTGTTAGAATCTTTCTAACTACCTGCCAGTCAAGTTCTCTTTCTATTCTACAATGCTTTCTCCCCTTAGAGTTTGATAAAAACAAAGTAGGATAAATTTTTGGTTGCTCCAGTGATTGCCAGATATTTGCAGCATAACATCTGCAAAAAGTTTGGACAGAGGCGAATTGTGGCCATTTTTATAGATGAAATCATTGTCCTTGACTGAAACATAAGAATTATAAGTGAGGGTTGTACTGTTCAATGATGCTTTCTGATTTGATTCTATTAGGCCAGGGTCAGTAGGGCAAACTAAGGCCTGAGGGCCAAATCTGGCCTGATGCCAGGTGGGCTAAGACTGGTTTTTATATTTTTCAAATAAAGTTTTATTGTATTTTAAAATGTAAATACCATTCTTAGCTTTAGGGCCATACAAAAACAGGTGGTAGGCCTGATTCTGCCCTCTGCCCATAGTTTGTAGAGGACCCCTGAACTAGACTGTGGGAGCTCCTTAAAAGCATTTATTAAAAATCCGTCCTTCCTTCATATTCTGAACATTTAGCTGTGCTGTACATCAGCTATGTACCTGGCACATAGCTGATTGTTGACTGCCTCACTAATTAGGGTATTGAATTACTTCTGCAGGCTTTAGTAAAGAGGTTTTTCATAAACATTATAGAAGGTTGGCCATTATAGATGGTTAGCATTATATTGAAAACACCATCACTCTCCCTCTCTAAAGAGAATACTTAATACTATAAGTAATGAACGTTCTGACAAATTGACAGGTAAAAGAGATAAACAATTTCAAGAGTATGTTCTCAAATAATAGTCTCCTTTTGTTGTTTTGTTGTTGTCCAGTCATATCTGTCCCTTTATGACCCCACTTGGGGTTTTATTGGCAAAGATATTGGAGTGGTTTGCCATTTCCTTCTCCATCTCATCTTATAGATCAGGAAACTGACGCAAACATGGTTACATGACTTGCCCAGGGTCACACTGTTAGTGTCTGAGGCCAGATTTGAACTCAGGTGGATGAGTCTGCCTGACTGTATACCTAGAGCTCTATCCACTGGGATACCTAGCTGCCCCTTAACAGAGTTTCAAATAGCAGTCTCCTTACTATAGTTAATTTCAAAACAGGCAAGTCTCTGTCAAAGAGGCAGAGGGAGTGGTCTGATATGCACAAAGGACCCTAGATTTTGAACTATAAGAGACCATAGAGATTATTAAGTACAACTTGCTTATTTTAGAGAGAAGAAAACCAAGGCTCAGAAAAATTAATTAGTATACCTGAGGTTGCACAGCTAGTAAATGTCAAAGGCAAGATATGAACACAGGGCTTCCTGACTCTAAGTCTAGCACTATACTCACTATATCTCACTTCCTTATTTCTTTATTTCTTTATTTATTTTTAAGCAATTGGGGTTAAGTAACTTGCTCAAGGTTACACGGCTAGTCATTATTTGTGTGTGGGTGCTCATTTTCTGAGGCCGGATTTGATCTCGGGTCATCCCAACTCCGAGGCCGAGGCCGGGCGCTCTTACTCACTGCGCCACCTAGCCGCCCCCACACTTCCTTATTTATTCAAAGAAATGTGCCTATTTTACAAGGCACTTACTAGGGAGATACAAAGGAATAATACATAGTCTTTATGGTCTAGTAAGGTAGATAGGGCATATTTACAAAGGATGTAGAGCATGAAAATAAAATAATAAATGTATAAAATCTATTGGAAACAAGTATAATATCTGGCTAATTGGATCACAAAAACAATTTCAGTTGAGTAGTAGAGGCAGAATCCTGAATAAAACAAGTTTTAAGGAGAATGAATAATGAAATGAAAAGACTTCCATTTATCCTTAGCATTTTGTTTCCCTAAACTGGTATTGGAGTGATACCCAAAATCTTCAGTAATTTGAACATTAGCATGAGAAAATGCTTTTGAATTGAGAAAACACACCAGGTCACATTGAGATGGAGGTCAAGGCTACAGAGAGAATTCAAAATGAAAAATTTCCTAACTACTTTTGGGCAGGAAAAAGCCAAAGGATTGGGAAAGTGGAGGTGAGGGGAAGAGAACATTGGTTCTATTATGTATCTGGGGAGATACTCATGCTTTGAAGCTAGAGGTGGTCTGGTGAATTGACTAGGGACAGAAACAACAAAATTGCTTAAGATATTTAGTGCGCGAGGTGAGTAGACAGATTTGGAGACTTGTTTATTTAATGAGTGATTCCAATTGTGCTTTAGAATTCCCAAACTCCCAACCTCCTATTTAGTTAATCCAGGGACTTTTTACCTTTGAGATATCTCATGTGAAGAAAGAATTTGTTTTCCTTTGGGCCCAATCTAAATGCAACATGGATTTTATTTATCCTTTCAAATGAAATCTGCCATTCAAAATATAATGCAAAATGCTGCCGAACCATATCAACCAATCAACTTTTTCAAAACAATTGTTTCTATCCCACCAAAATATGAAAAGAACAAAAAACATAAAATAAATAACTTAAGACAAGCATATCTTTTCCAAACTATGTAAGGAGCAGAAAGAACATTTAACAAACCCTTTCAGAACAATTATCCTCAAATTTATTTGAAACAGCCCCTTACTTTATAACATTTAAACACCCAAGCCAATTCCTATGACCTTACAAAAGATCAAACAATTAGAGGAGTACCCAAGCCCCCAAGGAGAAATGCTGGTGATTTCAGCAAACATCTGGTTGCCATTTTCAATTATAAGAACTAACCCTTGCTTAAGGAAGCAGTTTAGTTTCTTTGGAGTAAAAATGAGACACTGGGTTTTTTGTTCTCTTTTCATAGTGGAGGGTAAAGGAAACACCAGAATGGAGAGGTCACTAGAAGCTCAGCTTTTATAAATAAGAAAGTCTTTTCAAAAATTTAAGTAAATTGAACTCTTGTTCTTGTTGAGTAAACAACTCGACTGAGCTTAGGTTAAAAAAACATGTCTTGAAGACCAAGTGTGACAATTAAAGACCAAATTCTATTTAGTCATAAACATATCAGTAGTTCTATAAGTGTGGCTCAAAATAACAATAATCCTGAGCACACAATTAACTGTGTATGTCATGATACTATAAAGTAGAAAGCTGTAGACTTCAAGTTTCCTTGATAGAGTATCTTTTTTTCTAATTTGATTAACTAAAGGCACAAAAACACGAATGGCATGGGCCAAAACTCATTACTTGCGTAATAAAAAACGTATGTCATATGTGGTCTATGTGAAACCCTGGCAAGGCAAAATACACAATGCCTTTCAAATGTGACCTTTTGCTTCTGACTTCCAGCTAAGTAACAATACAGATAGATTAAAATGGGGAGAGCAATTGGCCAGGAAGGGGGTACTGCAGAGGAAAATGGTTCGCAAAGCTCTCAACATTTTATCTATCAGCAAAATATTGTCCAAAAGAGGAGGCTCCAGAACATAATATCCCCAAATATAAAGCAATGCAGAGAAGGTTCCACTACTTCTTTTGCAAATCTCTTCTGCCTACAGAATACCCAACTAATACAGATGAATTCTAACAAACAACACAAAAATAAATGCTGCATAATTGTAATGAATGGCTTTACCTTTGAAGAATAGATAAGAAAATTCCCCTTCCTCCTTTCTTTACAAAGATGAGGGTCTACTGGTGTGGAATATTGCATATACTGACAGACATTGACTTTTATCCCCTCTTTTTAAATATTCTTTATTAAATGGAACAATTTTCTGGAGGGGAAAGAGGATATATACTGAAAGTGGTATAAAAACAAAATACATCAATAAAAATTAATTTTTAAAAACAGATGAGTTCTAAACATAGGCAGGAAATGTGATCCTGACATTTTCAAATACGTTGGGATTTTCTCTCCTTTGAGAGAAAGGCAGAAATGGTAGAATCAGAGGTAATTTGAAGTATTCAGGCAGTGAAAATGTAGCATATCAACATGGAAGGAAGGAAACAAGCATTTATTAAGTGCCCCCTATGTACCAAGCACTGTGTTAAGCCCTATACAGATATTACCTCATCCTCACAACAGCCTTGGGAGATAAGTGCTATTATTATCAGCATTTCACAGTTGGGGAAACTGAGGCATAGAGAGGCTAAGTGACTTGCTTAGGGTCACAGAACTAGGAAGTGTAGGAGGTTGAACTTCAATGGCTTTCCTAACTTCAGGCCTGGTGCTCTATCCACTGCTCTAGTGATCTGCCTCATACAATGGCCCTCACAAGGTAGTATTGAATACAGGAATTTTAAATGTGCCACCTATTTTATGAAGAGCTCACAAGCTAGAACAACGTACTTCTAATTCTGTCTGAACCTTCTGCAGGTGGAAGAGCATATGGTGCATATCAAATAAAAAAGAAAAATACCCTGTCCTAGAAAGCACCCTGAATCAGAATGTTGTTGTTCCATATGCTTGTCTCTGGGAGTAGGGCGAAGACTTTTAGGAGATGACATCTTTCTTTTTCTTTTTTTCTTAAGATTAATTAATTTATTTTTAGTCTTCAACATTTACTTTTATAAGATTTTGAGTTCTAAATTGTTTCCCTTCCTCCCTTTCCCCTTCCCCCAGATGGCATGCAATCTGATATAGTCTTTACATGTATAATCATATTAAACATATTTCCACATTAGTCATATTGTGAAAGAAGAGCCAGAACAAAAGGGAAAAAACCATGAGAAAAAACAAACAAAGAAGAAATAGTATGCTTCAATCTGCTTTCAGACTCTATAGTTTTCTCTGCATGTAGATAGCATTTTCTATCATAAGTCTTTTAGAACTGTCTTAGAATTGCTGAGAAGACCTAAATCTATCAAAGCTGGTCTTTGCACAACGTTGCTGTTACTGTGTACAGTGTTCTCTTGGTTCTGCTCACTTCACTCAGCATCAGTTCCTATAAGTCTTTCCAGGTTTTTCTGAAATCTGCCTGCTCATCATTTCTTATGGAACAATACTATTCCATTACATGCATATACCATGACTTGTTCAGCCATTCCCCAATTGAAGGGCAATGCTTCAATTTCCAGTTCTTTGGATGGCATCTTTCTTTAGCATCTTTATCTAGTTCACTGGTAATAATACATGGTGGCAAAGGCACAGATGGAAATGTCATGGCTATGGGCTTGAATCCCATCTCCACTTATTAGAGTGGTTTAGGCCAAGATATTTAACTGCTCTGTTATCTCAGTTTTTTTATCTATAAATTTTCATAATAATACATCATTCTTATTTATAGAATTCCAATCTCTTCCCTTAAGAAAGTATTTTATTTCATATTTTTACCAGACCTGTACCTTTTTTTTTTTTTTTGCTTTTTGGAGGGCAATTGGGATTAAGTGACTTGCCCAAGGTCACACAGTAAGTGGTAAGTGTCTAAGGCTGGATTTGAATTTAGGTCTTGACTCCAGGGCCAGTGCTCTATTCACTGTGCCACCTATCTGCCCCAAGATCTGCAACTTCTATAGGTTTAACAGAATAGCCTGTAGCATTATGAGGTGAGGTTGTTCAGGATAACACAGTGAACCTATGAGAGACAGGATTTGAATTTATGGCTCTCTGACCTGGAGGCCAGTATTTTATACAACATACTCCTTCTCTTAAGAAAGTATATATTTTGAACATTGGAACTAAAAAAAATTTAAATGTATATTAAAATTTTCTTTTATGTATAATCAGAAAAAACAAAATACCATTTTAAGAAAGTATATATTTTACAAATATACAGATATAATAACTACTCCCATTCCATAGTGCCTACAGTTTACAAAGTTTTTTCCCTTCCTTACCTGTTAGGTGAATGTCCTCTAAAATGCTAATTGTCAATTTTGCATTTGGTGCAGCAGTGGGGGGGGGGGAATCTAAATTAGGAATCTGATTTCTAAAAGTACTATTTATAGCTTTTACATTAAGCTGGGAGGGAGGGAAAAGCTAGATTAGAAATATGATCCTTCTCAGGGATTTTGTAGAGGGTATTTTTGCATTAGAATGGAGGCTTGACTAGATGACCTGAAAGATTCCATAAAAGCCAAGAATGTATCACCTTGAGCTGGTTGAGAGAGAGAGACAGAGAGAGAGAGAGACAGAGACAGACACATGCAGAGAGAGACAGACACTTAAAGCATATGATGGTTTCCCCCCCAAACAATAATTTCTATATTTCTAGACAGAGTCAGTCATGTTTTTTTAGTTTGAAATGTTGTAAAGGAGTAAATTTTATATGCAGCCTTGTACTTTCAATTCCCCCCTCCCCAAATCATATTGAATTTTTAAATTTTCACTGGTTCAACTACTTATTCCTCAGATGATTCCCAAATCTCTCTCTAAATGCAACTTTTTCCCCCTAGTAAATAAATTTTATTTTAATATTCTGCTATCAACTCAATCTCAACACATCTAAACCCCAACTCATCTAAACACAAAGCATAAAGTCATTAAAAATTCCTTGTATAAGACAACTCCATCTCTAGACTGCACATTTCACAGTAGCTGTTCTCCATGTCTGGTAGTCTCACCCTCCTCATCTCTGCCTTCTGGCTTCCCTGACTTTCTTCAAGTCCCAGCTAAAATCCCATCTTCTACAGGCATGTTTTCTGATTCCTTTATATTCTAGCACCTTCCCTCTCTGGTTTATCTCCATTTTATCTTTTATCTTGTTTTACAGAGTTGTTTTCCTGTTATTTCTTTCATTCAACTGTGAGTTCCTCGAGAGCACAGACTGTCTTTTGCCTTTCTTTGGATTCCCGGTGCCTATCTCAATACCTGGCACAAAGCAGGTGTTCCACAAATGCTTATTTTCTAACTAAATTAGGAAATTCTATCATTGAAAGTCAGCACATTCTCTGCAATTGATAAGCTGAAAGAACTGTCCAGGGCAGTAAGAAGTAAAGGGAATGATCAGGGTGGCGCAACCAGTAGGGGTTAAAGAACTCTTCTTTTACCATACTGCATTGTCTCTCTGTGTGATTCATGTGATTTACATAGGGTGTCCCAAAACTCTTAGTGACGTTTTAAGCTAATAAAGCTTAAGATTTTGGGGACATTCAGCATATGTCTTAATTAGAGAATATTTGGATAAAACATGTGCACACTAGTCTGAACACAATGCAGGTGCTATGATTTTATTTACTAGATCTGCCCCCTCAAAATGTTTGTATGCATCATGCTTTTGTAAAGTCAGTGTTAATTTAAATTCACTAAGGTAGTTCAAGTTTTTTAAAGGTATTCTGTGATGAATCATTTTGTACAGTGAAAAATCCTTTAGTAATGAAATTCGTAGGCCAGTAACTTATCTGTCTGATGAGTTTCGATTTTTATATACTGGCTTTTTTTCACCAAGGCACAATCTTTCTGGGCACGTGTGTATTTCAATAGGGTCCAGGAGCCATTTCTTATACTCTTTTTAATGAGAACCTACATGTGACTCATTCAGAGAACCATATGCCTGAAAACACCTTCTTGTAAGGTCATTTAATTCCTCCTCACACCTATTTTTAAGCTGTCTTCAAATACATAAGACTGTAATCTATTTTTAGAAGCTTCTCCCCCACCCTCAAAGGTGACTCCTTGATTTGTGACTCATTCTACAACTTTAATCACCCTCCAGTTTAAGAAATTGTAATTCCTATTTAGTTCAAATTATTACTTCTTGGTGCTTTCTTTTTCTAAATTAAGCAAACTACAGGATGTGTGTGTGTGTGTGTGTGTGTGTGTGTGTGCATGCACATATGCATGTTTTAATGTAAGATTCGAATTATTCAAAGCTATTAAAAAGCCATAGTAGTATTTGGTTTTTTCTTTTCTTTTCCATATACAACTTCAACAAGGGCCTTTGGCAAGTAGCCACCACAAACAAACCTCCTTAAAATTTAGCTGAAACATTAACAGATACATGAACAAGATAGACATTTTAAAAAGTGAAAGTAAATGTGAATACAAGCATAAGAACATAAAAAGGCAATCATATAAACAGGCTAGGATAGGGACCTTTTTCTTTATAGATTTTCCACAACATTAAGTAGTGATCTGCATCCTTCACTCTTAAAAAAATACTCCCTAGGAACACACTTGGATAAATTATAGTGGGCTTAATTAGAGAATATTGGGATAAAACATTAAATTATGCCATTCTCCAGAATAAAATGTTATCAAGCTTTATACCTTCCTAAATATCAAGAAATAATATTTATCATAATATTAACTCAGACCCAGAACTTCCTCAATTTAGTACAGGGGTTTGGGGAATAATGTAAAGTGAGTTTGGAAAACACTTTTAAAAAATTTGTTCTCATACTCAAAAAAAGAGCTCACTATAAAGCCACCAAGATAGACAATATGGAATATGGAAGGATAGAAATAGAAATAGAAATATAGATAGAAATGCATATATATATATACATATATACAAACACACATACATACTTGTATGTATGTAGATATATATTCAACATGAAGCAATTATGTAAAAGTTATTTAGGTTCTATGTAATAAACTCATCAGGTTTGCATTTGTTCTGTTGAATACAATTCATATCTAGTGAAAGTGGAAGGCATATCTAGATGTTGCATTCCTGAAACAGTTCCCCTTCCAAAAAAAAAAAAAATCTAGAGAAAACACACAATATTTCTACAAGCAAGATATTAGAGGATTTGTAAGGATCTTCCTGTGAAAATAGATTTCCTAACACCTAGAATACTTAAAATATGGAAATATGTGAAATGCTTACTGTAATACATAGGGCTTAAACTTCAGACAGACCTGTGGCATGATTCCTAACTTTTGCATTAGTCACTGAAATTAACACTTAGGGCTCCCTTGCCTTGTGCTAAAAATGGCTAAAGGTCAATATGTATTCTATAGGAGGATGGATATTGGCTGAATTGGAATTTTATCTTGCTGCAAAGCCCACAGGCCTTCTATATGAGGTCTGTCATTCTAAATTTTTTACTTGGTAGGACAAATTGGATCACAGAAAAATTCTGGGCTAGGCAATCTAGTATAAAGTCTGGCTAGAAATAGTAGTAAATATTAGTCATCTAATGTTACTCACAGGTTTAGCAATTAGATATACATATAAGATCTAAAGGACAATGCATTTAGAACTGAAAAATATCTTGTTTTGTCTAATCATCTTATTTAAAGATAAGGAAACTGAGGCCTAGATTTGTCCAAGATCACATAGTAAGAAGTAGAGTTGAGAGTCAAGATCAGGTCTTCTGCCAGCCTTATTCAAAAAATGTGTATTAATATAAATGTATATGTAAATGTCAATATGTGTGTACATACATATAATATGTGAGCATTTATGTATATGGCTTCTAGCCCTGTTGCAATTCTTGTGAATGAATTCATTCCTAAGTCACCTGGAAATTAGTTTTCTCAGATTTAACTCTCAGGTTTAACTTTTGCTCTTTGTACCATCCTCCCCATTTGCTCCAGGGTCTGGTCTATCAATGAATCTCAATGTGTCCTCCTCTACTGACTCTTTCATTCTGACTGTTTATAAACATGCTCATGTTTCTTCTTCCACAGACTTTTCAATCAAGTGACACTGGCCCCTGACTATTCCACAAAAACACTCCATTTCCCTGATCCAGACATTTTCTTTGACTGTCTTCCATGCCTAGAATGCTCTTCCTCCTCAATCTACCTATTGACTTCCCTGGTTTCCTTTAAGTCCCATTAAAAATCTCATTTTTTACAGGAAGCCTTTCCCAAATCCATTTAATTTTAGTACCTTTCCTCTGTTAATTATATTCTATTTCTCCTATATATATATATAGTGCTTTATATATATACATAAACATGTTGTATCCCTCATTAGATTGTGACCTCCTTGAATGGAGGGACTATCTTTTGACTAATTTTGCCTAACATAATTCCTGGAAAATAATAGGTACTTAATAAATGTCTATGGATCAACAAGTTCATGACTTTATAATCTCTATGCAAATCACTTTAAAGGCTGTATATTCAGCCTTAATCTCATGTCTGAGGACCAGTGGATTAATTTCTTTGACTCAGAATCATAAATTTGGTTCAAATCTTGGCTCTGGTACATATGACTTTTATAACTCTATATTAATCACTTAATTCTCTGCTCTATTTTCTTATTTGTAAAATGGGGAGGTTGAAATACATTGTCCTCTTAGATCCCCTCCAACTTGAAATTCTAAGATTATTTTGTTTAATGAAGAGCTTAGCTTCTTGGAGCACCTGCTTTTGTTTTGGCTTAATACTATCAACTAATTTGTGTAGCAGGGTAAAGTAGTCTAGTTTGGTAAAGGAGAGAATAATTGTGAATTCTAGATTATTCAGATTTTTATGTTTGAATTGCTACTCATTTTGTATTCAGTATTCTCTAATATCAGCCCAAATAAGGCATCATGCATTTAGTGAGTGTGAGTCAACCTCTTAAATAAATGTAAATACTTCAGGCAAAAAAAAAAAAATTAAAAAGATGTTCCAAGAGGCCTAAATTCTCAAAGACATTCATTGTACTAAGCTTTACATACATTTATGGGCTGAAATTGTAACCGTAGAAAACAAGTATCAATAACATAATTTCATTTTGTGTCAAATGATCAAGGAAAGGTTATGTAGTTTATATCTCTGGAACATATTTATGGCAGGTATTTTTGAGACATTACTCTTATGATACAAATTAGAAAACGATACAAAGAAAATGTAATGAACATTTAAAACAACATACCTATGAGAGTCTGAAATGGGCCTTTTCCTTTTGAAGTTTGATAAATACATCATGAAGAAGTTAAAAATGACCCAAAAGGAAGAGGGATATAACGGATCTCTCTATTATTACTGTGTGGTTTGGGGAAGTAAGTCACATAATCCCTCTGAGCCTGTTTCCTCTACTGTGAAATGGAAATGCTACTGTTTATATAAAGTGGTAGAGTGATATTCATACCTAGTTCTTTCTGAGTCCAAGTTCAGTCCCTATAAAAAATTAGCTTTTGAATTCTAACAGTTAAAGCCAATCTATTCTATAAGAAGTTATAAAGGAAAAATTCTGTTAGGGTCAGAAACTTCTAACACAGAGAGCACAACAATGAATGTCAGTTGGAACATTAATTCTCCAGTGCCAGGTCCCCATCTGCCCACAGAATGCCGTTGCCCAGTCCTTGAGGTTTGGAGGCAACAACTTATTGTATCTCTGCCTACAAAACTAACCCAATACCTGTTTGGTACAAGTAGGAATAGAAATACCTCATTCTCAAAACAGAAATCGATCTGTGGCCTCATTCTTATCCTCTTTGCATAAGAGGACATTAAAATGCAGAGAACACCTGAGACATACACATGTTAAGTCAATAGAAGGACCAAGAAAACAACAGCCGGAATTTCAAATTCTCAGTCCTCTGCTCAGACAATTGGGTTCAGTCCCCATTTCCAGCAGAACAGGTAATGGGTGTGAAATCAGTTGCGTTAGTCAATAGTCAGCTTAAGAAGCTAAAGACTACCTTGAAAGGCACTGTGCCACACATTGTCAAAAATAAAACCAGAAATAGTCCTGCCCTCCAACGAGCTTACATTTGAGTATATATATATGGAATTCTATATAATGTGTGTGTCTATATATGTATATGTAAATAGACACAGTGCTTTTCACACAGTAGACATTTAATAAATGCTGGCTGAATTGTATTAAGAAAGGGTTTTTTTTGGTAGCCCTCATTCTCCCTTTCAATGCTTGCTTTCTTTCTTTTTAGCACTCTCTGCTGCCAAGGTGCCTTGTAACTTATTCTATCTTGACCTAGTAGTGTTCTCAAGCACTATGGTTTCAGCACCTCCCCTGCCTTCTCTCTCTCCTCCACCCAATCAGAACTTATTTAATCTGTGTCCCATTCCCTCACAATTTTACTACCTTGCTAATTCACAAATAGGTATTACTAGTGATTAAGCATCATTTGTCATCTCTCTCAGATAACACATTTACATTTTAACCGAGCCTTTCAATGTCTTGACCCAAGGGGTAACAAATGTGGCAATTTTATGCACTAATGGAGGAGTACTTGGCAAACAGCTATCTATTCCACCTCTGTATAAGTCAGCCCTAATGCTGAATTAAATCTTTAATGATTCAAACTAAAATACAACAATCAATGAAAGCTGCATCTTCATGGTCAGGGGTCCAAATCTATACTATTGGCAATAAAGTAATGAAGGCAAAGCATTTTCATTTAGTGACATTGCCCTATGATTGATGAATATTGTTGATGTGTCAATCTTAGTTCCCCATATCATTTTGAAGCCTTCACAGAGTCATTTCATGATGCTTCTCAAAGGCCAGTAACACAATTCAGTTATTGCATATAATAAAAACCAAGAAGAATTGAAAACCAAATGTTGGCAGATGAATTCATGGATTCCAGATATGATTATTCTCACAGAAGGGAATTCACATCCTTTTGTGATCCCAAGCCTCATGCAGACATTCTCTCTACACCTGGGTTACTCTCCTCTTGGCCTTCTCAGCCACCTCACCAATCTGTTCCACCTCCACCAGCTGCCTTGTGCTCTGTGGATGACTCATCCCTGAGGCTGATTCAAATGATTGGTAAGCTCCTGCTTGGAGCTGCCATCATGAGAAACCTGAGCTATGCTACTGACTCTCCACTTCAGTCTCACCTTCTGGTCTGTTCCACCTCACATAGGTTGCCTGCCCCCATGTGAATATCCTCTTTCCCTTCCCCTTCCCTCAATTCCTCTTTATGTTTTATTTATTCCTACTAGAATTCAAGATCCTTGACTTCTCTTTTTCTTTGTTTCTTGAAGTCCTTCATTCCCTGATCCTCTCCACCTTTCCAATCTCACCCTTTATTCCAGGAATCTGCAATCCAGTGACAATGGCCTCCTTGTTGTTCTTTGCATATGACAAATACTCCATGTATGGACTCTGAGCATTTTCATTGGTTGTCCCCCAGGTCTGGAACTCTTTCCCTCCTCATCACTAACTTCTGGCTCCTCTGGCTTCCTTCAAGTCTCATCGAAACCTTCTGCAAAAGGACCTTTCCAGTCCTCCTTAATGCTAGTGCCTTCCTTCTAAGTATTTCAAAATTAGCATGTATACATCTTGTTTTTACATAGCTGCTTGCATGACCAATTCATTATACTATGAGTCCCTTAAAGGCAGGGATTGCTTTTTACCTTTCTTTATGTCCATGTCTGACATATAGTAGGTAATTGATATATGCTAGCTGATTGGATTTAGAAGTAGGTACCGTCTTGTTTTCTAATTTTTGTATCCCCAGTACTTAGCACCAGTACCTGGCACATAGTAAAAACAAAAATTTGTAAAATTCTCTCTCTCTCTCCCTCTCCCTCTCTCTCTCTCTCCCTCTCCCTCTCTCTCTCCTTCTCCCTCTCCCTCTCTTCACCGCCCCCCCAGATATGACTCAGGCTAGTTCCCTACTACTTTAAGTAGAAAGAGATAGATACCCATAGGTCATTCAACAACTACAAATAGGAAATTTTCTTAGCTATAATAGGAGAGGGATATTCAATAAGGATATATAATTAGGGCACCATGAGTTGATTCAGATGAAAAAAACTCCTCTTGCCCTAAATTGTGTGTCTTCCAGTCAAGTATTAGAAAGAGGCTGCCCATTTTGTACTAAGGTGACTAGGAAGTGATGTCAACAATTCTAACCTTTCAGTCTCTGAATCAATAAAGTCTTAAAAATGGTTTCAATAATTTTTAAGGGAAAATTAGCCTAATTTGCTTGGGTAGAGGAAGTAGGATACTGTTCTCACCATAAACCTCACCCTTTTACCAAATGCAAACTTTTTACATAATTTGTACTTTATATTTTAATATATTAGAAAGAAGATGGGGAATACAATTTTATAAAGCAGTTGGAAAGGAATTAAGGTAGGATAGCATAAGGCAAAGGGATTTATTATTCAAGGTTCAAGAGTAATAAAGGAGAATTTCTATTCTAGAGGACTGGATACAAACTGTAAATAGAATAATACAGGATCATAAGATTTAGAGCAGGAAGGGACCTTATATTCTACAGGATTTAAATGACTTGTAATTATCCTCACCTTGGTCCAGTTGCCCCAGCCCAAGGCCAGCCCTGAGGCTTTCTTCTGAGGTAATAATTGTATAGCCATGATGTGTGAGTATGTGCTGATAAAGCTGAAGTTCCATTTGGCTGTAGGAAGAAGGCACATAGAGCACTGCCCTTCTCTCATGGCTTCCAAAGTGCTTCGAAATAGACTCTTTAATCTGAGAAGAGAAGTGAAAGTCAGACATTAAAATTAAAGGGGAAAAATTATGAACTTCAGTTGAGATACTGTAAGCAAAGTCACTTAACCTCTTAGAAACTTAGTTTCCTCATCTGTAAAATGGGTGGGGGGTTGGGCTAGATGGACTCTGAGGTCCCTACTAGCTCTAAATCAATGATCCTAAAGGTCACTAATGCATTAATATAGCATGTAAACACAGTACTTTTATTTTCACATTGTTGCAATAGACCTTGTGGCCAAAATTCCAAAGGTAAATTAACATTGACAATTAAGAAAGATAATCATCTTAGATGACTAAGAAGTTGGAGCATTGCTATTGTGATTTTGAGATTGACCATCTACTTTAAAATAAAAATAAAAAAAAAGAATTCTCAGGTGATATAAATCCAAGCAGCTATAAAGTTCACTGACTAAAGGGGTGAGATTTTGAAGGTCCAGAAGAAATCTATCTTTCCCCTAACCCTGCTGCTTGAAACTACTTTAATAGGAGGCTTAACCTTTTATTCCATAATTAGAGATAAAGCTTAAGATTTTTAAAAAATACCTCTTTTGTATACCCAAACATTCACAAAGTTAACATCAGCACCTTTATCTTTTCCCATAGGGTCTAAGTGTAAAAACTTGAGTCAGGGTGGTTGGGGAAAGAGATAAAAGAAAACCTTTTTTTCCTTCTATTTCTCTCAATGTGCCAAACACAATTTAGTTTCACTGGAGTTATTAATAGTAAAACCCTTGGAAAAAATCCAGGATTCCTTATGATGGAATCCTAATAAAGCTGTCCCCATCCCCAATATTCCAACTTCATTATAGGCTTGGCCCCACTGAACAGAAGCTAGCCCCGCCCCACCCCCCAATGTCTTAATCTCTTCATATATGCCTCGATTCTCACTGGAACAACAGGTGTGTCCCTGAACTCTTAGTTCCCACAGAAACAGCAGGTGTGTCCATATGATGGGAACCCAGCTACTGCCTCTACCTAGTCACTGCCTCCCCAAACCCATTCTCACAGAAACCCATGTGTTCTTGTATTCAATCACAATCACATCATCCATCTTGCCTAAGACAGGACCACAATAGCTAGCCAGTTGGAGGGCAGAATGACCAGAATGTTTAACCACTGAACATAGATGGGACCCCTCCTCCATTACCTAATCCCTTAAACTCCTCCTGCCTTTTTAATATTAATGATATTTCTCTATTCTACATAAATTTCTATTATTTAATTGCATCTTTACCCTATAAAAATTCATCTTGCTTTCTCTGAAGTTGCTGGTTCCTCTTGGAGTTTAGCCCACTTCCTGAGAGATATCAATCTCAATAAATGCCTATACTTGAATTAGAGGTGGTCTGACTCTGAATTCTTTGAGATGGTTCCACCACAACACATCATGAAACCCCAACAGTTTTTGGTTGGGCAGAGCCCCCACTGCAACAGTTTTTATCATCCCTGGGTTTAAACTGCAACAGCTTATGGGACAAATAGGAAAGAAGTTATGACTTGATTTTTTTTTTTCTGCAGTGACCAGGAAAAGATAGAAACTAAGTAGAAAAATAATCCCTGGGGTGGAAAAAAACAGAAACAGCAGTGCCCCTCAGTTTGAGAATCATCCCCAGGATTTAACCTTTATCTCCTCTACTCAGATCCTTTTTCTCCTCCCCTCCCTTCAACCCTGTGTCCTGGGGAGGCCATCCCCCATGTCAGGAGAGCTGCTGCTGGTATTTTATAACTTGCTGGGTCCCTTCAGTCTTAATGCAGACTTTGGAAGGTTCCAGACAAAGTTCTGCTCAGGGAAACCTGAAGCACATGACAGAACAGTAAAGTAAGCCAGCTAAGGGGAGATACCCATAAAAGGAAAGCATAGTTACTGAGGAGGGACCACAGGACAGTCCCCCTTCAGGGTCTGGATTGAGTTGGGTCCCTCTTGAGGTCCCAAACAAGGGTATCCTTTCCCCAACCATGGTTTCCACTCCCCCTTCCCCCCCCCCTTTAGATGGGCCTAGCAGGACCAGGAATTAGGAGAACCGAGGAGGGGCTTGACCTGGGGAATGGTTCTATTATTCCATTGTGGCTGGAGGGAGAAAGTCTTTTGGGGAATTGAGGGCTAGTGATTTTTAAACTTAGATTGGTAGGAAAAGGGACTTTGGAACTTACTGTTGGTCTTAGCCCCAACAGGGTAGACGATTAAACTTCCCTATGAGGAGTTTTTGAGCTTCCCCAGGGCTTCATCATTTAGATGGGGGAGAAGGCTCCAGGAAGGAAGGCATGAGCTTGGAAAGGAGAGGAATTTCTCAGTTCTGGAAGTGAGTGGGTGGAGCAAAGAGGGATAAGGAAGATAAACATATTCCCAGTGTCCCAACTGGGAATGCTGAATCCATTTTTCCATGTTAAACTCTAGTGTGGTGATTATATGGTCTAGAGTAGTTGTGACATCTCTAGCAGCCTATGGACTTCTCAGAATGTTTCTTTTTAAAAAAACTTTTGTAATTGAAAAAAATGATGAATTTCAGTTAGTTATATTTGGTATCCAAGTTCATGGACCCCGAGTAAAGAACCCCAATCTATACTATTCTTCATAAAGTACTTCAGTTACATTATGGGTTAAATAGGGTTTTGTGGTCTGGCCAGGGTATGTAACATAATCACCATGTATAGCAATATTTCTATGGGAAAATACATTTAGAACTCCTCTTCCCCACTCCTCCCCCCCAAAAAAAGACCTGACTTAAAAATAAACTTTTGGACTAAGATCCATTTGTAAGTTAGACACTAGTTGTATTTAGCTGAAACACAAATCTAACTCTCCAAAGTAAGAAAATGCTCACTAGAAAATGCCTTTCATGTGCCTTTTAAAATGAATGCCAACATGAATTCTTAAGAAGTAACTTTTGAAACCAGATTGAAAGGTGAGCCTTTAAATGCTAAGTGAGTGATCCAATGGACTGCTCCCCCACAGGGCCAAAACAAACAAACAAAAGACTTCCCTTCCCACTTCCCCCTTCCAGGAGTCCAGGCAGAGAGAGAAAGAGAGAGGTGGGGGGGAGAGAAGGAGGGAGGGTGAGAAGGAGGGAGGGTGAGGGAGGGAGAGAGAAGGAGAGGGAGAGGGAGAAAGAGGGAAAGAGAGGAAGAGAAGATGTTTTCCAGTAAATAAATGCAACTCAAGCTACAATGAATAGTGTTTATGGGTCTCCTAAGAGTTCACATCATTTTTATTCTTAATCACAGGATGCAATTTTCTGTAACTGTTGGCTGGTGTATAGGACTTATTTTGGTAGTGGTATTTTAGCTCTCTGATTCATTACTAATGTGCTGCTTTTATTTCAGAGACATCATTCCCCCTTTCAACTTGGATCAGTTTAGTCAGAGATGATGACATATTTACCCCTCCCTCTCATTTTAAAGCACATCCTAAATAAAGTGTATTTCTCAGTTGTATTTTTTTGTAAAAATCTTTGGGAACTAGGCTAAACAAATACAGAAACATATCCTATCGAAATCCAATCCTGCAGAAGAATAAATAGGAAATGAATCGGTCAGTGGAATTATGTTATCCTGTAATACAAACTGCCTGGTCCTTGCAATATTTATAACACTCTGTGCCAGCAGAAATGGTCCAACAGCAAGACTCACAGACCTTGAGCTTCTGCTTTAGCCAGTTGGCCAACAGGTGCAGTTCTCAAATATGCAAAATGAAAGCCTAGTGAGCAAAGAGGCCAACTGTCCTAGTACCAATCAGATCACTTCATGCAAATGTGATCATCTGCCTTGCTCCACCGTTTTGAAGACTAACTGTAAACTGAAGAATAAATTTTGTTTTGAAACCATGATAAAAACAACTCCAAACTCCCTACTTTGTTGACCAACCATTTAAGAAACAGTGTCTCCAAGTCTTGTCTTACCACAGATTTTTAAAGACTCACTTCATTTTTTTTTTGTTACTTTGAAAATTTGAGATGAATATGTTTGGAAATCGTGTTGCTCTCCCTGTGTAGCAGCAACCACAGTGGCATACCCAGGATGGCTGCTAGCACAGGTTCTTAGATCTGTCTTACCAGCAAAGATAGCTGCTGAGCAGTCAAGGAGCTCTGAACATACTCCCACTCGGCATCTCAACCAGGGAATCACAAGATTCTTCTCATAAGCAAGCCTCCGGAGCAAAATACCAACTCAGAGTATATATACACTTCTACGAGCCAGAAGGCATCACAACCTGGTGACTCACAGTGCCAAATCAGAAATTATCTAAAGGTGTGGAAGCCTTTCTACAAGCCACCCCCGCCCCAATCAAGCTTCCCTTAGTAGTCTCCAGCAGAGGGCTATTAATGGGCAGGGAAGAGCTTTTATCCCATTAACATTACACCTTGTAGGAGGCTATGTACTGTAAGTTTATGATTTTTATTAGAAGAAATTTTAAATATTAATATCCACTTATCCTTTCAAAAATAACTGTCTGAATTATGAAAGTTAAATATGTGGACTATTTATTAATAATATTATAGTCATATATATGTATCTATGCTTAATACTCTCTTCTGAGCTTAACATATTTAAAAATTTAATTTAAAATACTATTTAAAAGTATATATTTGCCATTTTACCTTCTCAGTCTCAGAAATACTTCTGTTCAAGATTAAGTATAAAAATATTGCACATTTGCATTTAATGATTAATATAGTTCAATTATTACAAATTGATATACATTATATATACATTACATGGAATTATAAACATTAGAAGTGAAGACAAAAATGGAAATCACTCATCGAACAAAAGCAGTGGATGTAAATTTAAAACAGTGGATGAAGAATATCATAAAAGTACTGTTGTTCTCTTAGGATTTAAAAAGTCCTTTTGCTAGTCTCACTTCAAGACTATGAAATATAGCTCTTTTTAGTAATAGTAGGGCTGAAAAATACAACTTTTTTCATCAGGTTGACAGAGGCACTTTTTTCAGTATCTATTAAATAGCTACATACAGATTTGTATTTATGACACTCTCTGATGTTGAAACACAAATCATCTAGTCCATCTAAGACACCGGCCTATAACTAAAATCAGTACTCCCTTCATAGTTGGTAGTTTCCAGGCATTTCAGAAACATTGCCTATGGCAGCACATTGTCTTCCTGTTTTTACATTTGAGAACCAAAACAAAGCTTTTCCCATTGTTGATAATGACCTTTTTAAATTACTTTATTTCTGCAAAAGCAAAATTTAAAAATAAATTTGAGGAATGTTGACTGAGTACTGAACTACTTAAAATCCTGCACATAGATTCCCTAGCCCCAAGGTTTCTGGATGAGACCCCATATTTTCCTGCTTAGAATCACAAAGTATCTTTAAGATGTGCCACAATGATCCATGATATCAAATAATTTCTTGACCACTTGGCAGGCAAATTGTGACCTAGCATGGACATAATTCAGAAAGATGTGGACTTTAAATTGGTTTGAAGGCCATCCCTTGAGTACAGGTGAGAATTAGGGTACATTATGAAGAAGCCCCAGTCTAGTCCAACATTTGTTGTATTAGTTTAGAAAGATCCTAGGTGTCTGCTTGGAGGTGACCGCTATTTGACCCAGGACCCCATGAATTTATTTTTCTAATTCAGAGATTCCTTTTTTTTTTTTTTGCTTTTTGGAGGGCAGTTGGGGTTAAGTAACTTGCCCAAGGTCACAGGGCTAGGTTTTTGTTTGTGTGTGTTAAGTGTCTGAGGCAGGATGCGAACTCAGGTCCTTCTGACTCCAGGGCCAGCACTCTACTCACTGCGCCACCTAGCCACCCCGATTAATTCAGAGATTCTTAACCTGGAATCTGTAAACTTTATACACATATACATACATATACACACACATATATATATACATACACATATGTATATATATATATATTTCAATTTCAATATAGTTTTCTTTACAATCCTATGTATTTTGTGCATTTAAAAACATTATTTTTGAGACAAGAGGGGTCGTAGGTTTCAGCAGATTGCCAAAGGGATACATGACACAAAAAAGGTTAGGAACTACGGTTACAATTAATTTCATATTCTAAGAAACTAAGCCCTAAATTTAAGGAATGATCTAGCTCCTGATTGGCCTACTCTGCCATTATTAATCAACAAACACTTATTAAGTAACTACTGTGTGTCAGTTACTGGAAATACAAATACAAAAACAAAACAATCCTTGTCCTCAAGTAGTTTACAGTCTACTGAGACCCAGCTAGCTTTAGAAAGGAGATGGTGGCTGTTAATATGATCAAGATTCTGCTCTGAAGCAGATTAACTTCATTGTCTCTGCCCTCCTAGCCTTCCCTACTTTTACATACTTCTCTTATTCATTTTGCCTTTGACTTTCATGAAAAACATCCAGCATTCTCATAATCCCACTAGAGTGCTCAAGGTCCTATATTTCCCTGTCTTTCCAAGTTCTGTCCTCTCCAGGCAGTATTCTGCTTCTCAAGTGATTCTTTGGAAATGAAAAGGCACTTAATGTGTAGACAAAGGATCTGGATTTAAATTCTGGCTCTGTTATTTAGAATCAACATAGTAACAACATTTATAATAATAATAAATATCTAGATTTATACAATACTTTAAGGTTTGCAAAGTACTTTCCTATTAATTAATTTGCTTATTTTATCCTCACAATAACCCTAAGAGGTAGATGCTGTTGTTACCCCCATTTTACGTATGATAAAACTGAGATGGACAAGTCAGATGACTTGTCAGATGCTCAGGGCCACACAATTAATAAGTGTAAGAGGCAAAATTTGAATTCAGTTCTTTCTGACTCTCAGACTAGCATTCTATATGGTATGCCACCTAGCTATCTATGTGACTCTGGGCAATTCATTTCATCTCTGGACTCAGTTTTCTACTCTAAAAAATAATGGGGTTATAGTGATTGATTTCCAAGTCCTCTTTCAGCTTTAGATGATGTGATTCCATAATGCTGTGATTCCCATAATAACACAAGAATTGAATTAGGAATTTAGGACCTTTATTTAAATCCTGACACAAATCCTATTTGTACAATCTTAGGCAAAACATCTAACCACCCTTTGCCTGTTTCCTAATCTGTAAAAAGTGATAATATCTGCTCTGCCTGCCTTATAAGGTTGTTGTGGGAATCAGATTATACAGTGTCCCAAAAATCTTAATGCAGTTTTAAGATTTAGTAGCTTAAAAGTAAAATCACTTTGTATTTCATTTGTAAGCATAGAAATGAAATCACTTTGTCCTGTAAAATACTACACAAATGTTATTGGTATTATCATTACTATTTATTCCATATTTCATTCCCTCAGCATCTTGATATATATTTTTTGAGGTAAGAGCTAGTTATCTAATAAATTAATCATAGCTAAGAGGTTAATGATTGATAATGAATTTGTCCCTTTCAGATATACTGGAATTTTAACTTAGGACTTCTAAATACACAATATTGCAATTCAAAGGAATAACTCTCTAGTGTTTACATTTTAAGAACAACGACAAGTTGATGGGGAGGGTTTTTTGAAGGAGGGTATATCCATACTTTCAAATATCTACCACATAAGTGGCTAACTCTTCCTCTACAGGCAGCTCTTTCTCTGTCCAGCATGCACTAGCATGAAAGTTGCTAGCCTGTGTTGTTCTTACCTCATGTTTTCCTTAAGGAGATTGTAAATGAATGTATAGACCTTTTTCCATTTGTGGTGAGTGTGTCTGAGATAAATTAAAAATCTATTCTTGAATGTTTTACTTGACCAAGTAGGTAAGTGTTGGTTGACTGAAGTTGTTTGTTGACTTTCATATATTATTTTTTTTCAATTAATCAGCACTTATTTTCTCTCTGTCTGACCTTCCCCCATAACCATGGGAAAAAGAAAAAGAAAAACAAAACCTTTGTAACATATATACATATACACACATATATGTATATACATATATATGTGTGTATATATGTGTGTATATATGTGTATATATGTGTGTGTATATGTGTATATATATATGTGTGTATGTATATGTATATATATATATATATGTGTCTGTATATATAGTCAAGCTAAATTAATCCCATGGGGGTAGCTAGGTGGCACAGTGAATACAGCACTAGCCTTGGAATCAGGAGGACCTGAGTTCAAATTTGGCCTCAGACACTTAATACTAGCCTTGTGACCTTGGGCAAGCCACTTAACCCCAATTACCCTGCCTTACCCCCTCCAAAAAAAAATTAATCCCATCATTAATCCCCATCATTGGCCATATCCAAAAATCTAGGTACCAATCTACATATTTAATCCATTACCAGCCTTTTCATTGTGGTGATTATTTTGCATAGGTTAAACTTCTGTTCATAGTCAGATACTGTCATTACTTTTATCCTTTTCCAATATTTCAGTGTCAGATCATTTAAACAGGCCAGTTGCAGCTGCTGAAATCATTACCTTCTTATCACATTTATCTTCTAATTTGTTATCTTCTAAGCACTTCTAACCAAAGTGACAATTGATTCTGAAATGTCTCAAGGCAGTAATCATTATGTTCTTACCCTTTGGGGTGTAGTTATTGTTTTGTTATTTGATCAGATGCTTGCCTCCCAACTATCTACTTTAAGAATTTATTTATAAGGTATTGGTGTAATTCTTAGGATTGTGAATTGTCGATAAGCCTTTAGTATCTTTCATTTCATAATGCTGAAACCATATTTTCTAATATAGTTTTCTCCACCTTTCCTTTTATCTACTTTCACATTAAAGTCGCCAAACATCAAAGTATATGTTGACTTGGTTTGGAGAATCTTGTCAAGTTTTTCCTATTTTTAAAAATTTCTTCAAGCTCCTCAACAGATATAGCTTGCAATTTTGTTAATGGTGGTCAATGGAACTTTTGTGGCAAAAAAAGCCTAAGATCCTAATTATATGGACATATACATATGAATGTGCATTTTGGTCCAGAACAAGGATTTCATTGTCATGAGGAACACATGTTGTGGAAACTCCCTTCCCAATACATATTGGAAACTCAGTTCGGAAACTCAGAATAGAGAACCTTTAATTCTCCAATGGTATTATCAAATTAGTGCCATAAAATCAACCAGTTAACTAGATCTCATTCCCATTTCTTCATCAGTAAAATGGAAGCAGTTTTATCTGGTCTCTACTTACCTCACGTTTAATGGGATGAAAAACTGAATTTGAATTGAATTGAAATTAGAATGAATCAAATTGAAAAACTGAAACTATAAGAATCTCATTTTCATTATTATATATTAGGGAAAGCAGTGTTCTCTTCCAAAATGACCTTTTGAAGTTCCTTCCTCCCCTATAATTCTTGTCACAATATCCTTATCACGTGAAATTATGCTCCCGCTAAAGAAAATCGAGAACTGACAATCCATTATGACAAAATAACAAATGGAGAATCAGAAGATGTCTTGTTCTTTTGACAAATGTTAAAATAATACCAAGTCTAGATTCACTGCACAAAACAGCAAAAAAGTAAGGGGGGAGGGGAAGGAACAATTTAATGTAAGATCTAGCCAAGCTAGATCATTCCAAAGGTATTTGTAGATAGAAGTAGAAGGAATACAACAAACAGATGGGAAATGGAACAGATCTAGCATTCCTCTACTTATATATCATCATCAGTGACAATAATTGGATAACCACATTTAGACTCTACCATCTTATGTACCTACCAGATACATAAGTCTTACAGCAAGACTTCAAATATTATAAAGTATTTTCAGTGAAATCCATTTTCTGAAAGAGCTTAATTTGACAACTTACATTAGAAAAGCAAAGGAAACAATGCTTATGTCATTGAATTGGTCTTTTAATATGATTAATATATCAAACTGTTGCTCTGAAGATCAAATGAGATAATATTTGTTAAAAAAAAAGTACTTAGCACAGTGTCAGACACATAGTGAGGCTGTAGAAATACTTATCACTTTCCCTTCTCTCCCCTTAATATATAATTCTGTTAGAGCTAAAAACTGAACTAAGACTTTTGGTATACCTTTATAATAAATAATGTAACATGATATAGCATAGTATATAGTTGGTTTGTTGCACACATATGTATATATGTGTGAATAGATAAAGATATAAATGATAAATATAGAAAAAGATGTAGACTTGCTCAACTCAAGGTTGCCACAAATCTTCAATTTAAAAAAAGAAAGAGAGAGAAGAAAAAATCTGCAAAACACAATAAATTGAAGCACAATAAAATGAGGTATGCTTGTATTTCAAAAAGCAATAATTTTGGACCCAAGTTCAAGTACTAATTGTAATGCTTCCTAGCTCAGTGGAGTTCCCCACAAAGGTTCTCCAGTTTGTACTCCAGAATTTCCCTACCATGCTCCAGAATTATCTTCATCCTGAAAATTTACTTCAGCCCTGGAAATAACTCTTTGGAAGTACCTTCTGTCCTTATAACCACTCCCTTTTATTGGAACTCCTCCTAGAACTTTCATTTAAGAAGGAATCTTAGGCCAGTTATAGCTTCATTCTTCTCCAGGCTGCACTCTGGACTATCTCTACCAATCCCCTGTGCTGGATACCTTCAATTCCACCCACCAAACCCATTAGAATGGAAGCTCCTTTAAGGAAGGTTCTGTCTTTCTTTCTGCTTATATTTGTATTGTGAGTAGTTAGCACAATACCTGGAACATAGCAAATGTTTAACAAATACTTGTTGACTTACTAATGGACCAACTAGCTGCATGACCCTAAACAAACCCTATTGTTTATGACTCAGTTTCCTCATCTGTAAAACTGAAATAATACTTAAACTATATACCTCACAGAACTGTGAGGAAAGTGCTCTATGAATCCTAAATTTCTATATAAATATAAGCAATTATGATTATTGTTATTATTATAATGTAAAGTTATTAGATGAGAGGCAATGTACTAGTAGCAAAGAACTGGCCTAGAATTCAAAAAAACCTGTATTCTAGTCACATTTTAGCCATGGATTGACTGTGTAACCATAGGCAACTTGCTTAACCTCATTGGGACTATTTTTCTCAGATTTAAAATAAAAAATACTTGGATTAGATATTGTCTAAAGTTTCTTCCAACACATCAATTTACAAAATTACTATCTTTGTTTGGCTTACTTTGTTTCCCATCATTATGGGCATCTTATACATGAACATGTGTATGTTATTTGATGATGATGCATCCTTGCACTCATATTACAGGAAAGCTGTTTCCATTTAAAATGCCCTTACAAAAGAGAAAAAATGGTAAAATTATGAAGAAAAACAAGCTTCTTTAATGCCATGTGTCCAATAAAAACAAATTTCCATTTATGCAGTTCATTCACAATCCAGAAAACAAATTTTTGTTTAAAATTCATACACATCTTTGTCTTTCATATTATTTAAATGAAAAATAAGGAGCTTTACCCTGCCCTTTACTCTCCACAAAGAAAAAAATAGATATTCAAATGAAAATCTATCCACTGAGAATACAGGAACCATTAAGAAGCTTTGATAAATAGGTTTAGCCCCTTTGGGAGGAAGTTTTAAATGACTTGATAGAGTTTCCACTGTTTACTCAGAAAGGAGGGTAGTTCTGAGAAAATAATACCAAAGGAAAATACTTTGGAGGGAATAAATTAAATTAAATGCTACCACTGTCTTCTGGATTTATCTTGCATTATATTCTAGTTCTTATGAAGGTGTCCTTTCTGAATACTAATTTGCTAAGGTCAGATACATATTGTATTGATACAAAAGAGTTAATTTCCTGCTTCATTTCTCCCCCTGAAGTTTTTACACAGATTGATTCAACTATTGCAGCTAGATTTTCCACTAGGGAAAAACTGGGCTTCAGACTGAAATGTTTGGAATGTTATTTATTTCCTATTGCTTGTTAAAGAAATACTGAAGTAGAAGGAGGAATTCTCAATTGTGACATTGTAATTTAGGGCTTTGGGTGGTATTTTGAGACATGACAATAAAATCATCTTAAATTTAATGAGGAAGAATTTTCTAATAAATCCTATTATGTTTTGTGTATACCATGCTATTTTTTCCCCCAAGAGGTACCATGTGGTATTTATATCTTTTTATTATATACCCTGGAGAGCAATAGTTACTTAATTCCTTACATTTGTTCAATGGTATTTGTAAAAGCATTTTCCACCTACATGATCTAATTTGATTTTACGACATTCTGGCAAAATAGGTAGGATAGTATTTATCAGAGATATAATGAACAGTTTTGATGCCTGGGACAAAACTCACAAAATGCTCCCAAGTTAAACAGCACAACATTTTCCCTCAACTCAACTTTTTCAGCAAATTGCAGTGAAGCCATTTCAAAGACACTTCTAAGATTCTTGCCTGGGAGCAGCAATGTGGACAGCACTGAGCCGAGAAGCTTCTCTGGGATGTAGCTCACCTAAACATTTGACAGAAACCTTGATATGTGAAAGCTCCTTTTACTATTTAGGTACTAAGTTTAGTTTTTTCTATCCTGTTGAAAGAGAAGAGAAATACTGTCAGCATCATCTAATAAATTTTGGCACCATGGGAGCACAACTCCAATTGCCCAGCCTAGTAACAGTTCTGATTATTATGTCCACTTTACAAATAAAGAAATTTGAGATGCAAAGAGTCATATCCAAAGTGGTAGAACTAAGACTTTGTTCCTACCCACTGCCACTAAGCACAGTAAGTATACTTGTTGACTTTTAAGATAAGACAACAAGGTCCTAAAAGGTATGACTGCAAAACCTTAACAAGTTGCTTTAAAAAGCAGCATATTTTGGCAAAAAGAGCACCAGCCTAAGATCTATGACACCATTTTTTCTAGTTATGGCTTTTCATCTAATTAGCTATGTAACCTATTACAAATGCTTTGTCACTCTGAATCACTAGACTAGTCAGAGATTCTTAACCTTTTTGTGTTATAGACCCCTTTGGCAATCTAATGAAGCTCATGATCCCTTTCTCAGGATAATATTTTTACATTCATAAAATAAAATGCATAAGACTACAAGGGAAAAACCAAAGGTTGGTGAAAATAAAAATGTAATTTTTTTCCTATCAAAGTTCAATGACTTCAGGGGTGGCTAGGTGGCGCAATGAGTAGAGGGCCAGCCCTGGAGTCAGAAGGACCTGAGTTCGGATCCAGCCTCAGACACTTAAACCTCACAAAAACCTAGCCGTGTGACCTTGGGCAAGTTACTTAACCTCAATTGCCCTCCAAAAAGCAAAAAAAAAAAAAAAAAAGTTCAGTGACTTCTTGAAATCTATCCTTTCATACCCTTTGGGTATGTGTGGACCCTAGATCAAGAACCCCAACCTTAATGATTTCCAGGGTCACTGACAGCTCTGAAATTCTACCTGTTTTCCCTGAAACATTAGAGACTATATTATGAAATTTCCCTCTCTTCCAAGAAGATTCCCTCAGGTGCCAAAGGTACTTTTTCCCTGTGCTGTATCAAAAAGCCCCATAATTCACTCTGATAAAATATAGTCAATTCTCCATTTTACTCATATAGATTATTCGTTGTTACCTAGCTACCTTCCCTTTGCATTGTTGGTTGAGGTTTAAGTAACAGGTTTCTAGGCTACTCTCCTGGTCTCTAGCCTGCATATGTTTAGAAAATGCAAGGTTACTTTAATATCAGCTTGAACAAAGCTTAATTATTATATGCCCAAAGGCAGTGAGGGATAGGATGGTAAGTTCTTAAATAAAATCCAATAAAAGTATATCTGTAAAATCAGATTTAACACAAAACATAGTATATTTTAAGCCAAAGAAAACAGTTAACAAATGCAGGTTCCAGGTATAGTCCTAACCTTGGGGAGGGTGTACCTCATTGTCACCATGATAGTGTCAGTGTTTCACGATGAGGGCAATCTTTTCCTCCCTGAACATCCTTACTAGGGCTCCATTAAAAGTAAGTTAGTGGGGGGCAGCTAGGTGGCACAGTGCATAGAGCACCAGTCCTAAAGGAAGGAGGACCTGAGTTCAAATCCAGACTCAGACACTTAACTCAAAAACTAGCCGTGTGACCTTGGGCAAGTCACTTAACACCAATTGCCCTCCCCCACCCCCAAAAAGGCAAAAAAAAAAAAAAAAGCAAGATAGTGGGAATTTCTATTGAAATTGCCACCATGTGAAAAGCATTAACTCTCTGAATCTATCCAGTTGTATTCTAGAATACCAGGAAAACATGAATGGGATTGATGCAAAACTAATTGATGGACAAATATATAGGAAAGTAATCATGTGCACAGAGGTAAATGGACAAAAAAAAATACAAAGACAGACTTTTTATAATTTTTTTAAAATTGTAAAATAGTTTAAACTTATTTTATATTGGTTTTTTAATGAAAATACTGTTTTTTTTTTCAAAAGAAAGAAAGAAGATGAGTACAGAGTGAGGAACCAAAGTTTCCACATTTTTTTAAAATGAGGGGACAGAATAGATAATACTTAAGGTCTTTTCTAGTTTGAAATCAGATAAGTATGAATATGAATTTGAAGTGAATTCCTGGATGAATTCTAGAAGAGATTACAAACTCAGAATACATGCTCCATATGGCCAGAGCCTTTTTCATTTTTGTCTTGGGGCCCCACCCAGAGCTGAATACAATATTTTACACACAGTCAGCACATAATAACTATTTGTTGTATTGTATTTATAGTCTCATTTCTGTCTGAGTTTCTATAGTCATAGATCAATTTCAGAAAGGCATGATAATCTCTTACAATATCTTTGTGGGTAAGATGAAGATATAATGACTAGATAGTGGTGGAATTAGAATTAGTTTAATGCCCAAACCTAAAGTGATATGATTGATACATTCATGTTCACATAGAAGCAGATATCCAATTGAGTGTTCCAAGTCTCTACCCTCAGTTAAACTATGTTCAGTATTTGGATGAAGGCACAGATAACATACTTATAAATTTTGTACATGAAATAAAACTGGCAAATATAATGAATGACAATATCAGTATGTAAAATATCAAGACTACTTCCTTTATAGTGAGAGTACCTGGGTTAGAATGCAAACCCTGACATGCTTGATTTGTGTCACCTTGAGCATGTCACTAAATCTCTCTATGCTTCAGTTACTTCATCTGTAAAATAAAGGGGGTCAGATTAGATGCCTCTAAGGGCTTTTTAAGCTCTAAATTGATGAGCCTATGATTATCAACCTAAAAAAGCATTTATTACGTACCTACTATGTACCAGCCACTGGGCTAAGTGCTGGGGATACAAAAAAGTCCTTGCCCTCAAGGAGATCACAAAAACAATGAGTGAGACAATATGAAAATAACTATATAAATACAAGATATATACAGGATAAATTGAAGGCAATTTGAGAGAGAAGGCACTAAAAATTAAGGAAGTCCTACTCCTTGAAGTGGATGGGATTTTATGATCATGATAATCCCACCATGCTCCAAACTTAGTAAACCAAAATAAATGTTATAACCTGGGTTAAAAAAATCAACTATGCAAGTATAAGGTAGAGGGGAGGTGTATCTAGAAAGTAGCTCATATAAGATCGGCCTGGGAAGTTTGGTAGACCACAAGTTCAATGGGAGTCAAAGTGTGACATGGCAGCCAAATAGATATTAGATAGCATCTGAAATATTGTGCTCAGTTCTGGGCACCAGGGTTTAGGAAGTCTGTTGAAAATTTTTAGCTCAAGCTCCTTTCTATTTCTGATTATCTGTCATTCTATGTTGAGAGTGGGGTTAGCAAGATGCTGAAGAGATTCAAAACCATGCCAAATAAGGATCAATTAGAGAAAGTGGAAATGATGATGCTGGAGAAAAGAGGGCACTTTGATGGGACAGCAGTTGAGGGTGGGGGAGAAGATTAAGGAGGTACATGTCCATCTTCGTATACTGGGAATGTTGCCATAGGAAAGATTAAATATGTCCTGGTTGGCAATTGAGAGGGCTAAACTAGAGCCAACAGATGAAAGCTACAGGGAAGCAGATTCCAGTTCAATACATCGAAGAACTCCATAAAAGTTAAATTTGTCCCAAAATGGAATGGGCTGGTTCAGAAGTCATGGTGTTTGTCCTTCATCCTCAAAGAGAACCAAAATGATATTACTATATCAGGGTCAATGTACAATGTGTCCAACTGTGGCTGATCAGACCAATATGAGCCTGGAAGTTTCTACTACAGGTTGGGCACAAATAATCTGTATGAATGTTTGGAATGGAGATGTCTCCAAATTTGCATATCTCACAATTCCTTGAGTTACTGCAATTCTCTCCTTTGCTCATAGAACATAGCACCTTCTTTAATGTGGGCATGCCATGCTGGGCAGTCCTGTGCCAGTGTCTACCATATCTCACAATGGATTGATTACAAAGTCCATCAGAAAGACCATCAGAGGGTAAGAATGTCCTTGTATAACTTTTTCTGACCTCCAAGTAAGCACTTGCTTTGTGTGAGTTCTCCCTAAAATAGTCTTTTAGATAAATGTACTTTTGGCATTCAGATATTGTGACCAGCCCATTGGAATTATGTTTTCTGCAGCAGAGTTTGAATGATTGGCTGTTCAGTTCAATAAAGGTCCTCAGTGTCCTGTACCTTATCTTGCTGGGACATCATCAAGATCTCTAAGACAATTCAAATGCAAGCAATTCAATTTTCTGTCATGGTAGACTCTTTAGGTTTCATAAGCATACAACAATGCGATCAGCACAATGGCTGTGCAGACCTTCAGCTTGGTAGGAAACCTAATACCTCTTCAAACCCACACTTTCATTTGGAGCCTCCCAAATACTGAACTAGCTCTGGCAATGCATGAGTCAACTGCATTATCTATGTGGACATTCCTGGAAAGTACACTTGCTAAGGTAAGTACCCTTATCTACAGCATTAAAAGTTGTTTAATTTTCTGTAACCTATGACTCCACATTTGGATGGTGTGGTGCTGACTGGTGGAGAGCCTCTGTTTTCTTGGTGTTATCAGACCAAAATCATCACAAGCAGCAGAAAATTGATCTATATTCTCAGTTGCATCTCAGCTTCAAAGTCTGCTTTGAGTGCACAGGATTGAGAAGGAGGGAGCTCCCTAAGACTAAAGGAATCCTAGATATTATAGATGGGATTCGTGTATTAGGTAAAGAAGGGATTGGAGAAGTTGATCTCTACCAAACTTTCAAACTCTGTGATTTTAAAATTTGCTGGAATTTCCACTGACAGAATTGTTTGAGGGGAATGATTTGACCTGAAGATTAGAGGAATCCATTGAATGAAGAGCAATATTACAATGTGATTCTGCCCTATGGGATGAACTGTCTACTCAGTGTCTTCATTCCACTAATAGTAGTTGCAACTGTTTCTTATCATTAGAAAATACATTTTGGGGGGCAGCTAGGTGGTACAGTGAATAGAGCACAGGCCCTGGAGTCAGGAGGACCTGAGTTCAAACCCAGCCTCAGACACTTAACACAAAAACTAGCCATGTGACCTTGGGCAAGTCACTTAACCCAATTGCCCTACCTTCCCCCCAGCTAAAAAAAAATACTTTTTTTGGGAAAAAAAATTTTGGTTTTTACCTTCCTGAAGATGCCAGGTGGCAACTTTATTTCAGAGGCTTAGGGTTTAAACTTTGAATGAGCCACGAGGATGCACAAAAGTTGGGTAAAAATATCATACTTAATTTTGGAAATTTCCAAATTCAGTAAGGCTTTTGTAAGAGAACATAAATCATAGTTTGAGACTTCATGTTATCCTCCCATAGTGAAGAGAGCTTCCTGGAGACTATAATTTTCATAAATAACTGAGGGGAGGAGGAAAGCTAAACCAGGAAGTCTCCCCAAATCTTTTGAATGCTGCAATATAACAGGAAGCATTTCTTATCATTGTATCATGTTCTCTGACTTCAGGCCCTGAATGTTCTTACATAAAATGTTAATTCCACTAGGGGAAAAAAAACAATTGTTAAGAGGAAGGAAGGAGTGGAAGGCATTGACCCTCCAAGAGAAAAATAACACCGTGAAAGAGGAGTAATTGCAGACTTGATAATACTTCAAGGCATATGAAATTTACCATAATTGAATATGAGGTTCGACATTTCTTCAGTACTTCAGAGGATTTATGATTTCATCAGTGATCCTGTTTAGTCTATAAGTATGAAATATGTTAAAATGCCTATGTTCTTGTGTGAAGGCTTTGTCAGCCTATCTATGATATTTATGCAATGTTTACCTCCACCCTTCACCCACACAAACTACAACCTCTCCACACCTTAGTTAATAATTTTTTTGTATTTATATCACCAGCATCTGGCAGAGTCCCTGGAAGAGTGGATGCTTAAGAAATGATTTTTGACTGATGAACCCATGAGTTACTATGGACAAAATAAAATCCATTATCTGTTGATTCATCTTCTGTGAGTTACTCTGAGCTCTACTAATCTGGTCCTCATATCACTGTCATGATTTTGCCTATAATCAAAGTTTTTCAGTATGGTAAGACCTGTTAGAGTTTGTTTTTTTCTGCTAGCCCAGCCTTTAAACCCAGGGTGATTTTCATGCAGTGATGAAGAATTGGAGTAAGGTTAAAGAGGAAAGAAATATAGTATAACATCATCAAAATTTTGCTAACCTGGGCAAATTTATTTTTCATTTTCAAACATACACAAAACTTCTCAGCATATGCAAGTTTTCACTTATAGGCATGTTTCATTATAAAAGTTTTGCATGGCTCTCTAATCAACTTTCACAGAATTACATATATACATAGTAACAGCTTAAATTATCTATGTACTGGTATGAAAGACACATGTTACTAATCTCTATAGTATTTGCTGAGAGCTCATTATGTGAGGGCTGTAATACTGTGACTTTATCCACATATTGTTTAAAAATCCATGCATTGGGGCGGCTAGGTGGCTCAGTGAGTAGAGTGCCAGCTCTGGAGTCAGAAGGACCGAGTTCGGATTCGGTCTCCGACACTTAACACACACAAACAAACACCTAGCCGTGTGACCTTGGGCAAGTTACTTAACCCCAATTGCCCTCCAAAAAAAGGGAAAAAAATCCACGCATTAATTTTTTTTAGATTGTAGATGTGTCCAGTGCATCAAAATGGCATTAAGGTGACCCTGAGTCCTTCAAGGTTTATACCAACAGGGCAAAAGAGCTGGTAAACTCTACTAAACTGGAAAAGGCTTTGAATAGATACAGGTCTAGTAAGTCACAGTCTCTATGAAAGGTTCTTAAACTTTTTTGTATCATGGGTCCCTTGGGAAGACTGGTGAAGCCTGTGGACTCCTTCTCAGAATAATATTTGTAAATGCATAAAATAAAATATGTAGGATTATAAAGAAAATCAATTATATTGAACTGTGTTTTTATATATATATATGTATATATATATATATATATATATATATACATATACTTACATACATACATACACCCTATTTCATAGAAGATTAAGAACTCTTGTTATGTCATCTGAGCCAAGTTCGGAGAGGCATATCGTTGGGTTGGTTGTAGTGTGACAGGCTTTCTGGGCATAGCTATTCCCAAAGAACATCTAATGAGGCATAGAGGGGTGACCAATCGCTATGATCAAAAGAGTGACTCACACTCATGAAATTATAGATCACTGAATGTTTGTTTTTAAAATTAGATCTGTGATTTCATTGGAATAGGGAACTGCCAATAAGGAAACTCCCTCTACCAATTCAGGTAGGTGCCTAAGCTGCAATTTGTAGTTTTACAGAGTTATAACTAGGGCACTAAGAGATGAAATGATTTTTAGGTATTTATCAGAGGTATATTTGAACCTATAACTTTCTGCTTTCTAATTGTAGGACTTCTTTTAGGACTACAAAGTCCCAGGTTAACCATGTTCATTTTTTTTATTCCTCTCTGGGATCCACTTCTGACTCTAAACTTTGTCTTCTATAACCCCACATATAACCTTCTTACCCCACCGTTTTCAGTTTTCTTTTGTTTTCTTCCCCGAATTAAACCAGAGTTTCTTAAAGGGCAAAGATTTTCTTTTTCCCTCAGATTTTATTTCCAACATTTAGCACTTTACCTGGCTAAGTAAAGCAGGGGTTAATGATGTTTGTTGACTTGACTTGTTCATGTAGCCCAAATTGACATTTCTTTTTCAGAATGGGTTAAATAGAACTGAAAACTGTCTAATTGGAACAACTAAGATTATACTATCAAAAAGGTTAAGACTGGTGAGGAGGAAGAGGAAGAAACATAATTGACAATACAGTACATAATGGCCTGGAAGTAGATGATGGTTGTGTTGAAGGAAGAGTTAGAGAGAACAGAGTTAGGGCAGCAGATTTAGGGGTAAAGTGGGACATGGTACATTATGAGATCCTGATTTCTCATTATTTGCTTCAAGGTCTAAGATACAATTGTCAGGGCTCCAAAAAATAAAGACCAACTTGATGTTATGATGCTGAACATTTAGTACCTAAAATGGATCTAGTGAATAGTGCTATTATTTTTAGGATTGTTTTTGATTTAATGCAAAAAAAAAGTTCTAGTTTTTACCAGATTGCAGTTTTATCATCATCGCTAACCAGTTCCATGAACAGAGAGATACAACATCAAACTCCCTACCTTTTAAATTTTTATATAAGATTAGAATGACCCATCATCAGGCACTGAGAAATTGGGAAGTCCTTCACTGTGAACAGTTATAAAGAGCTAAAGGCACTAAATGTTTCAAAAGAAATAAAAAACTTAAAGTGTTCCTGAAACTTGTTTTATATAAAGTAGTGAGTAGCAATCATTTATTTAAAATTATATGGCTAAGAACTTTTCTACATTGTGTAGATCTATTTCTATTATACCAGACCTTTAAAGACCTATAAAATAGGAATTTGTGTCTCGGTTCTTTTATTCATTGAATTCATGTGTTCAACAAGATATTGGAAAGGGAGAAGGAAGAGACAATGTGACTGGCCTCAAGCACCTACATTCCTAGTGATAAACCTGGATTCTCTCTTCTAATCCAATATACTTATAAATCCTGAGTTGAAAGGGACTTTAAAAATCTATCTAGGTCAAATGCTTAATTTTTCAAATGAGTGAACTGAGACCCAGAAAAGTTAAAAAACTAGTCCAAGGTTACGCAGACAATTTAAGAGGTAAGATCTGAACCCAGGTCCTTCAATCTACAGTTAGTGATCTTTCAGTCTTTTTCTAGGAAGAGCTCCAGATGGAGACAACAAAGGCTAATGCAGCCAGTGTAACTCTTCATAGCAGGAGGTTTTTTTTTTTTTAATTTTCTAATTTTTTCAATCTTCAGACTATTTTGATAGGGCAAAATAAAATTCATCCTCATAGTTACAACAAAAACAATCACTACAATAATTAAGAAAACTAAGATCCCTTTGGATGAGATATCAACAAAGCAATGTCTGGATCTTATGAATTATCATAAACAAAGGATTAATTCATTCCAGAAGCAAAGTAAGACACAGTTATATTGTAACATTATTTTAACTAGAGATTGGAAAAAAATTTTTAAGAAACTCTTATACATCACCAGCAATCCCAAGACTATATTTCTTTATATTTTATAATGGATAAAAGAGAAACACAAATTTTAAAAAAAGTAGATGCCTTCAACTCTGTGCCCTAAACAGGAAATGAAAGGAGGTCAAAATATTTCCAACTTAGCACATTTTCCCTCCCCAAAAGTTGCTTTCTTGCAACTCAGAATACATGAGTGTCTAATACAGTACGTAATAGATGATTTATTTGGAATGAGAAGAGGATGTTAAAAACCAAATCCTTTATTTGATTGATACGAATAAGGATTGATATAGATAAGGAAATTTTGGCCCCAAAACTTAGTGATTTGCCCAATGTCACACAGGCTGTAAGGGATAAACCAAAGACTCCCAAGTCTTCTGACTCAATTAAATTCAACAAGGATTTATCACTTTCCTACAGTTTTCAATATATGCTCTTAATATTCTACTCTGTGCTGGGTACTGAGGACAGAAGAGCCAAAAAGTCCCCTTCAAAACAAACAGTTTCTACCTTCAAGAGGCTTAAATTCAATTTAAGGGAAGGGCAACGACATGTACGCAAAAGAATAAATACAAAATTGTACAACATTAATTCAATGTGATTTGGGGACAGACCATTAACAACTGGAGAAGTTGGGAAAGGCACATAGGAGCTGGCACATGAGCTGAGAGCCATGAAGGGTGGGATTTTAAGACTAGAGGCAAGAAAGAAGAACATTTCTGATATGGGGGCAGACTACAAAAATGTGGAGACAGAAAATGGCATGCCATGTATGGAGCTTAGCAAAGAGGCCAGTTTGACTGGAATAAAAATGTGTATGTATATATGTGGGGGCAATGAGTAGGAGTAGAGTTTGTCCAAAATTATTTTGGAAAGTAGATTGGAGTCAGATTGTGGAAGACTTTAAGTGCCAAAGAGAGGATTTTACATTTTATTCTAGGGGCAATAGGTAACCTCTAAAGCTTCTTGAGCTGGTGAATAACATAATTATATCAGTGTTTTAGGGATGTTACTTTGGCAGCTTTGTGGTGGCTATATTAAAAATGAAATAATCTGGATTCAGAGAGACTAATTATAAGGGTATTTCAATAATTCCAAGTGAGAGGTAATAAGACTTTTTAATGATAATAATTATAAATAACGAGATCTTTAATAACAATTGATAAATAATAGCTAATAAATATTAAGATGATTATGAAATATTATTAATATAATTAATAATTATGAATAATAATTCAGGTGGTTGTGGTGTAAGTAAAGAGACGAGATCTGTGAGATGTATAAATAGTAGAAAAGATCTCACAACTGATTGAATGTTTAGGGTAAAGGAGGGTAAAGAGGTAAGGACTTCCAGGTTTTGAACTTGGGTGATTAGAAGAGTAATAAAGGCTTCAACAAAAACAGGAAAGTTAAGAGGTTTGGAGAGAAAGAAATTAAGTTTGGTTTTTGAGAAGTTAAATTTTTACTTTTCTGTGGAGCAGCCAGGTGGAGATGTCCAGGAGGCAGTATGCAGTATGTGATTGAATATATGAATATGGAGATGTAACTGACGGACTATTAATGTTAAAATGAATGGTCCTTGAGATTGGACCTCAGGAGAGAGATTAGGCTAGATTTGGAATCTTTTGCATAGAAATTATAGCTGAACCCATGGATATTGCTGAGATCACTGAAAGAAAGTGTTTAGAGAGAAAAAGGAAGATGGCCAAGGACAGAATTTTGGGGTATGTACCTACAAGAGGACAGAAAATGGATGATAGCCCTGCAAAAGAGCCTGAGAGGGATCATTCAGAAGAAAGAAGAGATATAAAAACCTAGAATAGAGAGGATAGCCAGGAAAAGGGGATTTTTCAATGGTGCTACATGCTTTAGAGGTCAAGAAGAAGTATTCTATCTCCAAAGCTGATGTCTTTTCCAGTGTATCAGATATTTAATAAACGTTTGTTGAATTGATTGCTTGTTAAATTGAGGATCAATGTTTTTGAAAGGCAGATTAATTCCCAGACTAGTCCACCAAAGCCCCCTTAGTCAACAAGATGGGTGAATTGTAATACTACTAGTATTAATCCAAAACCTAGGTCCTCAGAAATTGTATTCCAGGGAGCAAGAAGAAGATGAAAGGTGTTTCTTCATCCTTTCTTAGAACAGACCTGGCTGACCCTAAGAAATATTTTGAAATAATCAAATATTATCTATGACATATTCTTTTCTATACCTCTTTTTAAACTCCTAATTTCTCTCTATCAGGCAATAATCCCATAACTTCAATTTTGCCCTAAGCATTGCCATACTACGACTTACCATGGGGATAGGTAGGGTAAGTCCAAAGCTTCATGCAGCAAAATTACCTCTCCTTCCACACTTCATACTAGTAGAAATAACAGACATTTTGCCCTCCCAGAGGTATTTGATTTTCTAAAAGAGGAGGCTTGTTAACTTAAATAAATGTCTACTTGGGGATGAAGAGGAAGGCAGGAAAAGGTAGAGAAAATAACTGGTGAGTGTGGCAGCAAGCACCCCAACATCCCCAGGGTGGCTGCCAACACAGGTTCCTAGATCTGCTTTTCTAAAGGAAAGCAACTCAAAACGGGTTAACAATCTTGCTTTAATCAAATATATGTCCTTTCAGAGGAAAAAGGTCACCACCCCAAACTTCAGAGAACAGAAACAAGTTATAAGCAGAAGTTACAAGAAGACAGAGAAACAGATCAAGCAGAAAAGACTACAACCGTCTGACCATTACATCCACACCTAGTCACAGTTACCAGAGAAGGAAGCACCAACATCTGGGTTTTCAAAGCCAGGGGGCTTGATGGCTGCCCAGTCTTGTCTGGTCAAATCAAACAACTCTTCTCAAAGTGAGCCCCAAAACAAAGCCTTACATCAGGGTTTATATAGCCTTCTCCTGGCCCAGAGAATGTAAGAACCCTCTTGACCCACTGCCCAATCCAAAAGCATTCCTGAAAACCAAGCCTCCAGCCACAGGCTCCAGGTGCACTTAAGCCTATCAAAGGGTGCAGGGGAGAGTAAGATCTTAAATTCACATTCCTATAACAGTGAGGTATAGAATCAACCTGAGTTGGAAGGGAATTAGAAGTTATTTATTGCACTAACTGAAGCTTAATTACTTCTAATAGGCCGAAAGAGATAAGCATAGGTACTCATTCTAGACAGCATTTAGGAATAAGAAGAGTACAGCAGGCTTAAAAGCTATTCTGCAAATGGGCAAAGTACCCACTCAGAGAAAGGAAGCCAATAACCCTCAGAGCCCCCTATCTCTAACATATATCACCTTTATGTAAAGTCTACGTTACTTCTAGGATATGTAGACATAATCAGGTCAATATTAAGTAAAGATTGGTGGCATGAGGAATGGAAGGAGAATGGGTAAAATAGAGAGTCAGACACTATGATCATACACAACAGGAATTTGCTCTGTTTTCAGTCAGTTTAGAGTTGTGAACAATTTTCTCTGTTCAGAAAGTAATAAAGTCTCTTATTCAAATGTATTTGCTTATAGTTTAATGTGTTTTCCGACTTTCTATATGCCAAAAAGATAATTATGCTTATATTTCAAAATGTTTTCAATGGAGTATATGATCTCATCAATGTGGTTACTTCTGTCAACCATACAAACTGCAGCTTATCCATAATTTCTTGTTTTATGTGACTCTTTTCTATATACTCCTATAAACCCTTCAGCTAAGGGAATGGGGCTTCATCGAAGACTTTTGTCATTCTATGGGTACAAGAACAGTCCTCAGCCTGATCATTTGTTATCTTTTGCTCCTGTTTTGTGACTAGGCCATTATGTATTTTCTCAAAAGCCAATGCAGCCTGTTGTTTTTCTTTTTTTTATTTTTCTTTTTATTTTTTTTAAACAAATGCTTTATTAACTTCTGTTTTACATCATTCATTTCCACCAGATTTTGAGTTACAATCATTTTACCCCCATTATTCCCCTACCCAACCTCCCAGAATAGCAGTCCCACAAGATATCGCTTCCTCCAATCTGCTCTATCCCATACCTTCTCCCATACCCCCTTCGACTTTTCCATTAGAGGAAGGTGAATCGTTGTGTCCCAATGCCTGCACATCTTATCTCCCAATTATAAGCAAAAGAGTATTAATAATAGTATTTATATATATTTGAAACATTTAATGTTAAGACCTCGAATTTCAGATCCATTTCCTTCCTCCCTCATCACCCATTCCCTCTGGGGAGATAAGTAATTCAGTATATGTTGTACATGTCTAGCTATGCAAAACATTATCATAGTAGATATATTGTACAAAGCTGCTTATAATTCCCTCACACTCATCCCACCCCCCACCTGGTCCATTCCCTACATGATCCTGTCCCTCTTCTATAGTGGGTACTTCCAACCTCCCCTCCCCTCAAGGATGCCCTCCCATCCATCATCCCTACTCTCATCCCCCTTCCCCCTACTCTGCTGCAGGTTGAGATATCCCATTATCTCCCTGAACCAAATTCAATGAGAATGTGGTTTTGCCTTTTTTGCCTTCCTATTCTCCCCCTCCCTTGCAACCACTTCCCCTTGCTTCTTCTACATGAGATAGTTTACCCTACCCTGTCTCTCCCCATCTCCTCTTGCCACTTTCCTCTCTCACCTCATAATTTTCATCTCCCTTCCCAACAAATTCAACCTATGCCCTCTATCCATATATAACCACAACCATATACACACACATTCACATATGTATTCATATGACCACACCCCCTTCGTCCATTATTTTCATAGTGAGAAAGATATCATCAGTCCCAGTTATTGCTTTTCCATATAGGAATGTAAATAGTTCAACTTTGATAAGTTCCTTTTGATTTCTTTTCCCTGATTACCTTCTCAGGCATCTCTTGCTTCTTGTGTCTGGATGTCAAATTTTCTATTCAATTCTGGTTTTTTTCTCAAGAATGCTTGAAAGTCCTCTATTCCACTGAATGACCATATTTTCCCCTGAAACAAAATACTCAGTTTTGCTGGGTAGGTGACCCTTGGGTTCATTCCCAGATCTTTTTTTTTTTTTTTTTAAAGCAATTGGGGTTAAGTAACTTGCTCAAGGTTACACGGCTAGTCATTATTTATGCGTGGGTGCTCATTTTCTGAGGCCGGATCTGATCTCGGGTCATCCAAACTCCGAGGCCGGCGCTCTTACTCACTGCGCCACCTAGCCGCCCCTTTAGGGCAATTGGGGTTAAGTAACTTGCCCAAGGTTACACGGCTAGGTTTTTGTTTGTGTAGATTAAGTGTCGGAGGCTGGCTCCGAACTCAGGTCCTTCTGACTCCAGGGCCGGCGCTCTATTCACTGCGCCACCTAGCCACCCCCATTCCCAGATCTTTTGCCCTCTGGAATATCGTATTCCATGCCCTTCAGTCCCTCAGTGTAGAAGCTGCTAGGTCCTGTGCTATTCTGATTGTGTTTCCACAATATTGAAATTGTTTCTTCCTGGCTGCTTGGAGTATTTTCTCCTTGATCTGGGGATTCTGGAACCTGGCTATAATATTCCTGGGAGTTTTCTTTTGGGGATCTTTTCAGGAGGTGATCTGTGGATTCTTTCAACCTCTATTTTGCCCTCTGATCTAAAACATCAGGGCAGTTTTCCTTGAGAATTTCTTGAAGGGTGATTTCTAGGTTCTTTCTTTGATCATGGCTTTCAGGTAGTCCAATAATTTTTAAATTGTCTCACCTGGATCTATTCTCCAGGTCAGTGGTTTTTCCCATGAGATATTTCACATTGCCTTCTAATCTTTTGTTTGTTTGGATCTGCTTAACAGCATCTTGATTTCTCATAAAGTCATTAGCTTCCATTTGCTCCAGTCTAACTCTGAAGGAATGAATCTCCTCAGTGAACTTTTGAGATTCTTTTTCCATCTGGCAAATTCAACTTTTTAAGGCATTCTTCTCCTCATTGCCCTTTCGAGCCTCCTTTGCCATTTGAGTTAGTCTATTTTTTAAGGTGTTGTTTTCCTCAGTCAGGCTGTTGACCTTCATTTCATACTTTTCCTGTATCCTTCTCATTTCTCTTTCCAATTTTTCCTCCACTTCTCTTATTTGATTTTTAAAGTCTTTCTTAAGGTCCTCTATGGCCTGCAACCCGCTCATGTTTTCCCCTGGGGCTTTTGGAGCAGGACTTCTGACCTCACAGTCCTTTTCCTGCTCTATGCCCCAAAATAGGAGTCTAGGGTTGCATTTTTCTGTTTCCTTTGCCTTGGCATGTTGCCACTTAATTGCTTGACTTTTGGGCTTGTTGCCACACTATGGCTTTAAGGCCAGATAGAGGAATTTTCGTCCCGAACGTGTGGGGGGCAACTTCCACTTCTGGCAAGCTGTAAACCCACCCACAACTTCCACCCTAGATCACAATCCAGATCCAGGGAGGTTAAAGCAAGAGCGATTACCCCCCAAGACTGATTGCTGGATCTCCCTACAATTCGCAGGCCGGGAGCTGGAGCTGCCTCTGAAAACTACAAAATGGCATGTCTCCTCAGCAGCTTCTAGCCCCCAGGGGAGGGAGCTGACGCATTCCCTTACTGGTCCCAAAGTCCATTGGACACTAACCTCTTACTTTGTCCTAGGCATGTCTATGTTGATAATTCTGAAGTAGCCATGACTGCTGGTGTTCTGGGGTCTCTCCAGCCGGCTGCTGGCCCTGCCGCCCTGGGGCTAAAACCTCGGCTCACGGGGACTTGGGCTCCACTGGGCTTGGCTCCCTGCGTGCTGCGCGCTGTGCATGCTGCAGGCTCCCAGACTGCTGTGCTGGTCCTTCCTGCAGGGCTGCTGGGCTGTCCTCAGAGGGAGGTTAGCTTCTCTGTGTCATTCTGTGGGTGCTGGGGCTCCAGAAGTTGTTCAGAGTCCCCTTTTACATAGTTTGGGGGGAATCTGGGGGCAGAGTGGCTTGGATGAGCTGTTTCTACTCCGCCATCTTGGCTCCCATTCCACCCAGCCTGTTGTTTTTCATAGTTATTGTCCTTCATTCTAGGAGGACCAACATTACATCACTATGCTACAGTTAAGTTACAGTGTGTCCTACTGCAGCTGGTCAGACCAACATGAGCTCAGAATGCCCTACCACAGGTCAGACACAAAAAGCCCATGCAAACATTTGGAGTGGATTCTCTACATTTGTGCATCTCGTATTTCTTTTGAGCTACTTCAAGTCTGCTTTGCTCATAGAGCAAATGTAGGCACTGATGTGGGCACGCCATACTGAGTGGACTTGTACCAGTTTCTCTATGTCACACAATCAATTACAAAGTGCTTAAGAGAGACCTTGAAAGTGTCCTGGTATCGCTTCTTCTCACTACCATATGAGCGCTGCCCTATGTGAGTTCTCCATAAAAGAGTCTTTTTTGGCAAGAGTACATTTTTGCATTTGAACAATGTGGCCAGTCCATTGGAGTTGCACTCTTTGAAGCAGAGTTTGAATGCTTGGCAGGTTAGCCAAACACAATCAACTTCCAGGTTCAGATTACCAAACTCCATTTATTCAGTGACAGATTAAGGCAAAACATTCACAGAAAATCAAAATCAAAATACAAGATAACTCAGTCATTTAGTAAGTTCTCAATTCAACCACAAAGTACTAAGGTCCAAGTAGTCCATCCCTGGGCAGTACATTCTTTTAGTCAATCACAAAGTCTAATCTCTGTTCAACTGGAGATTAGTTTCCAATCATAAAGTACATTCATTTGGTCAGTCACAAAGTATGAAAGTCAAAAGTTTTCAATCCCTGTATCACAACCGAATTGCAATATCATCTATCACCACCAAGCACTTTCTCAAAGGGGCAGGGGAGAGCACAAAGGCCATCTACCCCTAAGCCACAACAAGGTTACAATATCATCACAGCATTCAATACCCAAGGAGATGTCTTTTCTTCTTCTTTACCCAAGACAAGTTCTTAGCAATCTCTGTTCCTAGGAAGACAAAGCTTAACAAAGCCACAATATGCATTGCCAATGTCCTCATCAATTCACTCTCTGCTAGCAGAACAGTCTCAGGACCCCTGAAAACATCAGCAAGACCCTCCTTCAGGATTTCTGTAAACATACAACAAGAAAATCCTCTTTCTGAGCTTCTGAACCAACAGCAAGGTTCCAGGACCTCTGCAACAATAGCACTATCCTTTACCGGCAGATGATTCTGTCAAAACAACATCAAAACATTACAAAACATCAACAACAAAACAGAAAAATTACTGGCAGCACAGTCATGCCTCTTCAGTTCTCAGCAGCTCTGGGTAGCAGTTCTCAAAAGTCCTGGGCAGCTCCAACTGGCCCTCAGCAATCCGGGTGGCTTTGGCTGGCAGTTCTTTCTCTCTTTCTGGCTCCACAATGCTACTCCCAAAAGTTCTTCTGGCCTCTCTCTGTTTGGGCCTCTCTCTAAATCCACAGCACCAGCTCCTCCCTATTCAGCCCCCTCTCTTCACATCAACAAGTCCATCCCACAAGTGGGATTCACAAGCTCTGGGTTTTAACACTTAACCAGAAAACGAAGTCAATACAAGGGGATCTTTAAATTCCATTACCATTACAGTTAGTTTGAGAAAGGACCTCAGGGTCTAGTACCTTATCCTGCCAGGTGATCTTCAGAATCTTCCTAAGAATTCAAATGAAGCAGTTCATCTTCCCGGGATGGTGCTGGTATACTGTCCAGGTTTCATAGGCATACAACAATGAGGTCAGCATAATGCCTTTATAGACCTTCAGTTTGGTAGTCAATCTAATATCTCTTCTCTCCCATACTTTCATTCAGACCTTCCCAAACACTGAGTTATATCCCTGGACATAACCTGGACACTACCTTATCCACAGTATTCAAAGCTTCTCCATTTGTTATAACTGATGGTTCGACATATGAATGGTGTGGTGCTGACTGATGGAGCATCTGTGTTTTCTTGGTGTTAATTGTTAGGGCAAAATTAGCACAATCAGCAGAGAAATTAATCTCTACTTTGTTGCATCTCAGTTTCAAAGGCTTCACTGAGCACACAATCATCTGCAAATAGAAAATCATACACCAACACTCCCTCTACTTTGGTCTTGGCTTGTAGCCTTTTCAAGTTGAAGAATTTACCATCAATCCAGTAGGTGACCTTGATGCCATGTTCATACTTATTGAAAGCATTTGACAACATGGCTGAAAACATTATGCTTAAAAGCTTGGAAGCAAGCACACAGCCTTGTTTCACTCTGTTGGTGACTGGGAAAGCATGAGAGTACTGTCCATTATCCAGAACTCAGGCAAGCATGCCATAATGAAATTTATGTGCAATGCTGTTGAACTTTTTCCAGGCAGCCAAATTTTGACATAATTTTCCATAAGCCCTCATGACTGACAGTATCAAAAGTCTTAGTCAGATGAATGAATGTTGTGTAGAGAGAACTCTGTTCTGTTCATGGCATTTCTCCTGGAGTTGTTGGGCAGCAAATGCCATACTGACCATTCCTTTGCTCTTTCTATAGGCAACTATCTAGGTGTCCCACTGGGTAGAGCACTGGGACTAGAATTAGGAAAGCCTCAATTCTAATCTGGCCTCATACACTATTTGTGTGGCCTGGGGCAAGTTATTTCACCTCTGTCTGTCTCTGTTTCCTCAATTGTAAAATGGAAATGTTAGTAACACCTACCCTCCAGGGTTGTGGTGACCAAATGAGATGATATTTATAAAAAGCTTGGCACACAGTAGGTGCTTAATAAATGCTTGTTTCCTTCTTTCCTGTACAAATCCCAGTTTGTTGTCCAAATACAGAGCCTACCCAAGATACCTTTACTGTTGTATTAATTTAGTGGGTGACCTACTAAATTGCCTATCATTGTCTGGAAAAGAGACATGTTTTTCCTTTTTGTCTTTTCCTCTGTGGGTTGTTGTCAATGTTTTTTGAGTAACTATGTAGATCTGAACAGATTCTGTATTCTGGTGCTTTTTTGGAACAGTGTAATTCATTTCCAAACAATAACATAGGTGGACCTCACTATATGTAATCCCTCTTTGATTTGGAATCTAATGAACGTCTCCAGTAAGCACACCCCAACCCCACCCCTTTTTTGGCTCCACTTGGTGTTGATTATCAGAGGATCATTGAACATGGTTACTTTTATTATTGTCTATCAAGGAATCTTGAATAAACTCATCATATGTATGGAAAATACCTTGTTAAAGAGTTAAAAAGAGTTTTTAAGGCTACATTCTCCTGTACAAAGTTAATTTTTTATAATAGAAAAATTAAAAACACAATAGTATCTTATTTCCCTACACTTTTCTATAAATTGTGGAAATGTTAAGATGTGGTCTGCTCTAGAAAATTATTAGAAAAACCCTGTTAGTTTTCTTTCTGCATTTTCTTTCTTTCTTCCTTCCTTCCTTTCTTTCTTTCTCTCTCTCTTTCACTTTTTGGAGGAGCAATTGGGGTTAAGTGACTTGCCCAAGGTCACATGGCTAGTTTTGTGTGTGTGTGTGTGTGTGTGTGTGTGTGTGTGTGTGTTAAGTGTCTGAGGCCGGATTTGAACTCAGGACCTCCTGACTCCAGGGCCAGTGTTCTATTCACTGAGCCACCTAGCTGCCCCCTTCCCACATTTTCATTAAATAACACCCTCAATATATGTACATATATGTAATATATGGATATATATATGTGTATATATCCAATATATACATATCATACTTGAGACTCTCCATATGATATGTGCATAGATCATTCTCATAAAGATTTTATAAAAGTATAGACTAGTACTGCTTAAATGTCAAAAGTTGTTAGTACTATCATTGATGTCTTCTTGATGTTTTTAGTAACAATAATACTACCATCTATAATTTTCCAATCCTTAAGAATCTCCCTTTTTTAATGTCTTGAAAATTGAAACCTGTTTACAATTTTTTTTCCTTCATCTCCAATACAGCTTTCTTCTGTGTTTACTTGGACTGCTCTAGTTGCTCTTCCTATCTTTTTCTTCCCCAGTAACATTTCTTCTTCCTCATGAAACACTTCAAAGGAATGAGGTGGTAGATCCCAAATGCAGTGGGTACTTTCATAGATGAAGGCAATATTTTGCAATGGAAGTTCTGATAGAACTATTCCATTTCCACCTGTTTGTTGTCTTTCTTTCATTTTCATCTCTAAATTCTTTTGGGGTGATTGAAGTTATTTGGGAATCATACCAAATTGATTGTAGACTCATTTCCCCTTCAGCTGCCTTTCATTATTGTGTGAGATTGAACTGGTTCACCATCTTCACCCATAACAACTTGAAAATTACTTTGTAATCTAAATCTGTATTGCCTTTGGCTACCATATCTCTCTACTAGCTGAGAACATCAAGTGTTTTCTGTATGGGGTAGTTTATCATTATCAAGTGAGATGATGGATGTAAAGCAAGTACTTCACAAACTTCCAAGTGTTATATAATGGCATTATTATTTTTTTAATTTCTTATTGAGATTCCATTCTGGATCTTCCTTACTCTGAAGCCAATTCTATATCAACACTACCATGTTGTCTCCCTATTCTGTGCTATTTTATAGACTAAATACTTATTAAATGCTATTTTTCTATAACAGAACTTCTTTTGAGATCTTAAGTAGATACTGCTTTAAGACCTGCTGCAAAATAATCAAAAAGCTTTAAGCTTTCAGAAAGGAAAGCTAGGAAGAAAATGTGGAGTTAACTTGAAAAAAATCTGCTTAGCAGAACACTTTGGAGGGGCAAAGAGGAGAGAGCAGTTTATATTTTGCCAAAAAACAGGGAGAGAGTTCTTTCTCAATATGGAAAGTTGGCAATGGACTCATGATGATCTCAATCTTTCCTGAAAATAGTGCTAAACAATGAGCCAGATCTCTGGTCTTAAAGGTATAATTGGTGAAGTGCTCACATCTTTATTTTGTGGTGCACACCCCTTCCTGATTGGACTGACAAAGTATTCTTAAAAATGACTATCACTAAACTACTGCAAGATACTCATTCATGAATAGTAAGAACTATAATTAAAAACAATCAAAGTATTTGGAGTGATTTCTAAAGCCATACTTTGAAACTATTACTTCCTTCAATGATGCCCTCTCTTTTCATGAACCTATATAACTGAGTCCAGAATAGGTCTTTTGTGAAATTTAAATACAGTTAAAAGCTGTATACTTTTAGGTACAGAAATATAATTTTAAAATAATAAAGGCATGAATTACAATATATACACCCAAGGGAAAAAGAACTCCACTTGCCTGGTACATTTTAGAGGGAATTTTTCTTTAGAAAAGGGTTGGACCATGTGACCTCTGGTGGGAGGAATTTTACTTTGATCTTTCAGTAATTCAGTTAACTTAATAGGCATTTATTAAGTGCCTACTAAGTGCTAAGTACTATGCTAGGAATCCAGCGAAAGAAAATCAATTTAACCTCTCATTTATAAAATAAATAAATGTCTTAGGCTGTTGTCAAGGATAAATGTCATATTTTTTGGGAAGGATTTTTTTTTTCATTACCAGAATCATTCTTATAAAGTATCACAAATAAATAATTATACTGCTTTTTATGTGCTCATCTCTTTTACTTTTTTTTTTTTTTTTTTTTTTGCTTTTTGGAGGGCAATTGGGGTTAAGTAACTTGCCCAAGGTCACATGGCTAGGTTTTTGTTTGTGTGTGCGTTAAGTGTCTGAGGCCAGATCCAAATTCAGGTCCTTCTGACTCCAGGGCCAGCACTCTACTCACTGCACCACCTAGCTGCCCCCTCTTTTACTTTTCTTAGAAAGATACAAGGAAGGTTTATGCAAATCTGTTCTTGGTCAGCTTCTTCATGATTGACTCTCCATCTTCATATCCTGGAGAAAAGTCAATGTATGAATTCACCCTATGTCAAAGCATGGCACAAATTATAAGCTAAACATGGAAACAGGTGGTAAGTGCTTGGAGATGTAGCTCTCTTTACCAAAGAGGCTTCTGAAGTGTTCTTGTGATTTCAATATCTTACTTATGGAATAAAATTGTTTAAGACTGTGAACAATTTAAAATAATGTCCATCACATGTGTTCAGCATTTCTGGGAAGCGAATTTAGCAGTGAGTGTTTTAGACAGCCAGCCAATGAGTTTCATATGATTTCTAAGTAAAGGGAGACCCAATGTTGAAGGCACACCATTAACAGTTAACATATGACTAAAGTTACATTCAAAAACACAAAAGTCATATAAAGTCAAGTAGGAAAATAAGAAACCCTATGAAGTCAGTGAGTAAAAACTTTGCCCTCAAAATATCATGTTCCTTGATTTAATACCACTAGGCATTTTTAAAAACAGAAACTTGAAAACTAAAAGAAAATTCCAACTACTTTTAGAGTTTAGTCTTTTAAGAGTTTACTTTTAAAAACAAAATATTTTATTAAATTTTTTAAACAAAAATTAAAGTGATACAATGACTTTATAGTAAACTGAACTTCGCAGAGCTTTGTTGTTGTTTGATTGTTTCAATCATGTGTGACTCTTTGTGACCTCTTTTGGGGTTTACTTGGCAAAAATATCAGAGTGATTTGCCATTTTCTTCTCCAGTTCATTTTACAAATGATGAAACTGAGGTAAACAGACTTGCCCACGGTCCCACACCTAGTGTCTGAGGCTAGATTTCTTACTTCAAGCCAAGTACTCTATTTACTATGTCACCTAGCTACCCTTCCAGTAAGCTAGATGCTTCCAAATAAGGATGAAATGTTGGTGAGCGGGGGACTAAATTGGAAGAAATGTAGAAATATGGAAGGGTTTTATTTAGTCAATTTGAAGAACTCTCTGTATGGAACTTCTTCCATCAAAGCAGATGCCAAGCAACCAGTACATGATGTTATATAAAAGTTCTAGGTCACTGTCTGAGGTCCATAGATTTAAGTGATTTGAACGCAAGTCTTCCTGACTCGGACTACATTCATTTTACTATTCTTTATCATTCTACAAATTGGAAAAAAAAAGTATGAAAAATTTATACTGTGAAATTCAAAGGCAGTATGGAAAGCTTTGAACTCAGTTCAGAATCCCATGTCTCTCATATGCCATCAATGTGACCCTGGGTAGGTCTCATAATCCCTTGTTTCTCAGGCAATACTTGAAGACTGTAAATTGAAGAATACTTGTGGATCTGCAATGATAAAAGGAGCCTTTTCCCTGGGAACTCCCTATACCAGTGAAATCATGGGTCTGAACTAAAACAAAGAACCCCACTATAATTATATGACGGTATTTTAAAATGCTTGCATTTGACTACAAGTTATATTCACCTGTCTGTTATTGTCACATATGTCTCAGAGATAAGGTGTTTTGGACCTTCTGACTGATAACAGAATAAGCATTAAAAAAGAATCAAAATTAAAGAAAATTGTAGTCGAAGTCAAGAAAGGCTTTAATTGTTTCATATAACTATAAATCCTTATCATAGTATAGACCTTACATTTACTTTTCTTTGGAGAAGTGGTCTGTGGTAATGGATGAAAACATTGTGTTGGGGGTCCAAAGATCTGCGTTCCAATGCCTGGCCTTATCCCATGTGGTTTTTGTTGTTCAGTAGTTTCAGTTGTGTCTGACTTTTCATCACCCCATTTGGGGTTTGCCTGGCAAGGATATGGAGTGGTTTGCCATTTCCTTCTCCAGCTCATTTTACAGATGAGGAAACTGAGGCAAACAGGATTAGGTGAATTGCCCAGGGTCACACAGATAGTAAGTGACTAAGGCTGGATTTGAACTCAAGAAGAGTCTTCCTGACTATAGGCCCTCTATCTACTGCACCATCTAGCTGTTTCTTATGCCATGTAACACTGGATAAATCACAACCTGTCTGAGCTTCAGTTTTCTCCTCTGTAAAATTAATATAAATAATAACTTCCTTGCCTCACAAGATTGCTGCAAAAGTCAATCAGACTTTGAAAACTCACAAGTCTTTTTACTTTTAAAGAATCAAGTAGCATTTATTAAGGACCTACATTGTGAGAGGCATTGTGATTTGTAAAATGAGGCTAATAATAACACCTGTTTCCCAGAGTTGTGAGGATAAAATGGGATCATATTTGTAAAATGCTTTGAAAACCTTAAAGTGCTATATAAATACTCAGGATAATGATGATGATAATGGCGTTCCTCATTTTCAATCGACTTCAGTGGCTCCCTATTACTTTTAGGATCAAATAAAAAATCCTTTGTTTGACTTTTTTTTTTTTTTTGCTTTTTGGAGGGCAATTGGGGTTAAGTAACTTGCCCAAGGTCACACAGCTAGGTTTTTTTGTTTGTTTGTTTGTGTTAAGTGTCTGAGGCTGGATCCGAACTCAGGTCCTTCTGACTCCAGGGCCGACACTTCACTGCGCCACCTAGCCGCCTGTTTGACTTTTAATAACTGATAACCTATTCCCTCCCACCCCATCTTTCCAGTTTCCTCACACCTTACTGCCTTCCAATTCTCTTCAATCAGTAACCCTGGCCTGCTTGTTCACACACCACATATCATCTCATGACTCTAAGCATTTTCATTGGCTGTCACTTGTGCCTGGATACCTCCTCACCTCTGCTTTCTAGCTTCCTTTTTACTCTTCAAGTCTCAGCCAAAGTCCCATCTTCTGCCAGAAGCCTTTCCCAGTCCTCTGTAAGACCAGTGTCTTCCCTCCAATTATCTCCAAGTTGGTCTGTGTATAGATCTTATTTGTACATAACTGTTGATACATTGTCTCCCTCATTGTACTTTTAATTCTTTGAGAACAGGAACTAGATTTCACCTCTCCTTTTTTGGAGGTATCTCCAGTACCTAACACAGTTCCTGGCACATAGTAAGTATCGAATAAATACTTGTTGACTTGACTTGCTAGGATAAAAAAAGTGAAACTATTTCTGCCTTCAAGAAGCTCACATTTTATCAAGGGAGATCATAGTAGGGCAAAGGGGAATAAGGATTTTGAAGCTTACCATGTGCCAGGCACTGTGCTAAATGCTTTATAAGTAGTATCTCCTTAGAGATGGCATATATTAGTATAGCCAGAAGATACAAAATAAATAAAACATAATTTGGGAAGTGCTGTTGAGGTGGGGGAAGTCACTAGCTCCTGGGACATCTTCATTGGCAATTGAAGATAATCTTTCAAGGAAATGAGGATTTTTAAGAGATAGAATTGAGGAGAGAGTGACTTCCAGCCTTGGAGTACAGCCAGTCTATGTGCATGGAGAAAAGAGACGGTGGGTATCATGTGAGGAGCAATAAATGGGCCAGTTGGGCCGGCCCAAAGAGCATATGAAAGGCAGAAAGGATTTAAATGCCAGCTGAAGTTTGTACTTCATTTTAGAGAAAGCAGGGAACCCTCAGTGACCCAGGTGTAGGCCTAAGGCTCTAGCACCATCCATTTTCAGGGTTAGCTAGGAGCTTCTGGAGTCTACTGAGCAGGACAGTGACAGAAAGCAAAATTATTTTGGCAGATATGTGGAGGATGGGCAGGAGAAGGGAGAGACTACTTCAGAAGCTGCAAGGAGCTGAAAGCTGGAACGTAGGTGCAGTAGGCACTTAATAAATATTTATTGCTTGCTTGATTGGTGGATGTAGGAGTAGCAAAAGATGATCAAGCTTTGCTAGATATATGGTTGATGAAGAATCAAGATTTGGTGACTGACTGGATATGTGGGGTGATGGTGAGTGAGGAGTCAAGTATGATTTCTAAATTGTGAAGGTTAGTGATAACCTTTACCGAAAAAGAAGAGCTAATCCATCCTCCACACTACAGCCAAATTAAACTTTTTATTTCTTTTTTTTTTTTGCTTTTTGGAGGGCAATTGGGGTTAAGTGACTTGCCCAAGGTCAGGTGGCTAGTTTTTGTGTTAAGTGTCTGAGTCTGGATTTGAACTCAGGTCCTCCTGGCTTGAGGGCCAGTGCTCTATTCACTGCACCAACTAGCCACCCCCAAATTAAACTTTTTAAAAGCATAGTTCCAATCATGCCATTCCCTGGTTCATAAACCTTTAGTGACTTCTCACTAACAACAAAATAAAATCAATTTTTCTTAACCTGGCATACATGGCCCTTTGTAGTATAACCTCAGTCTGTCTTTCCAGAATCCCACTATTCTCCTATAGAAACTCTATGTTCCCAACAATTCTTATTTTTCCCCCATACTTTCCTGGTTCAGAGCATTTACTCATGCAACTTGCAATAGGGAATAGAGCAGTGGACCTGGAGTCAGGAAGACTTGAGCACAAAGCCAGCCTTGGAAGTTTACTGTGTGTCCTTGGGCAAGTCACTTAACTCCTATTTGCCTCAGTTTTCCTTACTCTAATATGGAGATAATAATAACACCTACCTCCCAGGTTTGTTTTGAGGATCAAACCAGATATTTGTAAAGTGCTCAGCACCCAGTAGGTATTTATAAATGCTAGCTTTTATTGTTGCTGTTGTTGTGGTTGTTGTTATTAGCTATCATCTCAAGAACTTTGCCTCTAAAAAGCTTTTTACTAAAGCCATCAAATAAATGTAATATCATTCTAACTGGTCACTCTGCCTTCAGTTTTTCCCCTCCCAACCTATTCCTCACATGGCTGTCAAAATAGCATTCCTAGGGTGCAAGTTCAATTCTCTGAAAAACCTTCAGATGGTGAAAACTCCTTAGGCTGCCATGTTAGGCCCTCCGTAGTCTGTCTCCAACTTGTCTTTTTGTCTTATTTCATTGTACTTTCATTTACACACATTCTAAACAAACCACTACTTGGTCTAGGCAGCCTCTAAGATTCTTTCTGACTCTAGATCTGGATCCCCAGTGTTATCTGCCACATACCTACGAAGCATAATTGTAGATACTTTACTGAAGCCTTTCTCCTTGCTTATTTATCACTTTCACCTCTTTGATCTCTCCTTATATTTCTTAGAGTGCTTTTTCTATATCATTATTCTCCCTTGATTACAATCACACCCATATACACACATACATATGTGTATATATGTGTGCATATATGCATCTGTGTGTATATGTACATATATATGCACACATATTTCTTTATGTATATGTTTTGTCTTATTTTTCCTATAAGCTCTTCAATGGTACAGACTATATTTTTTCCATCTTTGTATCTTGAGTACCTATCCTAGGGCCTTGAACATACTAGGCAATTGATTTAATTTATATTTATTTTAAAGGTTCCCATCTATTTTGTTTTACATTGTATTATCTGTTATATCTATTATCTATTATATCTATGTATCTTATCTACCCCTAAGGATTGAGACTATATCTTAAATAATTAATCAACATACATATATTAAATGTGCCAGGCACTGTATAGGCCCAAGAGATAAAAAACCTAAAGTGAAATAATCCCTACTAGTGCAAGGGAGGGGGTATGGAGGGATGAATGGACAACATATACATGCACAAGTATATATAGAATATATATAAAATAAAATGAAGGTAATTTTAGGAGAAGGTTGCTAACATCTAGGAACATCAGGAAAGACTTCATGTAAGAGCTGATGCTTGAACTGGACTTTGAAGGAAACTTAAAGTTTCTAAGAGGCAGAAATGAGGGATGAGGCAAAAATGCATTCCAGTCATGGGAAACTGCCTTTACAAAGGCATGGAGTCGGGAGATGGAATGTTTTGTCTGAGAAACAGCTTAGCCAGATAGGCTGTATCTTAGGATATGTGAAGAGTAATTACATAGAATAAGCTTCAAAAAGCCAAATGGATCCAGATCATGAAGGGCCTTAAAGGCAACGCACAATAGTTCATATTTTTTATTAGAGGTTATAGAGAGGTACTGGAGTTTATTGTACAAAGGAATATCTTCCATGATATTTAAAATACTTAGTGAATTGATTCACTAAGTATTTTATAATCAGACACCTATTTCAACAATCATTCAATAAAATTTTATTCTGTTCAATATTTTAGGTGCTACTTACTTCTAATATAGTTATAATGTACTAGCAACAGATTTCCAAATAAAAATAACTGCAATGGAGTCTTGTTACAAATCTATCTATGGTAGTATGCTGTTCAGTATAAGGCAGGTTCACTGTCACGGGAGTATATTGCTGGTAATATCAGAAGGATTTCACTCTCACATTGCTCTATCTATAGTAAGGAAGCTAGAGGACAGTGTAATATTGAAGCTGTGGTGTAATGTGTGTGTGTTAGTGTGAATGTCTGATAAGATTTGCCAAAGTTCCCAGAAAGGCTGTAAACATAATCTATACTTTTCTAATTTTTTAAATTATTGAATACTGTGATTCACATGTGAAGCACTTCCTGAAGATGGTCAATGAGACAGAAAATATTTTTAGAAACAAATTATATTCCACTTATAGAAAATGCATTCAATAAGATTTTTGAAGTCATAGAAAATCTTCATCCACACTCATATAGTAAAGGAATATATAGTTAGTATTTTGTTTCCATAGTTATAGACATTAATACCTGTTGTCTGGTGTAAAGGGACATTATTTTTATGAAGTTCAATGTGTCTTTGATTTACATGCTTGCCCTGAAAGAGTATTTTTAAAAATTTAAAAAGCATAAAACCTATGAAAAAAGTATCCTTCAGTTAGGTATAATGAAGTGAAATTTTGAGAGAGGAGGGAGAGAGGCAGAAAGACAGACAGACAGACAGAGAGAGAGAAAGAGGAGACAGAGAAAGAGAAGAGGGGGGAGAGAATAGTTATGGAATAGTTTAAGCAAATTTGTTTAGGATTTTCTGGCAGGCAACAAGTATGCTGACGGCTCCAGTTAATGTTGACATGAGTTTTTGAACTTCACGTTGTTGTGGAGTTATTCTCAGCTCTGTTTATACTCTGGATCTCCTTCAGACCGCATGAAGGTTAAATTTAGTTATACAGGAATAACGGAGAGAAAGACAGAGTGCTGCCCTTGTGAAAAGTGGTCTCACTTAAATTCATTAGGTTTGCTTACCTTTTGGGTTGCTTGTGCACCATCTGATGACAGGAAGCAATGTGAGTCCCTTGTGGCAGTTTCCTTGGATTGGCTTTGATAACTTTCAGCCACTTTGTATGGGGAAGCCCCAGTAACAGCTGATAAAAGTTTCCTAGTCCCTATGAGTGTAAGAGTCTGGTAGAAGAGGCAAATTGCTACCACTAAGCCCAAAAAGAAGGGTCGTGGGCAGAAACGCCAACGACAAAGGAAAAGCTGGCGACAAACCATGATCAGTTTACCTTCACTTGGCCCCTGTCCACATTGCTGGAAAATACATAGCAGCTATTTGTTGTGGTGGTGGTGGTTGTGGTTGGCAGCATAAAAGGCAGAAACGTGTCCTCTTTTTTTTCCCCCACAGCGAAATCAAGTTTGCTCCATGTCTTCTCCTGAACTTTCCAAGGAAGCTCGCCAAAGAACCATGGGGTCCCTCAAAGTCAGTGAACAATTGACAAAAATGCTTCCATGAATGACAGTCATATATCCAACCTGGGTTTAAAAACCCAGACTAATAATAGTAGGCATAATTAATAAATCTAAGCTCCATAGGGTGCCAATCTTTTGCTTCCTGCACTGTCTTGTTTTTATAACATCCTTTAAGTCACTCAGTCAAGGAAGGAGCGGAAGTCTTGGCCTCAGCTTGACACAAAAAGAAAAAGAAAAAGAAAAGCTCAAATCAGATCATAGCATCTAAGAAAGCAATCAGTGCAAACCAAAAGAGCTTGTAACACAGCTGGATGCTAGCCAGGTTTCCTTAGCAGTTTCTCAGTTTTCTCCCCCATCCACTTTAAAGCATTCTACTTTTATGTTCCTTCAAACAGTCCCCATTCAGTTTAAAACTGACATTTTCCTCTAAGCATTTATGGATTTAAGGGGAAAATATGAACATTGAGATTGAATGGACTGTCTTCACTGCTAAAACTGCTTCCCTTCGCTTCATTCAGATTTAAGTTCAAAGTTCTATGCTATGTACTTACTTAGTTCTCTTGTTACCCGAAAAAAAGTTCTCCATGATCCCCTAATGGTTCACAGATTAAAATCACTCGGAACCAGACGATCTTATGACTCCAGAACATCTCCCCCACCACATGCAGGCGTCCACACACACACAAGCAAACACACACAAACACACAACACACGCAGGCACCCTCCGAGCTCAGCTGGACCACAGACATTGTATAAATAAAGGCTGAATTTCTCAAGGAGGGGCGGAGTTAAATGTGCTAAGACTGCCCAGGCTGTTTCAGGGGCGGCAAAAGCAGGATGTCAGCCCTGGATCATAAGGAAGAACTGTATTTCTGTCAGACTATTTCCACTCAATAGAAAAAAATATTTCTCATTTGGCTTGGAATCTAAGTAACAGCCACGACTACTTGCTTTTGTATCAATTTTAGAGTCTTTTTCTCAGCACTACTTTTGCTACCAAGGCACCAGAGAAACAAATAACTTTCAGTTAATTGAAAACAAAGTTTGAGGGGAAGACTAGAACAGATTCCAATTAACATGCTGGAAACTTTCAACTTCTGGGATTCGTGGTTACGCTTACATGGAGCAAATATGGTCAGTATCTACCTTATAATCTGAAATCAAAATCTAGACTGAAAATACTGGGGTAAAGATGCCTTAGAGGAAACATTTATTTATTGATATATATAATATTGAAGTTATATCCCTGAGTTCTGTGAGTGCCAGCTTTTTGCTCTTACTAATTCCTTGCCTTTTATAACATCCTTAAATCCATATAAATAAAGGAACATACAATTATTATTTTGCTTTTAGTCTGATAATCGAGTCCACTTTCCTGACACTTTCCCTTGAAAGTCAGATGAGAAGTGAAAGTGAATGTAGCAACCACTAGACAATTTTTACACCTTAGCAAAATATCCACAAAGGTCATACCTCTCTTACTACTTGTGTGAACTAGGGCAGGTTATGTAAACTCCTAGAGTCTCAGTTTCTGCACCTGAAAGAAGTTGTTGGGCGATATGACCTAAAAAACGTCCTTTTATCTCTGAATCTCTGAATCCTCAGGCTGTCCTGCCTAGAGCCTAATAGTAATTTGAATCATAATTCAAATCATCCTTTAAGGTTTACAAAACCTGGGAAGTGGTTAGGGTGGACATTTTCATCTCAATTTTAAAGATGAGGCTCAAAGAAATTAAGCATCTTGTCCATGGTCATATAAGGAGCGTTAGAGTCAAGATGCATCTGAGTCCTCCCATCTGCAAGTTTAGCTGTTTTTGCATTGACGTCTACTTTGTACCAGGGTAGCTCAGAAGACACCCAAAGAAGCAGGAACTACCCAATACAAATACTTTCTTCTACCCTCCCCCAACTCCTGTCTCATATTCCCTGGATCTCGAGAACTGACTCAGCCTAGAAGCAGATTTACTATGACTATTAAATGGGAACTGGTCTGTAGTCCAAACTGATAACATGCAAATTATGAAGTTTTATGAGGTCCAACAGTATTCCTAGAGTGAAACCTAGGACCATTCTACATAATTTTCCATCTTCCTTAACATGCTCCTCCCTAAGGGGTGGCTAGGTGGTGCAGTGTATAGAGCACCGGCCCTAGAGTCAGGAGGACCTGAGTTCAAATATGACCTCAGATGCCTGACATACTTATTAGCCATGTTTTTGCTCTTCCTAGATTTACCACAGGTCTCCTAAAATAGCTGATATGTTGGAGCTAGAAAGGAAGCTCGGTGGTAAGTGTTGGGTAAGTGTTACAATGGGTAAGTGTTCTAGACTTGGAGTTAAGAGGAGTCATGTTCAAAACCTACCTCAGATACCTCCCAGGTAGAACTATAGATAGAATGTTGTACCTACAGTCAGGAAGAGCTAAATCTAGTCTCAGTATTTACTAGTCATATGACCCTGGGCAAATCACTTAACCTCAGCCTTAGTTTCCTCAACTATAAAATGGGGATAATAATAGCTACTCTCTAGGGTTGTTGTAAGGCTCAATATGATAATATTCATAAAGCTTTTAGCACGGCATTTGTTACATAGTAGACATTTAATAAATGCTTGTTTCCTTCCTTCCAAGTTGTGTGACCCTGGGAAAGTTACTTCACCTCTCTCAGCCTTGGTTTTATCATCTATAAAATGGGAATAAGAATATTACCTACCTCACAGGATTGTTATGAGGATCACATAAGATAATAAATGTGAAGTGCTTTGGAAACCTTAGAGTGCTATATACATACTATCATCATTTATTTTATATACACACACACACACATCATCATCATCATTATTACTGCAGTGTTAAAGAAGCCAACGGGGAGTTTCAAGGAGTGGGTGACTTCCAGTGTTGGGCCTCACAAGTTTGATGGGCATAAAGAAACAGAAATGACAGGTAAGGGAGCTGTAATCAAATATCACAGAGACCTTAGAAGTAAGACATTTTCCTCACAACAAACCTGTGAGAAAGATTTTAAAAGTGGGATTCAGAGAGGTGAAGTGATTGGCTTAGGGCCACTTTGACTACAGATCTAGTGTTCTTTCCACCATTGTCTCATTCAGACTAATTCAAAGTGGGTCTTGAACTGTTTGGAACTGCAGGGTCAAGGAGAACAAGGAGCTATAGCGATGAGGAGTTTAGATGAAAGGTCAGTGCGAATGTGAAAATTTCTGGGGGCAGTAGTGATGGGGAAGAAAGGAAAAATGAAATCAGGTGTAGAAATGATCTAGGAAGATGAAAATGAGCCCTAGGGAAGTAGATGACTGTAGCATTAGTGATTTGAAGAAGGTGTTATTCATTCATTCTAACATGTGTTAGATGCCTTCAGTGTATGGAGTACTTAATGGAATTAAGATATGGCACCTTCTGGTCTTATTTGATATTGCATCTCTTTACATTTAATTCAATTCTATAAACATTATTAAATACCTACTATGTGCCACATACTTTGTGGTTTATCCAAATTGACCTTCTTGCGGTTCTTCACACAGACTCTCCATCTTTTGTCACTGTGTCTTTGCAATGGTCGTCCTCAGTTCCTGAAATGCACTCTTTCATCACCTCTGCTTCCTAGAACTGCTAGCTTGTTTTAACTCAATTCAAACACTACTGCCTATTTGAAAACCCTCCTTGGTCCAAGGTTGCTCATATATTTCTCCCAAAAAACTTTGTATTTTTGCATATGTGTGTGTGTGTGTGTGTGTGTGTGTGTATACATACTCACATATCTAAATGTCTCACCAAATGTAACTTCCTTGAAGGCAGGGATTGTTGAATTTTTATCTTCATATCTTCAGTGCCTAATCCAGTACCTGACACATAGGTGTTCAACAAATGTTTGTTGATTAAGTATAAGGACAGCCTATAGTGTAATGGCTGGAGTATTGGATTTTGAGTCAAGTGGAACAAAATTTGAACTGTCCAATCCAATTGCTCTTGGACAGCTCATTTAATACAGGCCAATGTATAACTTATCTCTTAAACCACAAACAAGTTATAATCATCAGTTGGTGGAGGCAATTCCTATACTAGAGGCTTCCTGTGATCACAAAACCATAGTCAGTACACTTTTGAAAGATATGGTACTTCCTGTCTAATCGAGTTATGAGACACAAATAGTTGATACATGATATTTAAAGATGAATCCACTAGGGAAGAAGCAAAGTAAGGTTGTACATGAACTAATCAAGGTCATAGGACCACGGGCATAGTGTAGGAGGGTACTTTATAGGCGATCTGCTTCAAACTTCTCATTTTAGAAATGAGTAAACTGAGGTCCAGAGACATATAGTAACTTCCCCAACATCCCACAGGTAGCAATTAATAGAGCCTGGGATTAGAAGTTAGGTCTTCTGACACCCAGTCCTGCGCTCTTTCCCCCAGGAAAAGACTATACTTTTTGGACACACTGAATGGTATTGACTTCAAGTGACTAAAAACTAGGAAAGAAATGGTGAATGTATGGCCCAAAAGTACCACAGGAATCAAAGAAAAGGCAGAACTTCATTGCCCTTCATAGGAGAGGAGAATAGTAAACAGTATTTTCAAGAGGGCCAAGTTTCAGTTAGTGTGAGGTGGTAGAGGCAACTTTGAAATAGGCTTATGATAAAGGAGAATTTGGTCAAAATGAAGGTGGGACAGTATTAAAAGAAAGTAAGCAGGAGGTTAGAGAAACAACTGGGGAAAGAAAAGGAAGTGAGGGTAGGGTGAGGATCATGATTTGTGGGTAAGCTTGTGTAAAAGAAGGGGTGATATGGACAGGAACAGGGAATCATATGGGTATTGTGCAGAGTTAAGATGATTTGTGAGTGTCAGAAATGCTGAAAGAGCAACAGGATAGTGACTTGTGTATAAGAAAGAATTAAAGGATTCAGAAGAGCTGGGATCATTTGGCTTTTCTAGGCCTTATAAAATTTCTTCAACTGTAAAATAAAGGAAATAGACATTAGATGGCATTTAAGGCCCCTACTAGCTCATAATCTATGATGTATGTACACATACACATCATCATACACTTCACAGGTAGAATGCAGCTACAATTCTATAACATAGTTCTAGAGGATTAAAAAAGACTTTTTTTTTTACTGGAAATTAACATTCTTACATACAAAAGCGACCATTTTAAGTTCTATACAGATTAGACTGATACAAGAATTGAAACTAGTGTCTTCCATTTTATTCACCAAAGGACATACAGGTTTGGAAATCTTTATATTTCCATAACCCACATGCTCCTTAAATATTTAGTGCTGCCTCAGTCTGGGCTGGAGTGAAGAAAAATGACATCTTTGTCAAAAATGGGAATGAATTCCAAAATCTTGTCCCTCACCTAGCAGTTAGTAACAATAAGCTTCACATATGGCTATTTTCTGACCACTGTTTGTACCTTCTACCTGTAAGAGGCTAAAGTACAGGGATGTCTCTATAATGCACTTTGTCAACAAAAATTTTGTCACCAAATATAGGAATTCATTCTTGTATGTGGAGTCTCTCCCTGTAGCTCTTTGATGGGGATATTCCTTCTTTCCCTTCAGGCAGAGCCATAACTATTTTTTTTTCCTTTGGGGATAAAACCCTTGTGAGAGAACATGATGGAGGGTTTGGAGGCATAGAAGACAATCCACAGAGGGATAGGGATAAGTGGTGGTGATGAAAGAGAGATCTAACACTATAAGACCCTGAAGGTGGGCATAGTGGCTCAGGGATATTGACCCCATATATCTTCATAGGCTTCCTTATCAGTGGGAGTGAGGCATTGAGATAATTGAGAAGGAAACACCTCTGTTCCCTGGCAGATGTTGGCATCCTGGAATGAGACCTCTTTACCTCACATTCATTACAAGTCTGCATTCTTGAAATAGGCTATGGTTACAAATCCCTTAGGCCCCTTGGCTTCCAGGACAATTCTTGGCCAGGGATTTGGAGGCTGTACCCAGTCTTGGTTTGGCAGGTCTGTCCCCAACCCAGTGATCTTTGAAAATAACTTCAGTTTTCTGAGTGCCAATGATAGAACATGGCAGTGAACTGTGAATCATGTTCAAAGGTGAAATAAACACCACAGCCTTGCAAAAGACTCCAATCTTACACAATATTTGGCCAGTGCTGACCTAGAGGCAAAATGTTATAGGGAAGTTCTGTGGTCCACTGTTTTATTTTTTGTCTTTAAGTTTTAAAAATTGCATTTAAAATATGAAAGGCACCAATATTTCAGATGATTAAACATTCTTGACCTTCCAAATTCTACTAATGATCTACATTTAATATTCTCCTTATGGTCTCAGTTATTAATAATGTGCTAAGGAGAAATTATGACTGACCAAAGAGTTAAAAAGGGACAGTTAAGGAATTAATAAATTTAGCTTCTTTTATTTCATATTATCTACTGGGAGATCATAGCTAGTCTAGGTTTATGATACTAACTAGTATGCTATTTGCCAGCAAATAAATGTCTTTTGCCTACCATTTCTGTGTGGCTATCCCAAAGTTGGAGCAATTGCTAAATATAAATGCAAGAAATAGTGTGAAGGGGAGGAATTATGGAAAAGAGCAGACTTTCATTAACTGGTAGAATTTATTGGTGGAATTTTATTCCTTGATTTTTGAGTAGGCTTAAGGGTAATATCTTGCTTCCAGTTGACCCTGTGTATTAGCCCAGTGCTTGAGTGTTTTGGGAGCTGAAAAGACCTCTGACTCAGTGCTTTGGAGATGATTAAACAATTCCCTTTTAGACTGCTAAGCAGGAATAGTCAGTGACTCAAGGGACCTTTAAGAGACAGTAATCCATTCTCAGTCAGTCATAGAAGCCTACTCAAAAAACAGGTGAGGTGGATGGACACTCTCATGTGGCCACTAAAGTAGATGCTTGATTAGACAAACTGAGCATAGGACTTGGGTCCCCTGGATACAGTTCCGGCTTTGTTTCCTTTCCTGAGTATGTATCCAGAAAATGATCCTGAAATGGATAGGTTCAGTCTTAGAATCCACTTTGTGAATTTGAGAGATTGAAGATCTTAGGTCCCTTAGTTGGAGCTTACTGATGACAGGGGAAGTTTCTTAAATCAGATTGGATATTACCAATAAGAGGAAAACATCAATCCATAGCTTGTATTTTCTTTAATGACCTTCCTGACTCCCTCTTTGACCCTCTCTTTTTTTTCCTTCCCTTCATTCCCTTTATCCCTTCCAAATGGTAGGGTATATGCAGTCTGGATTTAGTTTGTTTTTATTTCAGTAAACACTTATAAAACATCTACTATATGCAAAGCACTAACAGAAATAAGAATGAAACTCCCTTCCCTCAAAGGCTGTAAATTCTGCTGGAGGTATATACCATGTATGTTACAAGAAGGACATCGTAAGATTACAAGATTAAGGTGGTGCCTTAAATAGAAATGATGAAATCGTTTATCCTGTAGACACTGGGAATACACTGAAATGGGATTAGGTCTGGATGTAAAGGGTCGTCACTTCAGAAGTGAAGGGACTGAATGAGATCCTGATTAGGAAAATTTTAGAAAGAAGAGGGCCAGTCACAATATCTTGGGCCAAATCCAACTTAAGCGATTAACAAAAGGATAAATGGCCAATAAAGGAGATATACAAGGACCTCTGTTTAAATCTCCCAACTAATGTTTACAACCCAAATGAACTTGGGCAAATCCCTTACCTTCTTAAGTCATAGTTATTTCATCTCTAAAATGAAAAAGTTGGGCTAGATGGCTTCTGAGGTCTCAAAGCTAGATCTATGATCCCATGAAAAAGCAGTTAGAAACATAGGAGTAGACCTAAAAGTGTTGTCTTTGAATTTGAGGGAACAGAGAGTATCCAGAAAGAAAAGTCAAATACTTCATGAAGGAAAAGGACAATGAAAACTTCTTTTAAATTGTATAGTATTTGGCAATTAGATCCACGGTGACTTTTGTGAGTATGAGAGAGAGCCGCAACAGTAGAAGTAACAGCTTTGAAGAGGTGTTCAGTGTTGAGAAAGTGGAGCCATTGGATATAGACAATTATTTCAAGAAGTTTGACTAGAGCATTGTGAAAGAGAATTGGCCAAACCATTCTGGAAAGCAATTCGGAATTATGCTAAGAAAGTGACCAAAATGTCCATCTGCTTTGACCTAGAAACCTAACAGGGATATGCCCCAATGAGGTAAAAAGATGCTATTTACACTAAAATACCCATACAGGTTGTTCTCTCAAAGTTGTAGTGCAGTTTAGGAGCTTTCATGGCTTAAACTATGGTTTGTTTTTTTTTTAATGTATAGAGACTTTTTCATCCTTTTTATTTTTAGTTCCAAATTCTCCCTCCTTTTTATTCACCCATCCACTTTCATTCTCCTTTTTAAAATTTTATTTTAGTCAATTTGACCAGTGTGAGGTGGTGATTAAGCTTGTTTTAATTGAATAGAATTTATTTGTAAATCCATTTGGTCCTCCGTTACCCCTTCCCTATTCCCTTCCTCTCACTTAGGGAGCTCAGTTCTGGTTCATTCCAAAATTTTTTAAAGATAAAGTTATGGGGTAGCTAGGTGGTACAGTGAATAGAGCACTAACCCTGGAGTCAAGAGGACATGAGTTCAAATGTGGCCTTAGACATGTGATACTTACTAGCTATGTGACCCTGGGGATGTCACTTAACCCTGATTGCATTGCAAAAAACAAAAATAAAGGTAAGGTTACTTATGTATCTTACTTCCTGTTCTGTTAATCTAGGCAATTTTTAGTTTTATAAATATCCATTTCATTTAGATTGTCACTTTTAATGACATATAGTTTGGTAAAATAGTTCCTAATAATTGTTTTTATTTCCTTTTTATTGGTTGTGTACCTTTTTCATTTTTGATACTGGTAATTTGGTTTTCTTCTTTAAAAAAAATTAAATTATATAATTAAAAAACCTTTATTTTATTAAGCTCTCCCTTGATTTTCAAGATTGCTATTTTGGTGTTTAATTGGGGGAGGGGGCCTAATTCACTGCTTTTCTACGTTTTGTTTAATTTTTAGTTTCATGCCCAGTTTACTTATCTGCTCTTTCTTTTTTTTTAATTTACGTTTAGTTTTCAACATTCACTTCCATGAGATTTTGAGTTTTAAATTCTCCCCTTTTTCCTCCCTACCCGAAGACAGTGTGCAATCTGATATAGGCTCTAAATATACATGCATATTAAATATATTCTTTCTTTCTCTTTTTGATACAAGAGTTTAAAGATATAAAATTCCCCCTAAATGCCATTTAGGCTTTATCTCACAAATTTTAGTATATATTAATTTATTGTTGTCATTATCTTTAGTGAAATCGATAATTTCTATGATTTGTTCTTTGACCCACCCATTCGTTAGGATTAGGTTATTTAGTTTCCAAAATATTTTCAATCTTTATTGCATATAATTTTTATTGTGTTATAGTCAGGAAATGACACATTTACTATTTCTACTTTTTTCTGCATTTTTTGTGAGGTGTTTTGTGTGTGTGTGTGTGTGTGTGTGTGTGTGTGTGTGTGTGTGTGTGTGGTTTTTATGCCCTAATACATGGTCAGTTTTTGTGAAGCAGTCATGCATACATGAGGAAAAAGTATATTCTTCTATTACCATTCAGTATCCTCTTAAGGTCTATCATATCTAACTTTTCCATTAATTTTATTTCCTTAACTTCTTTCTTGTTGTTTTTTTTTTTTGCTTTTATCTAGGTCTGAGTGGGATAAATTGAAGCCTTTTATGAATATAGTTTTAGTGCTTATTTCATCATGTGATTCATTAAACTTTTCCTGTAAGAATTTGGATGCTATGTTACTTGATGCTTATATATTTAATATCAGTATTAATCCATTGTCTATGGTATCTTTTAGTAAAATGTAGTTTCCTTGTTTGTCCCTTTTCAATTGGGTTTATTTTGCTTTTGATTTGTCTGAGATCATGATTGTCACTCCTCTCTCATCCCATTCTTTCCCACCTTTGCATTATTACTTTGAAATCATTCCAATGTAATAGAATCACAGCCATGCCATTTCTCTAATTAGATTCCCTCTAAGACCCTCGGTGATGATAATGTTTTGAAGGACTATATGTATCCTTCCCCCATATAAGAATGTAAACAGTTTAACCTTATTTAGTCCTTTATGATTTCTCACTTAGGTTTACCTTTTTTGTTTCCCTCAAGTCCAGTGTTTGAATACAAAATGTTCTATTCTTCATCCTCATCATCGCTAACATTTATATAATGCTTACTATGTGTACTATATTTATTGCATTACAATTATTATCTCATTTGATCCTCACAACAACCCTGGAAGATGCTATTATTATTTCCACTTTACAGATGAATAAACTGAGGCAAACAAAGGTTAGTGACAATTTAGACAATTCTTTTCATCATGAATGCTTGGAAATCCTCTATTTCATTAAAGATTCCTTCTCCACCTCTGTAAGATTATACTAAATTTTGCTGTGTAGGTTATTCTTGATTGTAATCCCAGATCCTTTGCCTTCTGGAATATCATATTCTAAATCCTTTGTTCCTTTCAGTGGTGGCTGCTAAATTCTGTGTAATCTGACTATATATCCATAGCACTTGAATTCTTTCTTTCTGGATGCTTACAGTATTTCCTTCTTGACTAGGGAGTTCTAGATTTTGGTTATTATATTCCTGGAAATTTTCATTTGGGGGTTTCTTTTAGGAGGTAACTGCTGGATTCTTTCAGTTTCTATTTTTTTCCTCTGGTTCTAGGATATCTAGGCAGTTTCCTTTATAATCTCTTGAAATATGATGTCTAGACTCTTTTAAAAAATTGTTTTTCATGGCTCTTAGGTACTCCAATGATTCTTAATTTAGTTCTCCTCAATCTATTTTCCAGATCAATTGTTTTTCCTATGAGATATTTCACATGTTCTTATATTTTTCAGTCTTCTGACTTTATTATTCCTTAATGAGTTATTGGCTTCCATTGGTCCAATTCTAATTTTTTTTTTGCTTTTTTTTTTTTGGAAGGGGTAGGGCAGGGCAATTGGGGGTAAGTGACTTGCCCAAGGTCACATGACTATTAAGTATTAAGTGTCTGAGGCCGTATTTGAACTCAGGTCTTCCTGACTCCAGGGCCGGTGCTCTATTCAATGCACCACCTTGCCACCCTGCCAATTCTAATTTTTAAGGAGTTATTTTCTTTAGTCATGTTGTTGGTTTTTTTTTTACAATTTTTTTTGCATAACTCTAATTTCCCATTTTTTTTCTTCTGCCACTCTTATTTGGTTTTAAAAATAATTTTCTTTTTGCTTCTTAAAAAATCTCTTTAATTCTTCCAGGAATTCTTGTTGGGCTTGTGTCTAATTTGCATTTTTTCCTTTGAGGCTTTGCTTGTAGATGTTTTCAAGTCATCATTTTCTGTGTATGTAACTTGAGCATCCCTGTCACTATAAGTAGCTCTTTACAGTCAGGTCCTTTTTTTTTTTTCTCTCATTCTTATGACCAATTTCTTGACTTTGGACTTGATGTTCATGTTGGGCTTGGCTCATTTCTGGGGGTAGGGATGTTTATCAGTTTGGGGGTCTGCAAGTTTTTGGTGCTTTGGAAGTAGAATGATCATCATTGGGGGAGAGGTCTATTCATTGCCTTATTGGTCTGAATTCTGCAAGTTCCTGACCTGGGTTTGGGTTTGTCCAACTGTGTGTTAATTTCAGTGGACTACTGGTGGTCTCAGTACTGTTGGCCTGCTGGGAAGTTCTGCAGATTCAGAGACTGAACTGTTTGACTCCCCTTTGGTCTTGGTTTCCTGCCCTGTTAGTAAACTACAGGCTTATACATACAGTTAAAGATTACAAGAGACTTCCCTCTGCTCTTTCACTCAGAGCCATATGGCCAATCAATCAATCAAAAACCATTTCTAAGGCCCTACTCTGTGCCAGGCACTGTGCTAAGTTCTGGGAATATAAAAAAGGAGTAAAAGGCAGTCATTATTGCAGTCTAATATGGGAGACAACATGCAAACAGATATGTACAAAGCAAGCTACATACAGGATAAATAGGAAATAGTTGAAGGAAGACACTAGAATTAAGAGGGATAGATGGGGAAGGCTTTCTGTAGGAGTTGGGATTTTAGTTGGGACATAGAGGAATCAAGACAGGTCAGTGATAAGGCCAGGGGAAGCAAAATGTTCTGTGCATGGGAGACAGCCAGAGAGAATGCCTGGAATTTGGGGGACGTTTTTCTTGGTCACAGACTGGGATCCTTTCACTTGCTACTGCTCCTCCCTGCCTTGGCACTGTGTTAAGTTTGGGGGATATTTTTGTTGTTATTATTGCTGCTGTTGTTCTTTCTACCCCATCCCATAGCCCAGGGCCACTCAGTACCCAACTAGGACAATTGGAAGGCAGCAAGAGTTGGTGCTGGAGGTGGATTTCCTCTTACCCTCTCCTTTAGCAAAGGGCAGCCCAGAAGTCATCGGACTCCTTCAGCTGTCCTGCCACTGCCTCCGAAGATCCTCCAGACCTCACCAACCTGCCCTGTCTAAATACACAGTACTCCAAAGCCCTAGCACAACAAAAATATCCCCCAAACTTTACACATTATCATTAACAATCCGAGACCCTTATTTTCTAGATAAGAAAACAGGCTCAAAAAGTTTAAGTGACTTGCCTGAGATCACACCTAATAAGGAGACCAGCTGGGACTTGGGCTCTGATCTTATGGTTTAAATTCAGCGTTCTTTGTGCTGCCAAAGTCTAAAGCAGTGGTATCAAGCTTAAATAGAAACAGAGACCACTAACCATACATAAGAACCCCTGAGGGGTCACATATTAACACAGAAAGCCATATATTAATATTACCTATGTTTTATTGTATTTTTATTTATCTTTTAAATATTTCCCAATTATATTTTAATATAACACGTCTGGTCAGGAGAAGGCTTCCAGGGAAAACACACACATTTGAAACAAAGGAATCAGTCTCCCAGTGTGGTATAATGGAAGGAGCACAGTACCTGCATTCAAATCTCAGCTCTGTTACTTATCATCTCGGTGACTTTGGGCAGATTGTTTCACATCTCAAGTCTCTGATTTCCTCATTGGTAAAGTGAAGGGGTCAGAATAGATGGCCTTTGGGGTCTATTTCAGTTCTGAATGATCAGACCATATGGGTTCTCTTTAATGTTTGAATCCCAGTCCAGTTAAGTATTTGTTAAGATCTGCTTGGCACTAGGGATACAAAGACCAAATAAACAAAAATTACAGACCACTGTGTACTTAAAGCTTGTTGATATGCCAACAAATGGTGTGACTGACTAACCACATTTAGTCATAGCCCACACAGCCCTCACTCACATGGAAATAGAATTTATGTTCAGAATCCAATCAGTTTTTAAAAAGAGGTTGCCTTGTCAGTTATTTCAGACTAAATTATGATTTGTAGAAGAATAGCATAGCACCCAGAGACAACCAAAGAATGTCATATTTTTAATGGGCCATATTTTTAGCTTTGATCTGTGTATTGCATGGATAATATTTTAAATCCAGAGGGGGGAAAATGTAACCAACTATGGCAATACTTGTACATTTTCAAAGATGTAGCTGCTAAAGATTCATTAGTTTCTTATATTAGGTTAGTGGTTTCCATTTTGAGTACCTCCAAGGGCTTGTGGCATCATCAGCTTCACTGGAATTTTAATCACTTCCTAGATGTGGAATTGTTCCATTTCCCAAAATAAATGTACCTTGGGGCAGCTCCAATCACATCATTTTCTTTTAGCTTCTCAAACCTCGATTTCATGCTCTGTGCCCTCTACTAGGCATGGCATCAAACTGTAGTACTTATCAGTGGGCATACAGGTGGATAGCAAAAATCACATCCTTTGAAGCTGATTTCTCCTTCTTGACATGAAAAATAACCTCATCTTGGCATACATCCAGAATGCCCACTTTTCTATAAAATGAATTTATATAATACAGCAAAAAATGCACCCCTTTATTATATCATATCTATCAACATATAGTATTATATTACATGACAATTAAAAATCTCACCAACTGCTCTATAACCTATTTTCCTCCTTCTCTGTAGACCTGAGATAAATTTTAGAAATCAGAATACACTTAAAATTTTTTTATCAGTTATCACATATTTTAAATTTTAATTAAATTAAAATTAAATTATTAAATTTAAAATTATTTTAAATTTAAATTTTAAATTCATAGGCAAAGACACAAGTGACCTGTGATTTTCATCAGGTTGGCAATTTTTTTCTTCCACAAGACAGTCTATCTCCTAACTTTGAGCATTTTCCTTGACTGTCTCTCGTACCTGGAATGTTCATCTTCATTATCTCTGCCTCCTAGATTTCCTGCTTTCCTTCAAGTTTCAGCTAAAACCCTACCTTTTGAAAGAACTGTTACCTGGGGCCCTTTAATGTTGATGCTTTCCCCTTAAGATTGTCTCCAGTTTTAACCCATGTGTGTATGTGTATGCACACATATATGCTACATACAGTATATATACACATATATCTTATTTGTATGTAGTTATCTGCATATTGTCTTTCCACTAGATTGTGAGCTTCTTGAGAGGCAGGGGACTTTTTCCCTTTTTATCCTTAACATTTGATATAATGTCTGGTACATAAGACTTAATAAATGCTGGTTACAACCTGGTCCAACTTACCCATTTTATAAAAAAAAGATGCATAAGGGAGTTGTGACTTGCCATACAATAAGTAGCAAAGCCTAGAGTTGAGCCCTGGTCTTCATAGGTCAAAATTCAATGTTCTTTCTCTTAAATGACCATACATGCTTTCAGTTACTGTTATTTTTTAATTAGACAAATGATTCCATGAAGAACTTTTCATGATAGCATTACACTATTGTTTGGTGACATACACAAGTACTTTAAAGGTTGATGGTTAAGATGTGTAAAAATCATATTTCAATCACTTAACACTTGTTAGAAATGGCCCTTCTATTTGTTATCCAATATATTACTGGATTAAGAAAGTACATTGCTAGAATTGAATCCTATAATGTTTAATATGTTAATTAGTATGTAATAGGATATTTTGGGTTTTATTTGTTTTGTTTTGTTATGTTGGCACAGAGGGTCCCCCTACTGGAATCATTTGAAAATGCAAAGGAGAATTAGAATGGGTACCCTTAACAATTATTTTTACTGTTGAACATAAAGTTTTAAATATTTCTATTATTCTAAATAAGTGATAGTTATACTGTCCTTAATTACCTTAACACTGAAAGGTCCAATAAGCAAAAAGAGAATTATTTATTAGAAACATAGACAACTGGAGATTATCCATAATAAAAACAATAGGGGAAACAATAGGGGAAAAAATAGAGATTAAAAAGGAGGTGAAACTCACAGGAAGTCACATTCATTTTAATAATTGGTTTTTAAAGTTCTTTTAAATATCAAAACTTGTTACAAAACATAAGAAGGCAATTTTGAGTTTTGATTCTTCAGCTTCCTTCGTTGGTGGTGGTGAAGAATGGGGGGAACTGGGAACTCTGGATAAAACAGAAATTTGAATAGGCTTCTGCATCACAGTTATGAAATGCTCACTAAACAAGAATATTAATAATATCCATAATTTGATTGGAATATAGTAAAATCTTTTTGTAAAGAGCACATGTTACTTATATAACACCCATTTACATCATGCTTCATAAAGTCTGCAAAATACTTTCCTCACAATAACCTTGTGAAGTCAGTGGGATAAGTACTATTATCCCCATAATAAAGGAACTGACACTCTGAGAAATTAAGTGACCAAAACAGCTAGTAATGGCCCATGATAGGATCTCAAGCTTGGTTACCTAACTGCAAGTTCAATACTCCTTCCATTATGCAGCTATACTTTATATATGCTACTTATATTTATTTCATGTATATTTTTCTATGTGATCCTCACTAACTAGCTGTGTGGTAAATCAGGCAAGTGTTTACAATTTATCAGTTTATTCGTTCCATTTTATAGTTATGTAAACTGAGGCTTAGAAAGTTAGTAAGTGGCAGAATTAGGACTCACAGAACTTCAAAAGAATTTCACTCCAAGTCCAGTGCTTTTCCCAACACTGTACTCCTTCTCTGGGTTATGGATTTTTAAACATTATGTACTTCTCACCAGCAAAAGTAACATTCCTGTTTTGTTGAAAAATAAGGTAGCTATAAAATTATTTAGAGCAGTTTTGAAGGGTATTATAGAGAATTTTATAAGGTGGAATGCATTGAAATTATATAGAAAATCAAGTGGAATATATATATCTACAGAAATACCTTATATATAAAACATACATGTACACACACACATACACTCACACTGTTTTACCAATTCAACTCATCATGAAGACAAAGCTCTTACCTTCTTTTCCCCTCACCTGTCCCTCTATGCCCAACAAAACAAAACAGAACAACTCAAACACTCCATGGTCAGTTCTTAATTATGTGTATCGATGAAATGAGGGGGTGGAGAAGGGAATAGAAAAAAAGATTAAAAGGAGAGATGTTGGCTTAGGTCAACTCCCTATATATGAAGCAAAACATTTCTCCTTAATTAGTACTTTGTATCTATACTAGCTCAAAAGTAGAAATGATCAAAGGTATTTTATAAACAGCCTAATTTACTCATTTTACTCCTTGCAGTGAGACAAGTAGTCTATGTTAAAATTACATCAGGTTGTCCTGAAAATGGCAACAATGAACAATCTATGATGTCCATGGTATAAAAAGTACAGATCTACTATATAAATGATTTGTTATTCATACTTATCTAACCACATTCTCCCCAACTTTCCTTGTATTTAGTAACATTTCCAAGGTTGTCTATATGACCAAGAGTTAGGTTCAAGTTATTTGATTTTTATCTACTAGATGATAAATCCAAACCTTTTGTCCCTTAAGAAATCCCCATTAGGAAAAGTTATGTCTATTCATGTAAAGTTAAAGAGTGGGAAGAAAATGATCCAGAGAACTTAGGACAATAATAAGAACATATTCTCCTGAAATAACCAAATAGTTGATGTTTAAGAAGTTGGACTAAATTGAGGGTTTTTTCCTTGAACAATTGTTTATATTTTCTACCTTGTTTTGACATAGCGAAGGAATTCTTTATATTTCTCGTGTGTCATCTCAACTTTTAATAGTACAAGTACGTTGCTTTTCCCAAATCCTAAATTTTCTGAACACATTCATATGTTACAGAACCAAATCATTCAAGTTGACTTGGCACCAGAACCAAACATTATTTTTAATATGGTTAATGAAATGAATTTAATGAAATTAAATGCGGAAATGAAATTAAAAGTGGAAAAACTGGCAAAGAATACCAAGTGGAAAATATTGGTCACATTTGTGACATGTTTCAGGAGTTCACATTTTAATGACTTAAATGTCAAAACTTAAAATTTCTGATTTTTATGACCTTAGGCTGTTTTTGTTACTCTTGGGGCTCTTGAACATGACAGGGTAGTCTCAGAACAAATATCATATCAGAAATGCTGCCTTGGCTGTCTTTGTTTTGGTTTGTCATCGATGCCTTATACCAGAACTGAATTGAATCTGAATGGCTTTATTATCCCAGATGCTGTCCAGTTGTTTCTAAGGCCTTACCATCTGCCCTGCCTCTACACTCTGTAGTCTCTTGACACATTTATGTCAACTATGTAACCTAAGGACCTCTGAATATCCCACACTTCTGCCCTGTAGCATCCTTAGGAGGGCAGACTTTTTTCCATCTGCCTGCAGCTAAATTTTCTTTTAATGTGTTGCATTCTTTACTAAAAGCTTGAGCTCCTACTAAGCAAGTATAATCTGGAGTTTTCTATTTGTATACAAGCACATAGTAAGCACTTGATAAATGCTTTTTCATTTATCCAATTAGTGGGATGCTGTAGCCCTTTGGTATTCTGATTGTGTTGGGTGTAGTGGGAAAAGCACAGTATTTGGACTAAGAAAATTTGCATTTGAATACTTGACTCTGTCATCTATGTGACCTTAAGCAAATTAATGTCTCTGGGGCCTCTGTGTCCTCATCTGTAAAATGAGAGGATTGGAATGTGACCCTTAAAGTCTCTTCCAGCTCTTACATATGATCCTCTTCTCTTGCACACTCACACCTAACAATGCCCTTTCTAAAATGTGATGCCCCGAACAATACTCCAGATTTGGTTGGACCATGGTTAGAGTGTACTTCTCTTATTCCTAGACATTATGATTTGTAAATCAGGCCACTAGGACATTAGTCTTGGCAGCCATGTCACATTGTTAAATCATATTGTTTGCACTAGAATAAAACCTGTTTGTAGTTGTGAAATTGATTTTTTTTCTTTTTGGAGGGCAATTGGGGTTAAGTGACTTGCCCAAAGTCACACGACTAGTATGTATGTCAAGTGTCTGAGATTTGAACTCAGATCCTCCTGACTCCAGGGCCGCTGCTCTATTCACTGTGCCACCTAGCCGCCCCCAAATTTATTTTTTTTTAACCCATGTAGGAATTTATATTTATTCCTTTTGTTTTTTTTCTTTTCCTGTGTATATTCTTTTATATATATATATATATATATATATATATATATATATATATATATTTATTCCTAATAAATTTCATCAATGGAATGCTATGTATGAGGAATAGCAAAACTAGTTTTACTGGACTGTATAGTACATGAAGGGGAGTTATATAATAAGCCTGGAAAGATAGATGAGACTTTAAATGCCAAAAAGAGATGTTTATATTAAATACTAGAATAGGAAACCACTGGAGTTTATGAGCAGCATGACATCAGTGCTTTGGGAGGATCAATTTAACAGCTGTGTGAAAGATAGAATGGAGAGGGCAACATGAAATGAGAAGACAATTAAGCCTACTGCTAGTCTAGGTAAGAGGTAATGAATTGGTAGGTCAGTAGTGCCGTGTACACAAATAATGAAGTTCAGTTTTGGAGGAAAGTTAACAAGTTCTGTTTGGAACATTTAAGTTTGAAATGTCTATAGGATATCCAGTTGAAAAACGTTCAATGGGTAGCTGATGTGGAACTGAAAGTCAGTGAGAGAGAAGGCTATATAGATACACAAATCACCTGCACAGATCTAATTTAACTCATAGGAGCTTTTCGAATCTTGTTGCATCAGCTATTCCTCTCAGCTGTCACCTACAAATCTGGCATGCCATCTATGCTTTAATCAAAATCACTGATTAAGAAATGTTAAATAGTGGAGTGCCGAAGATGATACCCAGGGTACTATCCTAGAGCTTTAGTTTCAAAATGTAATGTTATGTTTTATTTTATTTTTGTTCTGTTATATATTTCCCAATTATATTTTGATTTGGTTTGATTCAGGCTCCTGAAGCCCTGTTTGACAAATCTACCCTAGAGTACTGCCAGCTTATGGGGGACACAACCATGAAATAATTCAGCTAGTTGGAAATCTACCTACTCGTGCTGATGGCAGTCTCATATCGCTCCATCTTGTCTTTATATAAGGTTAGCATGACAGACTTTTTCATATGCCTTGCTAACATTCAGGTTAACTGTAGCATTCTCTTAATCTATCATAGATCTAGAGCTGGAAGGGAGCCTCATGGGTCTTCTTGTTCAACTCCTCATTTACAGAGGAGGAATCAGGCTCCTCAGGGAAGTTAAGTGATTTGCCAAAGGTAACAGAGCACTGTGAGTAGGTAGAGGTGCAATTTGGACACAGGTCTTCTGACTCCAAAGTAATTACTCTTTACACTGTACCACAATGCCTCATATTCTAACAAACCTGTTTAAAAAAAAAAAAAAAGGAAATGAAGTTAGTTTGGCATGAGCTATTATTGGTCCTCACATCACTAGAGAGCTCTTATTGTAGGGGTCAATGGTTTTAAGGAAAAAACATTAAAAAAAATTTCCTTACAAATTCTAAAATAATTTCAGGAAGAAAAAGAGTATTTTAAAGTTGTAGCTTAATTATTTCTTTGGTCTCTAGCTTTAAATAATTTTAGCCAAATGAAAAATACCATGATTTGATATTTTAAAAGTACAGAAAAGAGTAAGCCACTATTACAATACAAATTCTTATAAAAAAAAAACACTTTAAAAAGTTGCCATATTATTTAGAGGATGTTCTTCTCTTGATCCCAGTGGAAGCTTCTAGAATACTAAAATGTGGATTGATGTTAAGTTTAGGAAAACATAACAGACAACAACAACAACAAAAAAAACAACCTGATAAATTTATGCCAAATAAATAGGACTTGAATCATAATGTGAAAAATGCTTTACCCCTAATATCCCAAATGATATCAAATATCCAATGTAAATTTCATGCACTACAAAATCTAAGGAAGTAACAAAAAGTATACATACATAATAAATGTTTGGTTCATTGAGTCTTCAGTTTTCTTTTTAAGGGAAAGATGGTTACACAGCATAAAACTACCTTTCAAATAATTAAGTTTATGGTTATCAAACACTCAGCTTCATTTAGGCATTTAATTAAGCCATTTATTGCTTTAAATGTGTCACCATGAACATTTTAATATACACTCCACAGAAGTAAGGCCTCAATTTTCACCACCTATAGATTGTGAATCCACCACACATTTGGATTTTTTTTTGTGATATCAATTATCACATGTACAACAAAGATTCTGAATGTGCATTTTATAAAACCAGGTGCCTTCACTGTGGACCTTGGCGTATACATCACAGACAATATTAAAAGTTGGCCATATTTTCTGGGATGAGGTAGCTGCTCCATATGTGGCCCAATTATTAGTGGCAGGCTTTAAAAACATTTTATCCATTACTTATCAACTTCACAAAATTTTGGTTTACCACTTTATATATATATATTATAAAATATTTAGTTTCAGTTTAACCCTTGTCAACGTTAATTTTTTTCAATGGTAAAAATCAAAATGGATCTAATGAAATCCGTACATTGAAAGTGGCTCCAGCAGCAAGTAAGCATGTTCTTGGCTCAGAAGCCAAGTATATAGTACTGAAAATAAGATGCTATAAAAGACTTTTACCTTTGACTAATTACAGTAAGATGACTGAGCTGGAGAGTCATGCTGCACCATAGGAAGGAGGATATTATATAATTCAGTGGCATATTCAAACAAGATGCTAATAACTAATTATTATTTTATATAGTTTTCTAAAAGCTTTATTAATAAGCTATCAATTAAAGGCGTCATTGGTGCTCACTTAAAAAGAAGCCTAACTTGCTTTTATGTTACAATATGCTTGAGAGACATATTATGACAGCTCAGAATCTTAGTGCTTGAAGGGACCTTAAAGATCATCTAATCCAGCCCCCTTGGATAACATTGCATAGAACTTGCACTATTTTTTGAAAGAGGTCTTCTATACAGGCTTATAAAATGGTTTTGATCAAAGATGAAATCTGATGGGCCAACAAAGCTTTCAATATAGGTTTGCAAAAAACATTAAGGATCTTAAATACTTATCTGCTTATCAGAAACTTCCATCTCAGTATCAAAACCCACTCATTGCAAAATTAAGAATTTCAATAGCACCTATGGAACAAAAATTTGTTTTTACAGGCAAATGCTGTAGTGACAATCACTCTGGTTTTTATAAATAGGAAACTAAGGCCCAGAGTGTTTAAATGTGACATAGCTGTCACGCTAGTCCAGAGGAAAATAAAAAATAGAACCTAATTGTAAGCTTCTAATTCAGGGGTCTGCAGTCTATTTAGTTGAACATTTTGCCTTAAGACAAATATTTTATAATAACCATTTTTATTTCATATAATGTAATTATATTTCTCTGTTTTCCCTTATACACTGAAGTAAAAGGGTATTCCTAAAAAAATAAATTTGCATTTAAAATTTACATTAAAAAGGTTTTTTCTTATGTTCACATCACAAATCGCAAACAATATTAAAGAATCATATAACAGTCTGTATATCATGGGACCCTGACCTCTTTAGATAAAATGAGAAAGGTGAAAGGTGACTGGGCTTTAGAAATTTTCGCTATTATCTGTTAAATGTGTAAAATATAAATACAAGTAATTTTAAAAAAATTTTATTTTAACACCTAATACAATTCCAATTTTAAGGATTACTTGCACAAAAAAATAAACACATTTGGTATAAAAATTTATCACTTTAACACCCTTTTCCCTCAAGCCCCCCACCCCACCCTCATGAACTGCATCCTATTTTGATGCAGAAACATATAAAGACTAATGGCACAAATTAGTTTTTACTCTACAGGAGTTTCTGTTTATGTACCCAAGTACTCTAGAGGACACCAGCCCACTTAATACATGAACCATTTTCTTCAGCCTGCTGAATTTAGTTTCACAAAGAAACAAAGCTATAAAGGCATTTAAAAACCATTATCTTAAATTCTTTTTAGAAGCACTGACTTTTTTTTTTTTTGCAACCAGTTATATACATAGTGTTACATAACAGCTCTGGAGTACAGTACATGCAGCAGAATATACCTGTTGGATATAAAATACTTTTCTTAAAATCTTCATCGTTGGAATTCTTTGAAGATTAAATAATAGAATGCCCATTACGTCGAGAAAATGGCTGGAGAGTACAAATGTCTGCATATGTTGGCCACTGAAATAATCCAAGGCTAACTGGAATAGTATTTATAGCACACTGGGAGTGCATAAATAATTTACTTACATTATTAAAACACAACTAATAAAATTAAAAGTTCAAGATCTTATAGGACTGCCTATATTAATCCTTTAAGTGGTTGCCAGGAAATGTGGTTTGATATTTAAGTCCCGTATAAAATGCTTTGCATGAAGTTTTTCCCAAGCTTATTTATGTCTACTGCCTCTTCTCTTCATTGCAGCAGTGCATTGTGGACAGTACCATTTTCCTTTTGGTGCTTCTGTCAATCCAACACATCCATAATGGAACCACTCTATAGGGCACTAGAAAACAAAATGGCAACAAAAGTCTATTACTACTAAAAAACCCAACCCCCCAAACCAACAACTGACAGACTTTTAATTTCATTATCATCATAATCCTATTATAAAGTTTTTAGAGCTAAGGGGTAGATGTGTATGTATATATACATAAATCAAAGTTAAAATGCACACTGTGTTTTATAGTTTACTATTTACTACTACTCTATTCTGAGATGCAGTCTAGCCCTTTCATTTTACAAGAGAGAAAACAAAGAATCTGACTTCTGGTGATAAACTTATTTTATTCACAATTGGGATATTTATAATTAGCAATTCACTTAATTTCATCAAGTTGAAAAGTGGATATGTGACCCCTCAAAACCAAAGAGAAGTTAAGATACCTTGTATATAAGATAAATGTATTTTAAATATTTTTTATTAATTTTGCCTTACTCTAACTCCATCCAAAAGTGTGGAAGCATGTTACAGCTAAAATCATTTATCTCTTCTGTGTATTTACAGTATTCATAGAGGTCAGCTCTAATATACAAAAGAAAACATAAGTCATTTGCAGTTATACTGCTGCACTGAGTATAAAAAAACATTTCTAAGAAAAGAAATGGGGCATAGACGGAGCAAGAAAGAAGCTGGTGAGTATGTTATATGAACAAAGGTGGTATTAATTACCTTCACCACCTGTTCAAGTAAAAATTTTTTCTGTGCCCTTTTAAAAAACATTGCAATATTAACTCTTTGGCAGAACCCACTTATGGTTAAGTAAGTGATTCTAGGAAGGAGAAGAAATGTTGCTAGTGTCCTACCAGCCTACTTCTTACTCCCTAAAACACAAAAGAGATGATGAGATCTTGTAAAATGTAAAAGTTAAATCATTTTCCTCTTAACCTCAAGCTGTCTTCTAAATTTCAAGTTCAGTTTTATTACTAGAATATCTGTTATGACTGGTTAATTCTTCCTCCTTGCCACTTTTATAAAATTCAGTGGTCTGACTATAGCTGAATAATAATAAAAGACAAGAAAAATGATAGGAATATAGATAAAGAAAAAAATGCCAGGACAATAAAAATTGTTTTCTCAGTATTTAAAGAAACCAAACCTGAAATGGGCCCCCTTTTATATTCCAAAAATCTTTAAAAATAAATCAATAATTAACTTCTATGTCTCTACTCCCTGAAAGTTTTTAAGTTCCTTAAGGACAGTGTCCCAAGTATCCTTATATCCCAAATGCCTTATATAAATTAGGAAACAAACATGTATCGTTCATCATTTGTAAGACAGTATGTATGTCTTTAATTCAATCAACAGAATAGGAATGTAATTCAAAGATATCCATAATTTCCTCAATCTCTAAAGCTATATCTGCTGCAATAAATATATCCTAAATACTGTTAAATATGTTTTCCTTCTTTGACAAAGAGGTGTCAAGTTTTTATCTATGAATTGCTGAAAGATATTATATATCAGAAGTTATAAAACTAGCATTACATTTTAATATTGGGTAAATTTAAGGACATTATTTACTTTTGGAATGTTCCAACATGCAAAAAAAATCACTTTGCTTTTATTTGGTATATAATTTCTAAATACCTATAAATGTACATGCATTCTTTCCCAATCAGAAGCAATATGAAGTAAGGGGCCATTTCTCTTTTGTTTTTATATTCTCAGTGTCTAGCACCATGTCTATTAGTAGGCAGTTAATTAAGGCTTAACGATTTATTTCAACTTCCTCTACCCCAAATTAATAACAAACAAAAACTTGTTTCTCTGGTATGTAAACAATTTTGAGATTATATTACAGAACTAAAAGACAAACTTCACATACTAAAAAGCCCATGTTTTCCATCATTCTAATATATGTAATTTTGATACTTACATCTTGGTTATCACATCCTACCATTTCACCATAGGATACCTAATTAAAAAAAAATTAAATGTGAATATCTAACAAAAATACTCTGAATGTTCAAAATACACTTAATCATTGTAATCAATGTAATAAACTTACATATTTCTTATACAATATCTTACAAATAACTATATGTGATTTTTAAATATAAATGGCCACCCTGTTTGGGTGACCCCCTCACCCCCTTTCTCTCTGCTACTATTTTCGTAGCTTGGGATTTTCCTCTTTCCATCTTCCTCTTAGCCAAATGCTCTCTGAAACTACTCATCCAACCTATGCTTTCCATCTCACCTTACTTCAGGGTCAGTTGAGGATTAGGAGGCAAGAATGGCAATAGTAAAGGAAAAGGATGGGTAAGTCTCTGGAAGATTCTTTTCATCACCTTCCCACTTCTACTAACCTTCCCCTACTCCATCTCCTCACCCTCACTCATCTTTGGAGGTCTTTCTCCTCTCTAGCTCTGACCTAAGGATGCTGTTGTTCTTAAATGTATGTGAATTTTAATCCTTAGGGTGCATTAATACTTTGGGGAGGAGGAGAGAGGGAAGAAGAAGAGATAGAAAACTAAACAAAAGAGAAACTTTTAAAACTTTCCATTGGAGACTATCTCCATACCAGTACCAGCACTACAAGGCTGGAAAAGCTTTGAATACAGTCCTGATAATACAGTCTATCTTCAGACTGAAGATCAACTTATCTAAGTACAGGTCATCATAAAATGGGTGGTCACCAGGTGATGAATTCTTTTGACCAAGATGGGCTACACAACTGATATAAGTACAAAATTCCTGATCTCCATATATGTAGTGGTCATGGCATTGTAGCAGAAAAAGCAAGGATCAACTGCTAAGAATGAGTTTTAGATCATCTACAAACAGTAGTATAACTGTTGGTATGCAATGTAAGATTTTTGTCCAATAACTAACAAGATGATTCATCACTGGAATTAATTCTATTCATGTAGACAGTCTTACTATAAATGAAATTAGAAGAAATAAGGAATTTATAATTCAGCAGAAGATTGGTCCAGAGGTTCTCCTTGGATAGGTGAATATAGGAGTTAGCAGAGATGGCTTTATTGTGAATTCACAAGAAAAAACATTTTATGGCACATTTGGTAATCTTGTCTTGAGGTACTCATAAGCATAAGTAAACTGATCACTATGAAGATAATTACAGTTTATAAATCAACTTTTATTATAGAAGATAAAGCAGTAGAGAAATGTATGAAGAACTGAACAAAGTCATTTAACAAAGGCAACACATGCCCAGTTACTCTATGACTTCAATGCAAAGGTATGCATAGGTAAGATGGTAAAAAAATGAAACTGACTTGAATAGAAAATGTTTAATTACTGATATGGAAGTCATTCTGAATCCACTGTCTTGTGTATTGTAAAATTAACCATTAGTTAGAACAAAGATCAACAAAAGCACTCAATTTAATAAAAGGATAAGAATGAAAGAAAAACTGAACCTAATTACAAAATCTTTAATTTGACCTATTTAAACAAGCTATTAATCTAAAAAAATGGGGGGAGGAGGGAGAATGGACAAAGATAAAGATACCAACTTTGGTAATTACTGTTTCTAAGAGAGGTTTGAACAATGTAAAAATTGGCACAAGAAGCCCAGAAACTGCGTCAGAGGCTAAACTTGAAGGGAAAATTGGCCTGTAAAAAGCTTAGCATGAGACTAAGTTAAATCAGATTATACTGAGTATTCAAGGATGAAACTAGAAGGACAATTAAATAGATGTGAAGTAGAACACATCCATCAGCATTTCTAAAGTGATCTACTTCCTTGGTAAATGAAACCATCAAAAATGGACCCTGCCATCTCAGTAAATGATGTGTTATGTGAGCAAGTGAAAATAATACTTATGGAGATGAAGTCAGGAGGGACAGACAGACTTGAATAAATATATAAGAAAGCCAATCTTCAAGTAACACAATTTTAATGGAACTCAGAAATAATTTTCAAGATCTCAAAGATAGTAACACTATAAAATAACAGGAGAGACCATAGATAGAATTATTACCAAAAAGAAGATACAAAGAAGATATTAACTAATAATCCATATAGCTACTTTCCTATCTCTATAAGACTGTTTTGAGGATGATTTATTTATACAACAAGAGCATCCTTCATGAAAATATGAGAATTGATCAGGAAAGCTTTCACAAATAATTCTTTAGAACTATAGCTTCAGTAACAAAACTGGTGGAGCAATTTAGATATTAAAAGATCCCACTGTTTATTAATCACCCAAAACAAATAAATATATTTAATTTGTTAGGGTGAAAGTTTCAAAGATCCTCCTCCAACTAGATATCTACTGTGTATGACTTAATATTATGCAAAATTCTATAATAAATGCAACTGATCAAGTAAACTGTTCAATCATCAACAAGAATGAATGAAACAGACAACATGTTTTCACATTTGCGAAAAGATGTTGACATTGCTCTTGTCGAGAATGTTTCATACAAAGTCCTAACAAAAGAGGAATTCTGATATATGGCAAGATATTGCAGATGTTCCTATTTGTGGATGACTTTGTATGATCTGCACTACACACCAGAACAATGGGCCTCTTATGAAATCTATGGTTACAAAAACAAAACAAAACAAAAAAAGACCAGCCTAGCAATCCTTGCAGGAAAAAAAATAAGTGGATGAAGAATACATAGTGCCTAGATACTGACACACAATTAGACAGGCGGCTCATTAACTTAGTCTATCCGAGTGTACCTGTTAGGCAAAGACTCCAGTTTGACAATGAGCTGTGTAAAAAGTTAAATAGGATCAGGCTAGATAAGGCTAGACTGTATCTGGGAAAATGTAGCACTTTTAATCATTCCAAGCTCCTCAGTGCTGAAAAAAGCCCACTTTAAACTCTAGTAACTCATATTTTAAATGCCAATATTATTCTAGTGATTCTATATGGTTGTAAATCATAGAAAACCATGATCTTTCTTTCTTTCTTTCTTTTTTGCTTTTTGGAGGGTAGGGCAATTGGGGTTAAGTGACTTGCCCAAGGTCACAAGACTAGTAAGTGTTAAGTGTCTGAGTCTAGATTTGAACTCAGGTCCTGCTGACTCCAGGGCCAGTGCTCTATTCACTGGGCCACGTAACTGCCCCTGAAAACATGATCTTAAAATCACAACAGCATGTGACTTGAAAGGCAAGAGAAAATGCATTTGGTCTAAGTAGAAATTGACTATTTCCTGTACACTACAAAGCATATAAACAATTGTCAAGGCCATTCAAGACCACTGAGATGTACTGATTATATAGTAACAATCAGGAATAACAGATGGACAGTTTAAGTCCTACAGTAGTAAGCAAAAAATATTTTAAAAAGCAGAGGAAGAAAGCCAATACAATAAAAATGACAATTCTACCTAATCTACCTATTTAATATCATCCCACTTAAATTACCAAAAAACTATTTTACTGAACTAGAAAAAGTAGTAATAAAATTCATTTGGAATGAATCAACCTTTTGTTAAGGTCAAGAATATCAAAGGAATTAGTGAAAAAAAAACGTAAAGGAGGAAGGCTTGGCAGCAGTACCAGATCTTAATAGAAAGGTAGGTCAGTAGAGCTGAGCAGATGTACATTACACAGTAATAAATTACAGAATTCTAGTGTTTGACAAAAGTAAAGATTTAAGCTTTTGAGATAAGAATGCAATATTTGGTAAAAATTACTGGGAAAAATGGAAAGCAGTCTGTTGAGTATAGATCAATAGCTGACATCATTTACCAAGATAAGGTCAAAATGGGTATATTACCCAGATATGAAGAGAGCTATCATAAGAAAACTAGAGAAACATTATTGATTAAAGAAATGCAAATGCAAATAACTTTGAGATATCATCCCACACCTATCAGACTGGCGAAAATGATAGAAGGGAAAATGACAAATGTTGAAGGCAATGTGAAAAAATGGGAACTGTGAACAGATTCAATCACTTTGGAGAGCAATGTGGAATCCCAAAGAGTTATTAAACTGCCTATATTTATACCAGCAATATCACTATTAGGTCTGTTTCCCAAGGTGATGGGGAAAAAGGTAAAGAATTTATATGTTCTAAAATATTTATAGCAGCTTTCTTTGTGGTGGCAAAGAACTGGAAATTGATGGGATTCCCATCATCTGGGGAATAGCTAAGCAAACTGTAGTATATGATTGTCATGGAATAATAGAACTCAGTAAGAAATAATGAGCAGGTTGATTTTAGAAAAAAAAAAAAAAAAGGAAAGACTTGTATAAAATAATGAAAAGTGAAGTGAGCAGAACCAAGAGAACATTGTAACAGTTTGTTCAAAGAATAATTGTGAACAACCAAATTATTCTGGATACTACAAATACTCAGATCAACTATAAAGCTACCTCTAGAGAAAGAACTGATAAATAGAAGCATGCATAGTATAGTTTTACATATATTTATAAGTCTGCATCAAATGGTGGCCTTCTCTACTGCGAGGTGGGGAAGGAGAGAGGGAGACAATTCAGAATTTAAAACTCAATAAAAACAAATAAATAAAAATCAGAAAGTGGCTTCCAGTATTTTGGCTAGATATTTTATGATGATTTTATGTGAAAACATGGACAAGAACTACATTGAATGAGGTGTGGATAGATTTTGACCTGAACTGATATTAGAATGTACACATTAATAAGATTAAAGTACAAGGTTGCTTTAATAGTATGAATCTTTGGAAAACCTCCAAAGTGGTGTGTGTGCACCTGTCTGTCAGTCTGTCTAGCACAGAAAAGTAGGAGAAAAGCAATCAAATTTTGTTTTATTCTGTAATGGGTTAGAAGGGAAGAATACTGACTGGAAAAAACAGGTGGTGACACTGGAAAAGGAAAGTAGGTCTTTCAAAGAAAAGAAATGTGATAAAGGAGTCAGGCCAAGATGACCCCTGCTTCTTAGCCTTTTGCCTCAGACCACAAAGCCACCACTTTGAGAATGGAGCTGGGAAAGTAACTGCTCCCACTGTGGGAATGAAAGATACAGATTCCTGGTTTCCTCAGTAGGCAATCTGAATACATTTCTCATAGAAACATTTTTATGAAGGTTCATTTCTGTAGTCCTGGTAGTTCAGACCTAGAGTTTAATTATATTATATACTTTAAAGGAATTTAGGTGGGTAGGAAGGGGAACTGGCATACACTAGGAACCTAGATACCTTCTATGATATTGCTTCTATGGGAAAGTGGTCCATAGTTCAAAATGACTGAACTTTTAAGAACTTCCATAACTATTTATACTTATGAAATATGAAAAATGAAACCCTAAAATCTTTTTGCAAAATAATGTTTGCATTTTATTCAGCAGAGGACCTGCTGGCTGTGGCATTTCTGCACTTTCATGGGCTAGTTTATTATCCCTCCTAACAAAATAAGGAGTCAACAAACATTAAAATAAAAAGCATGTACCCAACTAAGTATATTTACTACTGGAATTTTTCCAGTTCATCAAAGGGTCAATATGAATCTTACTTTCTTAAAAAAAAGGTTTCCTTGCCTCAAATCACCAACTCATTCACTTTAATGTATAATTCTATGCCTTCTGCTTACACAGCTATGTCTGTGTACGAAATCTGCAATATATACTGCATTAAAATCCAGAACCAATTGCATCATCCAGAGTCATCCAGGGAAATGACTGAAAGGATATACTAACAGAAGAAATTAAGAGAGAAGGGGAAGATAGGATCTTTGAAAAATGAAATAGTTTTCTAGGTTGGTTTTGTTTTTCACTGCATCTGGATTAAGAATACATTGGATAGTGAGTGGCTAGGTGGCGCAGTGAGTAGAGCGTCGGCCCTGGAGTCAGAAGGACCTGAGTTCGGATCCGGCCTCAGACACTTAATACACACACAAATAAAAACCTAGCCATGTGGCCTTGGGCAAGTTACTTAACCCCAATTGCCCTCCAAAAAGCAAAAAAAAAAAAAGAATACATTGGATATTTACCTGATTACAAATACAATAACGTGGTTCATTTGGGTCATAAGTCCAATCAACCTGGTTGTTTGAATCAGACTCTGCTATTGCTGTTGTTTGTTGAGAGAGTTCTTGTGCTAATGCTGATGATGAGGAACATGATGATAAAGAGGAAGAAGAAGAGGAAGACGATGACTGCTGGCTTGAAGACTTATTGTTGTTTCTGAAAAATAGCAACAATTTTACTTAGTAGATAATCCAAGGAAAGTCAACTAAAGAATTTCTATATAGGTGCCTGAAAGGAAACAATTCAATTATATCACTTAGTATTTATTTTTGATATCTAATTAAAAATTATTTCAAACATAAGAATGAAAATTTTGTGGAACAGGAAAAAAGAAAAGATTTGTCACAAAGTTGTCTGTCATTACTGAATTGCTTTTTATGGCTGCTGAGTTATTAGTGACCTAGCCTCCTACTTTACTGAGATGGCTGAGGCTATCTGATACAAACTTCCTCAGTCCCCTTTTCCATTTTTAAAAAACTTAACATCACCACCACCACTACCATCATCATTTAATTCTTCTTCCCTTAGTTACACATATGCCTACTACTCACTTGGACTAACCTCTTAGTTTGTGCCCTTAATCTGATCCCACTCCCTCCTGATTCCTTTAGGACCTTACTCAGATAGTTATCCCCTTCACTCCAATCTAAAAAGAAAAACATCCCTTGACGTTGTAGCTACAATCCCAATTCTCATCCCCTAACTTCTTGAAGAAATGGAATAAATCTAATGCTTCCAATTTCCCTGTATCCTTTCTAAAACCCAGCAAGACTACCAATGAGCTCCTAATTAACAAATCCAATGGCTTTTTTCCCCTTGTGATTATCCTCTATGATCTCTATGACCTCTCTGTAGCTTTTCACTATAGCTAATCACCCTCTCTTACCTCTCCTAACTACACTGTCCTGGTTCTTCTACCTGTAATTGTTTCTTCAGTGTATTTTATCTGCTCCTCGTTCTTTTATTCCCAACTCCCTTAATGTGGATGAATATTCCCTAAAGATCTGTTTAAAGTTTTTTCCCTCTTTTCTACAGTCTCTTCCTTGGCAGTCTCATTCACTTCTATGACCTCAATTATCAATTTTATGCAGATATTTGTCTCCAATGTTGATTTCTCTGATCTCTAAACCCACATCCAATGGCCTTTATGACATCTCCACTGGGATGTCCAAAGTACATCCCACATCTAAATGTCATCATCTTTGTAGGCATAGGAATAAAAGTTAAGCTACAAGGGGTGGCTAGGTGGTGCAGTGAATAGAGTACCAGCCCTGGAGTCAGGAGGACCTGAGTTCAAATCCAGCCTCAGACACTTAACACAAAAACTAGCCATGTGACCGTGGGCAAGTCACTTAACCCCAACTGCCCTCCAAAAAGCAAAAGCAAAAGAAAAAAAGTTAAGCTACAATCCTAACTTGACTTACCCTACTAATTATTCCTGCCCAGTACTTCTATAGTCTATATCACTATTTAAAGATGTAGAAGAACAGGCTGTATGGTTCCCAGAGAGGATGCTTTGGGGGATTTCTTTTAAAACTATAAGATTAGGTAAGACAAAAAAATAAAAACAAAAAAAAAAACTTACTTGCTTTTTCGACCACTCCGTGAATCTGTTGCTGCTGAACTTATGGTCTGAGTTAATGTAGATGCCAATGCTGATGAAGAATAGCCAGTTGATTCCCTGGCTAATGAAAATTCTCTTCCTAGCTGGAAGTCATTATTCTTAAAAGCTTCATAGCTAGCCTTTAAACTTGATGTTCTTCTACCTTCTTTCATCTAAAAAAAGATATTTGACAGCATTAGAATATATAATCATTATGATATTCCCTTGAATTGGCTAACTTTAATCTTATTACAGTTAAAACAACTGCATCTGAATATTAAAAAGTAGGCATTATTCAGTCATGAAAATATATACTTATCTTCTTACCAGAAGCACTAAAAAAAAGTCTGTAAATTCTAAGCTGGGTAGCTGGGCAAGTGACAACATATGTAATGGGATGAACAACCTCAAAAACTACAGGAAAAAAACCCAAGAGCATATAAAGGGTACAAAAGCCAAAGTGTGATCCTAGCATATTTGCCTTCTGTCACCTTACAATCTCCAAACCTGTACTGGTTTACACAAGTTTAACTTGTTAATTTTACCCAAGAAAATTAGATAAAAAACTATTTCAAATGAACTAATATGGAGCTGATATAATTTATTTCATTTAAAAGAATTCTACCATATCCATATTTTATTATATTTGTTAGGGTTATACACAGACTGGCAAAACAAAACTACCTGCCCTGTCCCAAAGTCTAACTATTCTTTACCTGGGCTGTAGCTTGAACTGCTTGGGCTGCTGCCATGGTAATTGCCCCAGCTCCAGTTCCTGAAGATAATGAGCCGATATTATAGGATGCCAGCGGTTGAGAAGAATTCACATTGTAAGCATTGTTAGAAGAGGCTGAAGAATTATTGTTTCGGCATCCTGGGTGAAATTAAAACATAAGTGCAATTGGAGAAAGTATAATTTCAGTGAGATAAAAAATATTCCTTCCCCATTTAGACAGTAATCAATAAATTCAAAGACAATACTATTTAATTAAAAGAAGGTCATGATAAATTGGCTTGACTAAGCAGAGTGTCATAAAATTCCAAGGAGAATGAAATTTTTCTGTTTTCTTCCTCCAAAAATAATAACATGTAAAGCATATGTCATTTTTTAAACAAGGTGCAAACTGCTTAGAATCCTATTTTTTTTAAATTCAGTCTTAAAGTAAATTTAGATAAATTTCATAAATTACATTTAAGAAATTAAAATTACCTGGTGTATTTTCTTTAGAGGCATCTGATGTAAGAGTCGATAGAAGAGCTTCAGATTTAAACTTCTTTTCAGGAATGTGATCTGTTGTAGTATGGTGAGAAGTTGGATTATACTTCCTTTCTGAATAAGAATGAAGAATTACTTGGTTTTCAAATTTTGGAAAACTATGGTTGGGGAAAGTGAGAGTAGTTCTTTACAAACAGAACTCTTATTAAAATATTTCAGCTTATTTATAAATCCTAGGTCTTATAATTTTGTGTAGAAAGGGGGGAAACAACAAATGTCAAAGTTTAGAGTCAGGAAAACCCAAGTTCAAATCTAGGCTCAGATATTTACTAGCTGTATGACCCTGGGTAAGTCACTTAACCTCCATTTACTTCAGTTTCCTCATCTGTAAAATGGGGATAATAATAGCACCTACTTCCCAGGGTTGTCGTGAGGATCAAATATGACAATAATTGTAAAGTGCTTAGCACAAGTACATACTAATTATTATATAAATATTAGCTGCTATTATTATTACAAAGAGACATAGGTTGATACAAGATGATCTAAAGGGGGTAAGTTACTAAGACCTTAGTGGGTGGGGTTCAGGAAAGGTTTCACATAGAAAGTAGCCTTTGAACTGAGAATCAAAAGGAATTTTTCTTAATTCAGTCACTGCCCTAGATAATACCCTCAAATACCTCTCAAATGTTTGCAACATTTTCTTAACTGGTCTCGCTGTCTCCGGTCTCTCCCTATTCCAATCTATCCTCTAATGGAGGATAGTTGCCAAAGTGATTTTCCTAAAAACAAAGGTCTTACATGTACTAGTACTCATAAAACTCCAGTGGTTCCTTATTACCTGGAGGAGGCAACTATAAGTTCCTCTGATTAGCATTTCACAACATGGCCCCAATCTACCTTTTCAGCCTTATTTCATATGACTCTTCTCTTTACTAACACTAAGGTCTAGCTAAACTAATCATCTTACTGTTCTTCCTATACAGCACTGCATCCTTGTCAATGTGCTTTAACTTGTGCCTGGAATACATTTAAAATATCTTACTTTCCTTCAAGGATCAGATAAATGGCACTTTCTAAATAAAAATCATTCTGATGTCCCACCACTCCCCTAAGCTGTGCGGGGGGTTTCTCAATAATTTTCTTGTTCTATTTTAATATTTGTTTTCATATACTCATTATGTTTTCATGCTATTCCTCCCCACCAACCACCACTGTGTTGTAAGCCCCACAAAGACAGAGATCTCCTTTATATAGCCAATGCTTAACATGAAAATGCTTATTGACTGTCGAGTAAGGTGACTGTGAAACACAGAGCATCTCATTTTCTTGACAAACAAGAAATAGCAAGAAAACAGTAACGTTTCTTTGTTCACTGAAAGTTTACTTTTCGATCTTATTTTTTCTACTACAATAGGTAAGAAAATGGACTGGTCCTATAATTTCATTAGTGTAGGCAGGTGAGGAAACTTCTTCTACAAAAGCAGGTCATCCATCGCCTTTTCTGCAGCTTCTAGTCTCAGAGAGTTTTGCACAGGACCCTGAGAAGTAAAGTGACCTGCCCAGGATTACACAGCAAGGATAGCTGTGAGTTGGAATTTGAGCTCAGGTCTCACCCTGGCTTTGAGGCTGGATCTCCAGGTCCTGTGCCCTGCTGCCTTTTATGTCTAAAGGGCTTTCAAATGACTCAAGAACTGTTCTGAGAAGGTCATTTGGTGTGCCACACCTTCACACACAAGATGAGGGGGCTTTCTTTTGTACAGTGTTACCCAGAATTTAGAGAGTAGTGCTATAATTATTTTTTCCTGACAAACTGATTCTAAGGAGGAAAGAAATACAAGATGCCTGCACCTTATTCTCTTTGCAGTCACCCACTTGTTCCCTTTGACTACATAACTCCAAAGTTTCAGAACTCTGTTTAAAAAAAAAAATGAGTACTTAAGAGGAGGAGGAGGAATACGGGAAGAGGAAAAAACTGTTCTAATCTTTTACCCCAGTAATGGCTCACAGCAATAGTCTGACAGGGGAGGTAATGCCCAGGACAAAAGGTAAGTTGATAATGAAAGCAATGGGATAAAAGGCAAGATGATTAGTTTCCCAAGAGAGTGTGCGTAACTAACTCATTATGGAAAATGTTCTATGCATTAGAATGGGTTTCAATTTTCACATTATATAATTAAGCTATATTAAAATTTTTCAAACACAATGAAATAAATCCCCCAAACTTACTCTCCACTGGTGTATGTGAATGAGCATGATGGTTATTTACTGGTTGTGATGGAGTATCTAATTCCAATGACCCTGAAAAAGAGATATAGGAATAGAACAGTAAGTTAGCAAAGAATTTGGCAATTTAGCTACTAACTATAGAGATTAACCTCCCTTTCCCATCTACCTGAACTGGCAAACTCTAATCCATATATCTGGAGATTTAGTTTAGTCTTGTCCAATTGAGAGTCATCATAATCTACACTATTACTTGTTTCCTAGACTTTCCTTCAGGCATCCTCAATTCTGAGTAAATTACAAAGGCACATGATGAAGAATATAGCAGTAAGTATCATGATATATTGAAATCAAACTCAACCAGATTACAATGTAATTGGGAAATGTTAACACAAAAGCCAAAACAATATAAAACAGATAATAGTATTCTGTGGTCTTCTAAGTCATTTCTATTTAAGTCTGACTAACATCACTGGTCTCCTGAAAGAACTCTGGATTTAGTATCATTAGACTTAGATCCACCTGCAACACTTAACTGCCTGTCTGAGTGTAGGGAATCACTGAACTTCTCTGGAACCCAGTTTACTCCTCTGTCAGATGATGGGAGAAAACTTTAAAAACCATTAAGTTTGATTAAGCATAATTGGGGTAAGATGAGATCTCTAACATCACTTTTAGTTCTAAATCTTATGACCATCCTTAGGCAAATATATGTATAGATTGCTGGAGAATCTGGAAAAAAAAATGGTTGCTGTATAAGGGACTTGAAGAACTTTTTAAACCCATTTCTCCATTATAGCCCTACTTTACTATGGAGTAAAGTAGGTGACTTGGAGGTGACCCTTGAACACTGGAGCGTGTCAACAGAGCATAAATTCTGGCAGATTACATCATACTGGAAAGACTGAGACCAAATTAAGAGAGGCTCACTACCAGGTTAGCTACAGTGACAATTTTTTTTTTCTGAAGTAATGTGTACTAGGTTATAGATGGATGAAACCTATCTTGGAGAAGGGTGGTATTACATTAGCAAAACACTTTCTTGAGTAACAAAATTTTGAACTATACATTCATTAACGTTGGTAGACAAAAAGATCTCAACCAAATGCTATTTGACTGTAAGAGCTTTTAAGGCAAAAACTATGATTTAAGGAAATATAAGCATGCCTGGTCTAATAGAAAAAGGAAGGGGGCTCTGGAGTCTGAAGAAGTGGGTTCAAATCCTACTTCATTTTTAAAATGAGGTTACACTAGAGCTTCAAGCTCTAATTCTAGGATCCCATGGCTATTATTACTACACGAAAGAGAATTCATTGTTCAGCAAAATAAGGTGTAGTATTCTCCACTGTCAGAAGGAGACAAAGGTTATTTTTTCTTTGAAAAGCAAGGTAGAAGAGTTACAATGAAAAATACTGTATTGGCCCAAATGTGTGCCATACTGATTTCCAATATGGCTTGTACAAAATCTGAAAGAAACATACAATATCACCTCAATGACAGGGCAAGTTACAAAATGAAGAAAGCATTTTTGACAAAAATGAATAAAAAGTCTTTATCTCAATGGAAAATAATATGAAAACTATTCTGGCACTAAGTATATTTTGACACAATAAGGTGTTTTTTTTTTTTTTATTACATCACTGTTTTTCAGCGTACTGAGATGAGAACTAGCTTCGTCATTTCCCAGCTGTAAAGCACTCCCAGTCAGGAACTTTCTACCAATGGATCTATACTCTTCTTGCCACTTGTAATCTTAAAGCAGGGGTTCTGAGACTCCAAGAGGTCCTTGAATCTGAGATCCAGGAATTTGTGTTTTAAAATGTAGTTTGATAACCATTTTTAACATAATTGATTTCCTTTGTAATCCCATAAATTTTTTTCTATGCATTTAAAAAATATTACTCTCAAGATCCAAGGACTTCACTAGCCTGTCAAAGGGATTCACAACACAACACAGATGAAGGACCCCTCAATGCTTTAACACCGAGAGGTTAAATAACCTGTCAGGGTCACAAAGCAGGCATCTGTCAAGGGTGGAACTCAAAATCCTCCACTCCTGGTTCCAAGGCTAACCTAAACCACTTCTCTTTTTAGGATATAGCTATACATCTGTTTTCTTTTTTTTTCTTTTTAATCTTATTTTAGAAGGGCTGCCTATGTTGGGAAGGGCCTATATCTGGAGCAATGGAACAATTTAAAAAACAAATTCTGTCAATGTTTACCTATTTCCTAAGTTAGAAGACTAAATTTCTGCAAAGAAAGAAAGCATTAGGGAATTAGAACTTGATGATTTGGAAAGAGGAAACAACATCTTTTTTTTATGCAGAACCACAGAGAGGATATTTTATCCTTTACAAGAGGTTCAACTGCCTTATAAGCAATGGTAGTTTTAAAAGGATTCTTTTGCGTTTGCCTTTGGTTTCTTCAGACGAAACTGGAATAAAGGGTGAGACAGATGAAGTTGTTGTATAGCTTAATTAACTTTGATGTCACACTTCTTTGTGTGATAGATAGCTTAATTAACCTTATTAGCTCATATATATGGAATTGGAATGCTCACAACTTTACAAATTGTAAGTTATTTATGGCTGTCATTAGAACTTTTTGAGAAGGGTCAAAGATGCTGCAAACAGTTTCATGTTATTTAAATATGCAGAGAATACTAAGGTTTCTAGGGAGGTATAAGGCCTTCTCAAAATTGAATGCTAACTATAAATCAAATAACTGATCTGAGTTAATTTTATAAAAGCAAAAATTCACCTGTATATATGAAAGGCAGTAATTTCATTTTCTAACCTGTTTCCAGAGGGATACCAAATTCTGATGTAACTCATATTTCAATGACAACCATTTTTTCATTGTTGAAGATATACACACCACACATACATATATTTTTTTTCCCTTGGTAATTTAATGTTGAGATGATCAAGAAAAAGAAAGGAGGTTCAGCTATCTTGAGAAATTCTCGGCAGAAGTCAAATGTAAAATGGGAGGGACTATTCATCAGTTGTGAAGTGATATTTTGAGTTATGTCAGGTTACAGTTGTTATGCTCCTCTATTTTAAGAAGTATTTAGAAGATCCTGAAGGAAAGGTATCCAAAAGCAAGCTGAGGCCTTTATAGGGAGAAAATAAAAGCAGTTTATCTCTGGCAAGGAAGAGATTAGGGCAAAGAAGGTTTAGTGGGGGAAAAATGTTGCTCTGGAAAATAATGTGGAATTATACTAGACAAGTTACTAAAGAATTTTTTTCCTTTCAGTAATGGATCCCACCAATGGGATTCTATCCCAAATACCATATATGTAACAAAATATCTTAGCAGAACTCTTTGTCATTGCAAAAACAAACAAATAAATAAGCAAAATGGATACCCACTTATTGAGGAATGAATAAACAAACTGTTTATATATGGAATGGAATATCAATGCATTATTATGCAATGAATATGAAGAATAAGAAAAACAAGAGAAGATCTGTATGAAGTGATAATAAAAAAACAGAAGCAAGAAAATAAGAGACACAATGACTACAGAAACATAAATAACACCAAAAAAACGCAATGGAACTCTGATGAATTTTAATGATAAATTTCAGGCCCTAAAAAATAGTTATCAACCATACTCTTCTCTCAGTAAAGAGGAAGAAAATTAAAGATATAAAACGTGGAAACAATGTAAGTTGGCTTTGCTTAGATGTCTGACTATTACAAGGGGAAATGATTATGGTATAAAAACAAAAAGGAATAATACAAATTTGTAAAATGTTAAAAGAGGTGTCAAAAATTCAACTAGCAGCCCCCCTTAAAATGAGGGTTTTCTAAAATTTGGAATTTACAAACTAATAAGAGGTCTGTGGATAGAAGTTAAGGGGTCTTGGAAGAAGACCCTCCTAAACTGGGGGGGTGGGGGGGGGAAGCAAAATACCTTTACTCTCTCTAATTTTGCTTTGATAATTTAAAGTCATTCTGAAAAGGGGTCCAGAAGCTTTGCCAGACTGCCAAAGGAGTCCATGACACAAAGAAAAGGTTAAAAACCCTTGTCCTGGTAAACTTCCATGAGGAGGGAAAATGAACAATCCTGTCTTAAGTATACTGATACTTTAAAACGTCTAGTCCATAAGTCAGTCAGTCAGTCAATAAGCACCTATAAACACCTACTATGTGCCAGGCAATGTGCTAAGGGATAATAATTTGTGACAGAAGTACTTAACCCAAGGGATTAAATTTCTTTTAATCTTTACTTCAACTATGTCTCAGTGTTATAAGCAGATGCTGAAATACTATGAACATTATCAAAACATGAGAGGTAATTGTGGGGGGAGTGGACAGAGAACTGGTCTTAGAGTCAGAAAGACTTGAGTTTAAGTCCTGCTTCTGCCACTTATTGGCTGTGTGATCTTAACCCCTCTTAACCTCTACAACTCTCTAAACTGCTGAACGGTTAAGAGATATGCATTGGTAGAGGAAGTATCCTCACTGGAAATCCTTATACAAATGAAATCACAAGATCAGTCTAAAAATAAAAACAACATTATTTTAGTAAAATTGGATCATTAATATAAAAGGCACCAGCTGCAAACTTTCTCTATTTTTCTAAGGTGTCCATGCCTGAAAATAAGCAAAAATGATGGACCCATATTAACCTAAAAAGGATGCCATCAATCTATTCAGTTTGTAACAGCTTCCCAAAAGGCTCAGAGGAACTTAAAAGCATCTGTGGGACAAATTTTCCAACACCATCACATCTACTTTCCCATATTTAAAACCTTAATATTTACTTACGTCTCTCTAATATTTCTGTAATTCCAGCATTATCAGCTTCTAGCTCCATTTTAAACTTAGCCAGTTCTTGATCCAACTTTCTCAAGTGTCGATCTACCTGTTTGGAAAAAGATCAAAGGTAACCACCAAAATTTGGGACTCAGTTAAACTGTTAGTTTTGTGGGGAAATGTCTAATTTTTAATTAAACAGAGGTAGTTTTAACATTATCTGTGACATCAACAAAGTTATTTAACTACTCTATGGCCTCAGTTTCCCCATCTATAAAATGAAGGGATTAGACTAGATCTTAAATATCCCTTCTAGTGATAAAATTTAATTTTTAATCTTTGTTAACAATAAAATGTTAATCAGAACCTTCAATTTAAGAAAAATTTTTTTCTTCCTGAACTCTGTTTTTAAGACAGAGAGAAAACAACAACCAGACAAGCTGCTACCATGGATTCTGGTGACTAAGCAGGAGAAACCTTGAAGGGTAGGCCCTCAGGTTGCCATAGGATCACCCTAAATATGTATATTCACAGTCTGTATAATGATAATTGAGGTTAAGAATGACAACTCAGAGACAATGAACATCCTTAATAAAAGCTTTAATTATGGTGTACATATACTAGTATATCTAGTAAGTGGATTAATACAGTTTATAAACTTTTACAAGAGTTGAAACAAAGTATTTTCTGATTAATGATGAGTTAATCAAAACACTCAAAACTACATCCCTTGGGAATTCTAACAAAAATTTAATGTAAAATGCTTCCCTTTTATTTAGATGGCAAAAAAATAGTTTTCTTTTTCTACTATTTACAGATTTATAATTTGGTTGTAGATGCTGCAATAATTCTGAAATCTAACCCAACTGCCATAATTGGGTGGAAAAATTTTATTAATTATTGCAGACAAACGAGAACCACTATTTTTGTGGAACTGGGGTTAGTAATATCCACTAACCATTTTAATAGTGCTGGACTGAAAAGGTAAACTTTATTCAAAACAGTATCATTCAGTCTAATTTCCATAGAAATAAGTGGAGATTTTTTTCTCTGTAGATCATACAATAGGTTAATAAAGAAAAGTTCAAGTCTGTCAAGAAAATAATGTTCATCTAAGATAACTAGTGAAGTGAGAATTATGCCTAACCATTTATGCCTTAGGTTAATAAGTGAAGTGTTTTCTGTATTCCAGCATGAATAGGATCCAAACTAGATTGTAAGATAGGTACTTTTAAAAATCACAGAATAATAGAAATCAAGTTGCAAAATACAAGTAAAAGAATATCACATTGTTTAGTCTTTGGCTAAATGGGCCTAAAGGAGTGTTAGTCTGTGAAATGTCTATAATTGGGACCCAGCTCCCTTTGTCCTTACCCGAAAACTGCCTGTCTGAAACTGTCAGAAGCTGTAATTAGCATCAGGGTCATCAATGTTGGAATTTCACTCATTCAAAGAGTTTGCAGGTAATTGAGCATCCTTGAATCTAACCTCTATTCTAGGAGAAAAATATGAACCTAAATTTCAGTAAGGCAAAGAAACTCCTCTCCTTACCTCTTGCCAAAAGTGGTCTAAAGGAACTCAGAAAAACACAGAAAATGACTTTAGAAAAAGTATTAGTACCCATTTAAACTCAATACAACCTATAATTACATCAATCTACAAATACTCAGTGTGCACATAATATGTGCAAAGCAGAGAGCAAGGTCCCTGGTGGGACACATACAATGATATATGACACAGTCCCTGTCTTCAAGGAACTTACAATCTATCTGGGAAGGTGAAGTGCTTCATAACTTGGCCCCTCCCTACATTTTCAGCCTTATTATACCTTATTCCCCTCCAGACACTCTAAAACCCAGCAACACTGGCCTAATTACAGTTCCTCAAACACGACACTGTCTCTCATCCATTCCTTTGCATGCCTAGACCCCATGCCTGGAATGTTCTGCCCTTTCACCTCCACCTCTTAATTTCCTTGGTTTCCTTTGAGACTCAATTCAAATTTCACCTTCTTCAGGAGGTGAGATTTCCTGGTTCCCCCAGCTGCTAATACCTTCTCCTTTAATTTTCCTTTATATATTCTGGATATATCTTAGCTAGATTTGCCTAGATATTTACATGCTGTCTCGCCCATTAGAATGTATGTTCCTTAGGAGCAGGGACTGTGGGTATTTTTTTTTGGGGGGGGAGGGTGGATATTTTCATTGTTTTGTTTTTGACTTGAGGAGTTTAATAAATGCTTGATGACTAATTAAAAAGTTAAATACAACCACCAGATTAAAGAACAATTTAAGAGACATAATAGGTCAATCTATAATTATTTGCCTCCTAAATGGTACAAATAATAAGTGCCAGGAGTTTAGAATTGCAGAAACAAAGAACTTAAGAGTTGTGATGAGGAATAGTATGATAGAGTATAAAGAACATAGCACTAAAGTCAGAGAGTGTTCAAATTCTGTTTCTGATGTTCTATGACCTTGGGCAAGAAACAATTCTCTGGGACTCAGTTTTCTCATCTACGGTAGGGAAGCTTTGGACTAGATGGTCGCAAAGGTCCCTCCCAGATCTAGATCTATGATCCTAGGAGGCTTCAGGGGTCACCTGATATAAATCACACATTTAAAGGAGTTAGCATGGAGGCAGAGGACCTAGAACGGAGTCCCAACTCTACCTCTTATTAACTATGTGACTTTGGGCAACTCATTTACTTTCTTAGAGCCTGAGATGCCTTCATTTATGAAACTGGGTGGGTGCTATCTGACTTTCTGAGTATCATGAGGATGATGGGAAAGAATGAATATGAAGTACTTTGTAAATCCATAAATCTATGAAAATTGGATTACAATTAATTTTCACAAATAAAGAAATGAAGGACCTGAGAGTTTGGAGGAAGAGATTGTTTTGAGTATGGTCGGTGTGGAAAGGCTTCGTAAGGCAAGGATGATTCAACTTCTGCTTCAAAAATGGGCAGAAAGGTCATTCTAGACAAGGAAGAAGGCCCCAGAAAGAAAAGAAAAAGTGTTCAGCAATTCAGTTTGTCTGAAGTGGAGGGTTAACTATAAGAGAGCTAAGGCTGAGTCCAGATTGTAGCAAATTGTGAATACCAGTTTTAGGAATACAGATTTTATTATTCTATAGGCCATGGAAAACAAATGCAACTTTATGAATAAAAGATATAATCTAAATAGCATTTTAATAGTTTAAGACCAATATCATCTTTTGTCAAATTCCCGAGGCACAAAATTCAAACTTATTACCTTTCCTGATGCTGACTACAGCTTGAGTGTTATCCTCTTTTCCCCCAAATGGTGAGCTGTATTTTAAAAACAAGTCCTAAGGGGAACCATGTAGATATACCAAATCAGGATTACTCTTTAAAAAAGGTAGGATAGCATACTGGAAAGAGCATTTGATTTAGTATCAGAAGATCTGTTACTACTCATAGAACCTTGGGCAAGTCACAACTTCTATGGGCTTCAGTGTCATCATCTTTTCTTTCTTTTTTCTTTTTACAGCTCCTAAGAAGGCAGAAAAAGATTTTAATGCAGGTGTGGAGAAGTCATCAGAGTAAGAAAAGTCACAGCAAGTACAAGAGCAGCAGAACTAGTGAAGGGAAATGCAAAAGGAGTGGAAGTATAGATTGGCAGGGGAAAAGTACTCCTGAAGGATTCAACACTTTTAGCACAGTCACTAATGTGGAAGACAAAAAATCCTCCAGAGTCTAAATGGAGTTTCTCTTCCCCAAAACCAAGGCAAAAAGTGAAGAATGCAGCAAGTATCTGCTTCTGTTTCAGGTTCCAACTACTTTAAGGGTTTCTAGGCACTTTCTTTATCCCTTCTTCATTTCATTCTACTTCAAGCCACTGCTAGAGAATAACCCTTCAGGAAAATCTCAGAAAGACAAACTTTCACTGGGACCAAGAAGTCTACAGGGAGAAAGAAAAGGAAAGTGTACCTTTACAGGTATTAGGAAGGTAATACCTAGCTTTCCAGGATACCTGTCCAGGAAAACAGGGTGGGATGGGAGAGGCAGCTTTACTTTTCTGCACAGGGTTTTCTTTACTATGCTATACAAGGCATTTCACCCTGCAAGCTCAATGTATCCCTGGACTACTTTGAAAGTACCCTTTCCTTGGGCCTTCTCTCACTCATTGGCTGATTCTTTCTAGGACCTCCATTTTAAGGAGGAGGCCCTGGTCAACCATGTCTTCATTCCTCCCAGGTTGCACTGCTAACTCATATCCACAAGACTACCATGCTCCTGTGCCAGGTACCTTCCTCCCTCTCTTAGTATTCAACTCCCTTTTATGTACTGTCTTCTTCCATTAGCATGTAAGCTCCTTGAGGTCAGGGACTGTAATGGAAATGCAGATTTAAAGATCTTCCCTGCCCCTAGCTTAAGTGCACCTGCAGCCTGTGGTGGGAGGCTTGTTTTTCAGGGAAGCCCACACCTTGATACTTTGTGATTGGGCAGTGGGTCGAGGAGGTTGTTACATTCTCTGAGCCAAGAGAAGGCTATATAAGCCCTGAGGAGAGGCTTTGCTTTGGGGCTCACTTTGAGAAGTGTTGTGTGATTTGACCAGATGAGACTCTGGGAAGCCGTTGTTGAGAGCCCCCCGGCTTTGAAAACCCAGATGTTGATGCTTCCCTCTCTGGTAACTGTGATTTGGTATTGATATAATGGTTGGACAGTTTGGAAGCCTGTCTGTTTGATCTGTAAGTTCTGTAACTCTGAAGTTTGGGGTGCTGACCTTTTTCCCCTGAACTAGGTAATGTGTGTTTGTTTGATTAAAGTAAGCTTGTTAACCCATTTTGAGTTGCTTTCCTTTTGAAAAGCAGATCTAAGAACCTGTGTTGGCAGCTACCCTGGGGATATTGGGGTGCTTGCTGCTACAAAATGGCGACGAGGATGGGATCTGCTGAGTAAAAGGAAAGTATGGGGGCTGGGATAATTGTTTGTTTCCCAGTTGTGGTAGCTGTGATTCTGTGGAGCCATGGAGCAGGAGAGAACGACCTGCATGCTGACTTCACTGAGCTGAGAGCAGGAATGGTGAGCTGCCTGCATGGAGACCTGTGGAGAAGCCTGGAGCTGCTGCCTTCTGCTGGAGGAGAAGGAACCCAGGAGTTTGGAGTTCAGCCACAGGACAAGATAAGGACTGTGTGGCAAAGAGGGCACTGAATGTGTTTCCTTGCTGCATCCCACAGTTTGGGACCCAGGGGGAGGATGGACTTGTGACTATGGTGGGTGGGGTGAAGTGCCATGGACCCCAAGGACCCCACATTGGTTTTGTTGCCCAGCTCCCTCTTGGGATTTGGAAGCAGGGGCTGGAGCAGTGTTGTGGGAAGGACACCCCCCTCCTCCCAAGAGTACTTTATGTGATAATGCTTTGTATTTTGTGAATTGATGTGAAAATGCAATGTACTTTGTTTAAGACCCAGTGGCCACTTTGGTAACTTTAGATGTACCTTGAAAATGTGACCTAAGAGATGTTTTAGTGCTAATTCAAATGTAAATTGTGTATGCTATGGGCAAGAAAGATCTTGGGGCCGAATGTAATGGAAATGCAGATTTAAAGATCTTCCCTGCCCCTAGCTTAAGTGCACCTGGAGCCTGTGGTGGGAGGCTTGTTTTTCAGGAAAGCCCACACCTTGATACTTTGTGATTGGGCAGTGGGTCAAGGAGGTTGTTACATTCTCTGAGCCAGGAGAAGGCTATATAAGCCCTGGGGAGAGGCTTTGCTTTGGGGCTCACTTTGAGAAGTGTTGTGTGATTTGACCAGATGAGACTCTGGGAAGCCGTTGTTGAGAGCCCCCCGGCTTTGAAAACCCAGATGTTGATGCTTCCCTCTCTGGTAACTGTGATTTGGTATTGATATAATGGTTGGACAGTTTGGAAGCCTGTCTGTTTGATCTGTAAGTTCTGTAACTCTGAAGTTTGGGGTGCTGACCTTTTTCCCCTGAACTAGGTAATGTGTGTTTGTTTGATTAAAGTAAGCTTGTTAACTGATTTTGAGTTGCTTTCCTTTTGAAAAGCAGATCTAAGAACCTATATTGGCAGCTACCCTGGGGATATTGGGGTGCTTGCTGCTACAGGGACTGACTTTCTGCTTGTATTTTTATTCCCAGGACTTAACACAGTGCCTGGCACAGACTAAGAGCTTAATATATACTTGCTGACAGACTGCCTCAACATTTGCCTTCATATATGCCCAGCCAGGCCATAATAAATTTTGTTTGCTATAAATTGGTCATTTATAACAACTGGGGATAGAGTTATGTTTGTTTTAAAAAAAAAAAAAAGGCAGCTTTCAGTAGCCAACACACAGCGTTTTAAGTTTAAAGACATTAAAAACCTTTTCCTGGCCCAGGTGAATGAACATTGATGGTCAGGCTGCTTCCACATCCTATCCTACATTGCCTACCCCTTGCTCTAGTCATCATCTGACTTCCACCAAGCTCCGCCTTTGCAGGATTTGGAGAAAGAAAAAAAAGCCAAGAGATCCAATGAGATCCATTAAAAATTCTTGAGGAACTCCTCAGCTAAAATAGGAGCATGAGCATTGAATAACAACTTAATTTCACTATTTTTCTTATCAATCTCCTCCTTGAAATAGGCCACAAAGTCCACCAGGATGTCTTTGTAACAATTTGCTCCATCTGGAAGTTTGTAATCAGGATACTGATATTATAATCCTCCCCAAATTTTTTATGTAAGATGAAATTCTCTGCTCTCATCATCATGAAGTGAATGAATCGGTGGCATAGGATCTTCTCAATCTTATCAGCTTGTTTCACAGAAATGCTAACACAGATGAAACCCTCAAATCAGAACTGTTTTCCTCCTCATTTCTGCTGATGGTCATAAATTGGTTGTAACATGAATTCTTTGCTACTCCTGGCTTCTAACTCTGGCTTGTGCTTCTCAACAAATTGGGAGAAGTTCTCTAGGCAAAGTAGTGCCTTCATCATGACCTACATGGCACCAAGGCGGGGTAGAAAATGGAAGTTACTGCTGGCACTATGGCCAGCTTGTAATCTTTTAAATGACAAGATTAAACTAGGTGATTTCTAAGAAATGTTCTTTCTCTGGATCTGTGATCTTATTATTAATAGCAGAGGTTGGGTAAGGAGAATTGTAGAGCTGGAAAGAACCTAATAGGTCATCAAGCCCTCAAGTCAAGATGGGAAACGGAAGGCCACAGAGGGTAAGTGAATTGCTCAAGCTCATACAGTCAGAGGAAGATACAAGACAAAAAAATCAAGGTTTCCTGATCACTAGTTCGGTGGCTTTTTGCATCACTGCACTACATAGCTTAATTTCCCAACCTTAAATCTAAATAAATGTCTGACAAAACAGAGATAAATCTGAAACTAGGTGATAGAAGAAAATTACATAGCAATCAAAAGGGGAGAACATGAATTATAGCCTAATTTTGCTACAAAGAAATAATTTATATAAATTTAAGAAACAAAAGAATGACTTTAGAAAACATAACATAAAATCTCCTACATTTCTAAACTATATATATTCCTTTTATTAAGATTCTATTTCTTCCTCTTCATCCCCCCACATCCTACCTTCACAATGCATTCATTTTTTTGCGGATCCTTTGCTATCAGCAGGTCATTTTCAAAGTTTTTTTTTTTTTAAATCCATATTTGTGGATGACACTGTGTTGACTGCAACAAACCCTGGAACACTAAAAGAAGAGCCTTCTAGGAGAGGTTTAAAACCACTCAAAAGAGTTTGGCCTGATCATTCACAAAGGAAAGACTAAGTGGATGAAGAACATTTATTTTTGGGAGTGTGGCCAGGTGAGTCCAGCCTAGAGGGGCTTTCTCCACTGTGTGAACTATCTTGAGTATACTATAAAATTCTTGTCTTCTGTTCACTGTGATGTTTTCCAATATCCAAGTGAAAGAACTCTAGGGAAATATCTGAGCCAACACATAGCCAACATTCACAAGAAGCAGTACCAGAATTCTCCCTCCACCCTCTAAAAAAAGAAAAAAAGCTTTCCCTAGAAGAAATTCAGAAGAAACTAGAGCAGGAGTGGGGAACTCTATGGATATAGCCTTGAGGCTACAGGTTCCCCACTCCTGAGCTAAAGGCTAAAAAAAACAAAAACAAAAGCCATAAATCTTAAGAAGCTGAAGTCTTTAAGAAGCTGGCTGAGAAGCAAAAGCATAAGAAAGTAGTACTTCAGAAAGCAACTGAAGAAAATAATAACTTCAATAAAATGGAAGAAGAAAAACTGACCCACAAAATGAAAATGAAGAGAGGTACACAAATGTCTCTAACAATGGAGGGCTTATAAGGGGACAAACAGATTGAAGAAGTGAAGAAGTCTAACCTGAAGACCCTGCTAATAAGAATGAAACTAAGTTAAGCTGTTTAGAGAACTGACTTTCTCCTACCACCCTCCATTCCTAAATATCTAAAGATTATACTGCTTAGTATATTCCACACTCCTCTCTTGATAAATACTTTAGTAACTAATATAGAACTGCAGAGATAGATCCAAACCATATAAATTTTGGTTTAGTATCAAAAGGGGGCGGGGGGGGGAACACAAGTTTTTAAGAGTTGAAATCTTTCCAATATAGTTATTTTTCTTGCTACAGTAAAAAAAAAAAAAAATTCCAGTATCCTTGGTCCTGGATTAATGGCTAGTACTACACTGGTTCTGTTAAAAAAAAAATACATATATATAAACTGTTAAACTTAAAATTTTTTTTTAAATTAACTTTTAATATCTGACCTTTGTTTTAGTTTTACCAAATACTTGAATGGTTAGTAAAACTGCACAGGCTACTGTATGACACTGAATTCTTTTTATCCAGGTATGAAAGACTTAAGCTTCATGGACCTGTCTTGTTTAAATCTGAATCCCAAAGTTCTATAGAATGACACAGAATGTATAGCAACAAACTCTGTGCCCCTTTTACTCGAATTTTTTTCTAGAGTTGTCTGTTTTCTACAACAATAGCTTTGTTTTTATACCCTCAGCTCAGATTAGCTGCTACTATTCTTCCAGATGTTTTTTCTCACACAAGAATTTGTTTTTGTGTCCCAGTTTAATTCAGATTAAACCACAATTGCTATGAGGAAAGACTTCCTATTGCCCAGAATATGATATGCAGTTACTTAGACAACCTATAGAGTTATCTATTAGTATGTATATCTAGACAGCATAAATGGCCACTGATATGAGTCCAGAATTAAATAGGAGGAGAGAGTAAGGCAGATTACTTTAAGGAAATTACAAAGCTATTTTGATGACCTCAAGTATCACCCAGAAACAAAGGCCCATCTTTCTATTACCAATATTCTGCTGGTGTTATTAGGTGGTTTTAAGATATGGAATGTAGCTGCCTCTAGAGTCTTGTTGTCAAACTCAAATAGAAACAGGGGCCACTAAATCACATGTAAGTTTTCCTGTTAACTTTGAAGAGCACACAGTTAACATTACCTATGTTCTATTGTGTTTTTATTTACTTTGTTAAATATTTCCCAATTACATTTTAATCTTGTCAGGATCCTACTCTAGAGTACTCTGGGCAGCATGTTTGATACCCCTGCTCTAAAGAACTGAAAATGAGCATCATGAAGAGAGCAATGAAAAGTAGTCATATGGTAGGGTGAAACATGATAGTAAGATAGCCTAGTATTCCACAGGTATCTCATTATGTCAAGATAAATCAAGGAAGGCCTACAGCATGTTGGGTAGAACCACTATGGTGGACTTCTGGAAAACACATGGTTATGGGTCAAAGGAGATTGATAGGCAAAGACGGGACTATGATCTATATTAATGGAGGGAATGTGTGTGTGTGTGTGTGTGTGTATATATATATATTTTTTTTTTTTTTGCTTTTTGGAGGGCAATTGGGATTAAGTGACTTGCCCAAAGTCACATGGCTAGTGTGTCAAGTGTCTGAGGCCAGATTTGAACTTGGGTCCTCCTGACTCCAGGGCCAGTACTCTATTCACTGTGACACCTAGCCGCCCTGTGGAGAGGATAGCTTAAGCAATAAGATCACAGCTCCATCTAAGTATTTTATTTTTTACAATCGAATAAGATAAGGTATAAAACACAGTATGTATAAAAAAGTATGATACAAGGTAGAATATGACAAGAACAAAAAAAGGGTGCTCTAAAGAAATACAAGAAAAGAAAAATCAATTGTTGGGAAGAGATGTGGAGGAGATCAAGTGGAAAGGGCACTTGGGCTCACCTGATCAATATCTAGAAGAAAAGGATTTCAATAAGCAGAGATGTGAAAGGAGTACATTCCAGACCTAGAGACTATTCTAAAAGAATTCAAGGTGATAAGAGGATAGAATGAAAGGACAAAATAAGATAGGAACAAGTAGCAATCCAATTTGATTGGAACATTTAGTTAACAGTGGGAACTGAAAAGCCAAGGAGGGGCCACCTTATGAAGGGCCTCCAATGTCAGTTTGAAGGTAATAGGAAACGACTCAGGGTTTTTGAGCAGTGGAATGGTATGAACATACTTCTGCATTAAGAAAATTACTTTAGCAACAGTGCAAAGGACAGGTTGGAGAAGGAAAAGACTAGAGGAAGGGAAACCATTTAGGAGAACCTTATAACACTTCATGTAAGAGGTAATTAAAGCCTAAACTAACACAGTGACAATGAATGGAACGGTGGTTCAAAAGATATTGCTGGTGTACAATTAACAGGACCTGACACTTATTAGGCACTTAATAAATGTTTGCTAACTTGATTTGACTTGACTGGACACTTCTTGGTTATAAGCATGATGGAGAAGAAAATGTCAAAGGTAACTCCTGCTTGACAAGCCAGACAAGCCATTGACATGCCATTAACAAAAAGAAAAAAAGACGTTAAGAAGGTAGAAGAGACAAGATTCAAAGAAGGGTGATAAATTGAGTTTTTGCCCATAAGAGTCAAGGTAAGAATAAGCAATGTTTTAAAACTGGTGGGAGGAGAACAAAGAGAAATTTGTGTACCATGATTAATTATATTGTCATGGAAGCTAAGAGAGGGGAGGGGTCAAGAAGAGCTGGTCAGTATCAAATGCTACAAAAAGGTCAAAGAGGATGAATACTGATAAAAAGCCATAGAAACCAGCAATCAAGAGGTCAATGGAGATTTTAAAGAGAGTAGTTAGTTTCTTTAAGATAGTGTAGATTAAAACCAGTTTGCCAGAGTGATGGGGTGAGGGATGAACTAAAAGGTAGTGAATCTACAAACTATTCTTTTAAAATGTTTTAACTGATACCTTTTGTCTTTATATCCTAGACATTTCCAACCAAACTCCAGACTGAGCCCTCCCTAGTGACAAAGAAAAAATATTAATAAAAAATATCTGATACAGAAACCTTATCTAACAATGAATATAAGACACAATCCTCTTACTCAACTACCTCTCTGCCAGTTTAATTATCTGGAGTCATGAAGCTGGTATGTATTACAAATTGGATGTCCTGGCTTCAAAGCTGACTCCTTATCTATGAGGCAACACTATCTCTTTTTTTTTTGTTTGTTTTTTAAGTATTCATATACCATAGTCTGATTCAACTATTCCCCAAAAGATGTATACTTAATTTGTTTCTGGTTTTTGCCTTTTACAAAGAGTGTGCTATTAATATTTTAGCATTTGTTTCTGTCCTTGACTATCTTGAGGTATATGACCAGTAGTGGGGTTTCTAAAGCAAAGAAAATGGAGAGTTTAATCACTTTTTTTTGCATAATTCCCAGTCAAAATTCAGGATGGTTGGGTCAACTTACATTAACAGTGCCTAAGTGTGCCGATCTTCCCACAGTCCATAAACATTATTTCCATCTTTTGTCATCTTTGCCAATTTGCCTATTATGATTGTGAAGTGAAAGAGCTGTTTTAATATGAATTTCTCTTATATAAGTAATTTGGTGTACTATTTTCAGATGGTCATTTATAGCTTTGCAAATCTTTTGAAAACTATTCATATCCTTTAGCTAATTATGAATTAAGCATTTTATTTTGTAAATGTTTTTGTCCTTTCCCTGTATATTAGCTTTTGTCAGTGATATCTGATGCCAATTACTCTTTGCAAAGGTTTAGCAGAGACAGGAAGAAGAGAAAAGCATCAATCAGGTTTGTTTGTATGTTTGTTTTAGAATAGGGAATATCTGACACAGAAAGGAAGGAGTCAGAGCAAGAGAATGACTGAATGAATAAAGTCCTAGAAGAGATGGAGTATGGGAATAGGATCAAGAGTCAGAGATGAACAGAACACTTAACTCCATTGTTAAACCTGAACCCTTCCTCACAAGAACTATCTAAGATATCTATCTTCCATCTACCTTTCTACCTATCTATGTTCCTCTCAAAGAATCATACAACTGAAATGCTATATAATAAAGGAGCTATTTTCTCTTGTAAGCCTAAGAACCAAGATAAAAACTTATTACCTTTTAGGTTTTCAAGAAAATCTTATAAGTTAAAAGTAGTTATTTATCTTGCCTTTTTAAAATATAAATTTCTCTAGAAGACCAAGTTTTTATCAATTCTGCCTATACCTAGCACAGTAAGAATTCAAAAAGTATATATTCAACAAAATGTGTTACAATAATATTTTATTTACGTGAATATTTCTAAAATTCTATTAGCTATTATCAAACACAGAAAGGGAAAGGCAATAACAACTAGTATAACAGCAAATACACAGAGAGTACTTAATAAATTCTTGTTATTGATAATGATGAAAGTATTTTGTCAGTGATATCTGGGCAACCATTAAGGTAAATGGCAGTACCCAAGTGATCACTCACTGCGATTCTAAATGTATTATTTGAAAAAAAAAAAACTTAATCATGTATCAATATTATTATTTTATTAAACTATTTCCTTGAAAAGAATTCCTTGAGACTTTCATTTCACTTGTTCTTCTTATTTAAAATCTAATGTTTACAAATATCTCCTTACTTGATCTTCACAACACCTCTGGGAGATGGGTGCCATTATTATCCCATTTTATAATTGAGGAAAATGAGGCAAATAACATTAAGTAACTTACTTAGGGTCACAAAGCTAGTATGAGTTAAAGGATAGATCTGAACTCATGTCTTCCTGACTCCAGGCTCTATCCACTGTCCCACCTAGCTGGCTACTTATATAAAAAACTTTAAGGTATACGGGAAAGAACAGTAGATTTGGAGTCAAAAGGCCTGGGTTTGAACCTTCCCTTGGCTGCTACCTGTGTGATCTAGGTAAAGTCATTTAATCTAAACCTCAGTTTCCTCATTTATAAAATAAAGAGTCTGAATTAGATGACTTCCAAGGTCCTTTCATCTCTACTAAGTAATGTGAGTTACAACATATTAAGCCATAACTAAAAGTGAAGTTAAACTAAACATGAATCAATATTAACTTTATTATTGAAGCACTCTAATATTACAGCTACCTAGTGGCTTCAGAAATTGGCTATTCAAAGAATAATACCAATTATGGTGAATTGACCTAGATCAGAGTAGAGAAAGCCTTATGGATAATAACCATATTCATCCTTGTGTTCTTATCCTTTGTAATCAACCAAAAAACTGACCCCTCTATATGCAAAGCCCTCTAAATAAATACGCTTTCCCATGACAAGCATATAGCTAGTGGAATATAAAAAACTCTTACAGTATTAGTGAATTTGGAACTGGGAAGGAAACTTTCATGGGTAATATTCAAACTTTTTCTCTTTAGCATCTCAAGTCTTTACCACTCGGCAATATCTGTTATCTCCAGGCTAAGTACACATTACTCTCCCTATGCACTCTGTTTTAGTGAAAATGGCCCCATCCTAGGGGCGTCTAGGTGGCGCAGTGAATAGAGCACCAATCCTGGAGTCAGGAGGACCCAAGTTCAAATCCAGCCTCAGACACTTAACATACACACACAAAAACTAGCCATGTGGCCTTGGGCAAGTCAATTAACCCCAACTGCCTTCCAAGAAAAAAAAAAAAAAGCAAAAAAAAAAAATGGCCCCATCTATATACATCATTACATCTCCTATATCCAGTCTTTGTAAATGCTCCTCTGCCCATCTCTCTCTCATGCCTGGATATTCTACCACCTCACACCTACCTATTAGAACCCCTGCTTTCCTTCAGGGCTCAGCTAATGTGCCACCTCCTTCAAGAAGGCTTTTCCTGATTTCTCTAGCTATCAGTTCCCACTTCCATTTATACATATTTTCCTTTTGCAGTAGAATGTCAGCTCCTTGAGGGAAGGAAATCATTCATTTCTGGATTTGTATCCTCAGTGTATAGAATAGGGCTTGGCACACAGTAAGAGTTTAATAGTTGTTGTTGTTCCATTAAATATAAACAGAACAGACTCAAATTCAGGTAACCTGTATCCCAGATCAGTATCAAGCACACTATGCCATAATGAAGCTGGGAAAGAATAGGTACCTCTAAGGCAGGTTTTTTTTTTTTTAAAGGAAGAAATTTCTATGATGAATAATTATCCAAAAGAATTATTTTAACCTTTTACAGGATTCACAAATACCACTCAAGTAGGAAACGAAACAGCCGCATATTGATTTAGAAGCCACCAATCAATATTATCTATGATATACTGCATTTTTATTTATTTCATTAGCTATTTCCCAGTTACATTTTAATCCGATTCTGATGCAAAGCCCAAAGTGCCCCAAGTTTGACACTTCTGTTGTAGCGAACAGAAACCTAGTCCTGGGTCCATACAAATAAGATATATGTTCATAGACAAGTCACTTAACCGCTTACTGTCCCCAGGTGACCTTGCAGACTACAAGTCAAGGATGAGTTGCTGATCTGCATTGGTACAGGAAACTGTTATACTGGGGAAATCACAAGTCTAGACTAAAAACAAAGAGAAAAGAAAAGAAAAGTGAAGAGCAAGGGGAGATACAAAGAGATGGTTCCTAATTTTCATGAAGCTTAATATCCAGTATGGAATATGAAACATACAGTATAAAATAATGCATAGCAGGGTATTAAGTACTTAGGGCTGAAGGGGAAGGGGCCATGGAATAGGTACAGTTGATCTAGGCTTTGAAGGATGCATAAGATTTCAACAGATAGAAGAGATGAGGGAAATCTTCCAGTAAAAAACTATATGATCATTATGACAATTATATGGCTTGAGGGAATAAGATGGCTGTATATGTCTAGCTCAATTCTCATTCTCATTCCATGAAGTTGAAAAATCAGTAGTCCAACAGTGAAATAAGGCAATCATCTACATTATTACATACATGCTAACATCCCTTGTATGATACCTATTAGCAACAGCAGGACCTTAGTTGAACCCAACTGGGTTTAAGTGAGTCTTCTTATCCAGAAGAAAAGGATAAGTGAAAAAGAAACCCTAGGTGGTCACCCTATATGTATTAAACAAAATTCTGTTGTAACTAGAAATGATTGTGATATAAAAACAAAAGATAGCAATTAAAAAATGTCTTCTGCTGGGTGCCATTTTAGAACCCTTGGAAACAATTAGAAATAGTTTCCCATGAAAATACTTCATGATCAAAGGAGAAGAAGCTAAGGTCGAGATTCCTTTTATAAATCGTGAAAACAGAAATCATGAAAACACCCTTTACATGTTTGGATTATATTCAAAGTGGATGAAAATGATTTATACCTTTAGGCCTTCTTTTCAAGATCTTGAAAACAAATGTAACTAATGACCTTAAGAAAAAAAAAAAGGAGCAGCCAGGCATAGTGGCACTCATATGTAATCCCTACTTTGGGGAGGCTGAGGCTTGTGATCAGAGGTCTGAGCTGCTAGGTGCTAAGCTGATGAGGTGTCTGCACTAAGTCCAGCACTGATACAGTGAGAGGTGTAGGAGAGAGGCACAAGGCTAGGCTGCCTAAGCATAAGCACTCCTCAGGTCAGACACAGAGCATGTCAAAAACAATGAACAATGGGATTAGGCCCATGAATGACTGCTGTGCTTCCAGTGTAAGAGAGATAGAGAGACCCAGTCTCAAATATGTGTGTGAAGAAAATCAAAACAATGACATATGCTATATTTATTTAAATTGAGGATCAAATGATGGGTTCTCAAAGTTACATGTAATCTACATAATGACAATGTATTATTCATCCTGGAAATAGTCAAGGATCTTTAAAGAAGTATATTCAAATATATATTATAAAGGTATTTATAAAGTATAGTCAAGGATCTATAAAGAAGTATATTCAATATATATTCAAGAAGTATATTCAAGTATTATTGGGAATAGTAAGAGATTGTTAAAAGTATTAAAACATTAACCATAAGTTTGAATTATGTAAGATTATATAAATCAACTTTATTAGGTATTATAGTCTATTACATTCTCATGACAATGACACGTGGCAGAAAAGTACACGTAAACATTCAATGACTGTGAGTTATAGGTTTCTAGAAGGGTGCCATTTTAAAAAATGGCTCTTGTCCAGGTAAGACAAATATGGAATTTGTTGGTAAGATTTTCTGTACTAGTACTTCAAAATTTCTTTATTTACTATCATTCTACTATTAAATTCTATACTTATGCAGTGAAACTAGTACAATGGCAAGTTACAAGACAAAAAGACTACTGCTGCTTTATTAAAATGGAAGAAAACAGTTTCAATTAAGACAAGATAAGAAAAAGAACACCATAGTAAATGAGGAAAGAAGTAAAAGAGGAAACATTCAGATGGAGGTCTAACATTTAATTTAGAGAAATCATATAACAGCAAATTTCTAAAAGTCTAACAATAATGAATATACTACTAAAGATAGCTATGTTTATTAAAGAAAAAAATACTTTGTAATCAAATATTAAGCATAAAGTACAAATATCAATAGACAGTAACCCAAATCCAAAAGTGAACAAGTGAGAAAAAGAATGTTACATATTTCCATTATTATTTGATACGTATTCATTGGTTGATAGGTGGTCTCTGGGAACCTACATCCTACCTTCTAGTAGTATGAGCTTGGGCTGGACCCTTTATTCTGTACCACAGCTAATGTGGGGAAGAATAGTTGTTATGGATCACAGAATATTTGTATAGGTTCAATATAGGTAAAAAAATCTCCATTATGATTCCATGTCCTTAGGGTCTTTCCAAGGTAAAATAACCTTAGAAGGGGCACTAAAGATAAGTTACTTCAACACTCTCATTTAAGAAATGGGGAAATTGTGGTTCTGAAGAATTAAATGAGAGTTTATAAATAAATGGCAGAACTAGGATTTGAACTCAGGCCTTCCGATTCCAGGACTATCCAACTATAACAATTGTTTCTTCTAGTCCAGACTTGAAGCCTAATTACAATGGGACATTTTAAGCTTTGGAGCTGCACAGAGATATACTTGCCACATATGTGAGCATAAGGAACTTTACCATCAGTCCCTCAACTATAATTAAATGTGACATCCTTTCAAATTTAATGATACTGAGTGATTAAGACTCTTAAAAAAGTACACATTTTAAATTATTTTTTGGCTAATGAGGATGAACTTTTCCTAGTCTGATCATACTCCTTTAACAGTGCTCTTCTGTGAACTATGGGAGAACTTGAAAGAAGGCAGAAAAGTGTTATACATAAAAGTCTATGGTTACAGAAAAGAGTGAAATTAAAAGTAACTCTTAGAACAAGTTTGAAAATTGGACCTGCAATTTCATTGACAAAAGGAATTTTCAGGTTAAAAATCCCCTCTACCAGGATAAATGTGTATCTTCTCTGCAACTTACAGTCGTATAGAGTTACCTGGGCCACTGAGACATTAAGTGACTTGCCAAGGGTGACACATTCAGCATATCAGAGGGGGGACTTGAACCCAAATATTCTTGATTCCAAGGCCAGGTCTCTGTCCTCTACACCATACTGCCTACTCAACAATAACATAACACAATTTGTTTTAGCTATATCTATATATCTATATCTATATATATATCTATATATGTATGTATGTATATATGTGTATCTATATATATATTTATACATACATACATATATATGCATATATATGTGTATGTACACACACACACACACACACACACACACACACCACAAGTCATACCATGCCATTAGAGTAAATTTTATTAAAATGTTCAAAAAACATTAATTATGCATATACAACAGTAAATGTAACTAGTGTGGGTTATTGACGCATGAATATATATTTTTTGCATTTATATGATATCTTTCAACCAAGGAGTTCAATGCATTTAAAAAACACTTAGTTAATGGATAGCAATTTTCACAACCTCCCCATGAGGCAAACAGAAAGCATTCAAGAAAGTAATAATAACCTCCTCACTTTACAACTCCCTCACTCATAAAGCATACGAATATTTTAAGCTCTTTGAACTCTAAGTTTTAAATAGAGGACTTTAATTTTTATATCTTTTAATAAGTTATTTGTAAAGAATGTTACTTAAATGTATTAACAATGATGTTCCAGGGAGCACAACTAATTTGATATGTTAAAACCATTTAATTACTTCTCTACTATGTTATTCATTTCCTTAAATTCTGAAATCACTTGTATGTCAATGGGAATCCTTATTTTCCAACAAGAAAATATTAAATACCACCACAGTTATTGTAGTGTGGTACAGTGGAAAGGGTACTAGATTATGAATCAGAGTCAATTTAAAAGCCACACAAAGCAATGTCACATTATTTTATAGGCATCCTTCATTTTTTTGGCACAAAAAGAAATCACCTGACTTGGTCACTCACCTTATTCATAAAACTTTGTTCCAAATGTCTTTTTAGTTGCTTCTATAAAGCAAATCTAACCTTTAAAAGATGTGCTAACCTGAAGATATTTTTAAAATGTGCCACAGGCTCTGAAGACAATTCCAATGAATTCCAAAAATATTTTGAGCAACAATGTGACAAAATTCATTTGAATGTTTACATTCTGGTATATTTGTGAAAAATTAATCATATTACCTTAATCACATTCCTACCAATACCAAAATTGGCATTCTGAATAAAATAAAATGAATGAAAAGGCAGTTATTAAGCACTTACTATATAGCAGGCATTGTGCCTTAGCACTAATGCTGCAAATAAAAATATAAAAACAAGATAGCTTCTACTCTCAAAAAGCTTCCACTCAAAAAGAGGAAGACAACATGCAGAAGGGTGCAGGGTAATTTGGTGAAGGAAGACACAGGAAAAGTGAGTTGAGTTCTATGATAATTGGCTGATATGTCCTTTCCAGGAATGGCAGTGCTGATTTAATTACTATTACTGGAAGAAGGGGGAGGAGAATGTACTGGGTTGGGAAGTGAAAGGAGCAAGGAATGAAGATAGCCAGGAAGAATCATCATTAAGGGTCTGGGTTGAAATGCTTACATTGAACACTCACAAATCATATTACATATCATATAACAGAATACATAGAGATATATGTACATACATATATACACACAGCCATTGGTGGTGGAAAATCAAAATCAGTGCCTATGTATGCAAAATTATCAGAATGATTTCTCACAAACAAGCACTGATTTTGATTCTCCCCTTACCGATGACAGAAATACTGTCCCATGTCCAATACTCAAAAATCCTGAGGGTCAAAATTCTTCTACTTGGCCTCTGACCTTACTTTGCTGTCAAATGTTGCTGATTCTCTGTCAGTAGTAGCTCTTGAATCCATCCCATTCTATATTTTCAATAGTTACCATATTAACCCTGGCTTAATGCCTAGATTACATGATTGGCTTTATGACCTAATGCCTGGATTCGTCAAGTTCTCTTGCAGGTCACCCTGACATAGAGCTCTTAATACTGTATGTAAATGCTAAAATTAGTAGCCTCAAGTACCATTTTCATATCAAATCACTCCAAGAAATTTTAGGGGCTTGCTTATCTCATAAAAAATAATCACACAAAATCACACAGACATTAAATTGAATAACAGCATTACCCAACTAGTGTCAATCCCAAATGTAAAGATGAAACAGCTTTCCTCTATTTTTATATGCTTGAATACCTGAGAGTTAAGTTGTCAATTTAAGGATTTCTGTTTCAATTTAAGGATTTCTTTTTTCATTGAGAGGTAATTCTAATAACTAACATCTGAAATTTCCCTTTCCACATACAATTTGTAAATTTCCATAATAAACAGACACAGGACAAATTATAGACTTGTGAATCTCATTTATCAAATGGAACTAACTCCCCTAAGTGAGGAAAATCCTTTACCAATGAAGATCAGTACCTACCCTGCAATTTACAGTCTTAGACAGTTACTAGGGTACTGGGAGGCTAAGTAAAGAATCTAGGCTTAAGGACCTCAGATTGGTATGTTACAGGTAACATAAGAAATAACGGTAACATAATAATTATGCTTTCTGCATCTCTTTCTTTTACTGAAGTCCCACACCACGATAGTGTGGTATGTTTACGTCTCGGAAACTGTGCAACTGACTATATGCCCTGAACGGTTCTACCAAGAGACCAATAATAGACTGTATCCTTCAAGGACCAGTGTATCTAAGTTTGGAGATACTTGTCACCAGTTGCATATCAGGCAATACAATATTGGTGGCCACATCAACTCATGAAAACCATCTTCCAAGATATGGAAGGGATGCAATCTGTATTAGCAGAGGCATAACCACACTGACAAAATCATGGATTTGTTATTCCTTTAAAAGTAAATTAATATAGGCAGATATTTCTTGGTTTAACATTTCCATGCAATAGCTAATCCACCAAGGATATATACAATTCACAGTTCTAAATAAATGCTGCTAAAATGCTTAAGCATAAAAACATTACAAATTCAGTCATTCATCAAACATTTACTAAATACCTACTATGTACTAGATCCATGCTAGGTGTTAAGCAAACAGAAAAAAAGCAAAAAAGGTTTAAGAGTCAAAGAACTGATATGCTGGAATGACAATCACTTGTTGCTGTTGTTCAGTTGTTTCATTGTGTCTGACTCTTTGTGACCCTACTTGAGGTTTTCTTTTCAAAGATATTGGAGTTATTTTACCACTCCAGGTCATTTTACAGATGAGGAACTGAGGCAAACAAGATTAAGTGACTTGCTCAGGGTCACACAGCTAGCAACTGTCTGAAACCAGAATGGAACTCAGGAAGATGAATCTTCCTGACTTCAGGCTCAGCATTCTATCATCCACTGCACCACTTAGCTACCCAAAACAATATTCATATATTATAATACAAACACACAGAAAAAAAAATACATAATGGGAGGGGATACTAGCAAAGCAACTGAAGAAGTAAAGAGAGATCTTACATAAGAGTTGGGGCTTCAGCTTAACTTTGAAGATAGGGATTCTAACAAGCAAAGGTGAAGAGGAAGTACAAATGCCTGGTAGACATCAAGTGCTTAATAAATGTTTATTGACTGATGGACATTCCAAGCACAGGGGCAGCCCATGCAAAGGCACAGAGATAGAGGGAATGCCATATAAGGTTAAAAGCAAACAGATTAGACTGGCTGGTGTAAAAGAGATAATGAATAATAAACCTGAAAAGGTAAAGTGAATACAGGGATTAAAATGCCAAACTGAGGAGTCTGGGTTTTATCCTAGCATGGAACTTTCTGACTAGGCAAGTAACATGATCAAACCTATGTTTTAGGAATACCAATTTGGCAGCTGTGCATAAGATGGATTGAAAAGGGAAGAGACTAGAGACTGGGAGACCAATTAGGCTGCTAATGCAATGTTCCAGGTGAGAGATGATGAGGGCCTAAAATTGGCTATGTAAGTCAAGGGAAAGGGATGGTTGTGAGACACAGAGAAGCAGAATTTAAAAGACTTTAAAATGGATGAGCTATTCTGTGTGAGGGAAAGTGAGGTGCTGAGGATAACTTCTTGGTTGCAAACTTGAGTTGCTGGAAAGATGATGTTACCCAAGACAGAAATAGGTAAATTAAGAAGAGGATTGAATTTTTGGGGAAAGATAAAAGAATTCTGTTTTGAACGTACTAAATTTAAAATACTAAACAGACATCCTGATAAAAATCCCTTATAGGCTAATTGGTGATACTGGGGTTGAACTTAAGTGAGGTAGAGATCTTCGAGTCATCTGAACAGAGATGATAAATTGAACCTAAAGGATCTGATGAGATCAATAAAAGTACATAGAGAGAGAAAAGAAGGGCAAAGCTTTGGGTGACATCTAAGGTTGGTGATAAGGAATGACAATAATCCAGCCAAGAGAACTTTTGAAGAGGCAGCAAAAGAGGTAGGAGAACTAAGAAGTGTCATAAAACTCAAGAAAGGAGGTAGTATTAGGAGGACAAGGTAGTCCTTGTCCTAATATAATGCAGAAAGATCACAGAGGAAGAAGGCTGAGCAAAAGCAGGTGGACTGGCAATTAAGAAATTATTGGCTACTCTGGAGAAAGCAGTATAATAAGTGCAGAGATAAGATGAGAAGCCAGATGGTAAGGAACTGAGATATGAGAGGCGATGAAGTTGAAGCAATGAATATAGAAGGCTTTTTCTAGGAGTTTAGCTAAGAAAGGAAGATATAAGATGATGGCTTAAAAGTAATGGTAGAGTGCAGTAAAAGGTTGTTTGTTTTTAAAGGATGAGGGAGACCTGGTATGTTTACAAGAAATTGGGAAGGTTTCAGTAGACAGGGAGAGCAAAGGTGAGAGAGACAGAATGACTGAAGGAATGACTGTAGGAGTAAACTGCTGGAATATCACAGGTTCATTGCTCTAGAGCTGGCACAAACCTGAGAGGACATCTAGCTAAGGCATTTTAATGGCAAGGAAACTGAGGCTCAGTGAGGTTAAGTGATTTTCCCAAGGTCACGCTGGTGGTAAACATCAGACAAAGAATTTGAAAGTAGGTCCTTTGACTGCAATAATAATCTACCCACGATAGAGACAGGACCAAAGGGGTTTGTCTTGGCAAGAAGAACCACCTCATCAGAAGAAAATGGGGGGGAAAAGAGAAATAAAGATAATGTTTTGAAACTGAAGGTTTTGAGAAGAAAAAGAGATAAAAAGAAGGACCTCATGAACACTCTCTATTTGCTTTGTGAATTTTTTTCTATGCTGAGAGTGGGATGGTGGTATGAGGTGTAAGGAGAAGAGAAAGTCTGAAATAGCCACCATGGGAAGGGAGTTAATTAGCAAAGAACAAAAGGATTGCCTAGTGTCATCAAGGGCCCAAATGAAATTAAATCTTAACAAAACTGTAGCAAACTTGTCATTTTATCTGTGTTGAAGACATCAGATGTTGGATATAAACCAAAGCTAGGCAAGGTAAGAGAGGCAACAGCATAAGAGGGCAAGTATGTTTGAAAAAGTTAACTATGGAGATTTGGAAGGGAGCAAAGTGAAGCCAGAGCAAGGGAAATGTCTTCAGAACCTAACAGCCCAGGATTGCCTGGAAGTTATGGAGAAGATAAAGAATAAGTTTGGTAGGAGTGAGGCACAGGGAAAGGTGGAAGGTTAAGAGGTTATAGTCAGATAGAGGAACTTTAGACTGCTGGATTGTGCAAGCTGAACAACTAGGATGATGAAATATAGGGTGAAGAATATACTTGTATAACTGAGGTAGTGAAGGTGTAGGTCATGGCAGTTAAGGAAGCTGATGAATTAGAAGGCTGAGATTTTTGAGGAACCATCAAAAAGCATACTAAAGTCTCCAAAAATAAGAGTAGGGAGTGGGCTAGACTGGAACTCAAGTACTGAACTGTTCAAGAAAGAAAGTAGAATGATTTGGGGACTGGCAGTTAACTACCATGAAGAGTTAAATAGGGTGATAATCCTGGATAGAGTGAACCTTAAAGAGAGGCTGCTTACTGATGACAGCAGAAGTAGTGTCTGGAAGTGGCAAGAAGGAGTCAAGAGTATACCTACTCTTCTACCTCATGGACTTCAGAGGCCATCTCGTCCTGCTCCTTATTTTATAGATCAGGAAATTGAAGCCTTTACGTAAAATAGGTCTCCCAGGGCCACATGTATAGTAAGAATCAGGGTCTTCTGACTTCAAAGTTGGAGTTCTTTCCAATATATATATATATACACCATGATGCCTCACAAATGAGTGGGATCACTAAAAAAGGTACCCAGTCTTTAGTAAGGAGGCAGCCTCTGTGTGTGTGTGTGTGTGTGTGTGTGTGTGTGTGTGTGGAAAATTCAAGGAGCAAAAGAGGAAAAAGTTAAAGACAATACAGCATGTTATAGGGGGAAAAAATCAGCCTCTGTAGATAACTGGAGACAAATAGCACCTCTGACACTTATCTTTGTGACTTTTGGCAAGTCATAGCTTCCGTGGGACTCAGTTTCCTCATCTATAAAATGAAAGAATTGAACTAGATAGCCTCTGAGGTTCTTTCCAGCTGCAAATCTATGATCCTATGGAGGCAAGTGTGTTAATGAACAAATTGGAATTTCAGACGGTACAAGATGAGGATAGAGCTAGAAGAGGCATGAAAGGAGTAGGGATACGTTAGATGGGGATAAAAGAATGAGAAGTAAGGGAAAGGAGGGAGACGATAATAATGGGGTTAGAATACTTCATGACTGGGGTTCCCACCCTTAAGTACCACACAAATGGTAGAGGGTACCACAATGAAAATAGGGAGAATAGGCCTGGTAATGTAAAGCTCCAGTGTTGATGCTATGAGTAAGGATAGAGTTGCAGTAGGGACAGAAAAACCAGAGAAACTGCTTACAGTACCGGAAGACACTGACCCAAGTTCCCCTGATAATGGCTGCAAGGTGTTTGCTTTCAAGATGCTTGAGGTAGTATTTGTTGTCCTAGGTTCCACATAGTGCATTGGTCATTAAATGTAAAAGTCAGAAAGCAAAAAAATAAGGATATTAATTTGTTTTTTGTGACTTATTTTGTGATACAGGCAATAAGATATTATTTCTATTTTTTCCTTCACAGTTTTAAAAAATGACTATATCAAGTATTCATGTAAAATGTTATGTCTATAATACTTTGTAAGAAAACCACAAAATGATGCTGAGAAAGCTTATTCCACTTTAAACACATTAAAGGAGGCAAACCCACTAACTTCAGAAGATTATAGGCATTAAAATAAAACTTAAAATTCAATTCTTGTTAAAATAGAAGTTTGTAGTCATAATAGTGTGCAGTCCAAATTTTTTCAGCAATTCAAACGCAGGGCAAAAATTTCAGCTATCACCCTATTGTTAACTCACACCACTATTTTTCAAAAAAGGAAATACTGAGAGGTCCTCACTTATGAACACTTGACTCTCAAATGAACCATATTCAAGAATATGGAAGTGAGAGAGACCATATCAAAAAGTAGCCCACCACCACCAACACAGAAACAACTGCTCAATTCAGAAGAGCAGGTAAATGACTAATTTAGAGATACCTTGTTTTAAATAGATATAGAGTTCGAAGAAATAAGATTCTGATGCTCAAGATTACCCCCCCCCATCCCTTAAAGGGATCCCTTCCTCCCAGATGCCACCAGTAGGGGAAAATAGGTCCCCAAGATCTAGAACCAGAAACCTAACTGTATTTCTCCATAAAAATATTATAAATGATGGACAAGCATAGCTGAAACACGATTAAACATTCAAGTATAAATCCAATCCATGAGTAAGTTTTAACTGGATACTACATCCTTTAATTTTACTTACCAAGTCATATATCTGGTTTGCCAACTGTACCTTCTCATCAGCATCTTCCAAAGCTTTATAATAATCCTGTGTGAAAATATGTTAATGTCAATAACAAACTTCAAAAATTAAAATGTGTTATTTCAGAGACAAAACTGATTTCGTATAACAGTGCTGTAATGGCAAGAACACTAGATTTGGGAGAGAATATGGTACAGCTGAGAGTACTAGTTGCGGAATTTGGAAGACTTGAAATCAAATGATGCTCTTGAAATTTCTAGATATGTGAACAAAGACAAGTCACTTAATATCAGAGTCTCAATTTTATCCTCTGTAAAATGAAAATAATGTATTGCCTCCTTCACACGTCGTGGACCTCAAATGAGATAACATATCAGGTGCTTTACTAATCTTAAAGCACTATATAAATATCAGAAATTGTCACTATTTTTTGTAGTTAGAGCACTTGGGTTTGAATCTTGCTTGTGCTTATTATTTGTGTGATCCTGAGCAAGTCATTTAAACTCTAGATGTCAGTTTCCTCAACTATGAAATGAAGATATTAAACTTGAGGGTCTCTAAGATCCCCTTCTGATTCTAAATCTATGATCCAATGGTTGATCAGTATATAAATCAGCTCCAACATAATTTATCATGCAAACACTTAAAAAGAAAATTTCAGTGTTCATTAAAAAGTAAACACAAGTTACTTAATCTCTCAGTATTCTAAATAACTAAGACTAGGAGTTCCTAGACCAATGATATCCATAGTCCAGGCCCTATCCTAATCCCTTAAAAAAGTTTACTGTGGAGAAATCTATTCTTTGCTGTCTACAGTGAGGATGTTTCAGCTTTTCAAAGGTTTGCCTTATCAGCCTGAAGAGTTATGACCCCTAGTTAACACTACAAGTTGCTACATGTTGACAAGGAGTCAAGTTCTTGGTGGAAACCTGCAAAGTAAACCTTTGTGAATGATAGGTGCAAATAATATTCTCCTAGATGATGCTTGTATAGTTCAACCACCTGAGGTATTCAAACTGTTGCAGGATTATCAGAACTCTTATACTGTCTGAGACTTTACTGGCCAAAGTGGTTGGTCCAATAAGAACTCATTAAAAAACTGCACTCTAAAACATGCAAAAGAAGGTGACTCAAGATATAGAAGCACCGGCTCACAGAATGTCAGAACTAGAAAAAATAGTAGATGTCATCTGGTCCAGGGGCTCTCAAAGTATGGTACATAGAGTCCTGAGAGTCCCTGACACCCTTTCAGGCAGTCCATGAGGTCAAAACTGTAATATATTATTGCCCTATTAAATGTCTCCTTTCCCCAACTATGTATCTGGGACAGGTCATATTTTCTTCCAACCAAAACAACATATCACAACAGATAGAATACAGATGGAGACTTGTGAATCCGGCTATCTTCTATTAAGTCAGATGCTTAAGGATATTTGCCAAAATATGTAAAAAAAAGTCACTCTTCTCATTGATATTTTTTTGTTTTGGAAAATACTGCTATTTTTAGTAAAAATGTCATTTATGCTTATATGGGGGGGGGAAGTTTTTGTTAATACATATTTTTAAAAATGTATCAGCTTTAATTTGTAACAGGGTAGAGACTTTTATAACCCACTTAAACAAAAACTCTTTGGGGTCCTGCGTCCAAAATGTTTAAAAAACTATTGATCTGATCCAACCCCTTTCAGTTGACAGACAAGGATACTTGAGGATTGAAAAAGTTAAGTGTCTCACTCAAATTTAGTATAGCTAGTAAATTAGAGTTATAGATATTATCCACTGGTTCTACTAGGATTTTACTTAGTCTCTAAGTTCTAAGATGTCATTAAAAAAAACTTTTTAAAAAGGGGGTTTGAGGGATGGGATGAGGAAAAAAGAATGGAAGTCTTCAGAATTTGGGGACAGGTTCTGAAGAAAAATATGTATAAAGTTAAAATTTCAAAATGAACCTCAATTTGAGGTTCAAATAAGGCTAAAAAAGACTATTTTATCTATTGAATGTTTAATATTATGATTAAAAAGCTGATATAAGAGTACGTTTAAATATTCAGCCTTTAAGAAACATTACGGAAAATGCTACTTGCACTAATATTAAAAGAGTAAGTTCATCTTCAATTTCTAGCTGTCCTTAGCTATCCTGTATTTCAAGTAAAATCACAAAATCACAGTTTGATCCATACAACTCAACCATCAGATTGCTGTTCAGAACAAATTAAGTTCAGGAAAACGTGGTTAATTTTTATGTTATCCAGCCTTATTCTCTAAACACCCTGCCACCCTAAACACCATCAGCAGAGGCTGATGGTTCTAATTATCTTTGGGATAAAGATCTTCAGGACTTCAGGTATCTCTAGAGTTCTGCTCCAGTCCTATCTCTGGTAGACTGTCAAGAATATGATGTGGTCCTGGTTCTGTTCTTAATGTTTGTTCCTTAGGGTCCTATGGAATATAACCAAGCTTAGGCCAATAGTGTATCTGTCGAAAAAAGCTTTGGTTCAGCACAGGGGATTAGGCTACCATTCTTGGGAGTTCATAATTAGCTAGGGTTCAAGGAATCCTTCAGTCTAAGATCCAGTAAATGTCATATTAGATATCTGGCAATCTATGGGGTGTGCCAGAAGTCCTGCGGATTTTTCATCCAGGCTACATCATAACAAAACTGAAGGGTCTATTTTACATCCTCTGAAGCTAAGGGCAATTGATTACATATCATACAAGAAACATCTCATCAATAACCTACATTGGAATGGCACACATTGAACTGAGAGGAAAGTATTCTCTTAAATATATTAATTTATGAAGAAAAGAGGAACCAATTCATTTTTATAATTCTGCAACTTTCAAATGAAAAGACACAACTTTCAATGAAAGAAAAATTACATCATGAAGAAAACATTTCAATTACTGTAACTCCTTTTGTTGAAGTTGTCATACTCTAGAAGGTCTAAATTTGTCCAGAATCATGAAACAGCCCAACAATTACTTCCCTTAATTAAAAAAAAAAAAAATTTAAATGGCAATCTTCCTCAGTCTTCCTTAGAATGTTCCAAGTTTTACGGTAACGATTTCCAATGCTGAACATACTTTTTTGATGGATGTCATTTGTTCTTCTCTCCATTCAGGTTTATTTTTCTTTGCATTCATAAAGAATTCACTGACTCTCTGCTCTAGTTGATCCATTGCATCTACAATATACAAAAAGAAGTCTTCAATATTATGTTACCAATCTCATACCCTGAATACATTAATTTTTCCTTATAACAATAAATATACATCATATTTTATAATTTGCCTTTCTTTCTTACAAGATTCTTTCCAAAAAAATACTTTCATTTGTCCCCTTTCATTGGCCAGTATTTTATCTTAAAGCAAAATGATAGGATGTCTTAATTTTCTGAATAGAAGAAAAAACTACAAGTCCCCCAAATGATCAAATAGTTTAAAATTATTTTCCTTTCTTAATTAAGACACTTCAACATTCAATGAAATTGATCAAAATATAGATTTATGGTACCATTTTAAACTTTTGAATGGAAACTCCTTAGAGATAAAAACTAAATTAAACAAATACAAAAATTGCAAGGCTGGGATGAGTCCATATGTAAAGTATATCATCAAAACTTACTTATCAGAACAGACATTCCAATTTATAATAATATATCTTCATAGACTCACAGATCTTAGATGATCTGGCCCAATCCATTCATTTTACAGACCAAGATTTAAAGCATGGCATAGTGGATAGAGGGCTAACACTTATTAGCTATGCAAAAATGGACAAATCACTTAACTTTTCAATTTCCCAAGTAACTCTAAAACTGCAAGTTGTAGATGAGTTGCAGATCTACAAACACAGAGGAAATATTTTGAAAATAAATTTTATTGCTATTTTTTGTTTTTATATAATCTGCACTTTCCATTGTTTCCTTACCCTTTCATCTCTGCTAGAGGACAATTCCTCATAACAAAGGAGAGAAAAACAGTTTAACAAAACCAGCCAACATATCAAAAAAACAAAAATTTAACCTATGTAACACTCCATATACATAGCCCCCTTCTGCAAAAAGGATAAGGACAAGGGAATTTTCTTCTATCTCCTCTCTGAGGACAAACTTGTTCATATAATTTCACAGCATTTAATTTTCCACTTTGTGGCTTTTGTTCTTTCCATTTATTTTGCTGTAGTCATTGCTTATACTTTTTCAATGTCTCTGCTTATTAAACTTTATACCAGTTCATCTAAGTTTTCCCATGCTTCCCTCTATTTACCATATTCACAGTTTCTTGTAGAGTATTCTATTACATTCATGAAGCACAAATTCCTCAACTGCTTCCATTCTTTGCAACTACAAGAAGAACTTCTATATTTTGGTGTATATCCCTTGAGGTATATGCCTAGTAGCAGAATCTCTAGGTCAAAGGGAAAGGCCATTTTAGTTACTTTCTTTGCCTCATACTAAACTGCCTTCCAGCAAGCCTGAGACAATTCATAATTCCACCAATACTGTGCCAGTAGGTTCCACCTTTCTATAACCCCATCCAGTATAGACTATTCCTATCTGTTCTTGGGTAAAATCTTAGAGTTGTTTTAATTAACATTTCTCTAGTTATTCTTTATTTGGAGCATTCTTTCATATAGTTTGTTAGTAGGTCACAACACTTCTACACAGAGTATTTGACAATGACACATGTCAATGAAATCACAAATTTGGACTCCTTCTCCCCCCACCCCCCAAATAAAAATATAAAGAAATCCCTCCACTTATTTACATCTAGCTTATTTACCCCATAATGTGACTTTTGACAATGTCTCTAGGCCTCAGTTTCCTAATCTATAAAACAAAAGGCTTGGACTTAATTGCTAATTACTAAGATTTAGAATTATACTTCTATGATATACTTCTATGATTCCAGCCTTGGAAACAGTTGTATTTTAAAATTTTATTTGTAAATCAACTGGAATTCAAGTGTCTGGAATTCAAAGCATATTTTCTCATAGAAACAATGTTACAAACAATGGCTAAATCCTCAGGCTAGTCCACAAAATTATTTAACTTGGAATGTAACTAAAATATCTGTTATAAAAAGTAGAAAGTGATACTGTTACAAAACAGTTGTATCAGCTTTTGTGAGTGTTAGCATAGGGAACTCATTTAAAATATTGTTCCTACTGGATGTTTTTCATAGTCTACACTCAGGACTATAGAAGTCCTAGTGACATCTCTCATCCCATCTTCTTTCTGTAGGATCCACAGAAGTTGAACAGAGATGCAGGTATACATGTGGATCAGAACAAGTAATAAATCTATATCCTACCCACACAACAAGGAAACATAGTAGCTCAAGGCCTATGTCCTTCTGGGGACTCCTCATGTAGCTCAGCTAGTCACATGAATTGTTCATTAATGGTCAAAAACTACTATTAAAAAGATGAATGACACACAGCAGAGTGTTAATAATAAATCTTTGTATCTACATCGTGCTTTAATTACAAAACATTTTCATTACCTTGTCACAGCAATCCCATGAAATAAGAGTATCATTATACCCATTTTACAGAAGAAACTTTGAAATACAGATGAGAAAACTGAGGCTCAGAGAAGTTAAAGAATTTGCCCCAGTTCACTTAAGTTTTAAATGACAGAGTCAAGTTGTGAACCCTTATCTTCTAGTTCTGATTATAATACTATTCTTCAGCATCTTATGCTTTTTAAAACTCTTCCCCTTCCCTTTTGCTTAATCCTCACAACTATGAGACTGGAAGGCAGTGCAGCAATTATCTCCATTATACATATCTGAAGACTGAGGCTCAGAAAACTGGAAAACGGTGGGCATGAACTTGGACTCCTTTCCTGTTTAGGAGCACAATTTTGAGGTACTGCCTTATCTTTCATAAGAATCACTTCATGTTCTTTTGTCACTTAGTGTCACTTAGTCTTGTGGAAAGAACAGGTGGGTAAGTAGGTTAGTGGTCTCTGACACTGAACAAGTGATGTTAGGTAAGTTCCCATATTTGCACTACTAGAGTAGGGAAGAACCTTTCCACAAGGAAATTTCATTTCCAGACTTTGTTCACTCACTCCTCACTCAAGGCTGTGAACCCAAATACATTATTAGGAAACAGCTTTTTTTTTTTTTTAATGCAGCCACAAAAGCCCAGGCTGGTGCTAGGATATGTTTTTCTATATGAAAATAAAATTGATGTTAACTTAAACATGATTGACAGCATCTGTAATCTATTCTCCCCACCCCCCAAAACCCCTAGTTTTTTTGCTGAGATATGAATTCCGCTGAAAAAATATCACGGATGGTCTTAAAGAAACACGCAGTTTTCAGTCCGAACCTTTGCACGAAGTCAAACACTTCCCCAAACACTTCCTCTTGCCAAAGAAGCATGTTCATTCAGAGAATACCATTCATTACCCACCCATCCCAAACCCCACCAGATGAAAGGAGCTTCTGAGACTGGGCCGTTTATGCAGCAGGGGGCGCTGGCGGGAGGGGAACAGGTGCTCGGAGTTCAAGCAAGCGCGGGGAAAAGTCACTCACTCTGCACCTGCAGGTCCATCTCGCGCATCTCCGTAAAGCGATCCCGCAGGTCCATCGGCAGCTGCTCAATCACTGTCGGAGAGACAGAACCCGTCAGAGGGGGCGGGGCCAGGGACCAAATTACGCAGTACGTCTGTACGTCCGTGCGTGCGAGAAGGAGGGGGACGAGGGGGGGAGGTGGCAGCCCACAGCGAGGCTGCCAGTTACCGTGAGAAAGAAACATCCCCCCCGCCTCCCCCCATTCCCGCCCGCCCGTTTGCTCGCCCGCCCGACGCTCCCGCGGGCAGCTCCCGCCCCGCCTCACACTCACTCTCCAGATAGTCCTCTAGGTACAACATCTCGGCCCTTAGAGCTGGGGAAATGGGGGGAGGGTCCGGGGGTTTGTTTGTGTCACTCGCTGTCGCCGGAGTTTTGTCCCTTTCAATATGGCGCCTCCGCTAGCAGCAGCCGCTCGGCTCGGGCAAAAAAAACACTTTGGCGCCTGACGGCGCTCGCCTCACCGCCGCCCGGCACGTTCATTGGTCGGCCGCCGCAGTGACGTAGTTGCCCGGTGCCTTCTCCCGCAGCCTTGTGGGAAATGTAGTTTCGCTTCTGCAGAAGTTGAGAAAGAACCGGCCATGATGACTTCACAGCGAAACTGCGTCTCCCAGGAGCGACTGCAAACGGTCTTGTACAAAATCTGAAATGAGGAACCGCGGTCTATTTGTTGACTTTGTGCAGGGGGTGCTGGGAATTGTAGGCAGGCACATGACATAACTCGAAATACAACTTTTCTCCGGCTTCTCCACACAGGGAGTTAAGGTCCCAGCTGATGGCTCTCTCCTTGGTATCCCGGTCGGGCTTGTGAGAGGCTAATAACGAGAGGGATGTAAAGCTGGTCACTTGGAACCGAGAAGATGGAGAGGACACAAACAATCTGGATTGTTTTGAAACTAAACTCCCTGCCAGTTTCTTCCTTCCAGAAATAGGACCCGCTGGGAGGTTTAGCATAGCTTTACCTATGACTTGAACGTATTTCGTGCCTGGAATCGAGGTTTTGTCCAGGTTTCTAGGCACCTTCTTTACGAGGTAGGACTTTGTTGGCAGGCGGGGTGGCATAGTGTGTTGAGTGTTGGATTTGGATTCAGGAAGAGACCAGAGTTCAAATGCTGCCTCTACATTCTTAAGTTGGTCACTTAATTGCCCCTGGTTTTCTCATGGGTAAAAAGGGGATTAAACACGGGGTTGTGAAGAACAACACACTTCACAAATATGAAGCCATTTGCAAACCACAAAACGCTATATAAAGGTTATTTTTTCTTCAGTTCTTTTTCAGCTTCCTACCTTCACTTTCTTTAATACTGTAAGAAAATAAACGTTTCCTTTGTTGAAGCATTTATTAGCTGCCTAATATTTGTCAGGCACATGTTAAGCACTTTCAAATATTATCTCATTTGCTCCTCACCCTGAGAAGTAAGTTATCATCCCCATGTTACAGTTGAAAGTAAGGTATACAACTTGTCCAAGGTCATACTACTGGTAAGTATGTGAGGTGGAATTTGAACTCAAGTCTTTCTGTTTCTAGGTCCAGCCCTCACTTTAGTTGCCTGTAGGAAGTCAGCTCCTGCTGACTGACTAGGAGCACCAACTGATGTAATAAAATTTTCTATTTAAATTTTACTTTGAAATAGACATTTTTATCCTATCTTTTCTTTGCCTTATGGGTTAAAATAATGCACTTTGATCAACTGATAAATCTTGGTCCTTTGAGGTATTATTAAATTCCACACCTTCTGATGTTGATAGCTAGCATTTCTTTAGCATTTTAAAATTTGCAAACTTTCTGTTATAGACCTAGATGCCTACCATCCCACACAGAGGGAGGGAGAGGGAGTCCTTGAAGGTGACCAAAAGTCACTACTGGTACACAAGTGGCCAGTTATGCAAGTGACTAAACACCCTGCCATGGTAGTAGCAGTGGCAGACCCACCCTTGAGTTATACTTTGAGCTTTTTCTTTAATGCAAACCTACTTCAGTGGATCTATGGTTTTTGTAGGGCATTTCCTCTAACCCTGAGGATTACAGCCCATTCAAGTTCTTGTCCTCCGATAAATTCCCCACAGAAGGTTCAGTCAATGTATTTTCCCTCAAAATGTTCATTATTGATATATTCTCTTTTTTATTGGTTCATATTAACATGAGGAATAGGGGGGAAAAAGAAAACATTTATTAAGTGCCTACCATGTCCTTACAACAGCCCTGTGAGGTAGTTACTATTATTATCCCCATTTTATAATTGAGGAAGTGGGAACAGACAGACGTTAAGTGACCTGCCCAGGACATCCTTCTATAACATTTTCTTCTTCTCCCTGTATTTAGCAAGGGATATAATTACTTCATACTTCAGTGATCTCTGATTTCTTTACTATGGATACTCCTCCCAGGTAATCCCTTCATTCATTATTATTAGATAGTTTTATGAAATTCTGTAGCCAAAAAAATATTCATAATATAGTGACCAACCCTCTGTTAATGAGCCTTTTTAAAGTGAGCAAGACTAGACTAGTCCTTGGATGGCAGATAATAGGGTTGACTACTGTTAATGAATGAGCCTTTCAGATTGATAGTATTTTCCACAGTTTGCACTACTCTGGTGTAGTCTCTGAGAACCCAAAATCACTTCTGTGTCATGATGAGGCATCTAAGTTGGAATTCATTGGAGGTATATTATCTTTTTAACTAATAGTGTGTTTTCATTTCCCAGTGGAAAATAACAGCCATTCCCTTCTGTCTTTTCCTGTTTCTCATTTATGTTTCACCAAATTCCTTATGAGCAAGAATCATACCCTTTGTATCTACCCCACTCACACTCACACTTAATAAATGCTTATAGGATAAATATTTAGATGAATGAATGAACCTCTTCTTTGGCTTTACTCACCCTTTCTTTAATCAAGTGCTTTCAAATCTAATATCTCTAATGACATTGGGGACTTATTTATATATTCTGGAGGTTGTGTGGTACAATGTTAGTTTTTTATTCCTTTTGAGTTCCATAATATCTTGTTCTTTTTGAGTTCCTATACTAGTTTGCTGCTTAGATTTCTGGGACTGCTGAAGTGTTCTACAATAATGTACTTGGATTTGTATTCACATTCCGAATCTATTTGTGCCTTACCTATTAAATGATACCCAACATAACACCCAGTCTGGCACAAAAGATGGCATTCTTTTTAAGTCAGACAACCACAAGTAGTCTTAACTCAATACTCAGATAGTTCTTGCAAAGGAATGAATATGGTTTCCACCCTGGAACTTCAGGCATTTCTGGAATTTATAGAGAAAAGCTTAAAAAAGATAGAGAACCTTAAACAGCAGCATGTTGTTCTCTAGATAGTGCGACTAAAATATATGCCATAATAAGATCTCTCATTATACAAGCTAAATTTTGGATTAAAGTATTAGATGGATTTTTAGAATCATTAAAAAACATATATTTTACCAGCACCATCCATTACTGTACCGAGATTGGAATTTAACAAATGTGCTCAGCATCTTGATGGGGGTTCTGCTATTTATACTACAGAGTTATGCCATCTATCTCAACATTGAAATTTGGGGGAATTTCCTAAATAACACTTTGCATATCACCTTGTAAGTGGAATTCACAATGAAGCTTACTATTGGAATTATATGACGAAACTAAATCTAGCATTTATAATAGTTCAGGTAAGGTTCTACCTATGGACATTGTGTAACTAAATATGAGACAAATTAAACTAGTGATTTCTAGTATAACTGCTAGCAATTGAAAAGACAGAGAAATAATCCTAAATGTTCCTCAAGATACTAAATTTTAGGTTATAGTTTTGCAGATTAAGGAGTACAGATCTTATAAAAAGGAAGATGACCTTGAGAAGAAACCAGGGCGGGGAACTTGTGGCTTCCAGGCCACCTGTGGCCCTCTTGGTCCTCAAGTGCGGCCTTTGACAGACCCTAGACTTTAAGTCAAAGGGCTGTGCATGAGGACCTATGTGACCTGGAGGGCACAGATTCTCCACCCCTGGGGTATACTATTCAAAATCAATTAGAAGAAACCCTAAGGGTGTCATAGTAATCCATATAAAGATAATTTGGTTATTTGCATTTCAACAAAACCTAGCATTATGTAATTTTGAGGGTTAATGACAAGATGCTTGAGGATAATATAATATTTACAGATAATTATAGGTGTAAGATAGGTGTTGACACTGGTCATATATCAATAATCAATAGATAATTCTAACAGTATGGTAGAGTGGGAAGGACTTGGAATCAGGAAAGACCTATGTTTTTATGTTACCTTTTAGTAATTGTCTGACCATGAAATTGTCTGACCACTTAACTCCTCTGAACCTCAATTGTAACATAGGTGTAATGATACCTATAGTATTTACCTTACAAAGTAATTAGGACCAAATCAGGTTATGCTTATAGGTCACTTTGCAAATATCTAAATATCAATTAAATAATAGCTATTATTGACAGTATTTTCTCATATGACATTCAGCAAAGTTGTTGAGGTCACAAAGCATTCTTCAAGACTATAGTAATTACCCATTTGATATTACTGAGGACTGTATTGGGTATTTAGCTTATGGCTTCTTTAGAGAAACTTTGTCATTGCAAAAGGGTAATACAAAAACTTAGGAAAGAATTGGTTCACAGTACTGAGAGTCAGTGTCCAATGCATTCATAATCATTTAGTTACAATATACCAATCATTTCAGTACTAAAGTCTAGGACTGGTGACCTTAGAATTTGTGGAAATTGCTTATATCCACCATCTGCAATAATTTAACTCCTTGACTGACTTGATAGGAGGGAAGTTTTGAAAAACTTTACATTACCAAAGCTTATCAGCTATGATTGATCACTGGTGGTGATGGGTAGTGATTTTAGACCTCTGAACATTATAACTCATCAAGTAACATCCCAAGTTAGGCGCCTTCTATCTGGAATTCCTCTTACCCTAGGAATTTTCCATTGTTTCATAGAAATCTTGCTCTCTAGGATTCCAGGTGAGGTATCATTTCAATAAGCTTCTGAGCATATGATCAACCAAGGATAAACTTGTGAGAAGACTGTATGGAACCCCTACATCAGTTTGATATATCAAGTATCCGATCAAAAAAAAATGTGAATTTCTATCATTACTTTCTCTGTTTACCATATCAGTGTTGCTTGAATTAATTTCATCCAAGAAAGAAATATATAGAAATCAAAATGCACCTATTTGAAAGTTGACCATTGACAACTGTTTATTAAATGACAACTATATAGATGATCAAAGTAAATTGTTCAGTCATGTCTGACGCTTCATGACCCCATTTGTGTTTTTCTTGGCAAAGATGCTAGAGTGGTTTGCTATTTCCTCCTCTAGCTCATTTTACAGGTGAAGAAACTAAGGCAAATGGAATTAAGTGACTTGCACAGGGTCACACAGCTAATAAGTTTCTGAGGCCTGATTTGACTGGAAGTCTTCCTGACTCCAGGCCCCATGTGACCTAGCTACTTCCAGGCAAAGTTAGAGCTCTAGATTTTTCAAAGGTTATTCAGTGTCTACCATGTTTTTCTTTTACAAAAAAAATATATATATTTGAGCTGCTTCATTGCCTCTTGGAAAAGATGCTTTGTGCCACTGAAATTATGAAGATGAGAATTCTTTCTGAAATATCAAGCTTCTATTTCTGAGTTAGCATGCAAGAGAGAGCACAAGTCACTGCTTCTTACCCCTGATATTTCACCTTACTGAAACTTTGCATAGCCATAAAACACTAGATTGCTACTGAGGCACCATTTGCTCTGTACACTCAAAAACAGTGTCCATTGTGGCATATAAATTGCTCAAGGAAGTTCTATTATGAAGGTAATCAAGACGTTCCACAAAGACATCTATAACTGTGTCTTTACAATTTGTACTATTCACAAGCTATTTCTTGGGACTTTTTCCTAAGCCTTCATCCTTAACTGTGTTATCATATAATGCAAGCCTGGAGTCTATTTACACTAGTGATTTATACTAGGATTAGAATTTTTATGATTGACAAAAGTACAGCCCAGGGTACATAAGAATGCAGGTGTGAACATCCTCAAACTTCCCACAACTGGAGCTGCACACCTCAACTGTCTTCCCTTCATGATAGTCATTAAGTTAAGGCTATATGAATTAAGAATCCCTTGTCTTCTACCACTAGTCCATCTGATACAATACTTTCCAAACATGATGGGAACTTGTAGAATGGGGCATATGTTTATGTATGTGTGGAGACAGAAAACTATTAGATGACTTAGTACTCCAGAACGCTTTGTCTTGCACTGCCATGAGTTATTCAGCTGAGGCTATCTGGCGCCCTTTGTCAACACCTCAAGCATCTGGCCCATGGTCTTCTCTTTGATATTCTTGGAAAAATAAGAATCCATTAATGTACATCAGTCAATGGGTAGTAAGTCTGATCTGTTCAATTATAAAGGTTGGCAGCTCTTGATAGTGTAGCTAGGTGGCACAGAGGATGGAATACAGGGAATGTCAGAAAGTCAGATGAGTCAGAAAGACTCATATTCCTGAATTCAAATCTGGCTCCAGACACTTGCTAGCTATATGACCCTGAACAACTCAACCCTATTTACCTCAGTTTCCTCATCTGGAAAATGAGCTAGAGAAGGAAATGACAAAATATTCCAGTATTTTTGCCAAAAAAAAAAAAAATACCCAAATGGGGTACAAAGAGTCAGATTCAACTGAAAAATAGCTCAAGCAGTTCTTGATAAGATATGACAATACTGTTCTAGGCTTCCCAGGTCTATACAAACAGGCAAAAAGCAGCTCTGCCTGGTTTCAATTCCATGGAACAAGATGTCAATCCCAGGATAAACTCATCACTTCTAATCTCACCACCATACTACTCATTCAAGCCTTGGATACCATTTCCCTCAGTCTCTTCTCTTCTCTTCTCTGATTGGAGGGCTGGAAGGTGGAGTACTGAACTTCTCCCAAAACATTCCTTTTTAGAGGGCAGAAATTAAACTTTTAGCACACTCCACTTTGCATTTGCATTTCTGTCTGTATCCCTTGCTATCCCATCTCCCAACTTCTAACTTACTTTCTCCATTAGATTGTAAGCTCCTTGAGGGCAGGGGCTATCTTTCCTTTTCTTATTTGTATTTCCAGTGCTTAATACAGTGCCTGGCACATATAGACACTTAATAAATGTTTATTGAATTGAGGTGAAATTAAATTGAATATTCAATGTTCGTGAATACAGGCTTTGTATTCATAAGGCATTATATAATCTTCACTGAAAGTTTTGCCTGAGAAATTCAGACTATTCACAAGCTATCAATTTAAGCATCAGCATCAACATCAATGTGCCCATAAAGGATGCCACTTAAGGAAAAAAATTGTGTTGTTATTCCAAAATGTAGTCATCACACTGTCTTGGGCCATTCTATGTATTGTATTTCAGACATTTTTTTTCTTAGAAATTTTGGATGGAAGCTACATAGGATAGTGTTCTTCCTGCTATGTCCACCTGATCTCCAGATTATGGTAAGAAGAGGAACAAGACCTTCAGATCCTGCACCTTTCATCTCCTGTAGGTCTCCTGAGGGAAGGTAGCAGGTGCTGAGCTGACTTCCATCTGCCCCAAAGCAATGTCCCTGCTTGCTACTTCCCTTTGGACCTCAAGACTTATACTTCCTGCTGAGGCAGATCTCCAGCCCCAGGTGAGAAGAGCAGCAAGACTTCCTCTGACTACATACATGCCTTCTGTGACCTGCTGCACATGTTCCTCAAGTAAAGACTTCTAGGGGCTGACACAGTGACTTACATCTGTGCATGGAATAAATTGGGCAATAAATCGCATAAATTCTTGCTTTCCCCTAGACCATTGCCAGTACACCAGCCACTTTCACACTTTTCCCCAGTCTTGACCCCTTAGTGAATCAGGTCAGCTCTACACTGTCCTTTTCTGTGGTGTTCCTCTCCCCCTTATTATATTGCCAATTATACCCTGCCAAGCCTTAACCCTGGATTATTTCTACCATCTGCTTCTACACAGTGCTACTGAATAAAGGTTAAGAAAATCAAACAACCATATTGAGTAGGGTCACTACAAAGTTATGTTGTATAACCTCAGCTGGGCTCTCACTGCTTCTAGGCCCTCCTTCTGTCCCTTCCATATCAACTCAATATCCCACTCTCCAGAGCAATTCTTCAAAACCTTTTCATCCCTCCTCAATCTTCCCATGGTTCTCCCTCCTCTCTCTCAACTGAGAATCTCACCTATATTTTACAGAAAAAAGTGAGACCATTTTTTATGAACTCCAATTTTCCCCTCTTCATCTCAAATCATTTATATACCTATTGCAACTATTATCCTTGACCCTCATCTTGGAGGAAGAGGTGACCTTACTCCTTACTGAGGCTAACTTCTATTTTCACAAGTAATTCCATTCCATCCCCGACCTCCAAAAAATTGTTCCTTATGCCATTCTTAATCTATCACTTATATTCAATCTCTCCCTCTCCACTGGCTCCTTTCCTACTGCCCACAAACATGCCCAGGTCTCCCCTATTCTGAAAAAAAAAGAAACCCTCACTTAATTTTTCCATCTCTGTTATCATCTTATATTTCTTCTGCCCTTTGTGGCCCAACTCCTTGAAAAGGCCACCTATGATAGGTGCCTCCACTTTTTCTCTTCTTATTCTCTTCTTAACCCCTTATAATCCTGCTTCTGATTTCATTATTCCATGACAATGCTCTCTCCAAAGTTACTAGTGATTATATCCAATGGTCTTTTCTCAATTCCCATTCTTCTCAATCACTCTGCAGCCTTTGGCACTGTTGATCACCCCTGAGACTCTCTTCTCTCTAGGTATTCTGGATCCCATTCCCTGGGGTTCTCTTCCTATTAGACAGCTCTTTCTTTGTCTCCTTTGCTGGGTCCTCATCCAAATCATGCCCTATAACCAGTGTCTTTGCAGGGTTCTGTTCTGGGCCATCCTCTCTTCTCCATAGGCATTCTCATCCCTATGATGATGAATCTCAAACCTACCTATTCTGCCCTAACTTCTCTGATTACATTCAGTCTTGCATTTCCAACTACATTTCCAATGTCTTGAACAGGATATCTAATAGACATCTTAAACTCAACATGTCCAAAATTGAATTCATTATTTTTCCTCCCATCCTCCCTCCCTCAACTTCCCTCTTACTGTCAAGAGCAAAATCATTCTCTCATTCATCCTTGATGACATCTTAGGTGTCATTCTCAATTCCTCACTTTCACTGTCCATATTCAAGCTTTTGCCAAGGTCTGTTAATTTAACCTTTGCAGTATCTCTCAAATATACCCCCTTCTCTTCTCTTACAATGACACCACCTTGTTACAGGACTTCATCACCTCACACCTGGAGTATTACAGTAGTATGCTGGTGGGTTTGCCTGTCTCAGGTCTCTCCCCACTATAGTCCAGTCTCCAGCATAGAGATCCAACCATGTCAAATGCACTCCCCTACACCCTGCCCCTTCAGAAAACTCCATTGGCTAGTCTCCAGGATAAATATGAAATTCTTTGAAATTCTATTCAGAATCACTACAGAATGTATAAAATTGGGGTGGCTAGGTGGCACAGTGAATAGAGTACCAGCCCTGGAGTCAGGAGGACCTGAGTTCAAATCTGGCCTTAGACACTTCACACACTAGCTGTGTGACCTTGGGCAAGTCACTTAACCCCAATTGTCCTCCAAAAAGGAAAAAAAAGAATGCATAAAATTTTGGGAGTGCACTTATCAAAATACAGAAATTACATGAACTACAAAACATTCTTTACAGAAATAAAAACAGACCTAAATAATGGTGTGTTATTAGTTGACTATTGTTGGGCCATGCCAATATAATAAAATGAAAATAATATCAAAATTAGTTTGCACATTTGGTTACATACTGATCAAACTACCAAAGGGTTACTTTATGGAACTTAAAAACATAACAATAACACAACTCATTTGGAGAAACAAAAGGCCAAGAATATCAAGGGGAATAATGAAAAACAAAGTAGGAAGTTAAGGGATCTAGTCATAGCCAATTTCTTTTTTTTTTTAATTAATTTATTAGTTTAGTTTCAGTTAACAAGATTCAGTTCCATAGTTCCTTGATTTTCAAATTTCCTTTACTTCCCTCCCCCCTCCCCCCACAACAGCATATAGTCCAGTATAGGATCTGCAAATGCATTCATATTAGACATTATTCCAATTACAAAGGCGTATTGTACTAGGTGGGATGAAAGATGGTAAGGAAGAAATAAAACCATACAATGAAAAGAACAAGATCATTTAGTTTGCTTCCATCAGGATTCAGGCTCAGTTCTTTCTAGTTATATCTCTGGATGGCGCATTTCTCACTTTCTTGAGTCATTCGGGATTAACTTATATCACTGCATTGCTGAAAAGAGTCCAGTCTGTCATAGTTGGTCATCACAGATATGGCATGTCTGTGATTGTATACAAATTTCTTCTGATTCTACTCTTCTCGCTCAGCATCAGTTTGTATAAGTCTCTCCAGGTAATTATGAAATCTGTCACCTCCTTGTTTCTTATAGCACAATAATATTCCATTACATTCATATACCACATCTTGTTTAGCCATTCCCCAATTGATGGGCACCCCTTTAGTTTCCAATTCTTTGCAACCACAAAAAGGGCTGCTAAAAATATTTTTGTACATATGGGTCTTCCTCCCACTTCTATGATCTCTTTGGGATATAACCCTAGAAGTGGTATTGTTGGGTCAAAGGGTATGAAATTATTTATAATCCTTTGGGCATAATTCCAGATTGCTCTCCAGAATGGTTGGATAAGTTCACAACTCCACCAGCAATGTATTAGTGTTCTAATTTGCCCACATCCTCTCCAGCATTTGTCACTTTCTTGTTTTGTCATCTTAGCCAATCTGACTGGAGAGATGTGGTATCTCAGAGTTGTTTTGATTTTCATTTCTCTAATTAATACTGATTTAGAGCATTTCTTCATATGCTTATAGATATCTTTAATTTCTTTCTCTGAAAACTTCTTGTTCATATTCTTTGACCATTTATCAATTGGGGAATGACTTGTATTCATATAGATTTGGCTCAATTCTCTATAAATTTTAGAAATGAGTCCTTTATCAGAGACACAAGTTGTAAAAATTCTTTCCCAATTTCCCACCTCCCTCTTGATCTTGGTTACATTGGCTTTGTTTGTGCAGAAGCTTTTCAATTTAATGTAATCAAAATTATCCATTTTGCATTTTATAATGCTCTCTAATTCTTGTTTGGTCCTAAAGTCTTCCCCTCTCCACAGATCTGTCAGGTAAACTATTCCTTGCTTTCCCAAATTGCTTACAGTATCATCCTTTACACCTAGATCATGCACCCATTTGGACTTGATTTTGGTATATGGTGTTAGATAATGGTCTATGCCCAGTTTCTGCCATACTGTATTCCAGTTTTCCCAGCAGTTTTGTCAAATAGTGCATTCTTATCCCAAAAACTGGGGTCTTTGGGTTTATCGAACAATAGATTGCTATATTCATTAACTGCTGGGTCTCCTGCACCTAATCTATTCCATTGATCCACTACTCTACACCTCTGCCAGTACCAAGCAGTTTTGATGACTGCTGCTGTATAATACAGATTAAGATCTGGCATAGCTAGTCCACCTTCCCTAGCGTTTCTTTTCATTAATTCCCTTGATATTCTAGACCGTTTGTTTTCCAAATAAATTTTGTTATTATTTTGTCTAACTCTAGAAAGTAGTTTTTTGGTAAATTGATTGGTATGGCACTAAATATATAGTTTAGTTTGGGTAAAATTGTCATTTTTATTATATTAGCTCGACCCAGCCATGAGCAATTGATATTTTTCCAACTATTTAGATCTGCTTTTATTTGTGTGAGAAGTGTTTTGTAGTTGTGATCATATAGATTCTGGGTTTGTTTTGGCAAGTAGATTCCCAAATATTTTATAATGCCTACAGTGACTTTAAATGGGATTTCTCTTTCTATCTCTTGCTGTTGAGTTTCATTAGAGATGTACAGGAATGCTGAGGATTTATGTGGGTTTAGTTTATATCCTGCAACTTTGCCAAATTTATTTATTTTCTCTAGTAGTTTTTTTACTTGATTCTCTAGGATTCTCTAAGTATATCATCATATCATCTGCAAAGAGTGATAGCTTGGTCTCTTCTTTACCTAATTTGATTCCTTTGATTTCTTTTTCTTCTCTAATTGCTACTGCTAGTGTTTCTAGTACCAGATTGAGTAAGAGGGGTGATAGTGGACAGCCTTGTTTCACTCCTGATCTTATTGGAAAGGCTTCTAGTTTATCCCCATTGCATATAATACTTGCTGATGGTTTTAAATAGATGCTATCAACTATTTTACGGAAGGCTCCATTTATTCCTATACTTTCTAGTGTTTTTAATAGGAATGGGTGTTGTACTTTGTCAGAAGCCTTTTCTGCATCTATTGAGCTGATCATGTGGTTTCTGCTAGTTTTATTGTTGATGTGCTCAATTATACTGATGGTTTTCCTAATATTAAACCATCCTTGCATTCCTGGAATGAATCCTACCTGATCAGAGTGTATTATTTTTGTGATAAGTTGTTGGAGTCTTTTGGCTAATATTTTATTTAGAATTTTTGCGTCTAAATTCATGAGGGAAATTGGTCTATAATTTTCTTTCTCTGTTTTATCTCTTCCTGATTTAGGAATCAGTATCATATTTGTGTCATAGAAAGTTTGGTAGGACTCCTTCTTCACTAATTTTCCCAAATAGTTTGTAGAGTATTGGAATCAATTGTTCTTTAAATGTTTGATAGAATTCGCTAGTAAACCCATCTGACCCAGGAGATTTTTTCCTAGGGAGTTCATTGATGGCTTGTTTGATTTCTTTTTCTGAGATGGGATAATTTAGGTAATTCACTTCCTCTTCAGTTAATCTGGGCAACTTGTGATTTTGTAAATATTCATCCATTTCACTAAGATTGTCATATTTATGTGCATACAATTGGGAAAAATAATTCCTCATTATTTTTTTGATTTCCTCTTCATTGGAGGTAGATTCACCCTTTTTATTTTTGATACTCATAATTTGGTTTTCTTTCTTTTTTTTTATCATATTGACTAAGGGTCTATCAATTTTGTTGATTTTTTCATAAAACCAGCTCTTAGTTTTATTTATTAATTCAATGGTTTTCTTAATTTCAATTTTATTAATCTCACCTTTGGTTTTCAATATTTCTAATTTAGTACTAGATTGGGGATTTTCAATTTGTTCTTTTTCTAGCTTTTTCAATTGCATGTCCAATTCATTGGCCTCCCTTCTCTCTGCTTTAATTAAGTATGCACTCAGGGATATAAAATTTCCCCTGAGAACTGTCTTTAGTGCATCCCACAAATTTTGGCATGTTGTCTCATTATTATCATTCTCTTGAATGAAATTATTGATTGTTTCTATAATTTCTTCTTTGACCCACCAATTTTTTAGGATTAAATTGTTTAATTTCCAATTCGTTTTTAGTCTATCTTTCCATGGCCCTTTATTGCATATAATTTTTATTGCATCATGATCTGAGAATGATGTGTTTAATATTTCTGCCTTTCTGCACTGGATTGTGAGGTTTTTATGCCCTAGTACATGGTCTATTTTTGAGTATGTACCATGCACTGCTGAGAAGAAAGTAAATTCCTTTTTATCCCCATTCAGTTTTCTCCAGAGATCCATCATATCTAGTCTCTCTAAGATTCTATTCACCTCCTTAACTTCTTTCTTGTTTATTTTGAGGTTATATTTATCGAGTTCAGAGAGGGGAAGATTAAGATCCCCCACTAGTATAGTTTTGCTATCTATTTCTTCCTCTAATTTCTTTAACTTCTCCTCTAGGAATTTGGATGCTATACCACTTGGTGCATATATATTAAGTAGTGATATTGGTTCATTCTCAATGGTGCCTTTTAGTAGGATATAGTTTCCTTCCTTATCTCTTTTAATTAGATCTATTTTTGCTTTTGCTTTATCTGAGATAAGTATTGCTACCCCTGCTTTTTTTTACTTTAGCTGAGGCATAATAAATTTTGCTCCAACCATTTACCTTTACCCTGTGGGTATCTCTTTGTTTCAAATATGTTTCTTGTAGACAGCATATTGTGGGATTATGGTTTTTAATCCATTCTGCTATCCGCCTCTGTTTTATGGGAGAGTTCATCCCATTCACATTCAAAGTAATAATGACTATCTATCTGTTCCCCTCCATCCTATTCCCTCCCCTGTTTATGTTTTATTTCTTCCTTCTCCCTTCCCCTCCTTGAAGTTTTCCCTTTTGACCACCCCCTCCCTCAGTGTTCCCACCCAGTGATCCCTCTTCTTAACCTACCCTCTCCCCTTACTACTGTTTCCCTCCCTTCTAATCTCCCCCTTTAGTCTCCTCTTTTTCACCCCCCTTTACCCTTCTGCTTTCTATAGGACTATAAATTTTTATACTTATCAGAGTGAATTACTCCCTGTTTGATTCCAAACCAGTGAGAGTAAATTTCAAACATTGCTCCTCTCCCTCCCTCCTTTTCCTCTATTTAATGAATTTATGTGTCTATTCACATTAATATCTTAAACTTCACTGATTTAAGTTGATCCCTCTTTGAACCAGAACCAGTGAGAATAGTGTTTAAATGATGTTCCTCTCCCTCTTTCTTTCCCCTCTTCTATAGTGTGTTTTAATGCCTCTTCAGATGGCATATTTTACCTTTTCCTATCTAATCCTTTCCTTTTTCCCATTACAGTCTCTTTGATCCCCTTAATAGTTTTTTTTTTTTTTTTAGACATCAGGTTAGTGCATTCATACCCACACCCTCTATCTAAGTATAACCCTTTTGAAGGTCATGATAATCATAAAGATTTTGAATATTGACAGTTATCAGCTCCACATATAGGGATGTGAACATTTTGCTCTTGTTGCATCCCAAGTAATGAGCGTGTGTTTGTGGGTGTGGGGGTGTGCGCTTATGCATGTGTGAGTCTGTGTTTCTCTTGTTTACCTTTTTATGTCTTTCTTGAGTCTTGTAATTGGAGATCAAATTTTCCATTGAGCTCTGGCTTTTTCATCAGGAACATCTGGAAGTCCCTTATTTCATTAAACGTCCATCTCCTTGCCTGGAAGATTATGCTCAGTTTTGCTGGGTAGTTAATCCTTGGTTGTAGTCCTAGCTCTCTTGCCCTAAGAAATATCAAATTCCAGTCCCTCCACTCTTTTAATGTAGAAGCTGCTAGGTCCTGTGTGATCCTAACTGTAGTTCCTCGATATTTGAATTGTTTCTTTCTGGCTGCTTGTAGAATTTTTTCTTTAATCTTGTAATTCTGGAATTTGGCTACTATATTTCTTGGAGTTTTCAGTTTGGGATCTCTCTCAGGAGGAGTCCAGTGAATTCTGTCAATAGCTATTTTATCTTCTGATTCCAGGACCTCAGGACATTTTTCTTTGACAATCTCTTGGAGGATGTTGTCTAGGCTGCTTTTTTCATCATGGCTTTCTGGTAGACCAATAATTCTTAGGTTGTCTCTCCTGGATCTGTTCTCTAGGTCAGTTATTTTTCCAGTGAGATATTTTACATTTTCTTGCAATTTTTTGATCGTTTTGTTTTGTTTGATTGACTCTTGCTGCATCATAGAGTTCTGAGCTTCAGTTTGATTGTTTCTAATTTTTATCAAATTACGGTCTTCAGTTATTTTTTGAAGTTCCTTTTTTAGGGAGGTATTTTCTCCAATTACTTCACTGAGACGTTTTTCCAAGTTGGTCACTGCCTCCCTGATTTGGTCTTTAAAATTTTCTTAAGCTCCTCCAGGAATGCTATTTGGGCTTGAGACCAGATCATGTTTCCTTCTGTGGTCTCAGGTGTGGGTAGAGAGTCTATATTGTCCTGTGTATTTTGTTGTTCTTGCCCTGCATAGTATGCTAGAATAGACTTTCTTGCCTTCCCCTTCTCCTTCTCAGCTTCTTTTTTTCCCATTGTGATTTCCTGTTTCTTAGTTTCTCAGGCTATGAGTTTAGGGCCTGATCCTTGACTTTGAATACCTCTGGGTGGCTAGTTTATGGCTAAGTCAGGGAAGTCAATGAGGGATGTGGATGGGGAGGTGCTCTATACCCCTGGGCTATAAGTAGGCTTTTGTTGGTGAGGTGAGGTGGGGCTTGTTGGGACCCCACCCTCTCTTCTCTTCAGACTCCTGGCTGTCTCAGTTACACCCCTTCTTGGAGACTCTCAAGCCTGGGGCTATTTCCATTAACTTGGGATTTCAATCTGGGTGGGAGACTTATCTTTGGGTTTTCTGCTTCATGAAGGAGGCATGGGAGGATCAGAGCAGCTAGAATTTACTTTGCCATTCCAGCCCCTGTATTATACAGGCAGGAAGTTTCTAAACTTCCAGGCTGGGGGCCGAATGCAGCCAGAGAAGCCACTCTTTTCACTGAGGACCCAACACTCCTACCTGGCTCCAATGATCCTACCTGTCCAAGAGATGACTGTGATTCGTCCTTGGTAAGTCTGCAGGCTGGGGCTTTTGCTCTCTCTGGTTTAGTCAGCTTGTCTGCTCTTAGATCTGGGCTGTGCAGACCCCAAGTGCTCTGTGCTCTACCAGTCTGGACACACTGGGCAACCTCCTGGGCTGGACTCTGTCACACTTCGTCTTCCAGTGAGCTCCGTCACTCCGGATTCTGATCAGATTCACCCTTTGAGCCTTAGTGACCGAGGAGCTCAGTGAGGTTACTGCTTCCTTTCCGCCATCTTGGCTCCTCCTGGAAACTATAAAGCATTTTCTTGAAGAGGTTACCCATAAAAAGGGTTAGGGTTGCTCTGGAGATGCCAAAATATCAACATGCTGGGTCCTGCTGAATGAATTCGATTCAAGTCTTCTCTCACCCAAAGAAAAGTAAAGTTTATTAAAAGTTCACTTGTATTGGACACAGAGTAAGCCCTGTGCTAGGTCATTTTATGGTGTTCTCACTATTCTATGGCGCTCTCAGCATTCTATGGCACTCTCCCATAGCCAATTTCAAACTACATTGCAAAGCACTAATCATTAAAAGTATTTACTACTGGTTAAAAATAGAAAAGTTGATTGGTGAAACAAATTGAACCCACAAAATCTAAAAGCACATAGATATAGTGTGATAGTATTTAATAAACCCAAGCTCCCCAACTACTTTTATAAGGACTTGCTTTCTGACAAAAACTGCAAGAAAAACTGAAAAGTTGTTTGACAGAAGTTTCAAACTATGCCACAATAAACTCCAAATGGACATGGAATTAATTATTTTTTCAGCAAACCTTGTGTCTCTCCTAACTTCTTTATCACTATCAAGGTCAAAACCATTTCCCTTTCTCCAAGGCTTGCACTATAGGTGTCATCTTTGACTCCTCACTTTCACCTCCCCCCCACTGCTATATCCAATCTTTTGCCAAGGCCTGTTGATTTTGCCTTTGCAGCACCACTCAGATATGCCCCCTTTTCTCCTCTGACATTGTCATGACTCTGGTGTAGATTCCATCTTTCTGCTCCAAATCTCTCACCATTCCAATCCATCCTTACCACCAATTTGATTTTCTTAAAGCTCAGGTTGGACTATGTCACTCCTCCTCAGTAAACTCTAGTGTAAATTCTCTCTCTCTCTCTCTCTCTCTCTCTCTCTCTCTCTCTCTCTCTCTCTCCCGCTTTTCTATCCCCCCAAGGTCCTTCATAACATAGCCCCCTCCTTCCTTTTCATTCCTTTTATACCTTATTTCCTGCCACATAATCTTTGATCCAATGTCACTGGCCTCCTTGCTCTTCCACAAACAAGATACTTCATCTCTTAACTCCAGGCATTTTCTCTGGATGTCCATTCCTAGAATGCCATACCTCCTTATCTTAGCCTAGTGTCTTTCCATGTCTTCCTTTAAGTCTTAACTAAAATTCCATCTTCTATAGGAATCTTTTCTCAGCCCTTCTTAATTCTAGTGCCTTCCTTCTTTTAATTATTTCCTATTTTTCCTATATATAGCTTGTTTGATATTTGTTTGCTTGTCTTCCATATTAGATTGCAAGTTCCTTGAAGGCAAGGTCTGTGATGGAGTCCTAACAGAACTGCCCCCAGCCCCAATATCCAAATTTCACTACAGGCCCACTATATCTACCTACCCCCCAAGTTATGCCTCACTGCTCACTAGAACAAGTGCGTCCCTGAACTCTTAGTTCCCACAGAAATAGCAGGCATGCCCATGTGATAGAAACCCAGCACTCCCCCTAGACCTTTTCCCATGAGAACAGGTGTGCAATCACAATGGCATCATCCATTTAGCTCAAGACAGGACCACAATACCTAACTATCCATCTTTACCAGACAAGACCACAATAACTAGCCTATCAGAAAACAGCATCACCAGAATGTAGAGCAGGATGCTTGGCCACTTAACTGTAGAAGGGACCCACCCTATTTTAGCACCTGCACAGTGATAAGTAAAGAACTGACCTACAATGAATCTATGACAAAGAGAGGCTTATTATATCATTACCATATATACATACGTCCCCTAACTATGCATTATGGGTAGCCACATAAGCAATTGCACTAAGGCTGGGACCCCTCCTCCATTACCTAATCCCTCAATGAACCCCTCCTGCCTTTTTAATTTTAATCATATTCCTGTACTCTATATAAATCTTGATTATGTAATCAGCATCATATTCTCTATAAAATTGTATGTCTTGCCTTACTGAAGTTGCTAAATTTCTCTGAGGGATTTAGCCACTCACCAGAACGTGAAACTTCAAAATTATAATAAATCCATCTAACTGGCTTGGTGTTGACCTGAGTCTCTGTAATTCTTTAGAGATGACCTGCCACAACACAACTTGAACCTCATCAGTCTGTGTTTTGCCTATTTTTGTATCCCCACTAGTTAGCACCATATCTAGTACATACAAGGTCCTTAATAAATGTTTCTTGACTTACTGACTGTTGTGGAACCAATTCTGATATGGAAAAGATTGTAAGTATATGCATACTTAACATAATCCAAGTACTTTTCAATAGTTAGTTACCAAGAACTAGTCACTAATCCATACTGATTTATATGAGATTATTATAGGGGAAGAACTTCTTGGTTAGGGTAGATTACTTCTTAGAATTGTCCAATATGTATGTTCCTAATACTATCTAAAACCTCTGAAACAGGTCACAGTTTTTCACTACTTATTTGCAAGACAGAGATCAGACACTATCAGAAGCATTTATCATAGTTGGTTAAGGGATTTGTAAACAAAAACAATCCTTGAGCTACCATACTATTGATCATGTTCAATAAAATGGGACAGGATGATGATGACTTCTAGCAATCAATTACTGACATATTTTTTTCTACAGTTATCTAAGCAGGTAACACAGGCTATGCAATTAGTGGAAACTATTAGGTGTCAGTAGTTGAGTTATAAGGTTGGAGAGCAATCACTGGGAGTAATTTTGATTGAATAACTTTTCATTGATGAAGATAGTGTCAATATAGCAGACTTTGAACAGGGATAATAAGAGGTGTCATACTCCATAGATTTTTTTGTGAGGATTTAGTGGGATAATATATATATATATATATATACAAAAAATTTTATAAACTTGAAAGAGCTGTGTAAATGTTAGCTATAGAAGACTTATTGGTAGAAGACACATGACATTAGAGAGTTGGCTGCTTTTAACTAGGAAGAGCTGAGTTCAAGTTCTGTCTCTCACACATATTAGCTGTATGACCCTGGGCAGGTCACTTAACCTCCTAGTACTTTATGCAACTCTTTAAATTGCAGAGAATATGCCAGCCTGAATTAGCAGAGAATATCTTCATCTGGCAGTTCTCTTATAGCAGTGAAATCTCAGGTTCAGTCTTTATCTCCATATACTACTTTAAGAATATATGTTTGAGTCACCCCTATCAATTGCCCCCATTTCTCCTTTAACAGTATATATAGCATTTGGGTAAGAAGTTAACATCTTCATACATTGGTAAGGATGCATTTAGCTAGATTTTTGGAGGGGAGTGACTAACAAAGACTAATTGGGTTTCTTTTTGTATCTAGTTAACTGCAAAATTTAAAGAAAATTGGCCAACAAATTTGGAGCCCATACCATCCAAAGAGAAGTACTTCATCCAGTAAAATCTTTTTACTAAGAAGTAAAACATGAAATTCAATCTCACACGTGCCATCAGACATTATTTCTCAGGACATAGGAACATAACTAACATTTTGATAAATTTCAATAACAATTCAGGAAATATTTACTCAGTTCAACAATCACCTATTGTGTGTAATAGTGACTTGCACACAAAAGATGACAGTAAAGATATCATTCATGAAATAGTTTATCAGATAAGAAGGTAGTTCCATCATATAGCAAAAGTAAAAGATTATAGGTAGACAGCCTGAGTGCTATACTTATAACCTATGATGCCTAGTAAAGGCACTAGAGAAAGGACCTAAGTATGTTGTGTGGATTCCTTGTAGAGGGATATCCTCTCATGAGGATATGAACATGTTTCTCACAGCATAAGATGATGCAAAGGCGTTGCAATCTGCATCATTGAATGGAGTTCCCGTATCTGCAAGACCATGATCCCTTGAGATATTGAATTGTAAGTCCTTGGGAATGGGGTAAAATCTTGAGAAGGACTTTCATTCATTTCAGACTTATCTGAAGGTTTACAAGAAAAACATACACATCCTTGTTGCTGCATTGTTTACATTTCTTCTTGGCTAGTTGTTTTACCAAGAAAATCACTTTCCTATGAATTCTATTTAAATAAAGCTAGACGGAAACATGTTATCAATAAAATTAAGGTCACAGATCCATGTCCTAAAAGGTCCAGAGTACGGATAGATTAGTATGACGTTTCTATGTTGAACAACTTTAAAAGCATTTTGATTGGGCAATAGCATAACCATCAAAAGCTAGGGTCCAGGGTTGCATGAAGAAGGCCATGAAACAGTCTTATGGGGGAGAAGGAAGAATAACCTAGTCACTAGATCCAAGATCACTAGGTCCTAGTAATTCAGATAAGATTAACAGGATGTGGTGGACATTAAAGAAGGAGAAGTGATTGCTGAATGGTTTCAGAGGGAGGGTCTGAAAGTGTCATTGTAGAGCAACAAGGATGTCAATTATTCTCCTCACAGTATGTATCGGGAGGCGTGAGAAAAGTAACAAGATACTTAGCTTGCAAAAACCAACCAATAGATGGGGAGTGTTCAAGAGAAAGTCAGATTTCACTGAGTACTAGAAGGTGGAAGGAAGAGACCTAGTGTCAATTAAACAATAAATAAATACACAGAAAAGTTGAAAGAAGTTCAAAGGAGTATCCAAAAAGGCAGGATAATGTGTTATTGTCGTGTCAAATTTATTTTCTACTAAAAACTCCCCAAATCTATGCATGATAGAAGTTTATGAGGTTTTGTGTAGTCCTCTTTTCTATTTGTTTTATATTAAATTTTCATCTTTTATTGATGTTTAAATTCATAATAAATAGAAAAATTGATATTTAAAAATGTTATGATACTTTGTTTTGGTGCTGACATGGAAACAATTGACCCTGAGCCAAGGGAGTTTAATTAGCTCGGTAAGGTGTCTGAGGTCACCACCAGATGGTGCTGAAAGCCTGTAAACACCTGAGCCTTTAGGGCAGTTGTTCTTAACCTCTGTTAAGTCACAGCCCCTTTGAAAGTCTGGTGACATCTTCTCAGAATAATATTTTTAAATGAACAAAATAAAACTCACAGAATTACAAAGGAAACCAATTATTTTAAAATATTACCAAAGCATTAAAAAAAATCATGACCCTCAGGTTAAGAACCCTGGCTCTAGGGTTTATCATGACAGAACCCTGGTTATTCATTTTCCAGCAGAGCTTAGACTTGGGCAAATTCCAGAACCTGTCCTCATCCCCAACATAGAATAATATGTTTAAAGTTAGAAGGAACTTTTGGGACGCATGAAATGCAATTGTTTCTTTTTAGAGATGAAGATGCTAAGGTCCAAAGAGGTTATAACCTGCCCAAGGTCACACAGTATGCCAGTACTGCGATACAAAGTGAGGATCCTCTGAGTCCAAATCTAGTGCACTTTCTCCTGTACTATGCTGTGTCTCAGTGTGGTAATATGTTTCCAGGCTCCAGTTGAATGAAATTTACCAATTATACTTGACTTAGAGTTCCTACCCAGTGGGGCCTTTCACTCTCTCATGTTACTTTCTATTTCTTAATACATAGTGATCACAGAGTTTTTAATAATATAAAATGAAATGAAAAAGAAAAAGAAAAATTTTCCCTGCCAAACCCATAAACTCCCACATCCCCACAGATCTTTAGTCCATATGACAAACCCCTGAGAGCTTATAGAAAAGGAATGGGAAAGGGGCATTCATCCCTTGCATCTCAGGCTCATTGATTAAATGTGGAAAGCAAGGAATATGGCATTTCCTCAGCTCACTGTTCAGCAGACAAATACAAGAATGGTAGCTGGTGGACCTTTGATTATACTAGGATATGTCAATTATGGTTCAGATCCATAGTAACCAGGTCCATCTGACTGCTCTGGATTCCTCTTGTACCATTAATGATACTCTTGCTTCGATTTTAACCTCTGAGACTGCCATATCATCAGAAGATGAAAAAGACAGATGCAAAATACAGTTGGCCTTTTATCCTTTTGCATATTTCCTAAAAAAAGATGGTTGATAATCAAGATCTAGGGAGCTAGGGAGGGGAGAAACAGTCCTCTGTGCCAGGATCATCTAGGATTGAAAGATTGCTCAGAAAGTGTGTGTGTGTGTGTGTGAGTGTGTGAGTGTGTGTGTGTGTGTGTGTGTGTGTGTGTGTGTGTGTGTGTCTTCTGTGGACCCAGAGGAAAATAACTGAAACAGATGAAAGGGTAGGGCAAATTGTACTGGGCTGCACTTTAAAGTATTATATGCATGAGTTTAATATCTGTCCATTATTACCCTTTTGGAATGCATATGCTTACTTGTAGTGTTGTCCATATCTACTGTGGAGACTGATCTGTTAACATTTGTAAATTTCAGATGTGAATAATTCCTTTTCTTTGACTTTTGGCATATTTTATCTCTCATCCAAAGTTTCTAATATGTGACCTATTATGTCACAGAAGGCCTTTATATCTATTAATGTTGAAAATGACGCATGTATGGTGAACACTAAACAAAATAGAAACATTAAATTTATAAACAAATGATCATTAAAAATAAGTACATCACAGAGAAATAAATTTGTTAGATACAAAAACAAGGTTAATTTCATCACTAGCCTTAAGGTTTACCAAAGAGATTTAGCATAGCAATTCGAGCTCAGGTTGGTCAAGAGGAAATAATAATCTTGTGATTACTATGGGAAAGAAAAAGAGCTTTTAGGAAACATTCAGATGAAAATGAAATAGTTTTTCAGATTGGTATGATAGTGATGTGTGGAGATTGCAATTACAAGTTATTGCTCTTATATTTGCAATATAGAGAAGGATTAAAGATAGGAATAGATTGTCTGACCTTGTATTATATATATATAATATATATTTATATTTATATAATATATATTTTTATGTATTACATATATAAATATATGTAATATATATTTATATAATAAATATTTATATTTGCTCATATATATATATATGAGTAAATGGGAGGGAAGATGAGGAAAGTGAGGTTATTCATGACAGTCTTATAAAGAACTTGAAGTATAATGTGAAGATAGTGTTAGAATAAATTAATTTTGTGTTGTTTTATAAGTCTCTTTACATATATTTTACCATTTGAATCTTAACATTCAGTCTTATGGAATTTTAAAGGTTTAGGATGATTTTAGCATATATTTGTACAGGTATAATTCTGAGTAATAAGGAATGGCATAAATGTGGTATAAATAAATGTGCTTATTTATACCACATTAGTCAGTTCTGGCTGCTTACTTTTTTCACTTCTATAAACATCTGAAGCAAAGGAGCAAAGGGGTACTGTAGAAAATACTATGTAATTTTTAAGAAATGTCTTTCATTATCTATAAGCTTTACAAAGGTTCTTTTACTTATAGAGGATATTTTATCTTATTATACACACCCAAGCATTCTATAGATACCATTTTAAATAACATCGAAATTTAACATTGGAAAAAGATGAAGTTTATCATTTTACCCTTAACTTTCCCCTATTGTAACTATAGGGATAGAGAGTGGACTTCTGATTTCACTGGCACAGGGAATTCTGGTAAGGAATATCCCTCTGCCAATACAGTTAGCACCTTCTTCACAACTGAGTCTTAGAGATTTTCCTAGAGAGCACTGTGAGGTTATGAAACTTCATCCTGGTCACATAGATAGTATATGTTAGCAGTATGTCTTGAAAGTAGGCCTTCCTCCCAATCCCCACCCCCCACCCCCCCAAAAAAAGGAAAGAAAATAAAATAGACCTTCCAGGCTTTAGGGTTAACTATCTGTCCACAATTCTATGCTGTTTCTCACTGACAATTTTCTTTCAAAATCTTCAGATGTCTTGTATTTAACCCTGAACATTATAGGTTCATCGTTAGGTCTAAAATTCTCATTACAATGTAATTTCACTTTATTAGTGAACCTATAGTTGTTTTTCCCCCAAGACTAAAATTTTAAAGCATCTATTTTATTCACTTTCAGGTTTAGTGTCTTTTTGGTACAAATAGTAAAGACAAGTATTTTATACCACAGTTATATTTTAGTGATTGATAAACTGAGATGATGGGCAGCTAGGTGGCACAGTGGCTAGATTGCCAAACCTGGAGTCAGGAAAACTCATCTTCCTCAGTTCAAATCTTACCTCAGGCACTTGGTCATTTAACCCCTTTTGCCTTAGTTTCCTCATCTATAAAATGAATAAATCTGTAAAATGAGCTGGAGAAGAAAATGGCAAACCACTCCAGTATCTTTGTCAAGAAAACCCCAAATGGGGTCATGAAGAGTCAGACATAACTGAAAAAAATGACTGAACAAAAAACTGAGATGAACAAAAAGTTTTGTTTTATTTCTTTTTTCTCTCTTTTTTATCTTTTAGTTTACATCATTCATTTCCACAAGATTTTGAGTTACAATTTTTTCCCACAGTGATCCCACTGAATATCCCCTCTTCCAATCTACTCTCCTCTATATCTTCCCCCATGCCCCCTCCGACTTTCCAGTAGGGCATGGTGGATCTCTATGCCCCAGTGCTTGTATATCTTATTTCCCAGTTACATGTAAAATAATAATAATAATATGTGTATTTTTAAATATTTGATTTTAAAACTTTGAATTCCAGATTCTTTCTCTTCCTCCCTTGTCACCCACCCTTACTGGGAAGATAAGCAATTCAATATAGTTGTACATGTGTGGCTATGAAAAACATTTCCATAGTGGATATATTGTGAAAGACTTATTATATTTCCCTCCATCCTATCCCACCCCCCTCTTGTTCTATTTTCTATTTTGATCCTGTCCCTTTTCAAAAGTGGGTCTTCCAACTTAGCCTCCCCCCCTAGCCTGCCCTCCCTTCCATTATCCCCCCTCTCATTCCCTTTTTCCTTCCTGTTCTTCCCCTCCATTGTAAGTTTTCCCTTGCCTCTTCTATTTGAGATAATTTACTCCATTCTGTTTCTCCCCATCTCCTCTCATTATATTCCTCTCTCACCTCTTAATTTCACCTTTTAAGTATCATCCCTTACTATTCAATTGGTCCTGTGCCTTCTGTCTATGTATACCTGTACACATATATACACACACTCACATATGTATTCATATTCCCATATACCTTCCTATATAGACATATATGTATACATACACAATACATACATACATACATACATATACATATACATACATATGTATGGATCTTTTTCAGGAGGTAATTGGTTGATTCTTTCAACCTCTATTTTGCCCTCTGGTTCTAAAACATCAGGGCATATGTATATACACATACATACATATACATATGTATATGTATGTATGTGTATACATACACACATTTCTATTTCCTTCAAATATTCTCATACTGAGAAAAGTTTCATTAAGTTACGCTTATCATCTTTCCATGTAGGAATGTAAATAGTCAACTTTGATAAATTCCGTATGATTTCTTTTCCCTGTTTACCTTCTCATGCTTCCCTTGCTTCTTGTATCTAAAAGTCAAATTTTCCATTCAACTCTGGTTTTTTCATCAAGAATGCTTGAAAGTGCCTTTCTGTCTCTGGGAGCCGCCGCGAGAGCAGCCCCCCTGCCATGTTGGCCCACCTGCAGTGGATGGTCCTTCGGAACTGCTCCAGCTTCCTCATCAAACGCAACAAGCAGACGTACAGCACCAAGCCCAACAACCTCAAGGCCCAAAACTCGTTCCGCTACAACGGGCTGATCCACTGGAAGACGGTGGGCATCAAGCTGGCGGCCGACGGCAAGGGCATCGTGGTGGTGCTGAAGTGGCGGGCAGGTCAGAGGAAGCCTGCCACCTCCTACATAAGGACCACCATCAACAAAAATGCCCGGGCCACACTTAACAGCGTGCAGCACATCATCTGCAACAATAAGTACCGCAAAGACCTTCGCATGGCCACTCTGCGCAGGGCCAGCGCCATCCTTCAGAGTCAGAAGCCAGTGGTGGTGAAGAAGAAGTGGACCCACCCCCCCAAGAGCACCTAAGGGGCCAGGCCTGCCCTTGGCTAATAAATTAAGTCAGACTGCCCCCCCCCCCAAAAAAAAAGAATGCTTGAAAGTTCTCTATTTTATTGAATGACCATATTTTCCCCTAAAACATGATATTCAGTTTTGCCGGGTAGGTGATTCTTGGTTTTAGTCCCAGCAACTTTGCCCTCTAGAATATCATATTCCAGGCCCTTCAATCCCTCAGTGTAGAAGCTGCCAGATCCTGTGCTATCCTGATTGTATTTCCATAATATTCAAATTGTTTTTCCCTGGCTGCTTGTAACATTTTCTCCTTGATCTGGGAGCTCCAGAAACTGGCTATAATATTCCTAGGAGTTTTCTTTTTTGGGATCTTTTCCAGGAGGTAATTGTTTGATTCTTTCAACCTCTATTTTGCCCTCTGGTTCTAAAACATCAGGGAAATTTTCCTTGAGAATTTCTTGAAGGATGATTTCTAGGTTCTTTTTTTGATCATGACTTTCAGGTAGTCCAATAATTTTTAAATTGTCTTTCTTGGATCTATTTTCCATGTCAGTGGTTTTTCCAAAGAGATATTTCACATTGCCTTCTATTTTTTCATTTGTTTGGATCTGTTAAATAGTATCTTGATTTCTCATAAAGTCACTAGCTTCCATTTGCTCCAGTCTAATTCTGAAGGAATGATTCTCTTCAGTGAACTTTTGAGATTTTTTTTCCATCTGGCAAATTTGGCTTTTTAAGGCATTCTTCTCCTCATTGTTTTTTTGAGCCTATTTTGCCATTTAAATTAGTCTATTTTTTAAGGTGCTATTTTTTTTTCAGTCAGGTTGTTGACTCTCATTTCATAATTTTCTTGCATCATTCTCATTTCTCTTCTCAATTTTTCCTCCACTTCTCTCATTTGGTTTTCAAAATCCTTCTTAAGGTCCTCTATAGCCTGTAACCAGCTCATATTTTTCTTGGAAGCTTTTGGTGCAGGAGTTCTGACTTCATTGTCTTCCTCCTGTTCCATGCTTTGACCCTTTTTACCCCCAAAATAGGAGTCTAATGTCATATTGCTCTGCTTGCTTTGCTTCCTTTGCTTGCTCATGTTGCCACTCAATTACTTGACTTTTGAGCTTTTTTCCACAATAGAACTCTGCTTCCAGAGAGGAAAGCTTTGTCCCAAAAATTGCTGGGGTTTTTGCAGCTGCTGGAGCTATTAGTTGGGTGTCCTCTCTGAAGCCTCCACACACTCTGGCAATGTGGTCATGCACACCAGGACCTCCACCCTAGACTGCAGTCCAGATCGAAGCAGGTTAAAGCAAGAGTGATTACCCCTCTGACTGGGCTTGATCCCCCTACAATCTGCAAGCCAGGAGCTCTAAAACAGCCACATGGCAGTGGCTACATGGCTACAGCACCTCAGCTGCTTCTCCCTTCAGGGGGTAAAGGCCAGACCACACTTCTGAACTCCTGGTTCCCAAAGTGCACAGTGCAGTGAACTCTCACTTTGTTCTTAGCATCTATGTGTTGATAATTCTGGAAACCACCTCAGCTGCTGGTGATTTGAAATACCTCCAGCCCGCAGCTGGTTGTGGCCACCCTGAGGCTAAAACCTCAGGCTCACACAGTGTTATGCTCTGCTCCCAGAGCACTGCACTGGCCCCTTCCTGCCAGCCTGCCAGACTGTCTTCAGCAGGACATTAGCTTCTCTCTGTCATTTTATGGGTTCTGTCACTCCAAAGTTTGTTTAGAGTCACTTTTTTACATGAATTGGAGGAAGTGGAAGGAGGAGCTACTCAGAAGTCCTATTTCTACTCTGCCATCTTGACTCCTGTAGCGGCAAGCACCCCAATATCCCCAGGGTAACTGCCAACACAGGTTCTTAGATCTGCTTTTCAAAAGGAGAGCAACTCAAAATGGGTTAACAAGCTTACTTTAATCAAACAAACACACATTACCTAGTTCAGGGGAAAAAGGTCAGCACCCCAAACTTCAGAGTTACAGAACTTACAGATCAAACAGACAGGCTTCCAAACTGTCCCAACATTACATACATCAATACCAAATCACAGTTACCAGAGTGGGAAGCATCAACATCTGGGTTTTCAAAGCCGGGGGGCTCTCAACAACGGCTTCCCAGAGTCTCATCTGGTCAAATCACACAACACTTCTCAAAGTGAGCCCCAAAGCAAAGCCTCTCCTCAGGGCTTATATAGCCTTCTCTTGGCTCAGAGAATGTAACAACCTCCTTGACCCACTGCCCAATCACAAAGTATCAAGGTGTGGGCTTTCCTGAAAAACAAGCCTCCCACCACAGGCTCCAGGTGCACTTAAGCTAGGGGCAGGGAAGATCTTTAAATCTGCATTTCCATTACAACTCCACACCCTGTTTTATTTCTCCTAAATTTGTATCCAGGTAATGATCAGATCTAAGATAAAAATATTTAAAGGCTAGTCCATTTTCTTTTTTTTTTTCCAAATGCTTTATTAACTTCTGGTTTACATCATTCATTTCCTCCAGATCTTGAATTACAATTTTTTCCCCATTTTCCCCCTACCCAAAACCCCAGAATAGCAGTCCCACAGGATATTGCCTCATCCAATCTGCTCTCTCCCATCTCTTCTCCCATACCTCCTTTGACTTTTCCATTAGGGCAAGGTGAATCTCTGTGCCCCAATGCCTACACATCTTATCTCCCAGTTACATGCAAAATAGTATTAATAATAGTATTTATATATATTTGAAACATTTAATTTTAAAACTTCAAATCCCAGATCCATTCCCTTAGTCCTTTGTCACCCACTCCCACTGGGAAGATAAGCAATTCAGTATATGTTGTACATGTATAGCTATGCAAAACATTACTATAATAGATATATTGTAAAAGACTGACTATATTTCCCTCCCACCCAACCCACCCCCCACCTGGTCCATTCCCTACCTTGATCCTGTCCCTCTTCAAAAGTGGGTGCCTCCAACCTCCCCTCCCCCCAGGATGCCCTCCCCTCCATCATCCCTCCTCTCAAGTATCTCTTGCTTCTTGTTTCTGAATGTCAAATTTTTCTATTCAACTCTGTTTTTTTCCTCAAGAATGCTTGAAAGTCCTCTATTCCACTGAATGACCATATTTTCCCCTGAAACAAGATACTCAGTTTTGCTGGGTAGGATATTCTTGGTTTTAATCCCAGGTCCTTTGCTCTGAGGAATATCATATTCCATGCCCTTTGATCCCTCAATGTAGAAGCTGTCAGGTCCTGTGCTATTCTGATTGCGTTTCCTATTGAAATTGTTTCTTCCTGGCTTCTTGTAGTATTTTCTCCTTGATCTGGGAATTCTGGAATCTGGCTATAATATTCCTAGGAGTTTTCTTTTTGGGATCTTTTTCAGGAGGTGATCTCTGGATTCTTTCAACCTCTATTTTGCCCTCTGGGTCTAAAACATCAGGGAAATTTTCCTTAAGACTTTCTTGAAGGATGCTTTCTAGGTACTTTCTTTGATCATGGCTTTCAGATAGTCCAATAATTTTTAAATTATCTCTCCTGGATCTATTTTCTCGGTCATTGGTTTTTCCAATGAGTTATTTCACATTGCCTTCTATTTTTTCATTTGTTTGGATCTGTTAAATAGTATCTTGATTTCTCATAAAGTTACTATCTTCCATTTGCTCCAATCTAATTCTGAAGGAATGAATCTCCTCAGTGAGCTTTTGAGATTCTTTTTCCATCTGGCAAAGTTGGCTTTTTAAGGCATTCTTCTTCTCATTTCCATTTTGAGCCTCTTTTGCCACTTGAGTTAGTCTATTTTTTAAGATGTTATTGTCCTCAGTCAGGCTGTTGACTCTCATTTTGTAAATTTCCTGCATCCTTCTCATTTCTCTTCCCAGTTTTTTCTCTACTTCTCTTATTTGGTTTTTAAAATCCTTCTTAAGGTCCTCTATGGCCTGTAACCTGCTTGTATTTTCATTTGGGGCTTTTGATGCAGGATTTCTGACCTCACAGTCCTCCTCCTGTTCCATGCTTCGATCCTCTTTTCCCCCCAAATAGGAGTCTAATGTTGAATTTTTCTGTTTATTTTGTTTTCTTTGCCTCAGCATGTTGCCACTTAATTACTTGACTTTTGGGCTTGTTGCCACAGTAGGACTCTGCCACCAGACAAGGGACCTTCCGTCCCAAATGTTGGGGTCTTCTCAACTGCTGGAGGTATTAGTTGGGTGGCCTCTGTGAAGCCTCCACACGCTCTGGCAAGCTGGACACACGCCCCAAGACCTCTACCCCAGACCGCCATCTAGATCCAGGGAGGTTGAAGCAAGAATGATTACCCCCCAGACTGATTGCTGGATCTCCCTACAGTTCCCAGGCCAGGAGCTGAAGCTGCAACTGAAGCTGCAAAATGGCTGCTGTGCTGCAGCTCCTTCTCGCCCCCAGGGGAAGAAATTGAAGGGTTCCCAAATAGACATCCCAAAGTCCATAGGGCACTAACCTCTCACTTTTTCCTAGGCATATATGTGTTGATAATTCTGGAAAAGCCACAGCTGCTGGTGTTCTGGGGTCCCTCCAGGTGGCTGCTGGTCCAGCCACCCTGGAGCTAAAACCTCCAACTCATGCAGTCCTGGGCTCAGCTCCCAGAGTGCTGTGCTGGCCGCTCCCTGCTGGGCTGCCAGGCTGTCCTCAGAGGGAGGTCAGCTTCTCTGTGTCGTTCTGTGGGTTCTGGAGCTCCAGAGGTTGTTCAGAATCTCCTTTTACATAATTTTGACGTGGTGTGGTCTGGAGCACTGTGGAAGTGCTGTTTCTGCTCCGCCATCTTGGCTCCGCCCCAGCTAGTCCATTTTCAATACTCTGCTTAAATATTTTGTATTCATCCTTTAGGGTAGTTCCAAACTCATATTTAGGAATATACTATATTTGTATGTAAGTTTTTAATATAGTTTTTTAACTGCAAGCTCTACAAGTTCAAGGGCTATGTAACTTTCATAGTACTGTGTACAATATAAGCACCATTGTGAACACTCAATAAATATTTGTTGAATAAAAGAATTATTTCTTTTTAGGTTCATTTTAATGCTTTAAAATATGTTTAATTGAAGTATTTTTTCTTTATATTATATTCACTTCTGGGACAGAACTATCTCCTTTTGGGCCCCATTGGATCCTACTTGGCAATAAAAAATAGCAGTTAAGCAAAAGCACCAGATACATTGACTACATTAGACAATTTATATATCAAATTGTCCTCATAGTTCTCCACATCTTTGTAGTAAAAGGAAACGTATGTTTCAAAATCTGTTTTCCAGGACCTTCGTGGGTTATTCATTTACTCAATGTGACTTTCTTTTAGTGATTTATTTTTTTATTTACATAGTTGTTATTATATATATATATTTTTTTCTTTTGGTTCTTTTTTATTTCACAATATATCAGTTCATGTGAATCTCCTTATGTTCTTCTGAATTTCTTTTTCCCCCATCATTTCCTCCTATACAATAATATTCCATTAAATTTGTATATCAAAATTTTTTAGCCATTCTGTGTCTTCATATCTTTCTTCCACAAACAGAGCTGCTATAAAGTTTTTGGTACATAGTAGACCTTTGCTTATTTCTTTTACTTCCTTGAAATATAAGCTCAGAGGTAGCATTATTGGGTCACAGAGTATGGACAATTTAATCAATTATCTTGCATAATTATTTGATATCCAGAATTATTGGATCCACCAACAGTGTACCCAGGGGCCTATCTTCCCACAACCCCTCAAACATCATTCCTGACTGTTTTTGTTTTGTTTTTGGCCATCTTTGTCAATTGCACAGTATGAAGTGAAAATTCAGAGTTGTTATTTTAAAAATGTGTAAAATTGGTGGAGTTGCAAATTGATCCAAGCATTATGGTATATGAATGTATTGGAACTCTGCTGAAAGAATGATAGATATGAATGTATGAATTGCTAGAGAGAAAAAAATGAAGAACCAAATTAATAATATACAGAAATGACTTTGTTGTTTGTTGTTCAGTCATTTCACTTCTGTCTGACTCTTTGTGACTCCATTTGGGTTTTCTTGGCAAAGATACTGGAGTGGTTTTCCATTTCCTTCTTTAGATCATTTTACAGTTGAAGTAATTAAGGCAAACAGGGTTATATGACTTGCCCAGGGTCATACAACTAGTAAGTGTGTGAGGCCAGATTTGAACACAGTTCTTCCTGACTCTAGACCCAGCACTCTATCTATTATACCACCTAGCTGTCCTAAAGTGAGCATTGAGGGGTTAACAATTCAAACACAACCATTCACCAAGATCTCCCTCTACTCCCCAACTCATCTCACACCACTCAGATATTCTTAACTCCTCCTTCATGCTTATCTTCCATGAGGTGACCCTTCTTTTTGCCAAAGAAAACCCCTCAAATTGTATCTTTGATTTCACCCCTACCTGTCTTTAGCAGCTGTCTATTCCTTCTGTTTCTCTCCCCTTTCTCTCTCATCTTAAACTACTGGCACCTCCTTTTCTGCCTATAAAACATTCATACCCCAGATTTCTTCTTCTTCTCAACTAAGCTTGTTGAGAAGATAATTTACATTCAGTGCCTCCAATTCTGTTACTTGCTTCTCCTCTATAATCTAACTTCCAACCTTATCATTTGACTAAAATTAGTCTCTCCAAAGTCACCAGTGATGTCTTAATTGCCAGTTATAATGATGACCTTTTCTTAGTCTTCATCTTTCTTAATGGTTCTTCAGCCTTTGACTTTGTCATTCCCCCTTCTGAGTAACTTCTCTTTAGGTCTTCACAACACTGCTTTCTCCTGGTTTTCCAACTATTTCATGTGACCTCTCCTCATTCTTTGTTGCACCATCCTCCAGGTCACTCTCAGGTTTATATATCCATCCCTAATTTCTCTCTTTTGCTCTCAAATTGGACATCCCATAGGAATCTCAAACTGATCATGTTCAACACACTCATCTTTCCTTTCAAACCTTTCTCCTTTCCAGCTTTCTAATTATTAACAAGGGCACCACCATCCTGTTAGTCTTCTAGTCTCAAAACTTCAGTGTCATCTTCTGCTACTCACAATCATCCCACATATCCAATCTGTTGCCAAGTCTTATCATTTCTGGGTTTAAACATTTCCTGTCTAAGTCCTCTACTCATATGGTTGTCATTGTGGTGCTGACTGACCTCATCACCTCATGCCCTGAGCTATTATAATAGTCTTCTGACTGATCTTCCTGCCTCAAGTCTATTCCCCCTCCAATCTATTTTCCACTCATCTGCCAAAGTGATTTTCTCAAAGTATAAGTCTATGTCCTCCTATAATCAATAAACTTCAGGGACCCCTTTTTATCTCCAAAATAAAATGTAAAATCCTCTATTTGGCTTTTAAAGCCCTTCCCAACCTGACCCTTCCTACATCTCCGTGAAATCTAAGATATACCTTAGCTGGTCTACTTGGTGTTCTTCAATAGATACTCCATGTCCTGACTCCAGGTCTTTTCACTGGTTATCTTCCATGCCTAGATTGCTCTTTCTCCTCATCCCTTCTTTTTGGTTTTTCTGACTTCTTTCAAGACTCAACTTCAATCTCACCTTCTGCAGGAGGCCTTTCCTATCTCCCTCTGCAAATGCCTTCCCTCTAAGATTTGCATTTGCAAATATGTTTTGTAGTAGGTAGTTATTTTGATGTTATTTCCTTCATCAGAATGTGAGTTCCTCAAGGGCAAGGGTCTTAGGGGTTTTTTTTTTTTTGCCTGTCTTTGTATTCCTAGGGGCTTAGCACAGTGAACAGGACAAAATGATACTTAGTAAATACTTATTTATTGATTGACAGCAGTAAATTGTAATACTATACTCTCAAAGTTAAAGGATAATTCCTTCCTTCTAGTTAAAACTGTGGGGCATATACTTTTTAGTTTATTTGGTTGTTTGTTGGGAAGCTTCTTTTGTCAAAACAAAATCAATGTTTTCTTTTTGAATGAAAGTAAAGTTTATCCCTTGTTATTAAAGGTATTAGTGTTCAGTTGTGTCCAACCCTCCATGAACCCATTTATGGTTTTCTTGGCAAGGATACTGAAGTGGTTTGGCTTTTGCTTCTCCAGCTCATCTTACAAATGAGCAGACTTGCCTAGGGTCGCACAGCTAATAAGTGTCTGAGGTCATATTTGAACTCATGAAGATGATTCTTCCCGACTCTAGGCCTGGCACTCTATTCACAAAAATAGTGAGGAGCAAATTCAAATCTCACTTTTTGTATCATTCAGTTCATTTTTTCTAATTATGTACTTGTTCTGAAAAACATATGTCACTATGGCTATTGGCTTCTTATAAATGTTATTTATTAAATCCATAAAAATAATTATTGTGTATTTGTTCAAATAAAACTTAATGGTGTGTATTAAAGTAGAAATCCCATGGTTTTGACTAATCTAGTTTTTGAGACTCTTAATTGCTTAAGGTCAAGGAAAGAGACCTTATGGCAGATCACATTGAGGTGCAAATGAACTTAATAGAAAACTGAACTCCAATTTTGTATAAGTAAAAAGAGCTCAAGTGAAAATAGAAATTTATTTCTCAAACTTCACTGAATTCTATTCAAAGCCTGCTCTGTAGCTGCAGTCTGAATACATCGAGCTGCTTAGCAGAAAAATGGAAGTCTCCAGGAGTCATGATGGAGTACTGCAAGATTACTTACCATTGATGACATTTGCCCAGGAGGTATTCTTTGTAAATTGTAGTTTCAGCTGGATATAATACAACCATAATAGATTTTTCTTTCTGACACACAGTTATGTGTATTTTCTTTTTAATTGATATATACTTGGACTGGAATTAATATCATTTCATGAAAGCTATTTCTCTATTTGTTTTTTAATTAGCATTGGAGATTTATAATTATAAGATAGGATGTCCAATCTTACTCTCATTGAATTTGGCTTAAGGAGGGAATAACATACACACTGAATTGGGTATCTTACCCTACAGGAAAGTAGAGGGAAAGGGGATAAGAGGGGGGATGATAGAAGGATGGGTAGATTGGGGGGGAAGGGTAGTTAGAAGCTCACACTTTTGAAAATAGACAGGGTCAAAGTAGAAAATAGAACAAGTAGGGGGCAGGATAGGATGGAGAGAAATATAGTCAGTCTTTCACAATATATCCACTATGGAAATGTTTTGCATAACTACACATGTGTAACCTATATTGAATTGCTTATCTTCCCAGTGAGGGTGGGTGACAAGGGAAGAAGGGAAAGAATCTGGAATTCAAAGTTTTAAAATCAAATGTTTAAAAATATTATTTTTTTTACATGCGCTGGGAAATAAGATATACAGGCACTGAGGTATAGAGATCCATCTTGTCCTACTGGAAAGTTGGAGGGGGAATGAGGGAGGATATAGGAGAGAGAAGATTGGGGGAGGGGGTATTCAGTGGGATTGCTGTTCTGAGGTGGTGGGTAGGGGAAAGACGGGTAGAAAAGTTGCAACTCAAAATCTTGTGGAAATGAATATTGTAAACTAAAAATAAACACAAAATTTAAAAACAAAAGAAAAAAAAGATAGGATGTAAACATAAACCAAAGCTAATTTATTAAGATACTATTACACTGGGGGGGGGCGGAGCCAAGATGGCGGAGTAGAAACAGCTCCTCCAAGCCTCTCTGCCCCCAGATTCCCCACAAACTATGTAAAAAAGGACTCTGAACAACTTCTGGAGCCCCAGCACCCACAGAACGACACAGAGAAGCTAACCTCCCGCTGAGGACAGCCCAGCAGCCCTGCAGGAAGGACCAGCTCAGCGGTCTGGGAGCCAGCAACGCGCAGAGCGCAGGAGCCCAGGCAAGCGGAGCCCAGGTCCGCGGGAGCCAAGGTTTTAGCCCCAGGGCGGCAGGGCCAGAAGCCAGCTGGAGGAACCCCAGAACACCAGGAACCCTGGCGACTCCAGAAATATCAACATAGACATGCCTAGGACAAAGTAAGAGGTTAGTGTCCTATGGACTTTGGGACCTGTACTTGGGGAATGCGTCAGCTCCCTCCCCTGGGGGCTAGAAGCCACTGAGGAGACACGCCATTTTGTAGTTTTCATAGGCATTTCCGGCTCCCAGCCTACAAATAGTGGGGAGATCCAGCGATCAGTCTTGGGGGGTAATCGCTCTTGCTTTAACCTCCCTGGATCTGGATTGTGATCTAGGGTGGAAGTTGTGGGTGGGTTTACAGCTTGCCAGAAACGGAAGTTGCCCCCACACGTTCGGGACGAAAATTCCTCTAGCTGGCCTTAAAGCCATAGTGTGGCAACAAGCCCAAAAGTCAAGCAATTAAGAGGCAACATGCCAAGGCAAAGGAAACAGAAAAATGCAACCCTGGACTCCTATTTTGGGGGAATAGAGCGGGAAAAGGACTGTGAGGTCAGAAGTCCTGCTCCAAAAGCCCCAGGGGAAAACATGAGTGGGTTGCAGGCCATAGAGGACCTTAAGAAGGACTTTAAAAATCAAATAAAGAGAAGTGGAGGAAAAATTGGAAAGAGAAATGAGAAGGATGCAGGAAAAGTATGAAATGAGGGTCAACAGCCTGACTGAGGAAAACAACACCTTAAAAAATAGACTAACTCAAATGGCAAAGGAGGCCCAAGGGGGCAATGAGGAGAAGAATGCCTTAAAAAGTCGAATTTACCAGATGGAAAAAGAATCTCAAAAGTTCACTGAGGAGATTCATTCCTTCAGAGTTAGACTGGAGCAAATGGAAGCTAATGACTTTATGACAAATCAAGATGCTGGTAAGCAGATCCAAACAAATGAAAGATTAGAAGGCAATGTGAAATATCTCATGGGGAAAACCACTGACCTGGACAATAGATCCAGGAGAGACAATTTAAAAATTATTGGACTACCTGAAAGCCATGATCAAGGAAAGAACCTAGAAATCACCCTTCAAGAAATTCTCAAGGAAAACTGCCCAGATGTTTTAGATCCAGAGGGCAAAATAGAGGTTGAAAGAATCCACCGATCACCTCCTGAAAAAGATCCCAAAAAGAAAACTCCCAGAAATATTATAGCCAGGTTCCAGAATCCCCAGGTCAAGGAGAAAATACTACAAGAAGCCAGGAAGAAACAATTTCAATACTGTGGAAACACAATCAGAATAGCCCAGGACCTGGCAGCTTCTACACTGAGGGATCAAAGGGCATGGAATATGATATTCCAGAGGGAAAAAGAACTGGGAATGAACCCAAGGGTCACCTACCCAGCAAAACTGAGTATTTTGTTTCAGGGGAAAATATGGTCATTCAGTGGAATAGAGGACTTTCAAGCATTCTTGAGGAAAAAACCAGAGTTGAATAGAACATTTGACATCCAGACACAAGAAGGAAGAGATGCCTGAGAAGGTAATCAGGGAAAAGAAATCCAAAGGAACTTATCAAAGTTGAACTATTTACATTCCTATATGGAAAAGCAATAACTGTGACTGATGATATCTTTCTCACTATGAAAATAATGGAAGAAGGGTGTGTGGTCATATGAATACATATGTGAATGTGTGTGTGTATATGTTTACAGTTTTATATGGATAGAGGGCATAGGTTGAATTTGTTGGGAAGGGAGAATACTCAAGGGATGAAATTATGAGGTGAGAGGAAAGTGGCAAGAGGAGATGGGGAGAGACAGGGTAGGGTAAACTATCCCATGTAGAAGAAGCAAGGGGAAGTGGTTGCAAAGGAGGGGGAGAATAAGGAAGGCTAAAAGGCAAAACCACATTCACATTGAATTTGGTTCAGGGAGAAAATGACATACATACTAAATGGGATATCTCAACCTGCAGCAGGATAGGGGAAGGGGGATGAGAGGAGGGATGATGGATGGGAGGGCATCCTTGGGGTGAGGGGAGGTTGGAAGTACCCACTATAGAAGAGGGACAGGATTATGTAGGGAATGGACCAGGTGGGGGGTGGGATGAGTGGGAGGAATTATAAGCAGCCTTGTACAATATATCTACTATGATAATGTTTTGCATAGCTAGACATGTACAACATATACTGAATTACTTATCTCCCAAGAAGGAATGGGTGACAAGGGAGGAAGGAAATGGATTTGAAATTCGAGGCCGTAACATTAAATGTTTCAAATATATATATAAATACTATTATTAATACTCTTTTGCCTATAATTGGGAGATAAGATGTGCAGGCATTGGGACACAAAGATTCATCTTCCACTAATGGAAAAGTCGATGGGGGTATGGGAGAAGGTATGGGAGAGAGCAGATTGGAGGAAGGGATATCTTGTGGGACTCCTATTCAGGGAGGTTGGGTAGGGGAATAATGGGGGGAAAATGATTGTAACTCAAAATCTGGCGGAAATGAATGATGTAAAACAGAAGTTAATAAAGCATTTGTTTAAAAAAAAATTAAAAAATAAAAAAAAAGAAATTAAAAAAAAGATACTATTACACTGACCTAAAAGTTTGTCTTAGAGATATTTTTTAAAATATAGTTTTACCTTTCTTTAAGTTTTGTTCCTCTCTTTGTAAATCATTTTAAAACAATTTAGATGTGATTAATCTGATCAAACTATAAGATTATGAAAATAACTGAAGGTTTATAAATTACTTATATTCTTCAGTATAGCTTATTATATAAATTTGTATAATATCCAAGGAGTGGACTGTATTTCTTCTAAAAATCAGCATCTTACTATTCATTTCATAATATATTAACATTTAGACAATCTTTGTGGTTTCTTTAATGTAATTATTTTGTGACTATAATGTAAAAGTGTTTTCTCCTTTAAAATGCACTATTCTTCACTGGTCAAATATAACATCTATTTTCAATATAACATTTAATGTAAACTGTTTACTAGATGAAGAGTAAAGCTACAAAATGAAAAGTTAACTATTTAAAGACCATGGAATCATAAACCATAATGAGGAAGGAATAGAGAGAGGACACCACTCTATCTTCCTCATTGTAGAAATGCCTTCTATAAATTGTCCCTTATTAATAGTTAGATATTTTATTGTTAGCAATCACAGTAGAAAAGCTAATGACTGTAATTGTTTTAATAATTCTTGGTATTAGGAAGTTCTTTTTTATATCTAATACAAATTTCAATTGCTCATTTTTTTTTCTGTCCTGGAAAACTAATAGCTGATAACCATCATCTGTATAATAACCTATTAGATAATGAAATAAGATTATGAATGTTAGAAAATGATTTGATGGCTTTATTTTTATTTTTATACATGACTAATTTTTCAAAATAGTTTGGGTGTTAATTCGTTGGCTCTCTGATCTCATCCATGTGGAAGTTCAATATACTTGTGGAAATCAAAACCCTTGTATACTGTATCACGTGCAATTCTTGTCTGTATCTTTTTAATGTCATTTGTAGGCAACCTACAAACACACTGGAAGCCTTCCTGTGTTTCTTTTAATATTTTTGAATAATAATGTAGTGCTCCTGCTATCTACCAGTTATCACTTACTCTTTAAAGAATATTAATGATAATTTTTGTTCTTTTTTTTTTTTTTTGCTTTTTGGAGGGCGATTGGGGTTAAGTGACTTGCCCAAGGTCAGATGGCTGGTTTCTGTGTGTGTGTGTGTGTGTTAAGTGTCTGAGGCCAGATTTGAACCCAGGTCCCCCTGACTCCAGGGCCAGTGCTCTATTCACTGTGCTACCTAACTGCCCCCATAATGAGCTATTTCTGCTGTGAAGATAGATATATATGGTTTCTCACCTTTTTTCAGGGACCAAGCCTAGTCATTAAAATTATATAGTGTTAAGTTTCATTTATTTTTCTGTTTAAATTTTTGTAGTCATTGTATATGTTGTTTTTCTGGTTCTATTTACTTCAGTCTGCCTTAGTTAATATATCTTCCTATGTTTCTTTGCATTCTTCATATTTGTCATTTCTTATGGCACAGTAATATTAAATTGCACTAATGTCCAGAAATATTTATTAACCATTCCCAATTTGTGGGCAGATACTTTACTTCCAGTTTTTTGTCAACATGCAAGTACTCAAAATAGCATTTTAGAATAATGGAACCTTTATTTATTTCTTTGACCTCATTGAGATATATGCCTAACCTTCACTCAATACATATATGACCATCAAATATTATTTTGAGTCACATATGTCCTTTTTTAAAAATTATTTTCATTTATTTTGTTAAATATTTCCCAAATATATGTTAAAATTTAACTATAATTTAAAAAAATTTGAGTTCTAAATTCCGTATTTGTTTCATAGTGCTGTCTTTTATGACACCACTCCTGTGCAAACCATCTTGGCATATGCTACAGCTTACATATTTCCACTCTGTGTGTTTCTTTTGCCATTTGTGTTTCATGTAATTGTAATTCTGAGATTTTGTTTTGCTATAAGTCCAGAGTCATAAAGCATAACATGAAAAACACTAATTTTTAAAATGTTTTGCAGTTGTTGGAGTTATTGAAAGCATTGTATGATTTCCCAAATGTCTGATATCTTCTCTTAATTTAATTCTGTTTCTAGCTCATTGCCTAGCCAATTTCAGAGTGCCCCCAAAGTTTTGTTGCAATTTTAAATTGTTAAAGCTTTTGAGATACTCTGTGATACTGATGAACTAATATGATGAGCTGTTCATTTAACTACTTGTTGTGATCTGGGCAATACATAGTTTTTTTATCCATTCACATTTCTACAGAGGTTGTGCCAACCCTTTTCCTGGCTTTAAAGACTTGAGAGAAGTTTGTAACAGATAAGGTTCTTATCTTCAGAGAAGATAAGAAAGAGCTGATCAGAAAAGAATAGAAAGATACAAATGTTTTCACCTGGAAGTGAAGGTCTACATGGTAGTAGATTACATTAATTCACAGTGGGACACAGTAGATCCATTTGTGTGCCTTCTACCAGAGACATTCAGGATATCTTCTCAGTTTTCTTTTCCTTTCCTTTTTCTTTTCCTTCTTTCTTTCTTTTTTTATTGCTATCCAATCCTTTTTGTTTAGAAACTTTGCAGTTAGTGATATTTTGTATATTGTTCACCAAAATCCTACTCTGATGCCTTGTTCTGACAGGGAAGTCTGAGAGGTTCTCAAATGTTATGTCAGTGGAATATATGTTCTAGTAGTTTTTGCTAGGATGGGGAGATTTCAAGTATGGGCCTAGCAACAACCTATATCTGTTGTGTTGGGACAGGTCAAGGTAAGATAGGTTAAAAATTATCTCCAGAGTTTTGGCCAGTAGTTGAAAATTTTCTGGTGGTCATGGCTACCCATGAAATAGAGTTTTATTAAATGGACAGTCCTTTGTGGCCCCTTCTACTTCTTCTGTGAAGGTGGAAGAACAGTAGAAAGGGGGCCAGAGATTGATAAGAATCACAGAATTCTTACATAATCCATAAATGCTGAAATTTTACTGAGGCATACTTTGCCCCCTTTCCCTGGTGTACTATTAAGGATACATAACTATTTCTGGGTATTTGAGAGACATGGGAAAGAATAGTTGTGGTTTTGGTCAGGCTTTAATCAATCAGTTAACCAAAGTGTTTCTCATATACCAGATGATATACTAGCTGCTAGGAATACAACTACAAAAATGAGATCGTCCCAACCTTAAGGACATAATTCTACTAGGGGATGAAATATATTCACTGACAAATAAATAAGAGTGATATAGAAAATAACTAAACAATGACTGAGAGCAAGGTACTAAGAACTGAAGGAATAAGGAAGGACCTTTTGAGAATGGTGGAGTTTTCAGCTGAACCTTGAAGGAACAAGAGTGCTAAAGAAGAGAGAGCATTCCAGGCATGGGGACAGTCTGTGCAAAGAAACAGAAGCCCACTAGAGGGCTGCTACAATAATATTAGCCTAAGACTAGAAGGAATAAATGAGATTTCAAGGTAAATATCTATAGGCTTGGTTAATAACTGGACATGATCAATTAATAATAAAATATGTTATTTAGCCTTATTTTATAAATTATTATTTTCTGAAAATTAGCAATATTAGAATGAAAACTAATAAGAACCCTGGAAACCACTAGCAAAAAAGAATGTGAAAATTTCTATTATCAAAGAATATTGTAGAGAAGTATTAGTCAATATATTTTTAGAGAACACACACTTGCGCAACAATGGTTCAGTACGTTTTAGAAGTGAAATATAAGCAATATTCGTGTATAAAAATAGTAAACCAAGAGGAAGAAGTGAAGGCTCTTAATAATTTAGAAAAATTGGGGCTTTCTATGCTCCTTGGCCAATAGACTGTCTCCTTTTACTTATACAGTAACATAGCCCTATTTCTTGCCTAATTTTTTACACTATGCTGTCATGAAAAATGAAATAAATCAGTTGTCACAATGCTTAGGACATAATAGATAGAAATAAATATTTGTTGAATGATTGGCAAATTCTAATATAAATGAATTGGGAAAGAGAAGGGAAGATAATAGGCATTTATATAGTGTCTACTATGTACTAGGAATTTTTCTAAGCATTTTTTAGACAAAATATTATTTTATTTGATCCTTACAACAACCCTGCAAGATAGACACTATTATTATCCCTATTTTACAGTTGAAGAAATTGCGAGAATATTCTATAATGCTCCGTTAATTACTATTAGTGTTTTTGAGTTCTTGTAATTCCTGAGGGAGAGAGGGGGAACTTAAGTAACTGAGAAACATTATCTTCCAAATTTGTAAGAAATATTAAAAACATCTTTTCTGAATTAATACAGTAAACTTCATAATGTAGAATTAGCTATTGTTTTATTTTTGATTTATTAAATTTCTTCTTGGCCAGAAAATAATATTTAGGAATCATGATACAGTAGAAAGGACATTAGCTCTGTACTCAGGGGACTTAGGTTCAAAACCTGCCTCAGTCATTTACTACTTGTGTGTTCTTGGGCAAATCAATTAACCTCTCTGGGTTTCAGCTTCCTATTTGTAAAATAAGGAAATTGTATTCTTGAATCCCTTTCAGCCCTAAATATAGAATCTTATGCTCTAATTAGGATACTTCCTGCTCAAAACCTTCTGATGACTCCCCTCTGCCTCCATGACAAATTCTGTACTGTTTAACTTGACATTAAAGACCCACTACAATTTTTCTTCATCATATATCTATCCAAACTTAACTCTCATTAAGTCCCAGCAGTTCCCATTCAAGATCATACCCCCCTAAACTGAAAGATACCTCAGAGACAATCTAGGTCTACCTGCCTTAAAAATCTTCCTACAACATTGTCAATAAAAGGTGATCCAACATTTACTCAAAGACCTTCAGTGAAGAGGAATCCAGTACTGTTGCAGGGCAGCATTATTCCATTTTTATATAAGAGATTTTCTTTACATTAAGCTAAATCTGCCTTTCTACATGTTAACCTGTCACTCCTAGGTCTGTCACGAAATTCTCTGGTCACTTTCAGATGCATTGCTTTCTAGACATGCTTCCCCATCTCATATTTAGGAAGCTGAATTTTTAACCCATAGTACTTTACATTTATCCCTATTAAATTTTATCTTATTAGAGTCAGCCCAAAGTTCTAGCCTATTAAGATCTGTAATCAAATCTGTTGGTTATCTCCCCTAGTATTGTGTTGTCTAAGACAGTTAGGTGGACATAGTCATAGGCCTGGAGTCAGGAAGACTTGAGATCAAATCTAGCCTCAGACATTTACTACCTGTGTTATCTTGAGCAAGTCACTTAGCCTCTATCTGCATCCATTTTCTCATCAGTAAAATGGGGATAATAATATCACCTACCTCTCAGGATTGTGAGGATCAAATGAGATAATATTTGTAAAAAGTGCTTAGCAGAGTACCTGGCAAATAGTAGGTATTATGTAAATGATAATGATGATGATGATGATGATGATGATGATGATGCTGATGATGATGCTGATAAATGTGCTTTGTCTTCATCCAAGTCATTAACAAAAATCTTAAAAAGGATAGGACCAAGGACCTTTTTTTTTTACATCAAGACATTTTACTTTTCACCTAGCAACTTTTGCCTAATATCCTACTTTTGAAGGTTACAGCTGGCATAAAAGTTAATTTAAATCAAATCTGGATTCTTTAAACACTCACGCAGTCTTCCTGCTTATGCCAAACCAAAGGCATTGTGTTTGCACCCCAGAAGAGATCACAACTAGCATTTCAAACAAAAATGAATTGTGCTTTCTATCAGGTAAGTCAATTTGCCTATCTAGGCTTGTAAGCTCCCAGAGGGCAGGTCTTTTATGTCAGAGAAATAAAATTCTATATTTGTAAAGGATCCAAATCATGCATAGTGCCATCTACATACAATGAAACGATAATTCCAATAAATATATCATTCTGAAAGAACATAAGTGAACCTATATCATCTGAAAAATAATCTTTCCATAGCAAGTTACTTATTTCAGGCTCTGGGTCATTAATTTGCTGCAATCACCAACAGGAAAATGGAATTTCCGTTTATCTTCAAGCTTGACTTTTATTCCAGATTTAAGCAAATACACCTTGTCTTTGAGCTAATTTCATCTGCAGCTGACTTAGTCATAGTTTCCTTGTAGCTTCTGTTTCCTTCCAGTCTGTGGGAATACCATTCATATGTTAACCACTTAACTTCCATATTTAAATAACCTACCTACCTGCATTGAGATTCTTTATTCAGTCACAATTTTTGTTGTTACTAAATCTTTAGAAAGAAGAAAGTGAAAATAAATGCGTGTTTTGAACTAAGGTTTTATAAATATGAAGATTATTTCAAATATTTGTAGATTAAGATATGGTCTAAAATATAATTTTCAAATTTTGCTTTGTTATAATTGAAATTTCAAGTTTGAATTAACTGTAACTGTAATTTAAATACAATTATTACAAAAATTCTTGTTTCTAAATTAAAGATAAATTTTGAACTATTTTGCTTAACACTTAAAAACAATTGCAAGGGTCTTCAGGAGTGAGACTCTTTAAAATGGCTTCTGTTTATGTCTAAAAGTATGTTAGAAATGTCTGACATTTGTAGCAAGAAGTGAAAAGGTAATAAAATACTTAGGATTAATACAAAGTATTTTATAATCAGTGCTATTCAGAGTTGAGACCGGAAGTATTACTCAAAATAGTCACTTATGGAGAGATATAAAGCTAGCACAAGCTTCATATACAGTAGGTGCTTGACAAAAACTTAATGGAAGAGGAAAGATTCCGCAATATGTCAAAATGCAGACATTTAACAGTCAGTTCTCAAAGCCCACAGTGTTAATTCAACATCAGGATCAAATCAGGCAAAGTTGTTTACAGACAGATAAACTAAAGTATCAATAAAACCAGAAGGAGAGCTTAAGGAACAGAAGCCAACAAAGTTCCTAAAGTCATTACCATAAAGGCATGAAATAGGGCTGCCAGGTCAGGTTCAACAAACAGTCCAGTCACGTACACAGGAAACAGAGTTCAGGGTAGGACACAATGAGTTTACATTATGGTCTTGGCACATATTGCTCACTGGAGGGCTTCAGATTCTGTGAGATCTTTTATTAGCATCTATCTTCACCTTTCTCTTTGACTTCTACATCTGTACTTGTTTGGGACCTGAATAGCATATCTTTGCTCTCAAGCAGCTTAGACATCTAAGAGCTATCAGTGGCTCTCCCTTTGTTCCAAAAGTACCTCTCATAAGCTGTGCCCTTGTCTTCCCACATATTTTCCCCTTCTCCCAGAACTGGTATTAGAATATTGGAGGAGTTGGAAGATGTTTAAAAGTTGTGATTTGAGGAGTATCCAAAAGCATTTGCTCTCTAACCTGTTGTTGTTCAGTCATTCAGTTGTGTCCAATTCTTTGTGACTCCATGAACCACAGAACATAAGTGCTGTCTGTGGGGTTTTCTTCACAAAAGTACTGGAATGGTTTGCCATTTCCTTCTCTAGGGGATTAAGGGAAACAGAGGTTAAGAGTCACACCCCTAGTAATTATTTGAGGCTAAATTTGAACTCGGGTCTTCCTGACTCAGGATCAGTGCTCAGTAACCTTTTATAAGGTCAGAAATTCTGTCACCAAAGGTAGGCTAGTTCTGGGAATCAGTAAGTTTTCAGTTCTTCCAAGTTAGTATGATCTAAGGAGATTTGTGTTTACCACTCTCCTGGGCTGTGCTTTGGCTGTAAGTGACCACATGTACTCGTTTCCTCCCTGGAACTGTGATGAAGTTCCCTTTCCCCTGTGGCCATACCCTCTATTGTACTACTGCTTCTCTTTATCCTTGGACTGCAACCCAGGACTGTGACACAGATCCATGTGTGGGTGATGCTAGAGAGTCCTGTACCCAGTGTCAGTAAATTAACCCTGTAATCTTCTTCTGACCAGTTGTCTGACCCCTTTACTGACCACGGGCTGAGAGCTCTGGAAGCTGCTGCCCATTCAGTTGCCTTCAAGGTCTCCTTGTGTCCTGCAGGGCATTCCCTGTTTTGGACTGTGCTCTACTCTCACCTTGGCATGGCAGATGTTTCCTGCCTACTTTCTATATTGTCTTGGTCTGGGAAATTGCTTTACCCTATCCTTCTGTGGGTTCTATCATTCCAGAATTCATTTTGAGGTGTTATTTAAAGTTATTTGGAGGGGAATTTGGGAGAGCTCAGGCAAATCCTTGCCTTTTCTCTGCCATCTTGGCTCTGCTGGGCAAAAGTTACCTTCTCTACCAGTCTCCACCTAGCCTTTTTACACAGTATTATAATCTGAGTCTATTTACATGGCAACCAGTAGGCATTATGGAGACTTGAGAAAAATCTCCTAACTCCTGTCCCATTCAGCTCCTCTGCAATGTTGCTAAATGGATTCTCTGGCATTTCTTGAAAAGGATTTTGGTTGCTGACACAAGGATATGGTAATAATGAAAAAGTATCTCAGATCATAACTCTGATAAAAAAAATCTTTAAATTGAGGGATGAGAGTAATATCAAGAAAAAGGAATTCAAAAGACAGACTTAATCTAAAACCTTAGGTCTTTTACTGCCTGCCTGGGTATAATAGCCCTTGGTTATCGGTGGAAAAAAAGAGTTTAGACTTTTTTTTGCAGGTTTAAACCTTCCCTTGACAGTAGGGAGCAGCAAGATTTGAACAAGTTACATGCAGCTGAGACCAGCAGATAGCAGAAGAGAATAGGTGAACTCTCTAACAGAAAATATCTCAGTAGAGTTGAGTAGAGCTCAGTAGGGTAAAAGATCTCAAGTTAATGGATAACGTTAGCAGATAAAGTGCATCAATTAGCAGACCTGATTAACATCAGTAGAAGAAACCGTTATATTCCTGGCTCATGTATGCTCACTGCTGGTGTCTCTTACCCAGCTGGTGATATGGTATGGTAACATTTGGGAGCATGTAGTCCTGAATGCATGGGAAATTTTGTCACTTATTTTGCTATGCTATTATGTATTTAATAAATATTTTTTCATTGATTCACTCATTAAAAGTATTTTTCTTTAAGTTCATGTGCCCTCTGGTCTATCAGTGAGAACTTGTGATCTCTTGCTTTGAGTAGCTAATGATCCACAAAGTACCTTGAACATGCTGTGTTTCTGGTACTACACAAGTCAGGGATTGAGTACCCACCAGTGCCCTCACTAGAAACACTCTAAAAAGAACCTACAAGTCACATAGTAAAATCTATACTTAATTTAAAATAGTGAAGTAATATCCACATTGCAACAACTGGGCAAAAAATACATAACTAAGGTAGGCTGACCAAGACTTTACTTCAGGTACTGACATTTGGAGAGCACTGGTAGCACTTGCATCATCATTAGAAACAATGTAGCTTAGCACCTTTAAAAAAAAATCAAGATCAAGACTACATTAGTATAGGTATCTGTTATTTAATTATTGTGGGAGCTATCTGTAACTTAGTAGATAAGTCTTAATATCTCTGAGTATGAGTTGCCTCACACTCAGGAATTTAAGTGATTTCTCATGGCATTAAAGACAGATCCTGATCTCAGGTCTTCTAAACCCTAAGCCTACTACTCTTATATACTAAGCTGTGTTTCCTTTCAGAAAGAATTATTAGTTAACATAGTTCCCTCCAAGATGTGCTCCATTCCCTCTACACTTTCTTGCTTGGTTACTCCATCAGCTCTCATGGATTTAATTATAATTTCTATGCAGATGACTCACAGATTTATATAAGCAGACAGACATCTCTTCCCACAGCTTCAGCCCCCCATCACCAACTGCCAATTAGATATTTCAAATTGGATGTCCCAGAAACATCATAAACTCAACATATTTTAAACATAATTTACTATCTTTACTCCCAAACTCATCTCTCTTTCAAACTTCCCCATTTCTGTTAAAAGCACCACCCTTTTTCTTCAACCTCTTAGCTTTGTAACCTTGGCATTATCTATTATCTTCACTAATCATTTGCCAAATCTTCTCATTCTCACCTCCATAATTTCTCTGTCATGTGATCCTTTTTCTCTTGTCACCTAGTTCAGGCAATCATTTGTGTTTGTCCTTTGTTTTTGGAAAGGACCATGATATCAGGGAAATGATGACATGACTTGTAGTTGACTTTGATTTGAGTGAGAGAGGGCTATGCAAAGTCACCAGCCTCACTTTCTTCTCCATAGCCATCTAGGGATTGGCCAATTCAGTGGCCAGATATAGGACTGGTGATGGCACAGGATGCAATGGGAGACCCTGGTCTTTTAGGCTTCGGCCTTTTCAGGTTCTCACTTCAAGTGAGGTAAAGCCCATTCAGTGAATAGGCCTCTTATTTTCTTGCTTTATGGAGGGGGGAAGGCAGGCCAACTGGAGTTAAGTGACTTGCCCAAGGTCACATGGCTAGTAAGTGTTAAGTGTTTGAGGCTGGATTTGAATTCAGGTCTTCCTGACTCCAGGGCCTGTGCTCTATTCACCACACCACCTAACCCCCCTGAATAGGGCTCTTTAAGAAGTGAGTCAAGAGGGCAGCTAGGTGACACAGTGAGTAGAGTGTTGGCCCTGGAGTCTTAAGGACCTGAGTTTGGATCCAGCCTCAGACACTTAACTCGCACAAAATAAAACCTAGCCGTGTGGCCTTGGGCAAGTTACTTAATCCCAACTGCCCTCCAAAAAGAGCAAAAAAAAAAAAAAAAGAGTGAGTCAAGGGATGGCCCCTTTAATTAAAAAAAATCAAACTGGTTGGGGAAGACTCTCAGGGTTGCCAGTTAAAAGAGAAACAGTTACTATTGACATTCACTCTGAGCTAGGAGGGCCCAAAATATAGCCATTAAATGGAATTTAGGCAAGGACCTACTGTGGTCCAATGTGTGAACTCCAGAGTGAAATGGGTTTAAGGTTTGGTCTAGAGAAAGAAGGAAGGAAGGACCAAAGGAAGGATGGAAGGAAGGAAAGAAGGAAGAAAGAAAATAATCTCACCTAAATTACAGATCATTCTAATTGGTCTTCTTGCCTCAAGTCTGTCTGTACTTCAATCTTTTGTAACACAGCTGCCAAAATAATTTTCCTTAAATTCAGATTTGACCATGTCATTCCACACTAGTAGATAAAACTCCAGAGGCTTCCATTGCCTTTATTTATTTATTATTATTTTTTTGAGAGACAATTGGGGTTAAGTGACTTACCCAGACTTGCACAGCTAGGAAGTATCAAGTATCTGAGGTGGGATTTGAACTCAGGTCCTCTTGACTCAAGGGCCAATCCTCTATCCACTGTCCTACCTAGCTGCTTCCCTCACTCTCCTTCCCCTCCTCCATTGCCTTTAGAATAAAATATAAACTCCTCTCTTCAGCTTTAAAAGTCCTTTACAACCTGACCTGCAGTCTCTTTCTAATCTCATTGCACATTACTCCCTCCCTTCTACTCTGAGAGTTTCTTCTCTCAGTTCTTGAGAGAGCTTTGCAGCTTCCATCTCAGTTCCTTTGCACAAGCCATTGTGAATCCTAGGATACACTCCTGTCTCATTGAACCCTGTTGCTCCTTTAGATACAACTCAAACACCATCTACAATGAAACCTTTCCTGACCTGTTCCCAGATGCTAGTGCTTTCACTCCTTAACTACCTTTTTATTTGACTACCCTGTTTTCATTTTGTATTGATTCTTTTATGTGTATTAGGATATGTATATCCTATATATGTATGTATATCCTATATATGTACACATATATATACATATACATACATATGTATATGTGTGTATACTTGTATTTCCCAACAGAATGTTAACTTGACAGTAAGTTTGTATAATTCTTTGTATTTGTTAAGTGCTTAATAAATGTGATTGATTTGTGATTGATCGATTCTTTCAGCTTCCAAGTATATAGTTCAGAAATCTGGGACTGATGACTTAACTGATAAAGGATACCTAAATATTCTTTTACTATCTCTTTACTGACTTTGGGTATCAACTCATTATATGTATTTTATGTCCTTTTTGGTCTCCTTTGGCAGAGAAAACAAAATAAGAGTTGAGCAGTTACCTTCTCTCTGTCTTCCCTTGTCATCATCTTATCCACCCCAATTAATGGTCCTATCCCTCTCTTTTCTCCAGTGCAGCATAATACAAACAAAACCTCTTATTGTTATTATCTATCCTGACACTATTCTCATAGGAATACACCATGCTTATGCATTCATCCTATTATGTTCTCTTGCTTCTGTCTTTGCTGCATGTCTTTTAAAAATTTAATTTGATTTAAGAATCTCCCATGTGAACACATTGGTCTGTTTAGGCAATTCCACCTTTCTTTCCCATTAGAATTATTTCTTTGTATCTTTAGAATTTCACTTTTGGGGAGCTTTCAATACCACCTAAGCTAATTTCACTTGGAGGATTAGAGACTATTCTATATGCCTTAAAAAAAAAAAACCACCTATGTTAGTATCAGATTCTATAATTAAAAATTATCTTTGCCCATTTTGGGGGGATCAATTGGCCTCTACATGATTTTACTTTGCATTTCTCTAATTATCGTGATTCTGTACATTTTTTCATCAGAATATTTCATTTTCATTGATAGCTTGAGCTTCTTCTTTTGAGAATTGCCTGTTCATATCCTGTTGATGACTCACTTACCAATTGGGGGAATGGTTCTTACTCTGACAATTTGCTATACTTTCTTATGAATTTTGGATATCGGATTTTTATCATATGCTTCATTCAAAGATTGTTATGAAAAAAAATGTAATCAAAATCCTGTATTTTATCTCCTATAATTTGCTCTGTCACAGATTTTTATTTTTGAAGTTATCCTTGCTTCATTCACAGTTTAAAAAGGATATAACTCTATTTTTAATGGTGTATAGTTTTATATTTTTAATGGTGTATAATTTTATATTTAGATTATTATTCCATTAGATTTTTTCTATATTGTGAGATTTTGGGTTGTTTACATTATTTGCCAAATTGTATTCAATTTTCCTATAATTTTTGTTGAATAATGCTTTCCCTAATGCTTTGTTACAATATTGTTATTAAACATTTGAGTTGGTGTTCATTTGTTCTAATTTATCATTGTATACTATACTCTATTCATATTTTGTTATTTTGTATCAGTTTTACTAATTACTGTTTTAGAATATAATTTGAAAACTGAGAGTACAAATTGTCCCTCCTTTTTCTTGTTCATGATTTCCCTTGACATTTTTGAACTTTTATACTCTTCAACTTGAAGTTATTTGAAAACATTGTTATCTTTACTATATTGCCCTTAGCCTAACCATGAACACTGAATAGAAAAATAATTGTTTAGTTTTTTATTTATGGAAAAATGCTTTAGGGTTATTTAAGTTGTATATATGTCTTGGTCAGTTAATTCCCATGTGTTTCATATATTGTGTTAGTATTTTACAATTCATTTCTATTTTAAACACTTTTTTTTCTAACTCTATAAGAAATGCTAAAGGTTTTGCTCCGTCCTTTTATTTTATAAAATGTTTTATTTTTTATTAATTTGTTTATTTTTAGTTTATAGGATTCAATTCCATAGTTCCTTGAGTTTCAAATTTTCCTTCCCTCCCTCATCCCCCTGCCACAATGGCATATAGTCCAGTATAGGATCTGCAAATACTTTCACATTAGACATTAGTCAGGTTACAAAGGCATAGTGTACTAGATGGAATGAAAAATGGTAAAGAGGAAATAAAACCAAACAATGAAAAGAAAAAGATCAAGTAGTTTGCAAATTCAAACTCAGTTCTTTCTAGTTATTTCTCTGGATGTAGGCATCTCCATCATGAGTCTTTTTGGTATTGACTTATATCACTTCATTGCTGAGAAGAGTCCAGTATGTCATAGTTGGTCATAAAACATATATTGTGTCTGTGATTGTATACAAATTTCTCCTGCTTCTACTCTTCTCACTCAGCATCAGTTTATATAAGCCTCTCCAGAGGGAGGTGGGAAATTGGAAAAGAATTTTTACAACCTATGTCTCTGATAAAGGACTCATTTCTAAAATATACAGAGAATTGAGTCAAATCTATAAGAATACAAGCCATTCCTCAATTGATAAATGGTCAAAGGATATGAACAGGCAGTTTTCAGAGAAAGAAATTAAAGATATCTATAAGCATGTGAAGAAATGCTCTAAATCACTATTGATTAGAGAAATGCAAATCAAAACAACTCTGAGGTACCACATCCCACCAGTCAGATTGGCTAAAATGACAAAACAGGAAAATGACAAATGCTGGAGAGGATGTGGGCAAATTGAAACACTATTTCATTGCTGGTGGAGTTGTGAACTTATCCAACCATTCTGGAGAGCAATCTGGAATTATGCCCAAAGGGCTATAAATAATTTCATACCCTCTAACCCAGCAATACCACTTCTAGGGTTATATCTCAAAGAGATCATAGAAGTGGGAGGAAGACCCATATGTACAAAAATATTTATAGCAGCTCTTTTTGTGGTTGCAAAGAATTGGAAATTAATTTCCATCAATTGGGGAATGGCTAAACAAGTTGTGGTATATGCATGTAATGGAATACTATTATGCTATAAGAAATGAGGAGGAGACGGACTTCATATTTTGTAAAATGTTTTATGCTATATACTGCTCTTTTTCAGAAGCTGTTATTTCTATTAATTTCTCTTTGATATTCTAAATAAACCACCACTTCATCTGCTGATAGATACTTTCTCTTCTTTTCTATTTTTTTTTTGTTTATCATGTCTTATCACTATAGCTAGCACCCCCAGGACTATGTTAAATAACAATAGTGAGAGTTGGTAGACTTGCATAATCCATGTTCTGAGTGGAAAGAGGTATCCTTGTTACATATAATATTTGCTCTTTGTGCCAAAATGTTTAAACATATTGTGTTTAATTAATATGTATCATGTTTTATTAGTATCTATTAATCTAAAGTCAGATTATTTTAATTTTGATTTAAATTATTTATTAATAATTGATATAGTTTATAATACTATTATGTAATTGTTAGTTGATATTATTAACATAATATCTTCCATAAATTCTTATTTCAATGCCTACTCATGATATGGAGGTGACTCTGCATTCTGGAAGGCTATTGCAGAAGAGTACAAAGCTCTGGCCGTTTCATATAGGTTAGAAAAGATTTTATTGTAGTCCTTATGACATTCTGTCCACTTTCTATGGACTAGTTAGCTAAGGATGGAGAAGTTTTTCAGCAGAGGACTGGCCACTAAATGATTAAAAATTGCCACTAAGCAATTAAAAAAAATAATTTTAGTACAAGATAGCCTTAGTTGTCCATGGTGCCCTTCTGCTTTTGTAGTCACGGTGGCAGCAGTTCAGGAAAGGGAACACAGAGGTTTTTTGAGTCCCACAGTTTTTAGACCTTCTTTAGACATTGATATATTTGTTGGTACTCTGATATATCTTTGTCCAGATATCAGTGAGGAGATGTACTAGTAGAAGTCATAAATTCCATATATGAATAGTGATAGTTTCACTATAAATGAAACCAGAAGACAAAAGGAAGTTGCAGCTAAATAGAATAGTTCACAGATTATTTTTAGGCAAATAAAAGAGATAATAGAATTGTTTTATAGTTTCACAAAACACTCAGCTGGTGAAGAACATTTGTAAAAAGACAACTATGAAGAAAATTGAAAGTTATGTGCCAAATATATATTGAACAGTATGAGGGAGCAGAAAAATTCTACAAAGAACTCTATAAGATCATTAAAAAAAATTGGCTAGATGATTTTGATGTAAAGATTCAGGAATAGGGTAGGACTATGAAAAATGCAGTGGAAAAAATATAGTTCCAGATTAAGAAATCTAAGAGACTTCCCTACATAGGGACATGATTCCTATATATCATGAAAATTTTGTTCAAAAAGGGAATTGGAAAGGAACCCAAGAGATATGGAGTATACCAAATAACATTACCCCCAAATCAAACTTGACTATATCTTATTATTATTATTCTTAGATGAGAAGTAAATATTTATTTCTGTGAGAGTCCTTTCCAAATACACTGTCTTTGTAAAGTCAGACCATTGTTTTAAGATCCTAGGATCATTTGTTAGAAAACAGTTCAAAATCAAGATCAGTAGAGAGCAATGAACAGGCTGAGAAGAAATGCTCAGCAAGTAAAACAATTGCAACCTGCTTTATTTAAACAAATTATGATGTTTACATGTGAAGGACTTGTGGCATAATAAATCAGGAAGAGGATTCAATTTCTGCCTCTAGTACTTCCTTGTTATGAAACTGTATAAATCATTTAATTCTGTTCTTCAGGAAACTCTTATTACACTACCACTGTTGTTTTACTAAACCTGTATAACTTTTGGGTGAAATCTCCTATTGATATACTGATTCAAAATTCTACCTGATTATCACTGTTGATTCACTCATGAGATTGTTCTTAGTACTGTGATTTCTCTAGGAATTATCTGGAGATTCATTCCTGGACTTATTTGCATATCAAAGGCTATAGCAGGCCTCTGCTTTTCTTTTTAAAATGCTTTAAAACGCAGGTTTAAAATAAATGAAATACATCAATGGAACAGGCTACCCAATGGAGAATCAGAAACAATGAGACTCAATAACCCAGTGTTTGATAAGCTGGAAAACTGTATTGGTAATGGTAATTTGAAGATCTTCCCTGCCCCTTAATAAGCCTAAGGGAATTTAAAGACCCCCTCTGCTTTGAAAATATACTCTGCTGAATATAATAGGCTGAATATAATCACATGGAGCCTCTGATAGGAGGAGTTTGCTGAAGGGTGGAGAGGAAGCTGGGAGTCAGAGCTAGATTAGACTGTTGGGAGGAAAGCATGCTTCCCAGGGAGACAGAGAGACTTGTGAGTAAATATTAGTCTTATCTTGGTTTGTGGGAAGGCTAAAGGATGCTGTGGCTCTCTGTGCTACTGTGGCTCATTAACTTCTTTGCTACTATGGTGGAATCAGCTTACTGGTTTTGGGATTTGGTTTTCTGGTGTTTGAAAAATGTTTTGCTTCTCTCTTCTATATGGAGAGTTTGTTATGTTTTGTGAGTGAGGACATGTATATATATTCATAGTGATCATGGGCACTGTGAATATTGCATTGGCACTACAAAAACATAAATTACATAGGAAAGAACTCCATATTTGATAAAAGTGCTAGGACAGCTAGGAAGCAGTCTGGCAGCAATTAGGCTTAGCCTAACACCTTATAACACAGTTCATAAAACATTCTAAATGGTTATATGACCTTAATCTTTAAGATCATACTATGTAGGGGTGGCTAGGTGGTGCAGTGAATAGAGCACCAGCCCTGGAGTCAGGAGGATCTGTGTTCAAGTACATCCTCAGTCACTTAACACTTGGGCAAGTCAACCCCAATAGCCCTGCCTTCCCCCCTTCCAAAAGCAAAAAAAAAAAAACCAAAGGTCATACTATATAAAGAAATAGAAGAAAAACAGATCATGTACCATTTATAGGTATGGGAGGCATATGTGTTCCTAATCCAACCAGGGATAGAGGCAATTATAAAAGTAAAACATAATTTTGATTACATTAAACTAAAAGGCTTCTGCACAGACAAAATTAATACACTTGGAATAAGAATGGAAGTAGTTGAATGAGAAAAAAATCTTCACATCTAATTTCTCTGTGATGGTTCATAAAATTTATTAACTATTAGCACATATGTGTACATTACATATATGTTGCACATATGTATGAAATGCACATATGTGCATAAGTACATCACATATGTTTATTATACACATAATGTGATAAAATACATGTACATGGTGTATACACTTGTTATATATGATATGTGTTTATGCATATACATATATATAAACAAAAAGGCATTCCTCAGTAGATAAGTAATCAAAGGATGTGAACAAACAGCTCTTAAAGAATTGTAAACTGCTAACAGCCACATGAAAGGATGTTTCAAATAACTAAAAATGAGAAAATATCTATAAAAGAGATATGTGAAGACAGTCTCATCTCATCCCCTTGTAGTGGTGGGAGGTCCTTAAGTGTTGCACTTCGCACATATTTTCAGACTTTTTTTTTGACATGTTGATCAACTATGCTGATTTTTTGCCTCTTTTTATTTTTTTTTCTTTAAAAATACCATTTGTTATAAAGATTGGCTGTCTGGGAGGAAGAGGAGAAAGGATTTCTTTTGGAAACTGTGCTAATGTAAACCAACAAAAACAATTAAAAACTTATTTAATAAAATTAAAATGCTTGAAATTGGTTTTATTATTTATGCTTATATGTAAAAGTTATATATTCATACACACATGTATATACATGTATATACAACATGTGCATACACACAGGGCGGGTAGGTGTCGCAGTGAGTAGAGCGCTGGCCCTGGAGTCAGAAGGACCTGAGTTCGGATCTGGCCTCAGACACTTAACACACACAAACAAAAAACTAGCTGTGTAGCCTTGGGCAAGTTACTTAACCCCAATTGCCCTCCAAAAAGAAAAAAAAAACATGCATGTACACATACATATATGTAACATTTCTAGTTTGGCTGGGTAGAAGATAAATAATCCTTTTTGGATTTTTTCTGTCCTCTCATTTTGTATGAATAATTCTCTGTCTTTTGATTTGATATATCTTGATATGGGATAATATTCTTCTTGGCTTAAAGATCTTCTAAGAAACTGGATTCTGAAGACAATATATTTGCCATGTGAGTTGAGCTTGTGTGAATTACTCTTTTTTTGAGTGCTGATGTTGAATTCTAGTGATCTGTAATCTGTCACTTGATCTTAATAGCTCTGGGAAGATTTCTTATCCAGTTCCTTAAAAATGGAAGCTAAATTCTATCTATATTTTTTCACATAAGGAACCAATGACATAGTATAGGGAAAATACTTTCTAACCCGCAGAACACTCTATAAAGGTATATTTATGATGTTACAGGTAGAAGGTAGTAGTAGTAGTTATAATAGTATCATCTCTCTACTTTCTGAAATCTGGTTCTATCACATTACATATGAAGTTTTCAGGTCTTTCAGGTCTTATGTCTTATTTTGCCACATTTTCTACTTTTGTTGTTGTTGTTGACTCATTTTAGTCACATCTGACTCTCTGACCTCATTTGGGCTTCTACTTCTACTAATTGCCCTTCATCCTGAAAATTTTATTTCCAGTTGATTCTTGTATTCAAATTTTCTACAACTTTTTCCAATCTGTTGTTGTTATTTAGTCATTTTAGTTATATCTGATTCTTCATGACTCTATTTGGGGTTTTCTTGGCAAAGATACTAGAGTAATTTGCCATTTCTTTCTCCAGCTCCTTTTACAGATGAGGAAACTGAGGCAAACAAGATTAAGTTACTTGCCCAGGTGTAATGGGAAGATCTTTCCCATCCATTAATAGGCCCATGTGACCTGCTTGAGTCACTTGGAAGCCTGAGTCACATGAATCTGTGGTAGGAAGAGCTTGCCAAGCTGGTGGAGCAGGAAGGATGGAAGAGAGCCCAGAAGAAGTTGATGAGAGTAGTTAGAGCTAAAAGGGAGAGAGAGGAAGCAGGCATTGAACTGTGAGTGTTCACTTGTGGGAAGGACCTAGCAGGGGGAAGGCTTGGGGAGGGTGGTGCCCTCTGCATTGGTATTGTGTATAGATTTCTTTGTTACTATGATGGATTTGGCTTTCTGGTGTTGGGATTTGGCTTTCTGGTATTTGAATAAATGTTTTGGTTCTGTCTTCTATGTGGAGAGTCTATTATATTTTTCAATTCAGAAATATACTGCCACATTCATAGCCTCTGTAGACACTGTGAATATTGTGTTGGTACTATACTGGGATAACCCAGCTAGTAAGTGTCTGAAGTCTTACTTAAACTCAGAAAAATGAGTCTTCCTGACCCCAGGCATGGCAGTCTATCTACTGTACCATCTAGCTGTCTGAGTTTCTCCATCACTGTCTTTTATCTGTTGCTTTGTTCTGTTGTGGTTTTCTTTCCCCATATGTTAGACATTGTTATAGATGCTAGGTATTTCTTTACTAAAACCTTCTTATTTTTTAGTGACACCAGATGCTCCTCATTTTTAATAGCATCCATATATCATCAATTTGGATGCGTCTTATGCTAGATTTAGCTGTCATTTCATGAAAGTAGTTGTTATTTTTACTACTGCTGACTTCTCTTCAGGATTTTTTAATATCTAATATTCATCATGGTACAAGGTTTATGTGTGTGTCTTGTATTCTCTTCCTTGTCTTTGTCTGAGAAGCTATTTTCTTTTGAGACTTTTTGGTTATTCTTCTTCCTGTTATTTGTTTTTATTCTGTTTATTTTACTGTGTTTATATATATATATATATATATATATATATATATATATATATATACATGGAGTGGTGCATGATGGAATAGCTGTGATTTTTTTGTGATTTCTCACTCTATCTTGCTGGAATGTCAGTGTTATAAATTACATTTTTTGTTGTAATTAATTTCATTTACAATTATATTTTTGTTGTAATTAATTTTATTCATAGTAATTTCAATTAAGAACTATGTGTTCAATTACAATAAGATTCTCTTAATAAATGGAATCCTACTTTAGGAAGCATTATATTTAGAATCTATAAGCTACTGTTTTAATATACTTTTAGCATTCAGCAAAACTCTGCCTTAGTTACATATATTAAAAGTTCATATAACTAACTTCTATATATCCCAGTATATTTTAAAGGATTGATATTTCAAATTTCATATATATGAACATGCAGGTGCATGGCTTTGAAGTAAGTAAAAAGGATACAGAATTCATTTTCCACTTTTAGCATAATCTTGATCATGTTTCCCAACTCTGATCACATACATCTTTTGTCTAACAAATGACAATAAATATGGATTTCAATGAGCACTTTAACTTCTGCTAACTGTTTAAAGCTGTACAATCCTATAGAAATCCTGCTAGTGCTATGAAATCATACTATTAAAGTAGCAATTCTCATTTAGTGGTTCATGGACCACAAAGAGATTCATGAGGATGATCTAAGGGGTTTATGCTAAAATTTTAAAATGGTACCATAAGCAGTAAATTTCCCAGTTACATTACAAATATCTTTTTCCTGATTTAAGGCTTCTGATGGTAAAAGTTATCATGGTAGGTATTATAAGCAATTAAAAAATACATCTAAAAGAATATTATGAGGGGGTGGAGCCAAGATGGCACAGTAGAAACAGGGCTTCCGAGCAGCTCCCGCTCCCACTTCCACCAATACATGTAAAAAAATGACCCTAAACAAACTCTAGGACTACAGAACACACAAAGTGACAGAGAGAAACTAACCTCTCACTGAAGACAGCCTGGCAGACTGGCAGGAACGGGCAAGTGCAGCGCTCTAGGAGCCAATCCCAGCCCTGCATGGGACCTCAATTTTAGCCTCAGGGTGGCCATGACCAGCAGTGGCTAGAGGTATGTCAGAGAGTGGATCACCAGCAGCTGTGGCGGTTTCCAGAATTATCAACCCATATATGCCAAAGACAAAGTGAGAGGTCAGTGAACTTTGGAAACAGGGAGTCTGGGAGTGTAGTATGGCCTCTACCCTGGGAGGGAAAAGTGGCTGAGGTGCTGTGGCTATGCCACTGATGCTGCCATGGCTGCTTCAGAGCTCCTGGCATGCAGATTATAGGGGGACCAAGTGACCAGTCTGAGGGGCAATCACTCTTGCTTTAATCTGCTTGGATCTGGATTGTGGTCTAGGATGGAGGTCCTGGGATGCATGACCAGTGTGCCAGAGTGTGTGGAGGCTTCAGAGAGGGCAGCCAGCTAATAACTGTGGCAGCTGAGAAAACAACAGCAATACGGGACAAAGCTCCCCTCTCTGGGAGCAGAGTTCTACTGTGGCAAAAAAACTCAAAAGTCAAGTAATTGAGTGGCAACATGAGTAAGCAAAGGAAGCAAAGTAAGCTTAGCAATCTGACTTTGAACTCCTTTTTGGGGGACAAAAAGGACCAAAGCATGCAACAACAGGAAGACAACAAAGTTAGAACTCCTGCACCAAAAGCTTCCAAGAAAAATATGAATTGGTTACAGGCCATAGAGGAAATTAAAAAAGGATTTTGAAAACCAAATAAGAGAAATGGAAGAAAAATTGGGAAAAGAAATGAGAATGATGCAAGAAAATCATGAAAAGAGAGTCAACAACCTGACTGAAGAAAATTACACCTTAAAAAATAGACTAACTCAAATGGCAAAAGAGGCTCAAAAAGCCAATGAGAAGAAGAATGTCTTAAAAAGCCAAATTTGCAAGATGGAAGAAGAGTCTCAGAAGTTCACTGAAGAGAATCATTCCTTCAGAATTAGATTGGAGCAAATAGAAGCTAGCGACTTTATGAGAGAAATCAAGATACTATTAAACAGATCCAAACAAATGAAAAAATAGAAGGCAATGTGAAATATCTCATTGGGAAAACCACTGGCCTGAAAAATAGATCCAGGAGAGATAATTTTAAAATTATTGGACTACCTGAAACCCATGATCACAAAAAGAACCTAGAAATCATCCTTCAAGAAATTCTCAAGGAAAATTGCCCTTATGTTTTGCCCCAGAGGGCAAAATAGAGGTTGAAAGAATTTACCAATTACCTCCTAAAAAAGATCCCAAAAAGAAAACTCCTAGGAATATTATAACCAGATTCTGGGATTCCCAGATCAAGGAGAAAATATTATAAGCAGCCAAGAAGAAACAATTTGAATATTGTGAAAACACAATCAGGATAACACAGGATCTGGTAGCTTCTACACTGAGTGATCAAAGGGCTTGGAATATGATACTCCAGAGGGCAAAGTTGCTGGGACTAAAACCAAGAATCACCTACCCAGCAAAACTGAGTATCATGCTTCAGGGGAAAATATGGCTATTCAATGAAATAGAGAACTTTCAAGCACTCATAATTGAAGAGGGAAGGGTGATAAGGAGGCGGGGAGGGTAAGTGGTTCTGCCAGGGATACCTCCCTGGCATCCAGTCTGGAAGGAATTCACCAGGCTCAAGCAAACTTTGAAGCCAAAATTGTAAAGTTTATTGTTACGCTGTAGAGAACAGCGGGCTAGATTCTTATGGAACCTGCAAACTCGCAGAGGCTGCAGGCATAGTTTTAAGGTGTCAATTATGCTAACTAGGTGAGTAAGGGTGGGATCAGGGAGGAGTTAAGGAGTGGTCAGTGCTCAAAGGACCATACACTTTTAATATCAACTGCGCAGGTGTATTGCCCATTCACTGGGAAATAGCTCAAGCAGGGCTAGCTGGAGGTGTGGTTTTAGGCCTGACACATCACTAAAGAGTGCCCAGTCTGCCTCCCACCAAGGTCATCAGAGACAGTGTGGCTATATAATTGACTAAGGAGTTACCCTATAGATAAGGTATTGAAGAATTTATGGTGGGGCTGGCCACTCTAACTAAGGGAGATAACATTTACATAACTGTTTCAAGCAGAGATAAACAGGTCATAAGTTGTTGCTGGGCAGAGTGCTGGAAGGGGGAAGGGGCAGAGTCAATGCTCTGAGGCTGGGGGGGTGGAAATGTGATCTTATAGACTGCTTTTACAAATTGATTTTACAGACATAAATCCCAAAGCACCCCATTTACAAACTGATGTTACAGATTGATACTACAGACATCTATACATCACAAGGACCCCATCAATAATGAAAAACCAGAGTTGAATACAAAATTTGACATTCAGATACAAGAAACAAGAGAAGCATGAGAAGGTAAACAGGGAAAAATCATAAGGAACTTACCAAAGTTGAACTATTTACATTCCTACATAGAAAAATGATAATTGTAACTTATAAAACTTTTCTCAGTATGAGAATAGTTGAAGGGAATATAAATGTGTGTATATGTATATGTATATATACATATATATGTCTATATAGGAGGTTATAGGGGCATATGAATACATACATGAGTGTGTATATATAGGTGTCCAGGTATACATAGACAGAGGTCACAGGACCAATTGGAAGGGATGATACTTAAAAAGTAAAATTGAGAGGTGAGAGAGGAATTTAATGAGAGGAGATGGGGAGAGACAGAATGGGGTAAATTATCTCATATAGAAGAGGTAAGGGAAAACTGTCACAATGGAGGGGAAGAACAGGAAGGCAAAAGGGAATGAGTCAACCTTCCTCTCATTGAACTTGGCTTAGGGAGGGAATGACATAAACATTAAATAGGGTATCTCACCCTACAGGAGAGTAGGGGGGAAGGGGATGAGAGGTGGGATGATGGGGGGGAGGGAAGTTGGAAGCACATACATTTGAAAAGGGACAGGGTCAAAGTAGAGAATAGAGTAAGTGGGGGTGGAATAGGAGGGAGGGAAATATAGTCAGTCTTTCACAATATATCCACTATGGAAATGTTTTGCATAGCTACACATGTACAACTTATATTTAATTGCTTATCTTCCCAGTAAAGGTGGGTGATGAGGGAAGAAGGGAAAGAATCTCAAATTCAAAGTTTTAAAATCAAATGTTTAAATATATATATAATTTTTTACATGCAACTGGGAAATAAGATATACAGACCCTGGGATATAGATATCCATTTTGCTCTCCTGGAAAGTTGGAGGGGGGGTGGGGAAGATATAGGAGAGAGCAGATTGGGGAGGGGATATTCAGTGGGATTGCTGTTTTGGGGTGGTGGGTAGGGGAGAGTATTATATATTATTATATATTATGTTATAGTAGAAGGAGAGATGGGGAGAATATTTGGAACTCAAAATCTTGTAGAAATAAATGATGTAAACTAAAAACAATCATAAATTTAATTTAAAAAAGAATATTATGATCAGTATGTCAAATAATCCTGGGACTTCACAGAACAATTTTTTGTTGCTGTCCACAGAACAAAAATCTTTAGAAACTACTATAGTAAACCAATAAATTCGTATCAGCAGTTTATGGTGTATTTAAGGATAACCAGCCATAACTCTGTCACTTTCATGGACCTTAGTGTCATTGGGAAACTCTCCTACAGATTTACATATAACCCTGGAAGGAAGTGACTCTGCTTTATATTCTATTCCATGAAAATGTTCTGAGAACCACCTTCTCCCTGTCCTTTCTCCTCCTGTCCCCAGTCAAATTGCCCACTTAAGTTTTTGCCCAACTCTTGCAAAGATTTGTTTTTCCAGTGCTCTCTACCATATTGGTTGGGATGAAAGTCTGATGATTAAGCCAACAGCTGGCATATATCATCATCAAAAAGAAAGTGCATTCTCCTAACTTCCTGCATAGGGGACAAGGATACCATACCTCTTCAGCACCAAAGATCACATCACAGTTCTTGCCCATCATCCATAAGCCACTCTGGTCCAATTATTAGTCACTGCTGGCTATTATGGAAATTCTGCTTCCTTTCTGATCAAGATAGTGTTTGTGTTACTAATTCATTCACTTATTAAGAGACATTATTCACCATTTTATTGAAGTGGAAATAAAATAGTAAGAGAACAGAATATACATATCAGACACCGTACTCTTTTGTAACCTTTTACTTGTTTCTTCTCCCTTAAAATATTATTTTAAAAAAGCAAGCAAGGGTCCTTTTGAAAAATGCATTAGTAACTAGGATTTTAATAACTATTTTGTTTAAATTTCAATTTTAAAAATGTGTTTGTGTGAAGAAATTGCTCATCATATCAGAAACTTCATCATATTAGTAATTCCATTGGAAACTTATTTTTTAAATTAAAAAATGAGACTCAAGATATTTTTTTTTGCTTTTTTAGAGTGAGGAGGGTAGGGCAATTGGGGTTAAGTGACTTGCCCAAGGTCACACGGCTAGTTTTTGTGTTAAGTGTCTGAGGCCAGATTTGAACTCAGGTCCTCCTAACTCCAGGGCCAGTGCTCTGTTCACTGTGCCACCTAGCTGCCCCAACTCAAGATAATTTTAACTTATCGGTTTTCATTTGTCATATGTTTTGAGAATTTTTTCTTATTATTTGTGAATAATGCTTACAAGCAATAATAGATATGCCTCCAAACATTTTTCTCCTTTCACCAACTTCATTTATTGCTCCATTTGTTTAGAAGAAGCCTGATAGCTATGCCTACATATATGTCTATATGTTTATTTATTCAAGTTGGTTTTAATAGAGGCCCCAACAGTTCTTTGCATAAGGAATGTGAATATAGACTTTAAACTTCTCTAGTAAAGTGATGTGAAACAGAATTAGATAGTGTCTGCAATGTGCTTTACTGGATTAAAATATTGGCAAATGCTCATATGGACAATTGTGGGAAAAGGGAAAGAGGTAAAAAATTACAGAAATCTGATGTCTAGGCATGTCATCTAAATAGACTTATTCTATGTTGTCTTGTTATGAAATTGTGCTTTGATTCTTAAAAAGTTTAGAAATAAGTTGTCACTTTCTAGTCTAAAACCTTTTGCTTCTTCTTATTTGTTGTTCCTTGAAAATTTCATGTTTATATTGATGAATTTCATCATTTGCTTGCTTTACATTAAATTCTTGTTACTAATTGCTTTAAAATAATAATACATTCATTTAATAGTTTCTGCTTCAGGAAATTAAAATTAATATGTACTTGAAACTAAAAACTTCCTTTTACTTTTGGTAGAAAAAACTATTGCATTTCACACATTACATTTAGCAGGGAAAACTGAACAAATGCAAACAGCTGCCAAGCCATCCATCCAACATTCTGTTTACTCCTTACAAAGAATGAATTTTCAAGAATCAGACATATGGACATTATATCATGTGTATATGAACACTTGTGAATTGAATCCAAAAAAAGTGCTGATCCAAAACTATGGCTACAGCAATAATCTTGCTACATTAAATTAAAATGTTACGGTCTCATAATATATGCAATTTAATTCAATTCAAAAGAAATTTATTAAGTATTGATTTTGTTTAAGGGACTAATTTTGGCACTGGGGACACAAAGACAAAAATTAAAGAAAAAATCACTACTGTTGAATAAATTATATTATGCTAGGGCAATGCAACAAATAAGTGCTGGGGAGTAAAATAGATAATACAAAACAATTGGAGAAAAGAGAGTATTCTAGGCATGGGAGTCAACATGTGCCAAGTTACAGGGGCAAAAATGACTTCTGTTTGGGGGACAGTTAATAGTATATTTTGTTGTAACAAAAAGCATGTGTAAGGGAACAATGCAAAATGAATCTGGGAAAAGTAGAAAGTATTATTTTGTAACAGATATTATTTTTACAGATAGTAAATACCAGGATGAGGAGTTTGTCTTTTATCCTGTAGGCAATATGGAGTTACTGAATATTTCTGAGTAGGAGAGTAATAGGTTGTGCTTTATAAAGATTATTTTGTTAGCTTTGTGGAGTTTGCATTGGAAAGGAGTGAGTTTGAAATCAGGAGAACCACTTAGGAAGCTATTGCAATACTTCATGAAAGAAGTCATGAGTGGCTGAAGTAGGGTGGTGGTTTGTAAATGGAGAGATTTGGACTAAATGACCTCTGAGGTCCCTTCGAACTCTAAATCTATGATCCTAAGATCATGTCAATGGAAAAAAAAAGAAATGGCTGTGAGGGGTATTACAGAGGCATAACTGATAAGACTTTTCAGGAAATTAAATATTTGGTGGTGAAGAAGAGGAAAAAGTCAAGAATGGCACCAAGGTTACAAACTTCTATTACTGGAAGCATGGTGGAGAACACAACAGGGATAGGGAAGTTTTGAGGAGGAGCAAGTGTAGGGAGAAAGATTGAAATCCTGTTTGAATATGTTGAATTTAAGATACCTATCAGGCTTCTAATCCAGGTGGAGATTCAGGTTGTTGTTTATGCAAGATGAGTTCAGAAGAATGATTATGATTAGGGCAGTATATACAGAACTAGGAGTCATCTGCATAAAAATATTGAAACCATGGGAACTGATGAAAGGGAGTATATATAAAGAGAACATAAGAGGTATCAGGACAGGGTCCTGAGGATCAGCTATGATTTGGGAATAGAAGATAGATGATGATCCAGTAAAGAGCTGAGAAAGATGTCAGATAGATAGGAGAGCCAGGAGAGCAATGTGACTGAAGCTAAAGGAGGAAAGAATGTGTAGAAGGTGAGGGAAGGACAAATGAATGATTAGCAGTATCAGAAACTGCTAAGACCAAGGATAAGGACTGAGAAAAAGTAATAGGCTTTAGTTAAATAAATTATTGTTAACCTTGGATAAAGGATTTTTAGATGAGGACTGAGGACACAGATTGGAAGAGGTTAAAAAAAAATGAGTAGTTAGTGAGAAAGAATAGTCAATGAATATAGATATAGAATGATAATTTCAGGAATGCAAGGTTAAGCCAAAACTTTTTTTAAAAGCATGGATTGATCCTGAGCATTAGATGTATACCATTTACATCTAATTCAGTATCAACTTAATTTATGTTTACCTATCAGTCATATAATAACTAGTGTTTTATAGTATCCTAAGGTTTACAGAGAACTTTGAATGTGATGTTGCTCTGTTTCTAATTTCTGCCATACTGTTTGAGGTTTGGAAGTATTATTCCCACTTCATTCCTATTTTTTCCTCATTATTTTCCTTGACATCCTAGACTTTTTATTTCTCTGAGTTTTGTTTTCAATTTGTCTGTCCCTATAAAGGCCACTCTTGGTACTTTGATACCACTGTCTACAAATTAATCTGGTTTATATAACAATTTTATTGTATTGGTATTCCCCACTCATTAACAATGAATATCCCATAAATTTGTTGTCATTGTTTATGTCTTGAAATAATTTTTTGTAATTCTCTTCATATAAATCTTGAGTGTATCTTATCCTTGACTCTCTCTATTGGTGAGAATAATTTCTATAGCATAGTATTATTTATCCTTTAGGTTTTTTTATATAATTCACTTGAAATTCACCTGAACCAAGTGTTTCCCACCACCCACTCTGCTTTGGTAGATTATTTGTGGTTAGTTCAGTTGCTTTTTCTGAAATTTCTATTGTAGTTTATAAAATATTGCAGTAATATTGAGAGAACTCAAGAGAACGAAATCTTAATCTAGCATTTCTTTTTTTTTAAGCAATTGGGGTTAAGTAACTTGCTCAAGGTTACACAGCCAGTCATTATTTGTGTGTGGGTGCTCATTTTCTGAGGCCAGGTCCGATCTCAGGTCATCCCAACTCCGAGGCCAGTGCTCTTACTCACTGTGCCACCTAGCTGCCCCTTAATCGAGCATGTCTATAAGTAGATTAGATCAGTAAAAGTTTGACCAAAATAATTTTGTCTAGGAAATAAATGAAAATAATTCACCTAGGAAGAATTCTTAAAACAGAGAGTCACAAAGGAAGAAAAGAGGCTAAAAAATGATAACTTAATTGTTGTGGTTACAAATGGCCCAAATGTTCTGGGTCAGAGATATCAAAACTTGAAGCTTGCAAACTCTGTAGTATGATGCTAAGCAGATTGAGATGTAATTGGAAAATATTTAGCAAAATAAATAAAAATATGATACAATATAGATAGTGTTAATCTGTGGTTTTCTAAATCAAAATGAAGCCAGCAGTGATCTGTTTCTATTTGAAATTTGACGCTTCTGTTCCAAGACATCTTTTAAAATTTATTTTGAGCTAGTAAATTAGCATCATTCACTGCTATAGTTGAAATTCCTTGGGTTCAAGGAATTTTAAAATGAGGATATTTGATCAATATCTCCTACTTCTTTTAATTCCTTCATTTAATAGCAAATACCTCTGCAAGTAGGATACTGTGAGATAATGCAAGCAAACTTATTAAGGAAGGGAAAATAAGTTCGTTGATGAGGTCTGTGTATCCAAAAGAAATGCATTGAAGGATATTTTGCCAGGTGAAGATGGGCAATGGTTACAGACCACCAAAATTGCTTCTAGATTGGAATTATGATGTGATAGTTCCCCAGACTGTGGTAGTATAGTAACTTCAAGGATAATTTCTCTTTATCATTTTTTACAGGAAAAATCCTCTCGGGGTGGCTAGGTGGCACAGTGAATAGAGCGCCGGCCCTGGAATCAGAAGGACCCCGGCCTCAGACACTTAATCCACACAAATAAAAACCTAGCCGTGTAACCTTGGGCAAGTTACTTAACCCTAATTGGCCTAAAGGGGAGGCTAGGTGGCGCAGTGAGTAAGAGTGCCGGCCTCGGAGTTGGGATGACCCGAGATCAAATCCGGCCTCAGAAAATGAGCACCCACACATAAATAATGACTAGCCGTGTAACCTTGAGCAAGTTACTTAACCCCAATTGCTTAAAAAAAAAATCCTCTCAGTATTGTTAGGGTGTTGTTTGGTGGGAAGCATGATACTTCTGCTTCTAGAAGGCTTTCATATTCTTCAGTGCAATTTGTAATTTGCTAAAGGAAATGAGAGTATAAAAGAGGAATGTTCCCTAATATACCCTGGGTTGACTAACAAGGAGGATTACGAAGATTCTGATGCTTTGTCAGATGCCCTGGATCCACTTCAGTTCATGTGATCATTTATCAATTCAATTATTAGGAGACAAGATTGTTGTTGTTGTTATTCACTTGTGTCTGACTGTGACTCCATTTGGGGTTTTCTTGACTGAGATACTGGAGTTGTTTGCCATTTCTTTCTCCAGCTCATTTTACAGATGAGGAAACTGAGGCAAACACAGTCAAATGACTTGCCGAGGATGACATAGTAAGTGTCCAAGAGCAGATTTGAACTCAGGAAGATGAGCCTTCTGGCTCTCTATCCACTGCACCACTAGGTCTAGCACCAGGAAGACTTGAGTCACAATCTCCCCTTTGATGCTTACTAGCTGTGTGATGCTGGGAAAGTCACTTAATCCCATTTGCCTCAATTTCCTCATTTATAAAATAAACTGGAGAAGGAAATAGCAAACTACTTCAAGAAAAACCCCAGAAAGGGTCACAAAGAGTTAGATACAATGAAACAACAGTAATAAACTGACTCCAAACCCAGGAAAACAGGAAGACACTTCATTAGCTTGTTTTAAGGGTAAAAGCAAAAAAAAATGGATAATTTATACATATATGTTATATGACAAATCATGTAGGCAGAACTTCCAGGGAATTTAGGAAGAGTGCCAGGAAAATGACCTTGGGTTATTTTCCCAAATGAGAAATCAATGGCATTAAGAAGTTCTGATGTTTCCCATCCCTCCTTGTGAGTGAAGTTAGCATATGAAATGCTAACTCAGATTCCATGGGAGAAAGGAAATTAATAATTTTCTAATACAGAAAGATCATAATAATTACTTATTTCTTTAAAAAGCTATGTATAAATGTGTATATTCATCTGTATATTCTATTGCAAGCAATGTGGATTCATCAGTATTACTCAGATTTAGTAAGGATAACACATGCAGGCACAAAATTCTAATAAGCCAAATCATAGCTTTATATACATAATAAGAAGTAGTAGAGAACTATAGGGACCTCACATTATGGAGAACATTGCAGCAGTCAAAACTTTATTGACTCTACAGCAGGTAGAGACACGTTGAAAGTCAAAGTTATGAGGCATGAGAGGATATGGTTTCTGCTACCATTCTGCTAGTTCTAGAGATTACTTTTTTATTTGGATAGAACATGATCTTGTTGGTGCTAGTATCCTTCTAACTTGTAGATCACAACCCCTCTATACCTTGTAATCCTGTGCAATTCTTGTCCATGTTTTTCTGAAAAATTTTCAAAGATGATTCATAGAGCATACTGGGTGTCTTCTGGTTCTCTTTTTTTGTGTGTGTGTGCCAATTTTATACATGAGTTGCAGTCTATCATACCTTAATCTTTAAAAAAAAATTTTAGTCATTTATTTTTCTCCCAATTTCCCCCCCTACTCACCACCCCAAAATAGCAATCCCACTGTATATCCCATCCTCCAATCCTCTCTCTCACATATCTTCTCCCATACCCCCTCTGACTTTCCAGTGGGGGACAGTGCATCTCTATGCCTCAGTGCTTGTATATCTTATTTCCCAGTTACATGTAAAATAATATTAATAATAGTGTATATATATATTAAATATTTGATTTTTAAAGCTTTGAATTGCAGATTCATTCCCTTCCTCCTTTGTCACCCACCTTTATTGGTAAGATAAGCAATTCAATATAGGTTGTACATGAGTAGCTATGCAAAACATTTCCATAGTGGATATATTGTAAAAGACTGACTATATTTCCCTCCCTCTTATCCCACCTCCCACTTGTTCTATTCTCTACTTTAATCCTGTCCCTTTTCAAAAGTGGGTGCTTCCAACTCCCCTCCTTTGTAGCCTGCTTTCCCTTCCATCATCCCCTCCTCTCTTCCCCTTCCCCTCTACTCTCCTGTAGGGTGAGATACCCCATTTGGTATGTATATCATTCCCTCCCTAAGCCAAATTCAATGAGAATAAAGTTGACTCATTCCCTTTTGCCTTCCTGTTCTTCCCCTCCATTGTGACCATTTTCCCTTGCCTCTTCTATATGAGGTAGTTTACCCCATTGTCTCTCCCCATCTACTCTCATTATATTCCTCTCTCACCTCTTAATTTCACCTTTTAAGCATCATCCCTTCCTATTCAATTGGTCCTGTGCCCTCTGTCTATGTATACCTACACACACACACACACACACACACACACACACACACACACACACACACATATATATATATATACATTCACATATTGCCATATACCCTCCTATATAGACATAAATATGTATGTATATTTATATATTTTTCTATTCCCTTCAACTATTCTCATACTGAATAAAGTTTTATAAGTTACAATTACCATTTTTCCATGTAGGGATGTAAATAGTTCAACTTTGGTAAGTTTTTTATGATTTATTCTCCCTGTTTACCTTCTCATGCTTCTCTTGTTTCTTGTATTTGAATGTCAAATTTTCTATTCAACTCTGGTTTTTCCATCAAGAATTCTTGAAAGTCCTCTATTCCACTGAATGACTATATTTTCCCCTGAAACATACTACTCAGCTTTGCTGGGTAGGAGATTCTTGTTTTTAACCCCAGCTCCTTTGCCCTCTGGAATATCATATTCCAAGCCCTTTGATCCCTCAGTGTAGAAGCTACCAGGTCCTGTGTTATCCTGATTGTGTTTCCACAATATTCAAATTGTTTCTTCCTGGCTGCTTGTGGTATTTTCTCCTTGATCTGGGAATTCCAGAATCTGTCTATAATATTCCTAGGCATTTTCTTTTTGGGATCTTTTTTAGGAGGTAATTAGTAGATTCTTTCAACCTCTATTTTGCCCTCTGGGGCAAAACATAGGGCAATTTTCCTTGAGAATCTCTTGAAGGATGATTTCTAGGTACTTTTTTTTATCATGGCTTTCAGGTAGTCCAATAATTTTAAAATTATCTCTCCTGGATCTATTTTCCAGGTCTGTGGTTTTCCCAATGAGATATTTCACATTGCCTTCTATTTTTTTCATTTGTTTGGATCTATTTAATAGTATCTTAATTTCTCATAAAGTCACTAGCTTCTGTTTGCTCCAATCTAATTCTTAAGGAATGATTCTTTCCAGTGAGCTTTTGAGATTCTTTTTCCATTTGGCAAATTTGGCTTTTTAAGGCATTCTTCTCCTCATTGGTTTTTTGAGCCTCTTTTGCCATTTGAGTTAGTCTATTTTTAAGGTGTTGACTCTCATTTCATAATTTTCTTGCATCATTCTCATTTCTCTTCCCAATTTTTCCTCTGCTTCTATTATTTGCTTTTCAAAATCCTTCTTAAGCTCCTCCCTCTATCGCCTGTAAGCATCTTATTATTTTCTTGGAAACTTCTGGTGCAGGAGTTCTGACTTCATTGTCTTCCTCCTGTGCCATGCTTTGATCCTTTTTGTCCCCAAAATAGGAGTGTAAAGTTGGGTTGCTCTGTTTGCTTTGCTTCCCTCATTTGCTCATGTTGCCACTCAATTACTTGACTTTTGGGCTTTTTGCCACAGTAGGACTCTTGCTACCATTACGGGGAGCTTCGTCCCAATCGCTGGGGTTTTCTCTGCTGCTAAGGGTATTAATTGGGTGCCCTCTCTGAAGCCTCCACACACTGTGGCGAGCTGGTCACACACCCCAGGGCTTCCACCCTAGATGACAATCCAGATCCAAGCAGGTTAAAGCAAGAGTGATTACCCCTCAGACTGGTCACTTGGTCTCCCTACAATCTGCAGGCCAGGAGCTGAAGCTGCCATGTGGCAGTGCCTGCATGGCCACAGTGCCTCAGCCACTTCTTCCCCCAGGGGATAAAGGCCAATGGCACTTCCAAACTACTGAATCCCAAAGTCCACACTGCACTGACCTCTCACTTTGTCGTTAGCATCTATGTGTTGATAATTCTAGAAACTGCTACAGGTGCTGGTGATCTGAAGCTACTGAAGCCAGTGGCTGGTCAGGCCTGCCCTGAGGCTAAAAGTTCTGGCTTGTGGGGACCTGGGGTTGGCTCCCAGAGCATTGTGCTGGCCCTTTCCTGTCGGCCTGCCAGGCTGTCCTCAGTGGGAGGTTAGCTTCTCTGTGTCATTTTGTAGGTTCTGTAGCTCCAAAGTTTGTTTAGAGTCACCTTTTACATGAATTGGAGGACATGGGAGCCGGAGCCCCTTGGATGTCCTGTTTCTACTCTGCCATCTTGACTCCGTCCCCCTGTCATACCTTAATCTTAATATATAAACCTTCTTTCAGGTTATACATCTCCTCAATCATGTTTTGACATCACTTTTTAAATGTAAGTCATCATTTGTAGCATGCTACATCCTACTCATATCCATTATTCATCTTTCCATTTCCCTTAAGGTAACCTATAATTTTGCTTCTTTTAAGAGCTTCTTTGTTTCATAATTGTTAACTATATGACATCATAGTATGAATTTTATCAAAAAGATGAGTGTTTGCAGAAGCAAACAGATTGGAATTGCTAAAGGTTCATAGTTTCCCAAATATAATTGTCTGTAGTTTTTCTTCTCTCCACTTCTTGGTCCATCTTATTTTTCATCTGTAGTGACTTGAAAAGGAAGAGGTACATACACATACATATATACATTCACACTTATGATTAACATACTTAAGGAGTTACTTATTGGGCTGCTTATTCAACTGCAAATCATTATTTGGATATATTTTTTAATCTGGGCAATCAAACTTTGATTTTCCAGTTTTTAGGGACAGGCTAACCTCTTTTGAGTGACTCTAGATCTTAAAAACAGCCCTGTATTGCTCTGGGGTTAAATGAATTCCTGTCACTGCCACCCACAAATAGAATTTTTTGGAGAACCTTACCATTACTAAGGGCGTCCCTTGTCTCTTTGGACTTGGCAGAAGACACTATTCCTGAACCTGGTAAACCACTTAATAAGCATATTCCTTATGGTTTTATGCCTTGCTTTATGTTGATACTTAAAGGTTTATTGAAAGGTTATATCTGATACATCTTTTATGATTTTAGTGTATGTAATGATGCCTTTTATGAGAAGAGTCTTTAAAATTTCATTGGACTATGCCAAATCATATGCTTTTTATAAATTGTCAAACAATAGCTATGGTGGAAACTTATATTTTATATACTGATTTAGAGCAGTAAACAGGAGAAAATAATATATAAAATCTTGCATATTTTCCTTTCATGTTTTTGCAAAGCTTTCCTTGAAATACAGATACACCATCATTATATAGAATTTATAGAGATTATAAAGTCATTTTGGCTGGTAATTATTCATGTCTTCTTAGATAATTTTTATAGTAGTATTAGCCATAATCTTCTTCATTTATTTGGAATCTCCCTTTGTCATGTCTTGAGAATAGATCTCTAAGTGCCTTTGAGATTTTATTGCCTCCTGCAAGATTTCCTTAGACTGTAATCAAGATTGGTAAAGTCTAACCTTCTTGATTTCACCTTAAGTACCATTGCCATTTCCTCACATTGTATAGCAAGATACAAATGCTGGTAGAATCTAAATGTGGTGAGTATTGGTCATCAAAGAAAAGAAACAAGCATTTCCATTTCATTTCTATTTTTTGTACTTTCAGTTTCATTTATAAATGCTCTTTGGATGACTTGGCCTACCTAAGTCTTACACAAAATTCTTTGTGGTTTCTAGGCTTTTTCAGCATTTTCATCATGTTGACTGTTTTCTAATGGTTGAGGTTCTCTAGGTCCACAAAAGTCTACTCCATTGTCTTAATGTGGCATGGAGATGACCATGTATTCTTGAAAAATTTCCAAGAGAGTACAAATTTGACCAGATTTTACTAGGTTGTATAGGTCTGAGTATGGTCATATTAACATATTATCTCTGTTTTCAAAGGGTCAATCTAGTCACCTAGGTCATGATTTCTTTGACCAAGGACATATGAAATATATAAAAATGTTAAAAGTTCTGTGTGACATCATAGCTGAAAGGAGGCAGAAGGTGCTCAGAATCACTCACTTTTTAGACCATGAATTGTTGGTATTCCAATACATAATTTTTACCCAAATAAGTTGTTGCTTTGAGGGAAAAACTGAACCAAATCTGTATGGGAATCATCACTAGGAATAAAATGAGAAGACCTATACAATTTGTAGTTAAATTGAAGGAAGACTTGCAAATTCTCAAAGAAACAAATGAAAGAACTGGTACAATTGGTTCCCTTATGTCCTGTGAAATTATGTTTCTTGTCATTGGGCATAAGATGAAACAAACTCTGATCACATGCTTTATTAAACTTCTACTTAGCTGCAACTCAAGACTCTTTGTACTTAACTAGGTTGGTCCTTAGACAGCAGATATAGTCTGTTGTCTGACCCCTCTAGATGAAGCCTTCTCTGCTTAGCTGAACCTCTCAGCTCTTCTGTGTTGCTAGTATGGCTTTCTTGAATCAAGGGTTACTCCAGGCCATGATGAGGCTTCAGAATAAGACTTTGATGGAAGATAGCTTATTGTCATAAAGGGATAAGAATTTTTATAGTGTAGAGAAGACAATATACACACTTTTAGGGCCTTATATTTAGTTTTATATATGTTTATAATAAATATTCATTTTATATTTCCCCCAATACAGTAAATTTCCATTTGAATGCAGTGTGAGCTTTTGCAGTATAAGTAGTCCCATATCCAAGTATCTGATTTATAGCTGAATTGTAATATGGAAGTGTGAGCTAAAAAACTAAAATTTTTATTTTATATGACATTGAATGATTTTTCCTCAAGGGTATATAGGTGTAGTTTGTTTTAAGTTATAGATTAGAACACTTACTGCAAGTTCCGTCAGGGCAAAGCCTAGGTTTGGTCTACATTTTACTTTTCCCTCAGCACCTAACACAGTATTCTACAGACATGAGATGATAAATGCTTAGTGAATTGAATAGCTATGTCCTGAAATAACTTTTCATATGTGCTTATGGCATAACTAGCATCCATGGGATGCAATTAAAAGAAGAAAGCAGACCAAATCCACTAAGAACATTTTCCAGATTCAAGGAATTCTCCTCTACTTCTGGAGCCTGGTTTTTGGCCCAGTGGAGATAGAAGTTCAAAGGCACACTAGTCAGTTCAATGAAATAAGTACCTTAGTTATCCATTAAATTTCTTTGTAAATAAAGCATGGTGAGTTTTCCTTTGATCCTCTGAAGATAGAGCCCAGCATGCTATCCTGAGCCCAGTAATGAAAGTAAAAGAGTCTGCTTAAAATGAAGCATGCCATCATCATATAAAGCATTCAAACACTTTTGAGCTGAAGCAGAAAATTTCTTCTAAATTAAACCCCAACTTTTTAATTGTATCATAGTGCATTGAGGGTTAGTAATTGGGTTATTTATGATAAAAAAGGAGATAGCATTGGCCATTTTGGAAAAATGTTACATAAATCTCAGCATGAAATAATTATTTAATATTCTTAAATTGTTGTTTTGATTGTTTAAAATTTCCATCCAGCATTCTTTTTACCTCTTAATTTAGTATCTGTTTAAGAATCCCCTCGATGATGTTTCCAGAGAGTTAGATAATTTAATTTATAATTCAACTAAAATTTTCTCTATATTTTTATATTTTCTTTTTAAATTTTGATTGATATGTTTGCTCAGATATTACCTTAATTTCTGAATATATACTTCCTCTACATAGCAAATCATCATTTGTAACAGAAATATTTTTTTTTTTAAAGCAATTGGGGTTAAGTAACTTGCTCAAGGTTACACGGCTAGTCATTATTTGTGTGTGGGTGCTCATTTTCTGAGGCCGGATCTGATCTCGGGTCATCCCAACTCCGAGGCCGGCACTCTTACTCACTGCGCCACCTAGCCGCCCCTTTAGGGCAATTGGGGTTAAGTAACTTGCCCAATGTTACACGGCTAGGTTTTTGTTTGTGTGGATTAAGTGTCAGAGGCCGGCTCCGAACTCAGGTCCTTCTGATTCCAGGGCCGGCGCTCTATTCACTGCGCCACCTAGCCGCCCCGTAACAGAAATATTTAAAAAAGAAAGAGAAATAAATAATACTGCTTAGGAAGATTGACCAGTCCATCACCTGAATGACAGGAGTGCAATATTCCCCTTCCATAGTCACCCACCTCTGAAAAAAAGGGAGGGAAGTGGGCTTTGTTATCTCTTCTGGAAAGAGCTTGATCATTAAAATTTCACACCTTCAGTTCCACTTTTTCCCCCCTTCTTTCCATTTACTTAGTTCTGATTATAGTGTATGTGGTTTCCTTGTTCTACTTACTTCCTTGTGTATATTTTTCTGCTTAGCTCATGCTCTAGGTGTTCACACAGGTCTTCTCATGCTTTTCTGAATTTGTTATAGTAATTGTTTCACATAGATAATTAATATTCCATTATATTTATGTGCCATAGTTTGTTTAGCCATTCCCTGACTGAGGGACATCTGTTTTGTTTGTAATTCTTTGCTATTTCAAAATGCTATTGTGAACATTTTGTTGTATATGGCCCTTTACTTTTTATCTTTGACTTCCTTGGGTAAATAGTTAGGGGTAGGCTTTCTGGGTCAAAGCTTCTCCATATACTTCTGCACTATCACTCTCAGCTGGTTCATATGAATCAAATATTAAGTGGCTGATAGCAGGACTGACCCAGGCAAAATGATGAAATAGATAGGTTTTCTTTGGTGTCCTTTGCACTATGTTGTGCTTGTATCTTTCGCTGAAAGTAAGGCATGTCCTGTGGATTCTTTCATGAATGTTTATTTTTCCTTCTGTTTTGCAAAAGTAATTATTTTTACATTTAGTTACCTCCTCTTTGAATTTTAAATGAGTGTATTTGATCTTAGTTTCGAAATTTAGGAAAACCTGGGTCATAGGTAAAAGCAGTATAACTAAAATTTGTATCTATATACACACATACACACAAAAGGAAGTAAATAAATGTTTAAGATTGTATTCTAGTCATAATACTTCCACAAAAGAAAGTAAATAATAGTTAAATGCATATACTTTCATTCAACTGACTTTTAAAAATTTATAACACTATTCTCTATTACTACTGGTGAAATTAGGTCTCTATATTATTATCTGGTATTTTGTGAAATCTTTGGTGTATCTAAGCATTAGATTTGAAACAAGTTTATTATAATGCAACAATTTGATTTTTCTCTCTCTAAATGATATTTAACTATATTAGCAGAACTGACATGTAGGGGATAGATTTGGGATCCATTTTAAGTTTGTACTATTCAAGAACCCCCTGAATTTCCAGGTCATGGAAATGGAAGTTAAAAGGTACCTCTGCTCTATAGATCTGTTTATTATTTTGCAATTTTCATTGGGGAAAGGTGACTCATAATTTAATTTTATGCCATTGATTTCATGTTAATTCAAATGTAGCTAATATTTACTAATAAGGGACAGAGGTAGCATGAATAAATTACTAATTCAAAACCCAAATTTTACACATTTGTTTCACCCCCTTTTCTCCTTCAAATATCCCTTTATAAGCAGAACAAAAGAGATGGTTGTGGAATTTCATTTCCTTTATCTACCTTATTCTATAAGAGAAGAGCAGACCTCTAACAGAATGACAAAAGGTAAATGGTAAGAGTGAAAAGAACAAAAAATTATGAATGTGTTTTATCTACACATTGGACAAATAAACCTGGGATTATTAGCAGTTAATTATATTTGCCCTATTCTGAGACATTCAGAAATGAGGGAGTTAGCTGTGGACTCCCATATTAGTACTGTTCTTTGTTGCAACACTTTAAAACTATGGACTTGGACTAAGTGATCTCTATGTTCCCTTTCAACTCTATACCTAAGGAGTAGATTAGTTTCCATATTAATTACTACATTTGGGACAATAATCTACTTTCTTAAATGACCTTTCAATTTTTCTATAAATACAGCACAGTGTTATGATGAAAATATAGTTATCCACATTAGCTGAAAAAATAGATTATTTCTTTAGGAGATGGACTTAGATTGATAGGCATACCAGGGAATTCACATCTGATAATAATGAAAATCAAATTAGAAATTATGTAACATTAACTGACACAGAATGAAGTGAGCAGAACCAGGAGAATATTGTAACACAAGTAAATGACTTGGCTATTCTCAGCAACACAATGATCCAAGACAATCCTAAAGGATTGTCATGATGAAAAATGCTGTTTCCAGAAAAATAACTGATGGCTTCTGAATACAGACTGAAGAATATTATTTTACTCTTTGTTTTTATTTTTGGTTTAAGTTTTCTTCCACAAAATAATTAATATGGAAAATGTTTTATGTGATTGCACACATATAACGTATATCAGATTGCTTACCACCTTAGGGATGGGGAAGTAGAGGAAGGGAAGGATAGAATCTGGAATTCAAATTTTTTTTTAAAAAGAATGTTAAAATTGTTTTTACATGCAATTGGAAAATAAAATATTATTTAAAAAGAATATTTGTGCACAAAAATTCTGTTAACAGAATGCTGTCCTTTTTATAAGCTACTCATATATCCTAGTCACAAAATCTCTTGTCTCTATTCCCATCTATATAGTAGAAGGAAATAGAAGTCAACTTGAGTGGTAAAGGGAGTTCCTGCAACTGGTTTCAAGAATGTGTGTGTGTGTGTGTGTGTGTGTGTGTGTGTGTGTAGATATGTCCCTCAATGCCTATATATATATTTATATATGTGTGTGTGTATCTATGTATATCTCTCTATCTCTCTATGTATCTATCTATGTATCTATCTATCTATCCCAGGGAGCAGGAGTTCATGGAACTGGGATGAAGTCCAACTTGTAGAGACAGCTGTTTTAATAGTATGCTGCTGCACTGGCTCACTGCCAGAGGGGTTTCAAGCTGAGGCTTTGGATGCCCCTGTGCAGGGGAAGCAATAATCAGATATGGTTCTCTTTAGAGAACAATAAGATTTACAAAGAGCTATAATGTATCAAGGGTCCAGTTCTCTTAACCACCTTGTACCTCCTCTCCACTCTTTCCCCTCCCTCATCCACCTTTGAGGAGATCCCCAGGATGAAATCCCTATAACCCCAAGAAATTTGTGTGATCTCAGATTTTCTACAAAGTTTTGGGCTTGCCATAGTTATGTGCTTATTAGGAACGCCTTCATTTACTAGCTGACCTGCCAAATGGTCACCCACTTAAGCTGTTTCTATGTACACATTGTGACTAGATGACTGCTTTGTCCTAGAATTGTTTAAAAGTGCAGCTTCCAAAGTTGAAATCCTCATGTGGGAGCTGGGAAAAGGTTATATATACACACTGTTCTCATTGATGGACTCTTGAATGTGCTACTTTATACCAGGCCTAAAGAATGAAATTTAACATTCAAAGAATCAAAGAGAATGAGTGAAGATAAGGAAAGGGAATAGAAACAGGAATCAAAGATGCTGATGATTTTGAGCCAGAAGAGGAGAGCTAGAATGCTATTTTTTTTAAAGGAAGGCATCTCCTTTAATTAAAACCCTTATTAAAATTCACTTCTTTCAATGAAGGCTTTGTACTCCTATAGACACCTTGTAGATTGAATAGCTTAGCTGGGAGCTAATGAATAACAGAAGAAAATTGACACCATGTCTAAAGTGAAGAGCATTGAAACCAAATGCTCTATCATCATACTCAATACACTTAATTGGTCCTCCTAAACAGTATATTGTAGTGGAAGGAACATTTAGAATTTGAAGACCTGGGTTTGAATTCCAACTTTGTTATTTAGTGCCTGTGCCTTTGAAGAAGTCATAGCTTCTCAGAGTCTTATTTTTCTCATCTGGGAAATAAGAGTTGGATTAATTTATCTCTAAGGCCCCTTTCAGCTCTAAGTGCTTTCTATGATCCTGTGATACTCTTGGTATTGACAACATTAATTTTGTGAGTTTATAAAAGCATAATTATTCATGCTATTAATTTATAACAAATTTATAATTCATTTTCTGATAGCATGTGAGGTGCTTCTAATCACGCTGGAAACAATAGGTATACAGTACATACTGACTCTTCTTACCATGACTAAGAGCCCTGACTTATGTCCTGAGTGAATTTGTCTAATGGTAAAGTGCTATATAAATGCGAGCTATTATTTTTAGTGACTTAAAATAATTTAGGGCTTAATTGGAAGAGGATTTGGCAGTGAGTTTGGGTTAGTGGGGAAAAACAAGACAAATTAAAGGAGGCTTTTTCAGAACATATGAAAGATTTAATGGGGCTAGATGTAGGAACCCAAAATCTGACTGAAAAATGCAATATGATTGGTAGAAAAACCTGTCAAACACAACTACATTCTGATTAAAGAATTATAATTATTGTAAACCTTAGTTATTATAAAGTTACTTCACCAAACTTGCAAAATTTGTTAAACCAATTAATTTAAAATGAATAAAATAGAAATGAAATATTTTAAACTTTAATTAAACAAATTTAATGTGCATTTCCCTTTTATCCAGTACAATCCAAATGAGGATTACATATATTTTTACTTGGTTTCTCACACTATAGTTAAGGGAGAGAACTGGAACCTAGAAAGGGAGGTGATATAGCAATAAGGAAGGGGCAGGCTAAGGGTATTAATGAAAAATTCAAATGGTGGCAGCTGCTCACCATTCCATTCTCTCCCAGTTCATTGCTAGGAGAATGCAATCTGAGAGGAGAGAGAGAAACTTTCTTATCCCCTAAATGAATTGGTGGGGTAGGGAGGAGGTAATAGACACATACAGAAGACTTAAATAGAAGCAGCTGCTAACTCCTCTGGGTAGCAATTTGACAGCTATTTAATTGAGTCTAGTGGAACAGTTTTATTTGACAGGTGAAGCATCTAAACATATTATTATGATCAAATATTTGGACCTCTAACTTTTGCTAGTCTTTACTTTTAGAGATACAATAGTAGATTTCATAAAGGGAATTCATCTTATATGAATATAACCAGATATTGAGACTGATTTCCCCATGAGCAGCACAGATTTCTGGGAATTGTAGTTTTGACAGTGTGAGTTTTCCCTTTCCCTAGGCAGAATAATGCTAGACTATAGTGGAGGATGCTGAGTCCAAACATCTGAGTGCAAAATTCAGATTGGGTTTAAAGAAACGCAAATATGATGATGTTAGCATAATGGTGAGCATCAATGTGATGATCAGAAAGATGGAAGCATTCCAAGGGTTGTTTTAAATGGATACACAATAATTGGGAATGTTGGTCCTGCTAGAGCTCTTTTTTGCTCACTGCTCTGCCTAATCAGATTCCTGAGAAATGGTGTGAGGTGGGAATGGATTGAAGCTGCTGGCAATTTTTGCTCCTTGATATCAGTGAAAGGATAGTGAAGGTTTAAGTCCCCCTTTCCCTATCCTGGCAGGTGGCAGGCATAGCCTCCATGATTTCTCCATTTCATCAAGATACTTATAATTCCTGCTTTTGTTTCATGTCAAACTATAACTATAAAACTATAACTGTCCTGAAATGCGTGTCTTTTAATTTTGAACAGAGGGATGACAATGGAGTGAAGCAATGAATAGCTTGAAATAGAAAGAATTAAACAGGACAGGGGTTTGAATCTAATACTTCATCCTGGCTTTGAGTGATCTCAGCTATAATCATGAGGAACTAGAGGTTTTGGTCTTTTAAGAATAACTTAGAAGCTCCTAAATAACAGAAAGACCAACCACATGACTCAGGACCATTTGCTCTTAGGATAAGGAGTTGTGGGTAAACAAGATTTGGATGGTGAAGAGTGCCCATATACTCAGTGCAGCTTCTTGCATCCTAAATGAGTAACAAAATATAGGTGTAGACCTAGGAAATTCATTAAGTCTTCTGTCTGGTAGGAGGAGAAATGAAGGATATCGAAGGAATGACTACACAAAAGAAATTACAAAAATTGGAGCTACTCCATTACCTATATAACCAATCTTCTCAGATAGTGTCATCTGCTGATTACTTAAGGAACCTGAATGTGCCATTAATATGAAAAGATATTAGTGTGTATTTATAAACTGTGAGTGTGCTAGAATTTAAAATTCAAAAGAGTGAATAAGTCATTTATTAAGCTCTTACTATGTGTTAAGCACTGGGGATCCAGATAGAAAAGCAAAGTCCCTATTTTCAAGAAACTCTCTGGGGCAGAATATACCTATAGAATATTTGAGCTATAAGTCAGATGGAAAGATCCCCTGGTCTCTTGGATATAGTGGCAAAGCCAATGGTAATGCCTCTTCTTTAATGTTATTTACACTATTAAAATTTTATCTGTTTCTGATATTGAACTGTTTGACTGTACCAAGGATTTTAATGGCAAGAACTTTATTTTCTAGGTCTTCAATACATGTGAATGGAGCACCTGCAGGAGCAGTTGACAGACTGCACTTTAAAAAAAGGTTCCTTCTCAGGATGATGACTGAGTTCACCAAACTAAAACCATTGCTATTCCCAAGGTTTTTGAGTTAAGGATCTGAAGAGAGATAAAGGTCAAGGTATAGTGGTGGGGGATTAATATGTTCGATGCTTGCTACCTTCTCTCTCCTGCAGGATGTCTTGCTGCTTCAACGAGGCTGACTTTCTTGCCTTGTGAGTGGCAGTTGGTTTCTAATTGGTGGGGATGGCTGACTTCCTTCTCCATAGGGTGACATTCATGATTATGGCTATAAAGGCTGGGATGGAAGCAGGACAGGTGGTCTGAGGATTACTACCACTCCCAAAGGTTCTATGCTCATCTGCCTGGTGGCAGCCAGTCAGCTACTATTGCTGGTGGTGATGAGGAAGGCAGACTCCCCTTCTCCACAATTATTTCTCTCCTAAGCAATGGCTAGAGAGATGGGATTGGACACAAGTCTGATGGTTTAGGGAGCACTTCTATTCAGGAAGTTGGGTTCAGGGTCCTACAATTACTCCATTTGAGATTTGAGGGGAAATGATAGCCAAGGTTGTAGTGGTGGTTCGATTTGGTACTTGGTGTCTCTTTTCTTCCTCAGGTAGCACTATATACATGTTTGGTTTTTTTTTTTTCCAAATGCTTTATTAACTTCTGGTTTACATCATTCATTTCCATCAGATTCTGAGTTACAATTTTTCCCCATTTTCCTCTACCCATGATCCAGAATAGCAGTCCCACAGGATATCCCCTCATCCAATCGGCTCTCTCCCATCTCTTCTCCCATACCCCCTTTGACTTTCCAGTAGGGCAAGGTGAATCCCCGTGCCCCAATGCCTGGACATCTGATCTCCCAATTATATGTAAAATAGAATTGATAATAGTATTTATATATTTTTAAAACTTTGAATTCCAGATTCATTCCCTTCCTCCCTTGTCACCCACCTTTACTGGGAAGATAAGCAATTAAGTATATGTTGTACATGTGTAACTATGCAAAACATTACCATAGTAGATATATTGTAAAAGAATGACTATATTTCCCTCCCTCCTATCCCACATCCCACCTGGTCCACTACCCACTTTGGTACTTTTCCTGTCCCTTTTCAAAAGTGGGTGCTTCCAACTTCCCTCCCCCCCAGCCTGCCCTCCCTTCCATCAACTCCCCCACCATCTCCCTCCCCTCCACTCTCCTGTAGGTGAGATATCCCATTTAGTATTTATGTCATTCTCTCCCTGAGCCAAATTCAATGAGAATAAGGTTTTGACTTTTTGCCTTCCTGTTCTACCCCTCCCCTGCAACCACTTTCCTTTGCTTGTTCTACATGAGATAGTTTACCCCATTCTGTCTCTCCCCATCTCCTCTTGTTATGTTCCCCTCTCACCTCTCAATTTTATCCCTTTAAGTATCATCCCTTCCCATTAAATTCGACCTGTGCCCTCTATGTATACCTGTAAACATATATACAAACATTCACGTATGTATTCATATGCCCATATACCCTTCTTCAGTTATTTTTATACTGAGAAAAATTTCATCAGTTACAGTTATTGTTTTTCCATGTAGGAATGTAAATAGTTCAACTTTGATAAGTTTCTTATGATTTATTTTCCCTGTTTACTTTCTCAAGCATCTCTTGCTTCTTGTGTCTGAATGTCAAATTTTCTATTCAACTTTGGTTTTTACCTCCAGAATGCTTGAAAGTCCTCTATTCCACTGAATGACCATATTTTCCCCTGAAACATATGATACTCAGTTTTGCTGGGTAGGTGATACTTGGTTTTAATCCCAGCTCCTTTGCCCTCTAGAATATCATATTCCATGCCCTTCAATCCCTCAGTGTAGAAACTGCCAGATCCTGCACTATCCTGATAGTGTTTCCACAATATTGAAATTGTTTCTTCCTGGCTGCTTGTAATATTTCCTCCTTGATCTGGGAATTCTGGAACCTGGCTATACTATTCCTGGGAGTTTTCTTTTTGGGATCTTTTTCAGGAGGTGATTGGTGGATTCTTTCAACCTCTATTTTGCCCTCTGGTTCTAAAACATCAGGGCAATTTTCCTTGAGATTTTCTTGAAGGATGATTTCTAGATTCTTTCTTTGAGCATGGTTTTCAGGTAGTCCAATAATTTTTAGATTATCTCTCCTGGATCTATTTCCCATGTCAGTGGTTTTTCCCATGAGATATTTCACATTGCCTTCTATTCTTTCATTTGTTTGGATCTGCTTAATAGCATCTTGATTTCTCATAAAGTCACTAGCTTCCATTTGCTCCAGTCTAATTCTGAAGGAATGATTCTCCTCAGTGAGCTTTTGAGATTCTTTTCCCATCTGGCAAATTTGGCTTGTTAAGGCATTCTTCTCCTCATTGCCTTTTTGAACCTCTTTTGCCATTTGAGTTATTCTGTTTTTTAAGGTGTTATTTTTCTCATTCAGGCTGTTGAGTCTCATTTCATACTTTTCTTGCATCTTTCTCATTTCTCTTTCCAATTATCCCCCCACTTCTCTTATCTGCTTCTTAAGGTCCTCTCCGGCCTGTAACTAGCTTGTATTTTTATTTGGGGCTTTTGGTGCAGGATTTCTGACCTCACAGTTTAATGTTGAATTTTTCTGTTTATTTTGTTTCTTTTGACTAGGCATGTTGCCACTCAATTACTTGACTTTTGGGCTTGTTGCCACAATAGTACTCTGCCACCAGCCAGGGGAGCTTCTGTCCCAGCTGGGGCTTTCCCAATGGCTGGATGTATTACTTGGGTGGCCTCTCCGAAGGCTCCACACACTCTGGCAAGCTGGTCACACACCACAAGACCTCCACCCCACACCACAATCCAGATCCAAGAAGGGTAAAGCAAGAGCGATTACCCCTCAGACAGATTGTCGGATCTCCCTACAGTTTGCAGGCCAGGAGCTGAAGCTGCAATGTGGCAATGTGGTGCAAGCTGTGCCAACTCCTCAGTGGCTTCTCTCCCCCAGAGGAAAAGCTGGATATGCTCTCCCAACCAGTCCCAAAGTCCATAGTGCACTGACCTCTCACTTTGTCCTAGGCATCTATGTGTTGATAATTCTGGAAATGCCACATTTGCTAGTGTTCTGGGATCCCTCAAGCCAGCTGCTTGTCTGGCCACCCTGGGGCTTAAACCTCCAACTCATGCAGGCCTGGGCTTGGCTCCCAGAGGGCTGTGCTGGCCACTCCCTGCCGGATTGCCAGGCTGTCCTCAGTGGGAGGTTAGCTTCACTGTGTCATTTTGTGGGTTCTGGAGCTCCAGAGGTCGTTCAGAGTCCCCCTTTTACAGAATTTTGAAGTGGTGTGGGCCGGAGCTCCATGGAAGTGCTGTTTCTACTCCACTATCTTGACCCCGCCCCACTATTTCCACTATACACTTGTTAATGATGAAATAGCTTTATTTGTTATTTCTAGATAACCATCAAAAGAAAATTATTAATGTTAATTATCTCTTAAGAAATGTCATGAGGGGCAGCTAGGTGGCACAGTGAGTAAGAGCACCGGCCTCAGAGTTGGGATGATCCAAGATCGAATCCAGCCTCAGAAAATGAGCACTCACACACAAATAATGACTGGCCGTATAATCTTGAGCAAGTTACTTAACCCCAATTACTTTTTTTTAAAAAAGAAAGAAATGTCACGGTAAAGAAGAGAGAATAATAGATTTGGAGTCAGGAGTTATCTGGGTTTTTATCCTGGCTCCAGTGTTACTAGCTATGTGAATTTGAACAAGTTATTTAGCCTACCTGAGCTGCATCTATGAAATTGGAATGAAAATGTCTATATTGCTAACTTGCATAGGAAACTGCTTTGCAAACCTTAAAGTTTTATAGAAAAATGAGTTACTACTATTAGCACTGGTTGTGTCTTTCCTTCAGCAAAGTGTGAAAATATCTTTGTTGTTCCAAAAGTCACATTCTTCCAGGTTATTCACTAGTTGTTTTCATGTTGTCTCTTCCATTAGACTGTGAACTTCTTAACAACAAAGATATCTTTTGCCCTTCTTTTTATCCTCATCACTTAGCCCAGTGTCTGACACATAGTAGGTGCCTAATAAATACTTATTGACTGAATGACTAGTAGTTAAGTGCAGAATATCTAAAAAACTCATTTTTCTACTCTAGCTAACATGGCACTACATTGAAGAGGCACATGTACTAACAGTAAACTAAATAAAATTGTTTTTAATCAGCACACCACTCAACAGCAATCAGAGAAAATAATATACATATAATAGTGATAATTTTAGTTCAGTATAGGAAATTGTTTAGGCTTCTTACTCTGCTTGAATAAAAACTAAGGGTTTCCTCCTCGACTCTGGGTAAAAGAGATGAAAATCTAAGCATCCCTGGTCAGCATTGTTAAATTACTAACTTAAAAAACAAGTTCAACAAGTTTCAAAGAAAAGACTTGTTAGTTAGTGGAAAGAAAATGTTTTCTTTAGTGCTGAGAGAAAAAGGGAAAGTTTCATGTAACCACACATCAATGATCCATCATGTCTGTCCTTTTATGAAATCTTTAAAAGGGACATTGAGGAACAACAATGTAATGCATTTCAGTAAGTGTCAATCAGTAATGCATACAATTCCATAAAAGATTGCAAAAAGATAATAAAAGCGTATTTCTGAAATTATTGTACATGTAATATAAAATTAAATGAAATAAGAAAAATGCCATTCAAAGAACTATTTCAACTAGTAATTTCAGACATTTTTTAAAGTAGGATAACATGATTATATGTGTTAAATAGGAAGAATGCATTTTCCTTATGAAGAAAATACATCCAGGCAAATTGCTTCTAAAACAGTTTTTGATTTATGCTTTATAAAATATTACTAGTAACACATAAATGTAAGTCAGTGATATGCAACATATTTTTAAGGAATTGATTGTCTGAATTAATTTGAGTAGATTTTTCACTATCCCTTTGCAATTTATTTTATTAAATTTTATGATGAAATTTTGTGGATATATTTATTTTAGTGTTCTCAATAACTATATGTATATACAAGTTGGAGTAATTTCAAAATATTTATTAAAGTTATAAAATAAATTTTAAAGAGGTTGTTTATCATTTCATATGAATAAATTGCAATATAGCTTAATGCTTTTGTAATATGCACATGAAGAATGAAATACTTTAGAGACTATGTCATACAGATACCTTTGGCAGTCTGGTGAAGCCTATGAATCCCTTCTCAGAATAATGCTTTAAAATAATAGAAGAAAATACTAGTTTTCCATTAGAGATTAGTGAAAATAAAAATAAATATATTTTTCCCATCAAAGTTCATGGATTCCCAGAATCCTTGGACTCCTTGAGCATCTGTTGAACCCAGGTGAAGAACTTGTTCTAGAGTAAGTAGACTTGTAGAGTCTTTTCTCATGTAAATTTTAAGCAAACAAAACATCAAGTAAACTTATCAAAACACAACTCAATTGTAAAATTACAAAAATAATTAGTAAAAATGACTGGTGTGTCTAGTTCTGCCACCTTTATATGTGTGTGTATATATTTATATATATATATATATATATATATATATATATATATATATTCCTTCCTCATGCCCAAGTTGTCCAAGACCTGTCTTTTATTTGAAAATAAAACCCAGAAAACCATATAATTTGAAGCATTGATTTTTAAGCCATATTGCTTCATGATTGCAGCAATAACAATTTGTTTTAAAAAATGAATTTACATACTGTCCTTCATATATGAAAAAGACAGAAATGACCTACCAAAAGCAAATTACAGATTGAATACTGATGAGAAGGGAAATTGGTAGTTTTTTGAAGGTACCTGCATGGATGCACAGATAATTTTCTAATTAACTTAGATTCCAAAAATTATATGTGTGTGTGTGTGTGTGTGTGTGTGTGTGTGTGTATGTATAGATATATATTATAGAAGACAGAAGCAAGGGCAGTGAACAGAAAATGAATACAAAATGTATCACAGTCCTATAGGAACAGTATCAGGAGAGCTAAAGTTCAGAGAGATATGAGAATGTTGAGAAAACCTGAGGACAACCAGAAGGGTTTGCTTTTTAAACTTTATGGGGGAAGGAAGAGATTCAGAGGTGGGAAAGGATTGTTTCTTAGGTTGGATGAAATGATGATAACTGATAGCAGAGAGAGAACAGAGTTGCTCAATTCTCATTTAATTTCTTTTCTCTTTTCTCTATCGAGGAATATGACCTCTGATTGAGAAAGAACAGAACAAAAATGACCAAGAGGGAATTGATACCGAGTATAAATAAGGAGATGGTAGTAGAGCAACTGGCTGTCCTTGTTGACATCAAGCCATCTGACCCCACTGAACGACATCCTCTGGTACTGAAAGAACCAGAAGACATGAATGCTGAGCCATCCTCAATGATATTTAAAACAGCATGGCAAACAGACAGGGGACCATATGATTGGACTAGGAAAATGTTACTCCAAGTTTCAAATAAAAGAGAAGATCATAAAGTATACAAATTATATCACTGAACTTGACCTCAATTCCTAGGAAAATACCTGAATGTGTTGTTAAGAGTTGTGTAATAGATATCTCCATTATGAAAGGAAGCAGGGATTACAAAGGAACCAAGATGGTTTAAGAAAAAAGATAGATCATGCTAGAGTAGCTTTATTTTCATTTTTTGAAAGGATATGACCTTGTAGATGAGATGAGTGCTATAAGCTAGAGTTTGTCTAGATTTTAGCAAAGCATTTGATAAACATCTTATCAGAAAAGGAAGATATGTGGGTTTTTGTTGTTCAGTCAATTTCAGTAGTATTAGATGTTTCATGACCCCATATTAGGGTTTCCTTGGCAAAGATACCAGCGTGGTTTGCCATTTCCTTCTCCATCTCATTTTACATATATTTTATGTTTTACATATGAGGAACTGAGGCAAACAGTATTAAGGGACTTGCCCAGGGTCACTCAGTTAGTAAGAGTCTGAGACCACATTTGAATTCAGAAGGATGAGTCTTCTAGACTCCAGGCCTGGAACACTGTGCCACCTTGCTGTCCCAGAGATGTGGGATAGGTGATGGTAAAAATTAGATAGATTTGGAGCTGGTTGAATAGCCAGATTCAAAGACTAGTCATTGATGGTTTCATATCCTCTTAAAAAGAAGTATCTAACAGAATGTCCAAGGGATCTATGCTATGCAACATTTTTATCACTAACTTGGACAAAGGCTTATCAAACTTGCACAAGAAAAGGAGAACTGATTAACACACTAAATGACACAGATAAAGCAGAGAGTAGAAATAAATAGTGATAGGCTATGTCTTAATTTAATAAAATGAAATTTAATAAGGCATCTTTTTTTTTTTTTGCTTTTTGGAGGGGGGAGGTAGTGCAATTGGGGTTAAGTGACTTGAGGCATCATTCTAAAAGGTATTGTAGAAAAGCTGGAAAAAGACAGGTATAGAAATGAAGATGACCTAAGTTGAAGTCTCATCTCTAAGATATACTGTACCTATGACTCTGGGCAAATCAAATAATTTCTTAATACACCAGATAACTCCCTAAGATTCTTATGTAAAGAATATTTGTAATCTGAATAAGTAGAGGGGATTTTCTCATAGGAAGCTGCCTATACCAATGAAATCATAGGTCACAATGCCGATTGAATTTGCCCATGATACAAGACTTTCTAGTTAATATTTGAGATCCATTCAGATTCTTGCAATATCCTCCTTGATAACCAAGAACATATTTTTTAAAATATATATTAATATCACTTATAATTCCTAATATGTCTCTAATACATCCCTCTTCAAGAAAGAAAATTTTAAAATAACAAAACAAATAGAAATTTTTTTGTTTGTTTTTAGAGGGGGGAAGGCAGGGCAATTGGGGTTAAGTGACTTGCCTAATCACACAGCTAGTAAGTAAGTGCTTGAGGCCGAATTTGAACTCAGGTCCTCCTGACTCCAGGAAGACCTGTATTCAAATCTAGCTTCAGATATTTACTAGCTGTCAACTTAATCACTATTTGCCTTATTTTCTTTGTCTATAAAATGTGTATAATAATACTGCCTATCTCCCATGGTTGCTATGAGCATAAAATGAAATTATTTGTAGAGTGCTTTGCAAATCTTAAAGTCAATGTTTACTAAACTTGAAACCTTAAATTTTAAAGTATAGTAACATAAATTATTAATATAATATAGTTAGCTAGATTTGGGGTTTCACAGAATCTTTGATCATAGGAAATTGCTGGGCTCATTCAGAGCATGAACCCAAGACTTGACCTCACTACTAAAGACAAATATAAAACAATATGGATGGCACAAGGTATTCTAGGTCCTTGAGGGAAAGTTCTATAATTACCTATCCTTGTTAACTTTGGAAAATATGGGCAACTGTCATAAATATTCTTTCCCAGAAACATGAATAAATTAGATCATTTTGGCTTCCCTGTGGGAGCATGTGAATTTTTGCTCCTATGACTGTCTTTTTTCAGAATGTCTGTGTTTATGGATTTCTTAATTCATTCTTACAAAATATATTATGTTATCAATAATACAATAGAGAGTATTTATTGATAACTTGGAAGTAACAGGGCATACACAAGTATAAATATTGTTCATTTGGAGTTTTTGCTCATATTATTTTTTATAATTTTCTATGTTCTTGTTCTTCCCTGATTCTTCATTTTGTCTCATTTTGCTCCCTGCTACCTTTTCAAATTCCCTCTATATTTCTTCTACAATTTGACTCACCACTCCAAAACATCTGGCTCTTGCAATGGCTAACCCAGAAGATTGTTTGTTAAGTGGGAGTGAGGGTGAGGGAGATGGAAAGGAAAGTTTGTGTAGCACTCACATAGTTAATCAGGTAAAAAATGTGAAAAGTTATATCTCCATTAGTCAAGAAAATAGGAAATTCAGGAACAAAATATAGAAAGATATACATATTAATTTAAACCAAATCCACATTAGTACTGCCAGTTAATTAAACCAAGCAAATGCTCATGATTTGTTTTATCATTTTTTTACATTAAGATCCTTTCTATAATGAAGGATAATTATAGTGTGAGTCTAATTAGTTGTTTGGATATCTATTCTAATGTATTCTGATGAACTAATGATTCTCTTATAACATAATTATTGCATTTTTATTGCATATTAAATGTTTCTTTTGGGGGTGGGAGCAGAGATAAAGAAAGGGCAACACCTTTTTATATTTGAGAATGAACCAATATAAATGAATTTGTCATTTCCACTCCAATTGCCAATGGATTATAAACCTGAATCACAAAATCTTTCTATCAGTTTCTACAGGAATAATGAAACTTTTGTTTGAAAATGGCCTATCCAAAGCACATATGCTCATGTATTACTCAATATTGGTGCAAGGATCATTCTGTGATAAATTGTTGAAAAAATGTGTAAAGTGTTGTCATCTTACGTGCATGAAAGGATATCAGAATAAAGGCACCAAGATACACTATACAAATAAGATTTAGAATTATACAAAAGAACCCAATGAATAAAGATTACTGGAGATAGTCACAATGAATTCATATTTTTGACATATAGTGAGTTATTTCAATATAAAAAAAAACAGAGTACTAACATTGGACTTGTACACACTTAGCTCTATAGAATATTTCTATTTAAACAGTTCTCCAAGACAGAAAGAAAAAAGAATAATAATATCTAAAATATACATACAAGATTTAAATATTTTTATTTATTTAACAAATGGCAAGCCAGGTCTCCTGGAAAATTTTTATTATTATTCTTTTAAAAAATAATTACATGTAAAATTACAGTTTTATGTTACATGTAAAAAGACTTTTTGACATTTGGGTTTTGTAATTAAATTTTATGTTTATTTTAGTTTATATCATTCATTTCCATAATATTTTGAGTCACAAATTTTCTCCCTGTCTCTCCCCCACCCACCAATCCAAAACAGCAATCCCAATGTATACCCCCTCCCCCAATCTGCTCTCTCCTATATCCTCCCCCATTCCCCCTCCTACTTTCCAGTAGCACAAGATGGATCTCTATGCCCCAGTGCCTATATATCTTATTTCCCAGTTGCAGGTAATATAGATATCTCTCTCTCTCTCTCTCTCTCTCTCTCTCTCTCTCTATATATATATATATATATATATATATATATGTGTGTGTGTGTGTGTGTGTGTGTGTGTGTGTGTGTGTGTTTTTAAATATAGGCATATGAATACATATGTGAATGTATATATATGTGTGTGTGTGTGTGTGTGTGTGTGTGTGTGTGTGTACAGGTATAAAGTTTTAAAATCAAATGTTTTATACACACATATATATATATATGTATGTGTATAAAACATTTGATTTTAAAACTTTGAATTCCAGATTCATTCCCCTTTCTCCCTCGTCACCCACCCTAACTGGGAAGATAAACAATTCAATATAGGTTATACATGTGTAGCTATGCAAAACATTTCCATAGTGGATATATTGTGAAAGACTGACTATATTTCTCTCCATCCTGCCCCGCCCCCAATTTTTTCTATTCTCTCCTTTGCTTTTTTATTTTTGCTTTTTTTTGCTTTTATTTATTTTTTTTTTTGGAGGGCAATTGGGGTTAAGCGACTTGCCCAAGGTCACACAGCTGTTTTTTTGTGTTAATCTATTCTCTACTTTGAGCCTGTCCCTTTACAAAAGTGTGTGCTTCCAACTCCTCCCCACAACCTGCCCTCCCCTCCATCATCCCCCCTCTCATCCCCTAACCCCCTACTCTCCTGTAGGGTGAGATATGTTTTATAGTGTGTATATCACTCCCTCCCTAAGCCAAATTCAATAAGAGTAAGGTTGACTCATTCCCTTTTGCCTCCCTGTTCTTACCCTTTATCCTCCTTGTAACAGTTTTTCCTTCCCTCTTCTATCTGAAATAATTTACCCCATTCTGTCTCTCCCCATCTCCTCTCATCATATTCAACTCCCGTCTCTTAATTTCACCTTTTAAGTATCATTCCTTCCTATTCAATTGGGCCTATGTCCTGTCTGTCTGTATACCTGTACACACACACACACACACACACACACACATATACACATTCACATATGTATTCATATGCCTATATACCCTCCTATATAGACATATATATGTATGTATACACACATATGCATATATATTCCCTTCAACAATTCTTATACTGAGAAAAGCTTCATAACTTACAATTATCATTTTTCCATGTAGGAATAGAAATAGTTCAACTTTGATAAGTTCCTTATGATTTCTTTTCCCTGTTTACCTTCTCATGCTTCTCTTGCTTCTTGTATCTGAATGTCAAATTTTCTATTCAGCTCTGGTTTTTTCAGCAGGATGCTTGAAAGTCCTCTATTCCACTGAATGACCATATTTTCCTCTGAAACATGATACTTAGTTTTTCTGGGTAGGTGATCCTTGGTTTTACTCCCAGCTCCTTTGACCTCCACAATATCATATTCCAAACCCTTTGATCCCTCAGTGTAGAAGCTGCCAGGTCCTGTGTTATCCTGATTGTGTTTCCACAATATTCAAATTGTTTCTTCCTAGCTGCTTATAATATTTTCTCCTTGATCTGGGAACTCCAGAACCTGACTGTAATATTCCTAGGAGTTTTCTCTTTGGGATCTTTTTTGGGAGGTAATTGGTCAATTCTTTCAACCTCTATTTTGCCCTCTGATTCTAAAACATCAGGGCAATTTCCCCGAAGGATTTCTTGAAGGATGATTTCTAGGTTCTTTTTTAAAATTTAATTTAATTTTATTATTTTTTAGTTTACATCATTCATTTCCACAACATTTTGAGTTACATATTTTCTCCCAGTTTTCCCCCTACCCACCTCCCCAAAACAGCAATTCCACTGAATATCCCCTCCCCCAGTCTGCTCTCTCCCAAATCTTCCATCATACCCCATTTGACTTTCCAGTCATGGACTTTTTTACCCCATTTGACTTTCCAGGGCATGGTGGATCTCCATGCCACAGTGCCTGTATATCTTATTTCCCAGTTACATGTAAAATTATATATATATATATATATATATACACACACACACATTAAACATTTGATTTTAAACCTTTGACTTCCAGATTCTTTCCCTACTTCTCTCATCACCCACCCTTACTGAGAAGATAAGCGATTCAAAATAGGTTGTACATGTGTAGCTATGTAAAACATTTCCATAGTGGATATATTGTGAAAGACTGATTATATTTCCCTCCATACTATCCCACCCCCCACTTGTTCTATTCTCTACTTTAGTCCTGTCCCTTCTCAAAAGTGTGTATTTCCAACTTCCCTCCCCTCAGCCTGCCCTACCTTCCATCATCCCCTCTCTCATCCCCTTCCCCCCTACTCTCCTGTAGGGTGAGATACCCTATTTAGTTTGTATGTCATTCCCTCCCTAAGCCAAATTCATTGACAATAAGGTTAACTCATTCCCTTTTGCCTTCCTTTTCTTCCCCTCCATTGTAACAGTTTTCCCTTGCCTCTTCTATATGAGATAGTTTACCCCATTCTATCTCTCCCCATCTCCTCTCATTATATTCCTCTCTCACCTCTTAATTTCACCTTTTAAGTATCATCCCTTCCTATTCAACTGGTCCTGTGGTCTATGTATACTGTACACATATATACACATACTCACATATGTATTCATATGCACATATACCCTCTGATATAGACATATATATGAATATATACATATCACATACACATATACATACATACACACATATATATGTGTATGTATATATATATATATATATATATATATATATATATATATACACACACACACACACACACACATTTCTATTCCCTTAAACTATTCTCATACTTAGAGAAGTTTCATAAGTTACAATGATCATTTTTCCATGTAGGAATATAAATAGTTCAACTTTGATAAGTTCCTTATGATTTCTTTTCCCTGTTTACCTTCTCATTCTTCTCTTGCTTTTTTATCTGAATGTCAAATTTTCTATTCTGCTCTGGTTTTTTCAGCAAGAATGCTTGAAAGTCCTCTAATCCATTGAATGACCATATTTTCCCCTGAACATGATACTCAACTTTGCTGGGTAGGTAATGCTTGGTTTTACTACCACATCCTTTGACCTCCAGAATATCATATTCCAAGTCCTTTGATCCCTCAGTGTAGAAGATGCCAGATCCTGTGTTATCCTGATTGAGTTTCCACAATATTCAAATTGTTTCTTCCTGGCTGCTTGTAATATTTTCTCCTTGATATGGGAACTCCGGAAGCTGGCTATAATATTCCTAGGAGTTTTTTTGGGGGGGGGGATCTTTTTCAGGAGGTGATTAGTGGATTCTTTCAACCTCTATTTTGCCCTCTGGGCCTAAAACAGAAAGGCAATTTTCCTTGAGAATTTCTTGAAGGATGATTTCTAGGTTCTTTTTTTGATCATGGCTTTCAGGTAGTCCGTAATTTTAAATTATCTCTCCTGGATCTATTTTCCAGGTCAGTAGTTTTTCCAATGAGATATTTCACATTGCCTTCTATTTTTTCATTTGTTTGGATCTGTTTAAATAGTTTCTTGATTTCTCATAAAGTTACTATCTTACATTTTCTCCAATCTAATTCTGAAGGAATGATTCTCTTCAGTGAGCTTTTGAGATTCTTTTTCCACCTGGCAAATTTAGCTTTTTAAGGGATTTTTCTCCTCATTGGCTTTTTGAACCTCTTTTGCCATTTGAGTTAGTCTATTTTTAAGTTGTTATTTTCTTCAGTCAGGTTGTTGACACTCATTTCATAATTTTCTTGCATCATTCTCATTTCTCTTCCCAATTTTCCCTCTATTTCTCTTATTTGGTTTTCAAAATCCTTCTTAAGCTCCTCTATTGCCGGTAAGCAGTTTATTATTTTCTTGGAAGCTTCTGGTGCAGGAGTTCTGATTTCATTGTCTTCCTCCTGTTCTATGCTTTTATCCTTTTTGTCCCCAACAAAGGAATCCAAAGTTGGGCTGCTGTACTTGCCTTGCTTCTCTTGCTTGCTCATGTTGCTACTCCATTACTTGACGTTTGAGCTTTTTGCCACAGTAAAACTGTGCTACCAGAGGGGGAAGCTTCATCCCAAATTGCTGGGGTTTTCTCAGCTGCTGGACATATTAGTTCGATCCCCTCCTTTATGCCTCCACATGCTCTGGCAAACTGGTCATTCACCCCAGTACCTCCACCCTAGAGTGCAATCCAGATACAAGCAGGTTAAAGCAAGAGTGATTACCCCTCAGACTAGTTGCTTGTTCCCCCTACAGTCTGCAGGCCTGGAGCTCTGAAGTAGCCACATAGCAGTGGCTGCACAGCCAGAGCACCTCAGCTGCTTCTTGCCATAGGGGGCAAAGGCCAGACCACACACCTGAACTCTCAGGTCTCAAAGGTCACACTGCACTGACCTATCACTTTGTCCTTAACATCTATGGGTTGATAATTCTGGAAACCACCACAGCTGCTGGTGATACACTCTCCCAACGTCCCTCCAGCTGGGGCTAGTCAGGCTGCCCTGAGGCTAAAACCTCCAGCTCACAGGCTTGGCCTCAGTTCCCAGAGTTCTGTGCTTGTCCCTTCCTACTGGCCTGCTGGGCTGTCTTCAGTGGGAGGTTAGTTTATCTCTGTCATTTTGTGGGTACTGTAGCTCTAAAGTTTGTTTAGTGTAATTTTTTACATGTATTGGAGGAGGTAGAAGCCCTTCTGTGGGAGCCCTGCAGAAGTCCCATTTCTACTCTGCCATCTTGGCTCTGCCCTCTTAACAATTGCTTTTAAAATTTTGAGTTCCAAATTCTCTCTCTCCCTCCCTCCCTCTTTCCCCACCCTTACCCTCTTATTGAAAAAGCAAGCAATTTGGTATAGGTTATACATGTGTAGTTGTGCAATACTTTTCCGTAATAGTTATGTTGTAAAAGAAAACATAAACCAAAAAAACCTTCAAGAAAAATAAAGTTTTAAAAAATATGTTTCAAACTCTATTCAGACACCATCAGTTCTTTCTCTGGGGCTGGGTAGCATTTTTATTCATAAGTCCTTCAGAGTTCTCTTGGATCATTGTATTGCTGAGAATAACCAAGTTATTCACAGCTGATCATCTTACAATATTGCTGTTATTTTGTACACAGTATGTTTCACTTTGGATCAGCTCATGTAAGTCTTTCCAGGATTTTCTGAAAGCATTCTGCTCATCATTTCTTATAGCACAGTAGTATACCATCATAATCACATAGCACAATTTGTTTAGCCACTCCCCAACTGATAGACATTCCCTCAATTTCCAGTCCTTTGCCACCAAAAAAGAGCTGATCTAAATATTTTTATATATATGGTTTATTTTACTTTTTGAATTTTTTTTAAAATCTCTTTTGGGATACAGACCTAGTAGTGGTATTACTAGGTCAGAGGGTATGCATGGTTTTATAGCCCTTTGAGCTAGGTCAAAATTGTTCTACAGAAGGGTTGTACCATTTTACAACTCTACCAATAGTGCATTAACATCTCATTTTTCCCATATCACCTCCAACATTAATTATTTTACTTTTCTGTCCTGTTAACTGATATAATAGGTATGAGGTAGTGCCTTAGAATTGTTCTAACTTGCATTTCTCCAATCAGTAGTGAGTTAGAATATTTTTTAATATGACTATAGATAGCTTTGATTACTTCATCTGAAAACTGTTCATGTTTTTGATCATTTATGAATTGTAGAATGGCTCTTATTTTTATAATTTTGACTCAGTTCTCTATATGTTTGAGAAATGAAGCCTTTATCAGAGAAACTTGCTTCAAATTTTTTTCACAGTTACTATTGCTATTTCCCTACATGCTATTACCGCCCCCCCCCCATTTATTCTATTCTCTCTCTTCTTTCACCCTGTTCCTCCTCAGAAGCATGTTGCTTCTAAGTATCCCTCCCCCAATCTGCTCTCCCTTCTATCACCCCTGCCCTTCATTTATCCTCTTCCCCTCCTACTTTCTTTTAGGGCAAGATAGATTTCTATATCCAATTGAGTGCATGTGCTATTCCCTCTTTGAGACAATTCTGATGAGTGAAGGTTTACCCACTCTCCCCTTTTCCCCTCCATTATAAAAGATTTTTTCTTACCTCTTTTATGCCCATTCTACCTCTCCCTTTCTTCTAGTACTTTCCTCTCTTTCCCCTTAATTTTACTTTGTTAGGTTATCATCCATTCATATTCAATTAAAACCTGTGCTCTTTGTCTATATAAACTTCTTTAAACTGCCCTAATAATGAGGAAGTTCTTATGAATTACAAATATCATCTTTCCATGTAGGAATGTAAACAGTTTAACCTTATTAAGTCCCTTATGATTTCCCTTTCCTGTTTACCTCTTTATGAGGCTTGCATTTTAGAGTCAAATTTTCTATTCAGCTCTAGTCTTTTCATCAAGAACTTGAAAGTCCTCTATTTCATCGAATATCCATTTTTACCCTGAAGGCTTATACACAGTTTTGCTGGGTAGGTGATTCTTGGTTATAATCCTAATTCTTTTGCCTTTCAGAATATCATATTCTAAACCATCTGATCTTTTAATGCAAAAGCCACTAAATCTTGTGTTAGCCTGACTGTGGCTCCACAATACTTGAATTGTTTCTTTCTATCTGCTTTTAATATTTTGTCCTTGACCTGGGAGCTCTGGAATTTGGATATAATATTCCTTGGAGTTTTCATTTTGGGATCTCTTTTAGGGGGTGATTGGTGGATTCTTTCAATTTCTATTTTACCCTCTGGTTCTAGAATATTAGGAAAGTTTTCCTTGAAAATGTCTTGAAAGATGGTGTTATTTATTTATTTATTTGTTTGTTTGTTTGTTTGTTTATTTATTTATTTATAATTAAACAAAAGATTTATTAACTTCTGGTTTACATCATTCATTTCCACCAGATTGTGAGTTACTTTTTTCCCCCATTTTTTCCATACCCACCACCCCAGAATAGCAGTCCCACTAGGTATCCCCTCCTCCAATCTGCTCTCTCCCATATCTTCTCCCATATCCCCTTCGAATTTGCCATTAGGGCAAGGTGAATCTCTGAGCCCCAATGCCTGGACATCTTATGAAACATTTAATTTTAAAACTTTGATTTTCAGATCCATTCCCTTTCTCCCTTGTCACCCACTCCCTCTGAGAAGATAAGCAATTCAGTATGTGTTGTACATGTATACCTATGCAAAATATTACCATAGTAGATATATTGTAAAAGACTGCTTATATTTCCCTCCCACCTATCTCACCTCCCACCTGGTCCATTCCCTACTTTGATCCTGTCCCTCTTTGATAGTGGGTACTTCTAACCTCCCCTCTCCCCAGAATGCCCTCCCCTCCATCATCCCCCTCTCATCCCCCTTTTCCCTACTCAGGAGAGTGAGTGAGGGTAAGATATTCCATTTAGTATATATGTGATTCTCTCCTTGAGCCAACTTCAATGAGAATATGCTTTTGCCTTTTTGCCTTCCTATTCTTCCCCTCCCCTGCAACTGCTTCCCCTTGCCTCTTCTACATGAGATAGTTTGCCCTACCCTGTCTCTCTCCATCTCCTCTTGCCACTTTCCTCTCTCACCTCTTGACTCCACCCCTTAAGAATCATCCCTTCCTTGGGGCGGCTAGGTGGCACAGCGAGCAGAGAGCCAGCCCCAGAGCCAGAAGGACCCGAGCTCGGATCTGGCCCCAGACACCCAACCCACAAACAAAAACCCAGCCACATGAACCTGGGCAAGTCACCCAACCCCAATTGCCCTCCAAAAAAAAAAAATAATCATCCCTTCCCATCAAATTCAACCTGTGCCCTCTATCCATGTATACCTGAGAACATATGCCATGTACCCTTCTTTAATTATTTTCATAATGAGAAAGGTTTCATCAAACACAGTTATTGTTTTTCCATGTAGGACTGTAAATAGTCCAACTTTGATACGTTCCTTTTGATTTCTTTTCCTTGATTACCTTCTCAAGCATCTCTTGCTTCTTGTGTCTAAATGTCAAATTTTCTATTCAACTCTGGTTTTTTCATCAAGAATGCTTGAAAGTCCTCTATTCCACTGAATGACCATATTTTCCCCTGAAACAAGATACTCAGTTTTGCTGGGTAGGTGACCCTTGGGTTCATTCCCAGCTCTTTTGCCCTCTGGAATATCATATTCCATGCCCTTTGATCCCTCAGTGTAGAAGCTGCCAGGTCCTGTGCTATTCTGATTGTGTTTCCACAATATTGAAATTGTTTCTTCCTGGCTGCTTGTAGTATTTTCTCCTTGATCTGGGGATTCTGGAACCTGGCTATAATATTCCTGGGAGTTTTCTTTTTGGGATCTTTTTCAGGAGGTGATCTGTGGATTCTTTCAACCTCTATTTTGCCCTCTGGGTCTAGAACATCAGGGCAATTTTCCTTGAGAATTTCTTGAAGGATGATTTCTAGGTTCTTTCTTTGATCGTGGCTTTCAGGTAGTCCAATAATTTTTAAATTATCTCTCCTGGATCTATTTTCCAGGTCAGTGGTTTTTCCCATGAGATATTTCACATTGCCTTCTATTCTTTCATTTGCTTGGATCTGTTTAATAGTATTTTGATTTCTCATAAAGTCACTAGCTTCCATTTGCTCCAGTCTAACCCTGAAGAAATGAATCTCCTCAGTGAGCTTTTGAGATTCTTTTTCCCTCTGGCAAATTCGACTTTTTAAGGCATTCTTCTCCTCATTGCCTTTCTGAGCCTCTTTTGCCATTTGAGTTAGTCTATTTTTTAAGGTGTTATTTTCCTCAGTCAGACTGTTGACTGTCATTTCATACTTTTCTTGCATCTTTTTCATTTCTCTTCCCAAATTTTCCCCCACTTCTCTTATCTGCTTCTTAAGGTCCTCTATGGCCTGTAGCCAGCTTGTATTTTCATTTGGGGCTTTTGGTGCAGGAGTTCTGACCTCACAGTCCTCCTCCATGCTTTGAGCCTCTTTGCCCCTAAAATAGGAGTCCAATGTTGAACTTTTCTGTTTATTTTGTTTCGTTTGCCTAGGCATACTGCCACTTAATTACTTGATTTGGGGGCTTGTTGCCACAGTAGGACTCTGCCACCAGAAAGGGGAGCTTCCGCCCAAACATGGGGTCTTCACAACTTCTGCCAGTTGGGTGGCCTCTGTAAAGCCTCCACCCGCTCTGGCAAGTTGGATACCCACCCCAAACTTCCCCCCCAGACCACAATCCAGATCCAGGCAGTTTAAAGCAAGGGCGATTAGCCCCCAGACTGATTGCTGAATCTTCCTACAGTTTGCACACCAGGAGCTAGAGCCACTACTGATGCTGCAAAATGGCTTCTGTGCAGCTGTTTCTTCAGCAGCTTTTTGCCCCCAGGGGAGGAAGCCATGTGTTCCCCAAATACTGGTCCCAAAGTCCACAGGGCACTAACCTCTCACTTTGTCCTAGGCATATCTGTGCTGATAATTCTGGAATCGCCACAATTGGTGGTGTTCTGGGGTCACTCCAGCCGGCTGAAGGCCCGGCCGCCCTGGGGCTAAAACCGCGGACCTGGGCTCGGCTCTGCACACTGTGCTGTTGGTTCCCAGCATGCTCTGCTGCCTGCTCTCAGAGCACTGCACTGGCCGCTCCCTGCAGGGCTGCTGGGCTGTCCTCAGCAGGAGGTTAGCTTCTCTGTGCCATTCTGTGGGTGCTGTGGCTCCAGAAGTTGTTCGGAGCTCCCTTTCACATTGTTTGAAATTTGTGTCAAGATGGTGTTTAGGCTTTTTTTTTATCATGGCCTTCAGGAAGTCACATAATTTTAAACTATCTCTCCTGGATCTATTTTCCAGGTCAATTGTATTTCCAATGAGATATTTCACATTGTTTTATAATTTCTTGATTTCTTATAAAGTCATTAGCTTCTATTTGCTCCATTCTAATTTTGAAGGAATTATAGTCTTCACTGAGCTTTTGTACCTCTTTTTCCACTTGGTCAAGTCTGCTTTTTAAGACATTCTTCTCCTCGTTGTTTTTTTTTTTTTTTTACCTCTTTTACCATTTGGTCTGGTATGTTTTTTAAGATGTTATTTTCTTCAGTATCTCTTCAGTATTTATTTATATTTCTTCAGCACTTTTATTTTCTTCAGTATTCATCTGTTGACTTTTTTCATGATTTTCTTGCATCACTTTCATTTCTCTTCCCAATTTTTCCTCTACCTCTCTTACTTGATTTTCAAAATCATTTTTGACCTTTTCTGTGGCCTGAGACCAATTTATATTTTTGTTGGAGGCTTTGGATATAGTAGCTTTGACTTTGTTATCTTCTGAGTGTACGTTTTGATCTTCCTTGTCACCATAGTAGCTTTCTATGGTCAGAATTTGTTTCTGTTCTTTGCTCATTTTCCTAGCCTATTGCTTGACTTTTACTCTTTCTTAAAGTGGACCTCTGCTTCCAGTGTGGAGGGCACACTGGCCCAAGCTTCAGAGGTTTTGTACAGCAGTTTTCAGAGATGCTTCTAGGGGCCTGTAAGTTTTAAGTTTTTCCAAGGAGTTATGATCTAAGGAGAGGTGTGTTTACTACTCTTTTGGCCTGTGCTTTGGACTGTGAGTGACCACAAGCTTTCGTTTCTTCCTTGGAACTGTGAAAAGGGTCCCATCTCCACTGAGGCTACAAGCTCTGGTGTGCTAATGCTCCTCCTTGCCCTGGGACTGCCACCTAGGACTTCAACCCAGATCCAAGTATGGTTAAAGCAACAGAATCCTGACCCCAGTTCTAACAAGGAGACCTCTGGAATTTCTGTCTGATCTATTGTTCACTCCCTTACTCTCTGTGGGCTGAGAGCTCAGAAAACAGCTGCTTCCACGGCTGATCCAGTGACTCCCAAGGCCTGCTCCTGGTTTGCTGGGGGCTGGTCTGTACTGGTGAGGCCCATACTACACTGTGTTCTTCTTTTACCCTGGTGCAACAGACCTTTCCTGCTGACTTTCTAAGTTGTCTTGGGCTGGAAAGTTGTTTCACTCCATCTTTTTGTGAGTTCTGCTGCTCTAGAATTTTTTACAATCGTTATTTTGAAGGGGTTTGGGGGAGAGCTCAGGTAAGTCCCTGTGTTTACTCCACCATCTTGTCTCTGCCCCAAAAATTTTTGAAAAGAACAAACAACACAAGACCTCTCTCTCTCTCTTTCTTTCTCTCTCTCTCTCTCGCTCTCTCTCTCTCACTCTCTCTCTCTCTCTCAACACATTGAAATTAGGAAATAGGCATTCTGGTGAATACAAGAGCATAATTTGTATCAATTAGTACTTACAGACAACATTATATATCTCAAGTATGTATGCACAAATTAAATCCACAAGATTTTAGTTCTAACTGAAAAAAAACAACTTTGATGGCTTAAATAGCTATAATATGGTTTGCAGCTTTCATATTGCATCTTGTGCTCAGCAGAATGGAACATTATTTTCTTTATAAGAACAGAGTTTGGTTTAACACTAAGAAAAAACCCTGGAATGGAAGTCAATTCTGAGGAAGTGAAAGCCAGTTCATAAAGCACCTTGAATGCCAAAGCCAGGGGTTTATGCTTTCTTTGGTAAGCAATGGGAAATCACTGAAAGTTTTTGATCAGAGAGATGACATGATCAGTGCCTTTGGGAGATTACTTGGCAGCAGTGTGAAGAAGAAATTGGAGAGGTGATGCAAGAAAAGGCTTTAGGAAGCCCTTTTAATAGTCTGGTCAAGAAGAGACAGAGCCTTGAACTGTAATGATTACAGTGGAATGGAGAAGTATTTGATATAAGAGGTATTGTGAAGGCAGAAATGATAGGATTTGGCAATTGATTGGGTGTATGGGATAAAGGAGAAAAAAAGAGTAAAAACATGTTTCCTAGTTTTTAAGACTGGGTACTTGGAAGAATGATACTGTCATCAATGGAAACAAGGAAGTTAAAGAAAGAGTTAAGTTTGGGGGGAAAATGATGGGTTTGGTTTTATACATTTCAGTTTGAGTCATTGTACCTCTAGGTGAATATCTTGCAAGTAGTTGACAATATAAAATTTAGGTCTGAAGAGATTCCCAAGTCAAAATATAGACTTGGGAATCTTTGCATAGAGGAAAATATTGAAACCATGAGAAATGATTAGATCAATAAAGGAGAAGGTATAGGGAGAATAGAGAAGATGACCAGGACAGAACCATGTGGAGCACTTATATTTAAGAAATACGGACCTGGGGGCTCACTTTGAAAGGTGTTGTGTGATTTGACCGGATGAGACACTGGGCAGCCATTGAAAGCCCAGGTGTTGATGCTTCCCTCTCTAGTAACTGTGATTTGGTATTGATAATGGTTGGAGAGTTTGAAAGCCTGTCTGCTTGATCTGTTTGTTTCTCTGCCTTATAAGTTCTGTCTGTATACTTTGAGGTTCAGGGTGTTGACCTTTTCCCCCTGAACTAGGTAAACGGTCTATGTTTGATTGATTGAAGTAGGCTTGTTGGCCCATTTTGAGTTGTTTTCCTTTGGAGGGATGGATCTGGGGGCCTGTGTTGGCAACCACCCTGGGGGTGTTGGGGTGCTTGCTGCTACAAATGGCTACGAGGATGGGATCTGCAGAGTAAAAGGAAAGTATGGGGGATGGGATAATTGTTTGTTTCCCAATTGTGGTAGCTGTGACTCTGTGGAGCCATGGAGCAGGAGAGAACAGCCTGCATGCTGATTTCACTGAGCTGAGAGCAGGAATGGTGAGCTGCCTGCATGGAGACCTGTGGAGAAGCCAGGAGCTGCTGCCTTCTGCTGGAGGAGAAGGAACCCAGGAGTTGGGAATTCAGCCACAGGACAAGATAAGGACTGTGTGGCAAAGCAGGGGCACTGAATGTGTTTCCTTGCTGCATCCCACAGTTTGGTACCCAGGGGGAGAATGGACTTGTGACTGGTGGGTGGGGTGAGGTGCCATGCACCCCCCAAGGACTCTACATTGGTTTTGCCTCCCAGCCTCTTCTCTGGACTTGGAGGCAGAGGCTGGAGCAGTGTGGGGGGAGGGGCATCCCTTCCTCCCAGGAGAACTTTATTTGGACTCTTGTTTTGAATTGATGTGATAATGCAATATATTTTGTGTTTGGGACCCAATGTCCACTCTGGTAACTTTAGTTAAGTACCTTGAAAAAGTGACCTAAGAGATGTTTAGTGCTAATTCAAATGTAAATTGTCTATGCTGTGGGCAGAGGGATCTTGGGTTGGAATGTAATGGAAATGCAAATTTAAAGATCTTCCCTGCAGCTGGGCCATTTGAAGGGTTTAAGAGACTCTGAGAACCTTCCTTGATTTGAAAGTGTACTCTGCCCCCTAATGGGCTGAGTGTGGTCCCATGGAGCTTGTGGCAGGAGGCTTGGTTTTCAGGAATGCTTACACCTTGAAAGCTGTGTGATTAAGCAGTGGGTCAAGAGGGTGGTTACATTCTCTGACCCAGGAGAAGGCTATATAATCCCTGGTGTGGGGCTTTGCTTTGGGGCTCACTTTGAGAGTTGTTGTATGATTTGACCGGATGAGACTCTGGGCAGCCATTGAGAGCCCCCCGGCTTTTGGGGCCCAGATGTTGGTGCTTCCCTCTCTGGTAACTGTGATTTGGTATTGATAATGGTTGGACAGTTTGGAAGCCTGTCTACTTGATCTGTTTGTTTCTCTGTCTTGTAGGTTCTGTTTGTATGCTTTGAGGTTCGGGGTGCTGACCTTTTTCCCCTGAACTAGGTAGACAATCTATGTTTGATTGGTTGAGGCAAGCTTTTTAACCACCCCCCCAAATACAGACTAGATGAAGGGAAAACAAAAATCAATGGGGAGAAGCTTCAGAAAGGTAGATTTCAGCTTATTTTAAGGAGATAAAATTTCCTAATTATTAGAGCCCAATAATTTATGCAGATATGTTATTTTTATGCAGTTTTTTGGTCCAGTTTGAAATAACCTAAGGATTAAAAGCAGCAGCCTGGGACTGACAGAAGCATGGACATTGGGAAGAGTGTCTATTATACATAGGGTTAGAGTGTCTTATATACACAGTGTCTAATATACACATGTGCACACATACACGCACATGTATACATAGTCTTTTTTCAAGTGGTAAAAAGCATGTTTCTTGGGAACCACTCTTTGGAAATTTTTAAGTAACTATAAGATACCTCTTTTCTCTATTTGAAGAGTTTCTGGGTTTTTTAAATGAAAATAATCTTAGATGGTAGAAAAAGAAGCTTTGAAGATTGGAACTGTTATATACTAATTTTGTACCTCTTAACACTATCTAGCATGATAGCGAACAATAGTAGCCCTTAATAAATATTTGTTAAGTTGAGTTTAATTGAATTTAATTATTGGTACTAATGTCAAAATATGGAATGCATTTGAATTTCTGACTAGGCTCAGAAGTTTGATGTGCAAAAATTAAAGAAGAGAAACTTTAAACAGGATTCACTTCTCCTTAATACTCTCTCTCTCTGTTCTTTAGGGGGATGGATTGTCATAAAGATAAAAGTAGATAATGTATATAGTGGGGAATTTATCTATTCCTTGAGTAGGTGAGAAAGAAAGTGAGACCTAGGATAAGCCTCTGAGAAGGTATCACCTATAGGTATCACTGCTTTTTAGTGGATAGAAGTCTGGAGTTGTAGTTAGGAAGATAGATGTTTGCATCCTTACTTTAACCTTGAGGATCATAGATTTAGAGTTGGAAGGGATAGTAGAAGCCACTGATTCCTACGCCCTTCATTTTATAAATGAGGAAAGTGATTCTAAAAAAAGACTAAGTAAATTATCCAAGGTAACACAGCCAGGAAGTGCCTGAGGTAGGATTTGAACTCACCCAATCCTAGTATTCAATCCTCTGAGTCAATTTAGCTGCCTCTCTCTGAATAGTTATAACCTCAGGAAACTCTAAGAATAGCTAACAATCTTCAAAAAGGAGATGGAGAGAGTTCTCATACCAATAAATGACAAGTCTTTGATGTATTGATGTACATTTGTTAAAAGGCCATGAGTTCCAGTACTGTTACACATTATATACCTAACTTAATTATAACTTCCATAAGACACAGAATGAGTTATTCTTATTTTTCTATCTCCAGTATATAGTAGAGTACCCAGCACATAGTGGACCAGGCTTAATTCATGCATACTAACAGATTCATTCTTCTCAACATAACATAAATGATCCTGTGATCATTTGAATTCAAATTTATCATTCAAAAATCTTTATTTAACAGTAATAGATAAAAGACAAGGCACTGTGTTAAAAGCTACAAAAGTTTATCTCCAAGAAGAACTAGAGATTAATGAAACCATTTCAGGTATTAGGAAATAAGGTAAACTACATTAAAGAGGAGTGGCAATTCTATTCAATGAACACTTATTAAGTGTCTGTTTTGTGCAAGGAGTTGTTATTATACCAGTTTGCCTGAAGTGGAGGATCTGAATAAGTGAACAATTGAAAATAAGGCTGGAATGGTTCCCTGGGATGAAATTGCATAAGCCCTTGAATGCCAGGCTAAAATCTGTGTTTTACCCATTAACTCATCTACCAATCAATAAGCATTAAATGAGCATTTACTATGTGCCAGGCACTATAGTAAAGACTGGGTATAAAAAGACAAAAAAACCTTCCTGCTCTACAAGGGTTTACATTCTCAAATACATAGTGAATTGAGTCAAATTAATAAGTATACAAATGATTCCCTAATTGATAAATGGTCAAAGGATGTAAATAAGTAGTTTTCAGACAAAGAAATCAAAGCTATCTATATATGAAAAATGCTCTAAGTCATTATTGCTTAGAAAAATGCAAATTAAAACAACTCTGAAATACCATGTCACACCTGTCAGATTAGCTAATATAACAGAAAAAGAAAATGGTAAATGTTGGCAGGGATATGGGGACACCAACACATTGTTGATAGAGTTGTGAAGTGATCCAACTATTCTGGAGAGCAATTTGGAACTATGCCCAAAGGACTATAAAACTGAGTATACCTTTTCATGCAAAAGTAGCACTATTAGTTCTGTATCTCCGATTTTAAAAAAAGGAAAAGGATCTATATGTATAAAAATATTTAGAGCAGCTCTTTTTCTTGTTGCAAAGGAATTTGAGGGGGATGCCCATCATTGGGGAATGACTGAACAAGTTGTGGTATATGATCATGATGGAATGCTATGGGGTTAAAAGAAATGATTAGTAGGATGCTTTCAGAAAAACCTTGAAAGACTTATGTGAACATCTGATGAAAAGTGAAGTGAGCAGAACCAGGAGAACATTATACACAGTAGAAACAATATTGTACAATGATCATCTGTGAATGACTTAATTATTCTCAGCAATATGATGATCCAAGACAGTTCCAAAGGACTTAGGATGAAAAATGCTATCTATTTCCAGAGAAAGAACTGATGTAGTATAAATGCAGTTTGAAACATACTTTTTTCCCTTTATTTTTATTTTTTTATTTTGGTCAGTGTTTTCAGAATTTTTTTTTTAAAGCAATTGGGGTTAAGTAACTTGCTCAAAGTTACACGGCTAGTCATTATTTATGTGTGGGTGCTCATTTTCTGAGGCCAGTTTCGATCCCGGGTCATCCCAACTCCGAGGCCGGTACTCTTACTCAGTGCGCCACCTAGCTGCCTGTTGGTCAGTGTTTTCTTTCACAACATGATTGATATGGAAATATGTTTTGCATGATTGTACATGTATAACCTATATAAAATTGCTTGCTATCTCAGAGAAAAAGGTGGGGAAGGAGGGAGGGAGAGAAATTAGGTACTCAGAAATTAAAAAAAAAGAATGTTATAAATTTTTATAGGTATTGGAAAAAATAGAATATTAAAAACATGCAAAAAAGACTTTACATACTAATGGAGGAGATAATATGTACATATGTAGGCATATACACAATACAAACCAATTATATTCAAAGGAATCTTAGAGGAGGGAACACTAGCAATTGAGTAAACCAGGACAAGCCTCCTATAGAAAATGGTGTTTGAGCTTAGTCTTGAAAGAAGCTATGGACTCCAAGAGACAGAAGTGAGGACAGAGAGCATTCCTGAACAATCAGAGCAAAGACATGGAGAAGGGTGATACAGTGTGGTGTGTGAGAAAAGCAAGTAGACCAGAATTGCTAGGACATTTGTCAAATCGAGGGAATTAATGTATCAGAAAAGTAAGACTCAGGTTAGGTTATAAGGACTTTAACTGTCAAACAGAAGTTTATATTTGATCCTAGAGGTAGTGGGAGCCATTTGAGTTTCTTCAGCAGGAGGGTGGGTTGGTCAGACCTGCACTTTAGAAACATAACTTTGATGACTGCATGAATTGGAATGGGGAGAGATTTGAGGCCAGGAAGTCAGTTGGGAGTTTATTCCCTTAGTGTAGTATAGCAGCAAGCACCCTAGCATATTCAGGGTGGCTGCTAACAAAGGTTCTTAGATCTGCTTTTCTAAAAGAAAGCAACTAAGAATGGGTTAACAATCTTACTTTAATCAAACATATGTCATTTACCTAGTTCATGGGGAAAAGGTCAGCACCCTGAGCTTCAGAGAATAAAAACAAGTTACAAGCAGAAGTTATAAGCAGATGGAAACAGATCAGCAGACAGACTTCCAGCTGTCTGACCATTAATTACATCCATACCTAGTCAGTTACCAGAGAGGGCAGCATCTGGATTTTCAAAGCCAGGGGATTCAACAGCTGCCCAGAGTCTCATCTGGTCAAATCACATAACTCTTCTCAAAGTGGGCCCCAAAGCAAAATTTCATATCAGGGTATACATAGCCTTCTCCTGGCTCAGAGAATGTCACAACCCTCTTGACCCACTGCCCAATCACAAAGCACCAAGGTGTGGGCATTCCTGAAAAACAAGCCTCCCACCACAGGCTCCATGTGACCACATTCAGCCTATTAGGGGGCAGAGTATATTTTCAAATCAAGGGAGGTTCTCAGAGTCACTTAAGCCTATCAAAGGACCTAGGGGCAGGGAAGATCATAGATTACTATTCCTGTAACATGTAGGCCTGGTAATGAGGGCCTGAACTAGAGTGGTAGCTGTGTGAGTGGAAAGAGGCACATATGATAAATGCCTTGAAAGTTGGAACAAGATTTGGCAACTGGTTAAATATTTAAGGTGAGTGAGAGTAAGGAGTTGAGGAAGAAGCTGGTGGACTGGGTGACCAGCTCAACAAGTGATGCCCTTGATAGTAATATTGAAATTCAGAAGAGAGGTAGGATTGGGAGTTGGAAGAGAGATAATGAATTCTCATTTGAATGTGTTAAGATTGAGATGCCTAAAGGACTAAGTGACATTAGTTCTCAATATTCAATAGACAATTTGTGCTGCAAGCCTAGAACTCAGTAGAGACACTAGGGCTGTATATAGAAATTTGAGAGTCAATTGCAGAGAGTTGATCATTTAATCTATGGAGTTGATTTTCAGAGAAAAGAGATAAATGCCTTTCTTGACTTAGAAAAGAAGGAAACTTTTTTTTCCTGTAGTAGAAAGAATACTGGATTTGATATCAGGAAACTGTGTTCAAATCCTGGCTCTTTCTATACAAATCACCTTCTTTATTTGTTTCCTTGCCCGTGGAAATAAGATTAGATAAATAAGGTCCCTTTCAGCTTTAAATCTAAAATCCCATAACTGGAAATAATATCATATCTTTCATGTCATTCAGTCGAAAATAGGACTGCATTAGCCACATAAAGAATTCAAAAGCTACATTATCTTCATACACAAAATGATGTACAAAATTGAGATAATTAGAGAGATAATGTAGGTCACAAAAATGCTAGGGACTGATTTATTCAGATGTGTATGGAAAGTGTTTTTCTTGTTCTTTAGTAGGTCTTGAATCATGAGCAAATGCTGCAATTATGTATTTCATTTTCCATATGTATAGATAGAACCATCTGAAAGGTCAACTAGATCACAGTAATGTATATTGATGAGGCTGACTTCATTGGGCTGCATTATTCATCTAAATCTATGGGAATTTTGTCACACATCCATTCATAAATGGCAGAAAAGCTAAGAATTATATAATGTCTAGCTTGGTTAAGCACACACTGTCACTTGAAAAGCCCTTGCTTCTTTTGCCAGAAGCAATAACTGTTTCCCAGAGTTCACATCTTTTCATTTGTAGTAGGAATAGCATAATTTTGTATTGCATATTGAAGCCAAGTTAAATAAAACCTGAAATATATTTAGAGCATTCTAGGGTTTTCCAAGAATTCATTGGTGAGCACTGCCCAACTTTCCATAACCAAAAATGTAAAATGTATTGATGCTACATAGGAACATATTCTAACAGGACAGAGAGGCAGAGGACCTTGAGTATTCTGCTTAGAACTTGGAATCAGCAGACCTGTGTTCTTTTCCTAATTTTGTCATTAAGGTGACGCTTTTTTTTTTAAACTTTGAAAGACTTGTTTCAGCATCTCAGAGACAAAAATTTTGAGGGATCCATATTATAGTGGGAAAGGTGCTGGGCTGGTAGGAAAGAGAACTGGGTTATGATCATGACTTTGTCATTTGTCATTTGTGTGACCATGGGAAAATGATACAAAATCAGTGGATCACATAGGCTGTCTCATTTCCTGTGTAAAGAGGGATCCAAAGGAGATGATTGATAAAGTCCTCTTGAGCTCTAAAATTATATCTATATTGGTTAACTAGGTTGCTAAAGTTTATGCCTATAAAGAAGGGCATATTTGATTATCCCCTTAAGACTGAAGATACTATGTGCAGGTAGCACAAGGAACATATGGTTCCATTTGGCATTCTTGATGTATTTTACTGACTGTCCATATCTCCTCTTTATGTCATTTTCAGAAGTAACTTTTAGAAGGAAGCATTAGAACCAGCAACAAGCTGGTTGTTTTTTTGCCTCTGGGTATTTTCTTTTATTTCCTCTTTTCCTTCTTTCCTTCTCCCTTCCCCCTTCTCTTCCTTCTTCTTTGAAATTTTCAGTTTAACTCAATGTGAGCAATTCAGTTCAGCAAGCACTTATTAATTGCCATCTGTGTTCAAGGCACTCTATTAGCAGCTGGGAATACAAAGACAAAAATGAAAAACTCTCTGCTTTGGGGGGCATACAGTAAAAAAGTAAGAAAAAAGAAAATAAAGGAAAATATCCTGCTCTCAGGATCTTGCTTGTGCAAAACCATGGAGACAGATATCATGTATAAGGAAGAGCAAGCAGGGCTGACTGAATCATGAGGAGAGATGTTGGGGGTAGTAGAATCAATAAGACCTGGCAACTGATTGGATATAGGGGATGAGAGAGAGTAAAGAGTGGAGGATTGCTGAGGTTGTAAGCCTGGTTCACTAGAAGGATGGTGGTAGTCTCCACAGAAATGGGAAATCAATCAATACTATGAGCTAGGTGCTATGCTTCTCTCTGTTTGTTAAAAAAAAAAATAACAATAAAAGGCTGCTTATTCTCCAGAACCTTACATTATATTAGTGGAAACAACAACATATGTTTGTATATACGCATATATGCATATATACACATATATGCACACACACACACACATATATACACACACATACATACAAAATACACATAAGGTAATTTGAAGAGGAGCAAAGATTCAGTCAGAAAAAGTTTTGTGTAGAAGGTGGCACTTGAACTGAGTTTTGACAGAAACAAAGGATTCTTCCAGGTAGCTGAGGAGGAATTGTATTCCAAGCATGAAGAATACCTAATGAACAGGTATAGAGATGGGAGCAAGAGGGACTAGTCTGACTGGCCTGCTAAAGTGATTTTAATAAAGTACAGGTCAGAACAAGGGCATCCACCCATGTTCATTAAAGGTCAGTGACTATTGTTACCTCCAGAATCTAATATGAAACAATTGGTTTGACATTTAAAACCCTTCACAAACTTGTCCCTTTCCAGTCATTCATTTTAGTGGAAGTTTTTCTAGTCTTAAACTTTAGTCCCTGAATGTCCTGATCCAACTACGTTCTTCTTTTAACACAGGACCCTCCATCTCCTGACCATTCTCCTCCTTAGACTGTTCTCCCTCATCACCTCCTCCTCTTGAATACCCTGTCTTCCTTTATAGCTAAAAACCCCTCATCCAGGTCCTGCTCACTTTCCTCCTCTCATACTGATAGTACCTTCCCTCCAAAATGACCTTTATCTACTCCATATTTATCTACAATAGTTATTTGCATGTTATCTCCTCAATTAAATTATGAACTACTTTAGCACTCAAATGTATTTTTTGCCTTAATTTTGTATCCTTGGTTTTTTTTTTATTAAATTTTTGTTTATTTTTAGTTTACATTATTCATTTCCACAAGATTTTGAGTTACAAATTTTCTCCCCTTCTTTCCCTACCCACCACTCCAAAACAGCAATCCCAGTGTATGTAATGCCATGCTCAGCAGCTTTCCAGATGACTGTTACTCTGAACAGTTTTTAAGATTCTGATTACACAGTATAGTGAACACTCTATTTATTCCATAACAAATCAAAGCAAAACTTTCACAGAAAATCAAGGTACAGCATTCACAATATTACAACTTATATTCACAACAGCTTATCATTAAAATGGCCACATATTTTCACCAAAGTGGTCACAATATTTAGAACAAAGAACAATCATCTCAAAGTACAATAGTCAAAAAGTCATGGAACAACTAGATTAACTCAATCAGTCATTTATTCAGCAATCAATTGCTAAGTATCATAAACAAACCCTCCACCCCTAGGTCACTAGTAAACTAGAATTTCATCATTACTCAGTACCCAGGGAGAGGTCTTTTCATCTTGATTTGGGGCCAGCTCTCAGATTCCCTGGATCCCCTCCCATGATCTCAGATTCTACCTGAATTCACCAGACTGTCACCTGGGTTCAATGGCAGACAGCTCCCAGTTCCTTGTCCAGCTCTCTGGGTAGGTCCTGCTCCACATTGAAGTTCACAGGGTCTGGTCTATGTCAGATCCTTCACCAATTCTGCTTCAGGGAATTCAAGGCTCAACCAAGCCACAAACAGACAAAGTCTCAGCATCCTAGTCATGCTTCCTCAGTTACCTGGGCTCCTGGCTCCTGGCTCTGGGATCCTGGGCTCCTGTTCAGAAAAAAGCTCCACCATAACAAGTTCCCAGGAAATTCTAGCTCAGTTCTCCATTCTCTCTTCTGTAGCTGCTCTGCATCAGATGCTGGTCTCCAGAAATTCTGACTGTGCCTCTCTGGGGCTTTTCTGATATACAGAGCACTAGCCTGTTTCAGCCAACCCCTTCCTGTTATGTCAGCAACAGGAGACAAGAGTTCATACCTTCTGTTTCCCTAACAGAGGCTCAATCAATTAATAAGTGTTAAGTACCTGCTACCTTTGCCAACACAAAGGGATCTTCAAATTCAAATTACATTACCATTACACTGTATGCCCTCTCCCCCAATCTGCTCTCTATGAAATCCTCCCTCATCCCCCCTCCGACTTACCAGTAGGGTAAGATCTCTGTACCCCAGTACGTCTATATCTTATTTCCCAGTTTCATGTAAAATATATATATATGGGGAGAGAGAGAGAGAGAGAGAGAGAGAGAGAGAGAGAGAGAGAGAGAGAGAGAGAGAAAACATTTGATTTTAAAACTTTGAATTCCAGATTCTTTCCCTTCCTCCCTTGTCACCCACCCTGAATGGGAAAATAGGCAATTCAATATAGGCTATACACATATAGCTATACAAAACATTTCCATAGTGGATATATTGTGAAAGACTGACTATATTTCCTTCCATCCTATCCTGCCCCCCACCACTTGTTCTATTCTCTACTTTGACCCTGTCTGTTTTCAAAAGTGTGTGCTTCTAACTTTCCTCTCCCCGAACCTGCCCTCCCATCCATTATCCCCTCTCTTGTCCCCTTAGCCCCTACTCTCCTGTAGGGTAATACCCTATTTAGTGGTATATCCTTCCTCCCTAATCCAAATTCAATGAGAGTTAGGTTGTCCCATTCCCTTTTGCTTTCCTGTTCTTCCCCTCCATTGTAACAGTTTTCCCTTACTTTTTCTATATGAGATAATTTACCTCATTCTGTCTCTCCCTGTCTCCTCTCATTAAATTCATCTCTTACCTCTGAATTTTACCTTTTAAGTATCATCCCTTCCTATTCAATTGGTCCCTCTGTCTATGTATACCTGTACACATATATACACACACTCACATATGTATTCATATATCCATATACCCTACTATATAGACATATATATGTATTTGAAGGGATATAAAAGTGTGTGTGTGTATATATATATACATATACATATATATGTATATGTATACATATATATGTATATATAAATTCTCAATATATATGTATGTATGTGTATATATGTATTATATACACACACACACACACACACACACACACATACATACATATATATTGAGAATTTCTTGAAGGATGATTTCTAGGTTCTTTTTTGATCATGGCTTTCAGGTAGTCCAATAATTTTTTTTTTTTTTTGCTTTTTGGAGGGCAATTGGGGTTGTGACTTGCCCAAAGTTTTTTTTGTGTTAAGTGTCTGAGGCTGGATTTGAACTCAGGTCCTCCTGACTCCAAGGCCAGTACTCTATTCACTGCGCCACTTAGCCATCCCTTTTTTAATTTTTTAGTTTTTTTTCAATAATTTTTTAATTATCTCTCCTGAATCTCTTTTCCAGGTCAGTGGTTTTTCCCAGCGAGATATTTCACATTGCCTTCTATTTTTTCATTTGTTTGGATATCTTTAATAGTATCTTGATTTCTCATAAAGTCACTAGCTTCCATTTGCTCCATTCTAATGATGAAGTAATGATTCTCTTCAGTGAGCTTTTGAGATTCTTTTTCCATCTGACCTATTTAGCTTTTTAAGGCATTCTTCTCCTCATTGGCTTTTTGAACCTCTTTTGCCATTTGAGTTAGTCTATTTATTTTTTTTTTTGCCTTTTTTGGAGGGCAATTGGGGTTAAGTAATTTGCCCAAGGTCACATGGCTAGGTTTTTGTTTGTGTGTGCTAAGTGTCTGAGGCCAGATCTGAACTCAGGTCCTTCTGACTCCAGGGCCAATGTTCTACTCACTGCATTACCTAGCCACCCGAGTTAGTCTATTTTTTAAGGTGTAATTTTCTTCAGTCAGGTTGTTTACTTTCTTTTCATGGTTTTCTTGTGTCATTTTCATTTCTATTCCCAATTTTTCCTCCACTTCTCTTATTTGGTTTCCAGAATCCTTCTTAAGCTCCTCTATGGCTTGTAACCAATTCATATTTTTCTTGGAAACTTTTGGTGCAGGAGTGCTGACTTTGTTATCTTCTTGCTGTTCCATGCTTTGATCCTTTTTGTCCCCCAAAAAGGAATCCAAAGTCAGATTGCTATGCTTGCTTTGATCCCTTTGCTTTCTGATATTGCAACTCATTTACTTGACTTTTGAGCTTTTTGCCACAAAAGAACTCTGCTTCCAGAAAGGAGAGCTTTGTCCCAAATTGCTGGGGTTTTCTCAACTGCAGGAGCTATTAGTTGGTTGCCCTTTCTCAAGCCTCCACATGCTCTTGCTCACTGGTCACACACCCCAGGACCTCCACTCTAGACATCGATCCAGATCCAAGCAGGTTAAGGCAAGAGCCATTACCCCTCAGAATGGTTGCTTGGTCCCCCTATGATCTGTAGGCCAGGAGCTCTGAAGCAGCTATGTGGCTGTGGCTGCAGCTGCCATGCCTCAGCTGTTTCTCCCTCTAGGGGGCAGAGGCCAGACCACACTCCATGACTCCCTATTCCCAAAGTCTACACTGACTTCTCACTGTCTTTGGCTTCTATGGGTTGATAATTCTGGAACCTGCCACAGCTGCTGCTGATCTACTCTCTCATCTACTCTTGGGCCACCCTGTGGCTAAAACCAGGGGCCCACATGGAGCTGGGCTCTGCTCCCAGTGGGCTGCAATGAGCCCTTTCTGTCTGCCTTCTGGGCTGTCTTCAGCAGGAGATTTGTTTCTCTCTCTCATTTTGTGCATTCTTTAGCCCTAAAGTTTGTTTAGAATAATTTTTATAGATATTTGAAGTGGTTATGGGGGAGCACAGGGAGTTTTCCTGCTTCTATGCCACCATCTTGGCTCCATCACCACATTCTTGGTTTTTTAGAGCACTGACTACTACATGATAACTTTCTAATAAATATTTGTTGACTGCCTGTGGGGTGTGGGAAGAGGAGTAATGGATATTAGGATTGGAAAGGTAGGTGGGTATCCAGTTGTGAAGGAATTTAAATTCTGAACAAAGAAATTTATATTTTATTTGAGAGGCAATAAGGAACCACTGGAGTTTTTCAAGTAAGGTCACTGAGATTGTCAGAACCATGCTTTCAGAAAAATCAGCTGTGTGAAGGATGGATTGTAGAGGAGAGACTTTTGACAGGGAGACTAAATAGGAAACTATTGCAATAGTTTTGGGGCAGGTAGGTAGCAAAGTGGAATAGAGTGCCGGGCCTGGAGTCAGGAAGACACAAATTAAAATCTAATCTCAGACACTTGCTAGCTGGGTGACCCTGGGCAAGTCACTTAACCCTGTTTGCCTCAGTTCCTCATCTATAAAATATACTACAGAATAAATGGCAAGCCACTCCAGTGTCTTTGACAAGAAAACCTCGAATAGGGTCACAAAAAGTTGGACGTGACTGAGAAATGTCTGAACAAGAACAATAACAACAATTGTGATAGTTCAAAGGAAAGGTAGTTTGGACTTGAAGTGGGGGTTGGGGTGGTCCTGTTTTTAGAGAGAAGGATACAGATATGAGAGATGTTGTGGAAGTAGACACAACAATATTTGACAATATACTGGATAAGTAGAGTAAGGGATAGGGAGGGGTCAAGGATAACATTTAGGTTGTAAATCTAGGTCACTAGAAGGATGGTGGCATGGCCAATAGAGATAGGGAAGTTCAGAAGAGTGGTAGGTTTGGGGCCGAGGAGGATACGTTCTGTTTTGGATATATTGAGTTGGAGATATGGAGGTTGTATCCAGTCTGAAATGTTCAGTAGGTGACCAGTGATTCAGGACTGGAGCTCAGGAGTCATTTTCATGGAGAAGATAAACCTGTAGGATCCAATGAGGTCACCAAGTAAGAGATCATTGAGAGAGAAGAGAAGGCTGTGGAAACAGCCATAGTTTAGGAGACTTTGTATGAATAATGAACCAGCAAAGGAGACAGAGAAAGGGAATCAGATAGGTAGGAGAAGAACCAAGAGAACAGTTTTGAGAAAACCCAGAGAACAAAAAGTATCCAGGAGGAAAGAGTGGTCAGTGGTGTCAGGTATTAAACAGAGTTCAAGAAGCATAGATTGAGAAAAGGCCAACAGATGTGACAATTAAGAAATTTTTACTGACTTTGGAGTGAGGAGTTTTAGTTGAGTTTGGATTCCAAATAGGAAACAGCTAATATGTTCATGGGACTCCAGGAAGTGAACATTTTCCAGGTATTTGACTATGAAAGGGAGGTTATAGGTTGAAAGGATTTGGGGATCTAGTGAGTTTTGTTGTTGTTGTTGTTGGGGAAGGGAGGGTGGATTAGGCAGAATACCAATGAGGGCTTTCCCTTATAGGCTTAGAGAATTTTTACTTTCCACTGGTGGCTCAGAGAACTGGACTTTTTGTGAAAGTTGCTAAGATAGACACAATGGAAGAAACTTGCCATTGGGAACTATTTGTTCAGTCCATTCAGTGTAACCTACTCTTTGCTGACCCCATTTGGGGTTTTCTTGGCAAAGATACTGGAGTGGTTTGCCCTTTCCTTCTCCAGCTCATTTTACACATGAGGAAACTGAGGCAAACAAGGTTAAGTGGCTTGTCCAGGGTCACACAGCTAGTGAAAGTCAGAGGTCAGATTTTAATTCAGGTCTTTCTGACTCCAGGCTGGGAGTTCTATAAACCTCTGCACCACCTCTTAATCGTCAAATCTTCAACTATTTCAGAGAGAATTTGGAACAGTGATTTTTTTGAAGTGTACACAGAACTTTTTGCTTCCAAAAAAGCAATGTACAGTATGTTTTGGAGATAGTGTCTTGTATTAATATTATATTAATAAATTATGCTTCTAGTTTTGAAATAATTCAGATTTCCAAAGATCAGTCACAGGGTACAAACTTCAGATAAATATAGTAGCTTAAATTTAGAACCCGACATAATTTATTCTGAGAATCTGAGATTTTTATGAAGGAGGGATTTTGATGTTGCTTATTTGTCAGAAGAAAAAGGGTTTGCTCTACTTGGTGTTAAAGACCTCAACAATCAGTCATTCAACAAGCAATTATTAAATCCCTACTATGTGTAAGGAAAGCGAGGCATAAAAGGGAAAACAATGCCCATCCTTATTAATGTAAATGTTATTAATGCGCATTTACTACGGGTGTGACCTGCCTTAGACAAGTCATTTGGCCTCCCTGGGCCTCAGTTTACTCATCTTTAAAGCTAAAGAGTGGAATGTCCCAGGCAGAGTTCTAAAGTCTTTTGAAATGCATGAAAAAAATAATCAAGAATAGAAGAGGGATCATGCCTACCGCAACAATTAGCAGTTTTAGGGATCAACAAATATGTTTTTTTGCAGAGATTTGGCTATACTTCCATCTCCACCCACAAATATCTACAAGTGAAAGTTAGGATATGATTCAGATATTAATTCTGTCCCCCAAGACTAGCTTTCCAAAGGGGTGCCACTAGACTGGTTTTCACTAAATCTCTCACTCCCCCTCTCCCCCGCTTTTTTCCTGGGGGCTGCCCCTGCTGGGAGAAGGTGTGTCCTGGGGATACTTGTGCTCCCAAGAATGGGGCAACTAGAAGAACGCCCACTAGGACCCAACCAGGAGCAGCAGCTTGCCCGGAGCATGCGCTGCAGACTTTGTGCAGCTGGCCACGGCTGTTGCCGCCGCTGCCTCGTCTTCTAGTCTGTCCCGGACTTGGAGAGTTGGCTAGGGCTGGGGAGGGACCGCGGCTCTGGGAGGCGGCTGCGCTGCCGAGACTTTCCAGCAACTGCTGCCCAGCGCTTTTTCCCCCAGGCGGCGGCTGGGGGGTGGGGGGGGGAAGGAAGAGGAGGAAGCGTCTCGTCCTCTAGCCAATGCTACGCTGCAGGGCTCCCCGTGGCGCGTTGCTGCCCCGATGAGTCCCTGCAGTGTGTCCCCGACAGTTCCTGGGCGGGAGAGGGGGACGAAGTCCAGCGCCCGCGGTGAGTGACAGGGTTTCTCTCTCTTTCTCTCTTCTCCCCTCTCTCCCCCACCTCCCCCATGCGGTTGCCAGGGGCTAGTCTGCAGCTCCTGCCTCCGGGGAGGTATTGGAAGCTTTCCGAATGGCAAGCTAAACTACTTAAAGAAGGGATTTCGTTTTCCTCCTACTTTGTGCTGCTCTCCTCCTGGGATCTTTTCTCCTTTCCTTGTTTCCAGGTTCTTGGAGTAGGCATTAGGAATGGGCATTTGGTGGTGGATTGGGAGTACCAGGAAGATTTGGCTTGGTTGGCAGCTGTAATCTGTTTAGAGTAACATTGGGGCAGGGGAGGGGGAATGGGGGAAGGTGGAGAAGGGTGGGAAGAGAAAGAGAGAGAGAGACTGTGTGTGTGTGTGTGTGTGTGTGTGTGTGTGTGTGTGTGTGTGTGTGTGTGTGTGTGTGTGTGTAACTTGGTGTCTGCACAGCTGCTTTGGACTTAATTCCTATGTGCTTCCCCTCCCCATTTATAATCCATCATTCCAGGGCAGAAAACATCATTTCTCACATTCTCTCAAAGAAACCCAAGTCGCAGAGCGGAATTACAGCTAACTCTTGTCTCCCCTCCCCCTTTCCAGACACTTTCACACTTGAAGTTTTGTGATAGGTGGGTGAGTGAGAACAGTGATTTAAAGAAATGAAACTCCCCTAATGAGAAGGGGCATTGACTCCCTTCCATACATCAGCTTCTTACTATAATTCCCTTTACTTGTCAGGGACTTATGGTCTCTAGCATTTAGGACTGTTCCAAGAAGTGGCAGTTCCCAAAGGAGAAGTGAGTTGAATGAGTTTTTAAAGGTATCTCATTAAAACATGCTGGGGGAAAAACAGCAACCCAAAGCAAACAGTCCCAAGATAATAGTCTGCTCTGCACCCATTTGTTAACAGAGCAAATATTTTCCCTTTCCAGCAGGTGTAATCTGGTCCAGTTTGGACTTTTATGTAGTTTAGGTTATTCTTCAACTCCATGTCTTTAGCAAATGCTTATTGTTGGTGACGGGAAGTGACTGTGTTCCATTGGTCAGACAAGACATCCTACTCTGAGGCCAGTGAGAGGATGTCTGTGGGTGGAATTAAGAAAAGACAATGGTCTGATTCCTTTTTCCTGTCTTCCTGTCTTGTACCCATTTCAGATTGCTGTTGCTTTGATTGGTGGCAGAGGATGTGGTAAGAGGATGGAAAGCTCACAATGGCTAGAGAAGATTCTGTCAAGTGCCTTCGCTGTCTTCTCTATGCCCTTAATCTGCTCTTTTGGGTAAGTACTTTTCTAAACAGGTGGCACTGTCTGGACTCAAGTTACAAGCAGTCACCAGATAATGCACCAAAGGGCACCGCTAAGCATTAATTAATTACATGGGATTATTCCCTCTATTTTCCAGACTTGTAAAAGTTGCCCTTCTTAGTAAATTTGAGTCACCTCAAGTTCCATTTAGTAATTAAAACAAAATTACTATGCACCCTTGCAGTAAAATTAGGTTTGAAGTTAATCTAGGGTTATAAATAAATACATGTGCTTGTAGCTACAGATAAGAAAATTGTGACAAACTGTTGAGGGAACTTTCATGAGTTACAGATAGCTATGCAACCCATAAATTGTTTTAGTCAATTTAAACATACAATTTCTGGCTGCAAAAAATATCTTACTGTTTAATGCAAATTCTTTCTACATATATACTTTCTACATACAAGAATCTTATAAAAAGATTAGCTGGATATGTTGTTTAGGAAGACTTTTCTGGGGATTGGGAATTAACTAAAAAAAATAGCTCTCATGTAACCATTCCACGTTAGAGAAAATTTAAAGCATTTTCTGCATGTGTGTATAAAATGTCACATGCTGTTTAACAAAATAAACAATAGAAAATTTAATGAGCTGAAGATAAATTTAATTTCCCTTGTGCCAGATTTTTTGGGGGACCTGTGCTCTGCCATAAGTTTTCATGAAGTTCATTTCATCATCATAATGCTGTTTTTAAAAATCAGGGACAAAATATAAAACCTGTCAGTGTAACCCATTCAAATAGGGACCAATAACTGCTCTGCTGAAAAGTAGTCTCAGTTGGATGTCTTTTGTTTTGGGTTCTTGGTAATTTGTGGTCTATAATCTTTTGTAAGAAAATGGAACCTAGAAATAATAGCAATAATACAACCTGCACTTTATATTTTTTTAGAGTGTGAATTTCACACGTTTTCTCCTCTGAGATGTGCTATACCTTCTAATAGAGGGCAATCTCTTAGATAAGTTTCAATAAGTCTAGACAAAATCCTGAGAATGGAGCCTTCATGAAGTGACTAAGTTGAATGTTTATCAAGAAAGCCTTAGGAAATTTATTTCATAAGAATTGAAGTAGTAGGTGGTTAAATTGATTTTTTAAATATATACTAAAACTCCTTATTTTTAAAACTGTATATTTCTTGCAAGTTACATAAATTTTTCTTCACTGTTTACTGCTTATCTAATATATGGAATCTTGTACTGGGCACTTTTTTAAAATTTTGCTGTCACTGTAGACTATGAAACTTACTATGAAAAGGAATATATATGGGTTTTTCCACAAAGGAGTAATAAGTACTTTATATTTTCTTTTCAGATTCTTTGCTCTCTTATACCACACTGAAACGGGGAATTCCCAAAGCAGCATGTAATTATTATAGATACTAAAGTGTGACAAGCAGTATCCTAATCAATTCTAAATATTTCTCTCAACTTGAAGTTCCTTTATTTGTAATAATTCTTCTCAGTTACACAGATATTTTATTATATTTTACATTTGCTCATTTCTAGTTTCTCAAGTGTGTGTGTGTGTGTGTGTGTGTGTGTGTGTGTATGTGTGTGTGTGAGAGAGAGAGAGAGAGAGAGAGAGAGAGAGAGAGAGAGATCTTTGTATTTCAGCAAAGTTTGTAAGGGCTTCTGGTCATTTTCTGGGGTTGGAGCCATGGTCTTGAATAACTGCTTCAACACTTTCTTTAATATCTCTTAGGCATGGGAAATGTCATGGCTGGCCAGTGTAGTAATTTGACAGCTACAGCTTAACTGATTTCTACTTGAACCAGACATCACATGCTGAGTGTGGGGCAGAGGAAGGAGGGTTTTCCTTTTTCTGGCTCTTCAGGGTGTATTCTCCAACCAGGGAATCTGGCCTTGTGGTTCATAGTTGGAGGCACACCCCTTCCTCTTGGCTCAAGCACCTTTACAGTAGTCCCACCCCAATCCCATTAGTGACTGTAATATCAGCCACTCCCCCCCCACCAAGAGTTATGGGTAGTAAAAAGTAGATCTTCCTCTGCAAAAGCTTGAGTTCTATAATGTATTGTTTTATATTTGTGGGTGTTTAGAATTTAGCCTGTTGAGTTATTGGGGGAAGAGTGGTGAGGCAGTGGATACACCTTTGTATTCAAAGAGAAAACTTGATTTCCTGATCATTTTATGTTTTTTATGTAGGAGAGATAGGCCCAAGAGGAAACAGTCTTTATCATTCAAGGTTAGAAATGTACTATTCTCTTTCTTTTTTGAGTTAATTACCTTGCTTTACTTGATTTTTCATGTGTTCAGTGTGCTTTCCCAAGGCATGGGGAAACATGAGCTCAGGGCTGCTGACGTGGGATTGGCAAAGGACGTGAGTGGTGGGGGTGGAGGGGCCAGTAATTGGCCAAAGTCCTGAACCACATCTGGGTCTGTGATTAGCACTGTGTGGCTGTTCTGAGAGGTGTACATAGAACCTGGTGCAAGGAAGTAGAATTCTGCCATAGATATCTCTTAGTATTCCTATTTTCAGTTTGCTTACAATGGGGAGTAAAAGCAAGTGCATAAAGCAGGGAAACCAAGACCTTAGAGGCACCTTCACTCTGATCAAAAAATGATGGGCAGAGTTAATGGGCATGTGAAAATTCTTCCTATTACTGTCATTATCAGTTAACATTTATGGGACATTTCCAATGTACGTGGTGGTATTCTTTGAATTTCTTAACTATCTTCCAATTTTAGGGCTAAAACTGGTGGCTTTGTGATGTGAGTATTTGCTCAATAGTCCTAGAATTATCTACTCATTTTACAGATTATCAAATAGCTTTCAGATGGTAATTTTCTGCTCCTACCAATACGGGCAGAATTAGAAGCAAGGCTCTCCTTTTTCTTTCCCTTTGAAAATGTCTGAAAATTGATAGCACTTAACATTTCTTATGTAATTGTTTCTGTTTAAAAAAGTATAATAGTTTCTCTGCAGTTTTGCTAAAGCCTGCATTTCGCACACAGTTTGGCTAGAGCTATCATAGCATGTTTGTTGGAGCATACAATAGCAGGGTAGAGTTAAGGCCTGATTTATTGCACAATGAAATTAGGGAAGAAGTGTGGAACACAGTAAATCCAGCAATCTTTTTCTCTCCCAATAGACTCAGTTTTCTGTTACTGTTCATTCACCCATACTTTAGTCCTCCAACTGGTACAGACAATGAAGAGTTAGAGTTCTGTATTCCTTTTTAAATTAAAATTTGTTTTTTAATGCAAAGAATTCTGTTTTCCTCCCATCCTAAAAAGAAAAACAAATTTCTTGTAAGAAATATTAATAGTTAAGTAAAACAAATTCCCCCATTGATTGTATTTTTAGAAAATGTCTTATTCTGCACCCTGAATCCATCACCCCTTTGTCAGGAGATGGATAACAGGCTTTATCTTTGATCCTCTATAATTATGGATGGTTATTGCATTGAACAGAGTTCTTATAGTTTTGTTTGTCTTCATAGGGCTGTTGTTATTATATATATTGTTCTGGCTTAAGTCTTCAAAAGTTTTTCATTTTTATAATAACTGTTGTTATAGTATAAATTGTTCTGTTTCTGTTCACACTGCATCAGTTCATGCAAGTCTTTCTGTGTCTCCTTGAAATAATCTATCCACATCTTATATAGCACAACAGTATTTCATTGTATTCACATACTACAATTTGTTTAGCCCTTTCCTCATTAAGGGACATCTCCTTACTTTCCAGTTTTTTGCCACCACAAAAAGAACTACTGTAGTTATTTTTATGTGTATAAGACCTTTTCCTCTTTCTTTGATTTCTCTGAATTATAGGACTTTAAGTGGTATAGTTGAGTGAAAGAGCATTTATTATACAATTAGGAACATTTTATGTATAATTACAGATTGCTTTCCAGAATAGTTGTACGTATTCACAGGTCCACCAACACTATGTCATTGTTCCTATTTTTCCATAGTCTTTCCAATATTTATCATTTTCTTTTTTTACCATCTTTACCAATCTGGTAGATATTAGGTGGGACCTCAGAATTTCTTCTATTTTCATTTCTATAATCATTATTGATTTGGAGGACTGCAAATCTCAATAATCTTAGATAAATCAAAATTTGCACTCACATTTGATTCATATATTTATGCAAAAATGCTTATTATTCTTCAACTTTTAAAATATAGAGACCTTTATTTTGCATCTAAGGAATCAAACTGTAAGCGAATGCAGAGCCCTCCAACTAATGTTACCATTACTACTAGCCCATTAAAATTCATTGCACATTCCCAGGAGTAATGATATCACTCAATTACTTCAAGTAATATTTTATTCCCTAATTTTCCATGCCTAAACTGGCTACTTCTTTAATAAAATGTAGTGTAATTCACAATGGAGTAGCTTATGTGAACCACAGTCAGTTTCATAAGAGGAGTTTTGGAAGAGTTCAGAAGATTATTTAAATCTACTGTTTTGGTGCTGAGATTTCTTGCTTTTTTCCTCCTCGACCTGCTGATCCCCTTTACTCCATACACCTGAAGGGTAGTTTAGTATGTTGGAAAGCATTATAAACTTGATGGAGGTGGGTAAGATGTGGATTGTATTACCTGCTCTATCATTTACTTGGTTTTGTAACCCTGGGCAAATCTTTTTAACCTCCATTTCCTCATTTGTGAAATGAAGTTAATATATGTACTACCTACCTAGCAGAGTTATTATGGAAATGAGATCTGAGAATCATATGAAAGTATTCTTTTTTTTTTTTAAAGCAATTGGGGTTAAGTAACTTGCTCAAGGTTACACGGCTAGTCATTATTTATGTGTGGGTGCTCATTTTCTGAGGCTGGATTTGATCTTGGGTCATCCCAACTCCGAGGCCAGCACTCTTACTCACTGCGCCACCTAGCCGCCCCTTTAGGGCAATTGGGGTTAAGTAACTTGCCCAAGGTTACATGGCTAGGTTTTTGTTTGTGTGGATTAAGTGTCTGAGGCCGGCTCTGAACTCAGGTCCTTCTGACTCCAGGGCCGGCGCTCTATTCACTGCGCCACCTAGCCACCCCCATATGAAAGTATTCTGTAGCTATAAAGCACCATTTAAGTTTAAGCCAGCTCACAATTAGCAGGCATGTAATACAGTGAAAGGAGCACATTCTTTGGAGTTAAAGGACATGGGTTAGCTACAAAATGAGGGAGTTGAATTAGGTTATCTCTGAGTTTCCTTGCACCTGTAAATCTGTGGTCCCATTTGTGTTAATAATTTAAGGAAAGCCACAAATAATTCTTAGATCTGACTTTAGCCATCTTAATAAAAGTTTACATTTTTCTTCCATGTTTTATAATTTACACAATTTATAGGTAGTTAGATAAAGTGTTTGTTTAAGCATCTACTACATGTCAGGAAGTACCCTGAAGAAGCTTCCATTATAGTAAAAGGAGATGACTTATAAAGAAAGAAGAACTGGAACTCAGGAGGGAAAGACAGGAAGAAAAGATACTCAAATGGATCTATGACTGTTAGAAGGTGGAGAAGTCTTTTCAAACACAAGGTCTTGGGGGGGGGCGGAGCCAAGATGGCAGAGTAGAAACAGCATTTCCAATGTGCTCTGCCCCACACAAATTTCAAACAATGTGAAAATGAGCTCCGAACAACTTCTAGAGCCACAGCACCCACAGAATGGCACAGAGAAGCTAACCTCCTGCTGAGGACAGCCCAGCAGCCCTGCAGGGAGCGGCCAGTGCAGTGCTCTGAGAGCAGGCAGCACAGTGCACTGGGAACCGACAGGGCAGCCCTCAGAGCCGAGCCCAGATCCGCGGTTTTAGCCCCAGGGTGGCCGGGCCTTCAGCCGGCTGGAGTGACCCCAGAACACTACCAATTGTGGTGATTCCAGAATTATCAGCACAGATATGCCTAGGACAAAGTGAGAGGTTAGTGCCCTATGGACTTTGGGACCAGTATTTGGGGAACACGTGGCTTCCTCCCCTGGGGGTAAAAAGCTGCTGAAGAAACAGCTGCACAGAAGCCATTTTGCAGCGTCAGTAGTGGCTCTAGCTCCTGGTCTGCGAACTGTAGGAAGATCCAGCAATCAGTCTGGGGTTAATCGCTTTTGCTTTAAACTGCCTGGATCTGGATTGTGGTCTGAGGGGGAAGTTTGGGGTGGGTATCCAACTTGCCAGAGTGGGTGGAGGCTTTACAGAGGCCACCCAGCTGGCGGAAGTTGTGAAGACCCCATGTTTGGGCGGAAGCTCCCCTGTCTGGTGGCAGAGTCCTACTGTGGCAACAAGCCCCAAAATCAAGTAATTAAGTGGCAGTATGCCTAGGCAAACGAAACAAAATAAACAGAAAAGTTCAACATTGGACTCCTATTTTAGGGGCAAAGAGGCTCAAAGCATGGAGGAGGACTGTGAGGTCAGAACTCCTGCACCAAGAGCCCCAAATGAAAATACAAGCTGGCTACAGGCCATAGAGGACCTTAAGAAGCAGATAAGAGAAGTGGGGGAAAATTTGGGAAGAGAAATGAAAAAGATGCAAGAAAAGTATGAAATGACAGTCAACAGCCTGACTGAGGAAAATAACACCTTAAAATAGACTAACTCAAATGGCAAAAGAGGCTCAGAAAGGCAATGAGGAGAAGAATGCCTTAAAAGTCGAATTTGCCAGATGGAAAAAGAATCTCAAAAGCTCACTGAGGAGATTCATTCCTTCAGAGTTAGACTGGAGCAAATGGAAGCTAGTGACTTTATGAGAAATCAAGATACTATTAAACAGATCCAAACAAATGAAAGAATAGAAGGCAATGTGAAATATCTCATGGGAAAAACCACTGACCTGGAAAATAGATCCAGGAGAGATAATTTAAAATTATTGGACTACCTGAAAGCCATGATCAAAGAAAGAACCTAGAAATCATCCTTAAAGAAATTCTCAAGGAAAATTGCCCTGATGTTCTAGACCCAGAGGGCAAAATAGAGGTTGAAAGAATCTACAGATCACCTCCTGAAAAAGATCCCCAAAAGAAAACTCCCAGGAATATTATAGCCAGGTTCCAGAATCCCCAGATCAAGGAGAAAATACTACAGGCAGCCAGGAAGAAACAATTTCAATATTGTGGAAACACACTCAGAATAGCACAGGACCTGGCAGCTCCTACATTGAGGGATAGAAGGGCATGGAATATGATATTCCAGAGGGCAAAAGAGCTGGGAATGAACCCAAGGGTCACCTACCCAGCAAAACTGAGTATCTTGTTTCAGGGAAAATATGGTCATTCAGTGGAATAGAGGACTTTCAAGCATTCTTGATGAAAAAACCAGAGTTGAATAGAAAATTTGACATTCAGATACAAGAAGCAAGAGATGCTTGAGGAGGTAATCAAGGAAAAGAAATCAAAAGGAACTTATCAGAGTTGGACTATTTACAGTCCTACATGGAAAAACAATAACTGTGTTTGATGAAACCTTTCTCATTATGAAAATAATTGAAGAAGGGTACACGGCATATGTTCACAGGTATACATGGATAGAGGGCACAGGTTGAATTTGATGGGAAGGGATGATTATTATTTTTTTTGGAGGGCAATTGGGGTTGGGTGACTTGCCCAGGTTCATGTGGCTGGGTTTTTGTTTGTGGGTTGGGTGTCTGGGGCCAGATCCGAGCTCGGGTCCTTCTGGCTCTGGGGCTGGCTCTCTGCTCGCTGCGCCACCTAGCCGCCCCAAGGAAGGGATGATTCTTAAGGGGTGAAGTCAAGAGGTGAGAGAGGAAAGTGGCAAGAGGAGATGGAGAGAGACAGGGTAGGGTAAACTATCTCATGTAGAAGAGGCAAGGGGAAGTAGTTGCAGGGAGGGGAAGAACAGGAAGGCAAAAAGGCAAAAGCATATTCTCATTGAAGTTGGCTCAAGGAGAGAATCATATACATACTAAATGGAATATCTTACCCTCACTCACTCTCCTGAGTAGGGGAAAGGGGGATGAGAGGGGGGATGATGGAGGGGAGGGCATTCTGGGGAGAGGGGAAGTTAGAAGTACCCACTATCAAAGAGGGACAGGATCAAAGTAGGGAATGGATCAGGTGGGAGGTGAGACAGGTGGGAGGGAAATATAAGTAGTCTTTTACAATATATATACTATGGTAATGTTTTGCATAGATATACATGTACAACACATACTGAATTGCTTATCTTCTCAGAGGGAGTGGGTGACAAGGGAGAATGGGAATGGATCTGAAAATCGAAGTTTTAAAATTAAATGTTTCATAAGATGTCCAGGCAGTGGGGCTCAGAGATTCACCTTGCCCTAATGGCAAATTCGAAGGGGGTATGGGAGAAGATATGGGAGAGAGCAGATTGGAGGAGGGGATATCTAGTGGGACTGCTATTCTGGGGTGGTGGGTAGGGAAAAAATGGGGGAAAATGTAACTCATAATCTGGTGGAAATGAATGATGTAAACCAGAAGTTAATAAAGCATTTGTTTAATTAAAAAAAAAAAAAGAAGGTGGAGAAGTTCAAAGAGTGAGTTAAGCCAGGAATGAAGTGTACATGCCTGGGGCTCTTTATGAAATGCTGTTATTTTCTTAAAATGGCCATATGTATTGGTTAGTGCAAATAGTTTTATCCCCATTTTACAGTGGGGAAAATGAAGCTCAGTGAGGTTACTGAAGATCACACAATAAGGGTAAGAGCCTGGAAACAAAGGACTTTTCCTATTATATTTCTGCCCAAAATCAAATCTAGATATCCTCCCCATCAGTCCTTTATAGATAACCAAAGACTCTCATATTCTTAGAATTAGAGGGAATTTCAAGGCTATTTTTTCCAACCTAGACCTAAAAAAAAATTCTTTCTTACTGTAAACAAGACAAAAAGGTCATTCAACCTTTATTTGAAGTTAAGATGAATTCTTTACTTCCCAAAGCAGTCAATTACATTTTATAGTAATTCTGATGCTTAGAAAGTTTTCTCTTGCAGCAAGCCTAAATTAACTTACTGGCAACTTGTAGGCATTATTACTGGTTTTTCTGTTTAGGGTCATGTCTAATCTCTTTTCCATGTGACTGACCCTCACATATTTGAATACAGCTATCACATCTCCCCTAAATCTTAAATGTTAGTAAGTAACACTGTTGCCTTACTGGTATTCTTTCTTTACTGTCTATTGTTTATCTCCTGTACTTGTAAACTTAAATGCCTTGGAAATTGACCACACTCTCTTCTTCAGTCCCTAAGTATAAGTTAATGAGTATAATCCCAAATTAGTAAATACCTCAATTCAATTTTTCCCCATGTTATTAGTCTCAAAACTAAATCATGACCTCATTGTAGCAAATTACATGTTGCTGAAAATTCATCTATAGTCATTGGTTAATTTATTTCAGCAAATGCATTTTCCTATATTGTCTATAATAGTCAAAGTTAACCTCTTTAGAGAAGGCCATTATAAGATATTGCTAATACATATTCCATGCATTATTTCCAAATAATGTTCTGAGATGGAGTGCAAAAAGTCATTTTTGTAAAGCATTTGAAAAGTGTAAGGAGCCATAATCCTAGGTAAATAGGATTGTCAGAATGTTTTAGAAGTTCAGTAAACTCAGATCACAGTTGAGCAATTATTTTCAATCACAAAGTTGGAAGGCATACTAGAAGTTGGTTTATTATAAAAAGTTCAGAAATTACCAAATAAGCTGGACTTCTGAATTTAATAGTATCCAGTAATTTCCTTTATAGTTTGTTAGAGAAGTTCTGGTCTCTCCTTTTTTAGTTCTTTGTTTTAGACATGTATTATTATTATTTGTATTATAGATCAAGAAACTATAATAGGAATTAAATGGTTCTTTTTCAGGGCATTTAATTGGCTTCATAGGAGAGATGAGTTTACTTTCTCTGAGAGCTTCTTATTTACTATGGCGTTAAGACTGTTATTTATAATACTTACTGTAAACATCATTGGTATATATAGTTGCAGTACTTCTATAGAGTCCCTCTGATCCAGTTAAACTAATAGCTTACATTTATTTAGTACTTTATGGTTCCAAAGTTTCTTTGTGCATGTTTTTTTTTCCTTTGGTCCTTTCAATGGTTTTGTGAGGTAAGTCATTAATCATTAAGTATTTATTAATCACCTACTGTGTGTCAGACACTGTGCTAAGCACTAGGAGTACAAAAAAAGACAAAAGCTAGTTCCTGCCCTTGAGGAGCTTATATTCTAATGGGGAGACAACATGCAAATAACTATTTACAATTCAGTTATATACAGGATAAATTGGAAACAGTAAGCTGAAGGAAAGCACAAGAAGCTTCCTGTAGTAGATAGATAAGTACAAATATAGTTATTCTTATTTTTCAGGTTAAGATAGTAAGGTTAAAAGGGGTTAAGAGACCTTGTAAATGACAGAGCTGGGACTTGGATACTGGTCTCATGACTCAGGACGGTACTTATTCTACTATGTAATGCTGTCCCAAAGACAGGACAATTGGAAAGCAGCACAGAGGTCATCAAATCCACCCGTATAGTCAGTAGTTTTATAACATTTCTAATAGCTGTCCACCCTCTGTTTAAACATTTCCAATGATGAGGAGTTCACTACTTTTCAGGGAAGCATATTACAATTTTGGACAGCTGTAGTCAATAATTTTTTCCTTATGTTGAGCTAAAATCTTCCCTGTAACTTGATTCAGTATACATTTTTAAGTATTGTACTTGGCTCTGGGAATACAAAGATAAAAAAAGTCTTAATTCCTTGTTCTGTAGAAGCTTATAATCTAAATTGGGGTGAGGAGGTGGAGGACAGATATATGCAAATTGATGTTACTTCTTTCCTCTGACCAATACATAATCACTCTAATCCCTCTTCCATTGGACAGCCCTTCCCATACTGGGGAAAAGCCATCAGATTTGGCCTAGAAATCATCCCAAGGTCTTTGTGTTCATATATTAGAAGCACCTATATACTAATAACTAGTAATAGGATAGAACTATTGATGTTGTCATTAGATTCTTCCCTTAACACATTTATAGATCTGGATGCATTAATATGTCTACTGACTAGAAATACTGGGTTAGGTCCCAGGGAAGGTATATAGATGAAAAAGAGCCCCTGCCCTCATGGGTTTCCTGTTTAGTAGGAGGATGTTGCAACAATATAAAAAAAACTACACCATCACCATGTCAGAGCTGGAAAACAAAGTGTTATAAAAGGTCCAAGGTGGGAGGGGAGAAGTTCTCTACAGACAGGGGAAGGTATCACAGAAGTGTCATTTGAATTTGTCTTTAAAGAACAGACAGGAATTAAGTAAATGAAGAGGAAAAGAGAGGACATTCAAAGGCATAGATCTGTGAAGGCATAGACCAGAAAATGTGGATAACACTTAGGGTCAGAGAACCTGGATTTGAATCCCAGCTCTGCCATTGACTTGCTTAATCACTTACCTTCTCTAGGTTTCAGTTTTTATACCTGTAAATTGAGGGGGTTGGGACTTCCTAAGTTCCTTTCTGGATTTTAAATATATTATCCTGTGATTAGGAAACAGGACTTCATTTTGGTTATTTGTATAGAGTAAATGGGGACAGCTAGGTGGTAAACTGGATAGAGTATTAGGCCTGGAGTCATGGAGACCTGAGTTCAAATCTGGCCTTTGACACTAGCTCTGTGACCCTGGGCAAGTCACTCCACTCTGTTTGCCTCAGTTTCCTCATCTGTAAAATGGGCTGGAGAAGGACACAGCAAGCCACCCCAGTATCTTTGCCAAGAAAACCCCAAATACGGTCACAAAGAGTCAGACAGGACTGAAACAATTGAACAACATCAGAGTGAATAGGATTTGCATGAAAGGTTGAGAGGTAGGGTGGAATCATTTTGTGGAGGACCCTGAATCTCAGATGTAGGAGTCTAAACTTCATTAATTAGGCAAACAAATTATTAAAATTGTTTGAACCTAATAAGATGGCCAAGCATATATTTAAGTAAGAAAAAAGATTAATTTCCTAATAGTAGAGGTAACTAGGTAGCACCATAGTTCTTGGAGAGTGGGGCCTGGAATCAGGAAAATCTCAGTTTGAATTTTTCTTCAGACCCTGTGATCCTGGGGAAGTCACTTAACCTGTGTCTGCCTCAGTTTCCTCATCTGTAAAATGTGGCTAATAATGGCACCTACCTTCCAGGGTTGTTTTGAAGATCAAATGAGATATATGCAAAGTGCTTTGCAAACTTTCAAGTAAGTTTTAAATGTGCTGCTGCTGCTGCTACTGTTGTTGTTACTGATACTGTTGGTACTTCTACCACTGCTAGTGCTGCTGCTGCTGTTACTACTACCATTACTACTATAACAATTACTCCTAATATGCTGCTGCCACCGCTGCTGTTGCTGGAATGGTTGGAAGTGTGGAGAGAACAGAGTCAGGAATACTAGTTAGAAGGCTATTTTAATAGTTTAGGTGGTATTAATGAAGTCATATATATATATATATATATATATATATATATATATATATATATATATACACACACACACACACACACACACACACACATATATATATATATATATATATATATATATATATATATATATATGTTGCATTTGAAAGGAAGAGGACAAGTCAGAGATCTTTTGAGATAGAAATGCCAGAACTTAGTAATTGATATGAGGTAGGAGAGAAAAGAACAAGATAATTTCAAGGTTCCAGATATGGGCAGCTGAGTGAATGGTGCTGTCACAAGTAGTCAGGTTTACTTGTAAAGAGAAACTTGTTTTGAGATTTGCTGAGTTTGAAGTGGTCGTGAGATTCAGGTGGAGAAGAGAGAGGAGAGTTAGAGATATGGATTTGGAGTTAATCTGTGTAAGGTGATAGGTAAAGCCATGGGAATAAATGATATTAACAATAAGAGGGAAAAAAGGAAGGGAGGGAAGAAGGAGGAAACACACACAGAACATGTCTGCATGTGCGTGTGTGTGATGGAGAGAACATTGGGGGAACATCAGTCTTAAAGAACTGGAAAGAAGACAAGAAAATAGCAAAGGAGTTAGAGAAATAGTAAGACAAATCGAAAGAGAACTAAGAGAGTCTTTGAAGCTAAGGAAGAAAAGAGTTACAAGAAGAAATAGATGTCAGATGCTATGGGAGAGTTCATGGAGGATTTGAATTTGGTGTTTAATGGGATGGAATGGGAAATTCACATTTTGCCTTTTAAAACATCAGTAGCATTGATGTAAGAACTATTTCCATCAGGAAAGATTGCAACTTATGTGTGATTATATTCTTAGAGAGATTCCTGAGTCTACAAGAGATTAAGTGACTAGTCCATATCCTCACAACTAGTTGTGTCCGAGATGGGATTTAAATACAGGTGTTCTGGATGCCAAGTCCAATGTTCTCTCTATTACAATGTGGTTCAAAACATCCCCTATTTTTAAAAAAGGCTAAGCAAAAATCACCTTGCAGAAGGGGGAGGGATTAATATCCCCACTTAGACTTCATGTGAAGACATGGGACAGATTTAGATATCAGATCTTTTTTTTTTTTTACTGTATTAATTAATTGACATCCAGGGTTTTATCCAAGATTTTATTTTTCATTGCTTTAAGTGGTGGTTAAACAAAACAGTCAGAGCTTGGGCTCAGAGGAGATAGGAATTTAGTGGATTTGAATTCAATCCAAATCATTTAACTTCCTTATACCTAATACTACAGGGAAGCAGATGTAGTCCTACAATATTACATAATAATAACTTACATTTAGGAAGCAGGATGACATAGTTTTTAGAGAATTACCCTCAAAGCCAGGAAGACCTGGGTTCAAGTCATGCTTCTGACACACACTGGCTTTTTTACCCTGGGCAAGTCACAGTCTTTCAGTGATGAAGGTAACTCTTTAAAACTATAAATTGCAGCTAAGTTGTTGACCTCCATTGGTAGAGGAAATTTTTTTTTTTTTAAAGCAATTGGGGTTAAGTAACTTGCTCAAGGTTACATGGCTAGTCATTTGATTTATGCGTGGGTGCTCATTTTCTGAGGCCGGATCTGATCTCGGGTCATCCAAACTCCGAGGCCGGCGCTCTTACTCACTGTGCCACCTAGCCGCCCCTTTAGGGCAATTGGGGTTAGGTAACTTGCCCAAGGTTACATGGCTAGGTTTTTGTTTGTGCGGATTAAGTGTCTGAGGCCGGCTCTGAACTCAGGTCCTTCTGATTCCAGGGCCGGCGCTCTATTCACTGCACCACCTAGCCGCCCCAAGTAGAGGAAATTTTTATATCCAGTAATTACCTGTACCAATGAAATTACATGTCTAGCCCTTCTCCCTATCTCTAAATGACATTTATGTAGTGATTTAAGGTTTAGAAAGTACTCCTCACCAAAACCTGGTGAGGCAGAGAGTGTAGATCATCTCATCCCTGTTTTACAGGGAAGGAAGCTGAGGTTCAGAGTTAGTGAGTTGTCCATGTAAATGGATAGTACGTTTTGGAGAAAGAATTTGAGCCCAGGGCTCTTGTCTTCAAGTCCTTCCCTCTTTCTACCCCACTACACTGCCTTGCAATGTGTTAGAAATGAGTGACTGGAACTGATGTTTGAAAGGTATTATGTTCATTCAAGAATTGTATTGGGGGAGCTAGGTGGCACAGTGAATAGAGCACCAGCCCTGGAGTCAGGAGGACCCGAGTTCAAATTCAGCCTCAAGACACTTGACACACTTACTAACTGTGTGACTTTGGGCAAGTCACTTGACCTCAATTGCCCTGCCTTCCCCCCACCAAAAAAAAGAAGAAGAAGAATTGTATTAGAGGTATTTGTAGTTTAAGATCTAACAGTATCTAACAGTAAAACTGAATGGTTTAGGATCTGGAAGTAATTGACAAAAATAAATACACAAAAGAAAAAAAATGTGGTCAGTGAAGAAGCAGCTACTGAACACCAACCAGTCCAGTGATTGTACTTTACCTGCTATGATTGATTGCTTACTACTGATTACTATTGTGAAGCTTGGTGGTAAAATAGAGCTTTCAGCCTGGAGTTAGGAAGATCTGAGTTAAAAATCTGGCTTCAGACATTAGCTATGTGTCCTGGGCAAGGACTTAACTCCTGTTTGCCTCAGTTCCTCATGTGTAAAATGGGGACACACTGGAGAAGGAAATGGCAAGTCATTCTAGGATCTGCCAAGAAAACCCCACAGATATGCATGGGGTCACAAAGAGTTGGACATGACCGAATGACTGAACAGCAAAAGATAAGACATGTCTTAGTTTGGCTGCTGATGTCTACAGAAGATTAGCTATTTTGTATTAAGTTGAAAATAATGGGAAACTGAACAAAGGAATGAATAAAACAAGAAGTTAAGTAGAGAAAAGTGGAAGAGAGCTATGAAGATTGGTGGTGATGGCTATAGCAGGTATTTAGAAGCAGTGGCTGTGAAGATGGCAAAGAGTAGATAATTTAATAGCCAAAAAAGAGACATATAAGAAAAATGCTATACTCAGCAATGTAGAGAGGGACAAAAGAGCATTTTGAGCTCAGTCTATGAGAGTATCATCAGTTTGTCCTGTACAAGACAGTGTTAATAGAAGAGGATGGTTAATTAATACCTGGTAGTTTTGCTTTTAATGATTATTGTTATTTCATTGACTTAATTTATGGACCAGAGTTTATTTAGGGATATTCTTCACAATACAAAATGTTAACTAAAGATGTTTCTTGAGAGAGCTGATTCTTCACAGAGAACACAGTACTTTTAATTTTATTATTACTGAACAGTTATTAAGCACTGACTATTTCATGTTGTAAGCCCTGGGGAAGCAAATATAAAAAATAATGAAACAAGCTTAGCTTCTATCAAGGGAAACAGGAGTCAAATACATGGATGTATACAGTGATGTATGGATCATTGGGGACAAGCAATAATTTTGCCATAGCTTCATTTTATGACAAGCCATAGTCACATGTATTCTTTTGTTAATGCTGACTTCAACAAGATGAAACTAAATTAAGCTGTTTTCTCTATCTCTAGTTAGTTTGCTGTCAGTCAAGTTATGGAATCAATAACTACACATTTAATTCCTCTTTTTTGTACATTTAACTGTGTAGTTTTTAAGAATGGATATTCTTCCAAGGAAATGGGCAAAAGGCATAGCTCTTAAAGAGCACACTTTAGTGTCTGCTAGAAATATTGCATTGGCTGTTGTGGGGAAATCTAGTATTTCAGTGATCATTGAAGCCCAAAAGATGTAAGAAGTTGTAACATTTGTTTTCTGTCACTAAACTCGTGTCGTTTTACTTTGTCCCAAGTATTTTGCACAGAAGTACACTATTTCAATAATGCAAGATTGGCAGGTTTTTTTGTGAGAGGTGGGGGGAGGGGCATGATGGTGGAAGGCATTAACTGGGGGTGGTATCAAGAAAGGCTTTTTGTGGAATTTGAGTTTTAAGTCAAGTTTTGAAAGAAACTACAAATCTACACAAAGATGTAGCATATAAAAGTATGCTACAAATCTATAGCATACATGAAGAGGGAGCATATTCCAGGGACAGAGGATAGTCTATGAAAAGCCATGGGCCAGGCAACAAGGCAAGGCAAAGAGCATTTATTAAGTGCTTACTAGGTGCCAGGTATTGTTCTTAGGTCAGGATAAGCTAAAAAGGAAGATAGTCCTGGACCTTATAGAGTTTATATTTTAATGGGGGAAGATAACACACAAAAAGGACCAGAAAGCGGGGGTGGTGGAGGATGCAGGCACAAGGGCAGGGTTTTGAAGTTCAGAAAGTCAGAGTTATAACTGGGAGGGGAAGGGATAGGAGATGGAATATCTTGTGTGAGGACCAAGTTGGCAAGAGGACCAGCTTGGCTGTTCCATAGTTTGTGTGAAGGGGGCCAGATCATGAAGGGCTTGGAACACTAAACAGTGGTGCAATTTGTATTTAAATTTGCAGGAGCCAGTGGACTATGAAATTACATAGTCAGGTCTGTGCTTCAGACATATAACTCCAGTGGGAAATGCCTGAGATAGGTAGATCAATTGAGAGACTATTGCAGTCCAGGTAATAGGTGATGAGATCTTGAACCAGGTTTGTGGCTGTGTATCTGTGTAAAGGAATGGGAAGGATGGAAGAAGTGTTGTGGAGAAAAAATCAGTGCTACGAGGTACATTTGGAAGGGGACAGATAATTCTTTTGTTAACATATTGGGTTTGAGATGCCTACAGAATATTTAGTATCAAATATCCAGTTGGTATTTGTTGATGTAGGATAAATAGATCCTGGAATTATCTGCCTAGAGATGATCTTTAAAGTTTTGCTAGCTGTGTGACACAGCCTCTCTATGCCTCATTTTTCTCATCTGCAAAATGGGGGTGGGGAATGGACCCCATGACCTTTAGGGTCTCTTCTAGCTCTAAACATATGATCTGATGAACTTGTGGGAGCTGATAAGGTCATCAAAAGACATTATATTATAATTTTTGGTGTTGTTATAACCTTAAAGAGGTGACTTTTTAAAAACTCTCTTGTGCCTAGAGAAAAGTCATACACTGCTGTCATTCAATTCAACAGACATTTGTTAAATATTTATTATACATAGACACACAGCTAGTTACTATACTTTGTTCATGTGACAGTTGATTTTAGGGAGATAAAACACAAAATTTTGTTAAAAGTCTGAGGGAGAGGTCAATACTGATGGATCAGGAAAAGCTTCCTGGAGAATGTGACATTTTACAGTATCTGTAGGAACTAAACTTCTAGGGCAGCTAGGTCGTACAGTAGATAGAGTGCCAGGTCTGGATTCAGAAAGACTCATCTTCCTGAGTTCAAACCTGCCTTCAGACACTTACTAGTTGTGTGACTCGAAGCAAAACACTTATTCCTGTTTGCCTCAGTTTCCTCATCTGTAAAATGAACTGGAGAAGGAAATGGCAAACCACTCCAGTATCATTGCCAAGAAAACCCCAAATAGGGTCACAGAGAGTCAGGCACAACTGAAACAACTGAACAACAGCAAAGGAAATCAAAAGATGAAGAAAGAGAGAGGTGTCCCAAATGCAGAGAATAGTATGTAAAGTAAGGCGTAGGGACAGGCAAGCTTGTCATGTGTTTTTAAGGGTAGAGAGCAGTCCAGGAGACTGGAGGGCAGAGTGCATTGAAGTGATTAGCATGAGATAGTGCTGGAAAGGAAGGATGATGCCAGAATGTAGAAAAACATGTTAGATGAAGTGTCTTTTGTGAAGGAAGAACTTATAGGATTGGAGTAATGCTTCTGCAAAGGAGCAGTAGAAGCAGCAAGCACATTTCACAGTATAGTAGCATATGTCTCATTCTGCACTTGTAGTATTCAGTTTCTCTACCAAGAGGGAAGTATTCTCATCACCTGTTTTCTTGATTCAAGATAGTTTATGACCATTAATCAGATTCAGCTGCCTATTTGTGTTGTTTTTTTTTTTAATTTACTTGCTGCATTTTGTGTATTTTTCTTATGGTTCTACTTACTTCATTCTGTATCACTTCATGTATAGGATAATGGCATCATAGATTTAGAAGTGTTAAGAAATTATAACCCTCTCATTACTTGTGAGAAAATTGAATCACAGAGAGGTTATGTGACTGGTCCAGAGTCACATAGCTCACACGGTGTCTGAGGGGGGGATTTGAAACTCAGCACTTTTATCAGTTGTGACACATTGCCTTTTTTCCTTGTAAACATACAAATTGTTGAAATGGTGAGAGACATTTTTCTTTCCTCTTTCATTGCTAAAAAAAATAATACAAATATGAGAGAGTTGAATATCCAGTTCCATTGTTCTGTTTCATCTGTGATACAGAAATCTTATCAAGGCTTTTGAATAGTGTTGACAAGCTCAAGAACATTGATTATATCAGTAAATGTCATGATTTTCTGGAGAACAAGAATGCTGCTAGAGAGAGGAGTACTGTACCCTTTGATTCACCTGTTAATTTTTTCAGAAAAGGAACCATGTTATACTCTTCAGGATGATATATCTTTGTTTCACTCCAACTTTATGACAAAAAGGCAAATTGCCAAAAGTAAGGCTAATGTCAGAATTATAGACTCATATTACATCCTATGATTTTAGAGCAGAAAAGGCCCTTTAAAATAATGTAGATGTGAAGCAGCGTAACATGGTAGCAGGTACTTCAATGATTCAAATCCTACCTTCAATACTTATTAATTACTTCCTCTGATTCTATATCATATAGAGGGGGAAACCACTGTGCAATGAGTTAGGAGATTAACTCCTTTATAGTGCCTTACTAGCGGTGTGACTTTGGACAAGTTAATTATCCTCTCTAATTCTAATTTTCTTCATTGACAAAATAAAAAAAAATTGAAATAGATCAGTGTTTCCTAGCCTCTGGATGTTGGGACCCTGGAGAGTGGGGAGGAAATATTATAAAGAATCTTTGCATCCATATTTACATCAGACATTGTGATTTTAATTTCTATTAGCCCCCCCAAAATATGAAGAGTGAGCTATAGAATGATAATTAGAGGATATCAAAGTCAAATGAAAGGTTTTTTTTATTGTTGTTTTTCATGAATGGAAGAGACATAGCATGCTATAAGCTATAGGTGGGAGAAAAGGAGCTAGTAGAGAAGCTAACCCAAAGTCAAATGGACAACCTCAGGAAATGTGGGGTTCTCCCTCATTAGAAATCTTTAAGCAGAGGATAAATAATCACTTATTTCTTTAGGAGGCCTTTCCTAGTTCTTCTAACTCATGATGCTGGAGAGATTAAAGATGGGAGAAAGGAAGTGTGTGATTGATGAGGAAGCTTCCAGAGAACCTGGAATAGAATACAATGAGTATGTTACTAGTTGAGAGGTTAACCTTAGCAAGGAAAAGGGGATCCTTTCCCTCAGAGACTGAAACAGTGGAAGAGGGTGGATGAAGATGTGTGGAGTAGGAGAGATGAGTGAGCTAATGACTGATGGTCTTTGATTTTCATAGTAAAGTAGATGAATGTCATTTTCTGAGAAGGGAGTGATTGGAATTGGTATTGAAAAAGGTGTGAAATAGGTACTGTGATAAAAGACTTAACACCTATCAGTCAGTCAATGAAGAATAAAAGTATTACCATGTAGCAGTGTCTATACCATATTATCAAATCTATCATGTGAATATTCTATAAGTTTTTTGATATAAAAAGGAATACTTAAAATAATTGGGAACCAATGAACTAGATGATCTCTAAGGCCCTTTCAAGCTGGGGTGGGAGGAGGAATCTGGAGGTCTCCCAGGAGTACTGGTGTCCCTGGGGACAGTGTTTGGGCTACTCTCTCTAGGTCCTGTCTGTAGTTCATCCTTGAAGACCCCCATTGGAAACTAAGCTTCTCCCTATAGCAGTGGCACCTAGGGGCTCTCTGATGATGAGAACCCTTGAGAGTCATCTCAATCTCACCCACCCACCTGAGGCACTATCACTTAAGGAAATCCCTTTTTTGGACTTTGATTTTTAAAATGTTGATCTCAATTTCTTTCCAGCCATGATGTTTAGTAAATATTTTTAGTACAGAAAAAAATTTCTGTGATGCTCTCTATATATTATAGTAATATTCAATAAGTAATATTGTGGTTCAGCAAGTAATAAATGGTTATTATGGATAATGAAACATTCCGATTAAATTATGTATTTTATAATTGCTCCAGCAGTATCATTATATTAAATATTTAATAACAAATGTGTTTTTTTCCCTAGTTGATGTCCATCAGTGTGTTGGCAGTTTCTGCCTGGATGAGGGATTATCTGAATAATGTTTTGACTTTAACTGCAGAAACGAGGTAGGATTTATAATTGTACAGTAATACATTTTAGTATTGTTAAGTATGCTATTTTTCAAACGATCATCTTAATAATCTCTTATGTACAGCACAGTGTTGTCCATTTAGATCACATGTGAAAAATTTTTCTTTCTCCCCCTCTCCTTTGGAACGTGTTGAAACATTGTCTTTTTCATGAGCTTTACCTGTTCACAAGGGCCCTTATCACTACCCCGCCCCCGCCCCCGCGTCCCATCATCATTGGCCCCTTGATCATGCTAGCCATTTTACAAATCAGTTTGTCACAGAGAGGACCAGATGAATGCATATATGGAAGGGTCAACAGACTATCATCTCTTGTGGAAAAGCATGTATCTTGCTGATGCTGGATCAGTAGTTATCATCTTTGTATATGAGGGACTACATATTTACTGGTGGGGTTTTTTCCTAGGCAATATAAAAATCTACTACTTCTGTTCTTCCTGATATTCTTGGCTTACTTTCACTCCATTTGCCTTCCACCTTCCTCTCATGGTCCATTCCCTGACTTGACTTTTTTTTGTTGATATGGGGTCATTCAAATCTATACCTACTTTGTGAAGTAGACCAATTTATAACATTCTGAAAACCTTGGATTTATTGGTGAGGGTAGAAGAGAGGGTAGGGTAAATATGATAAGCAGGGGCAGGTATGGTTTACTGACCCAGTCTTCCTTTAGTTCCTTTATATGTGGGATTCCCTATGAACTGTGAAGAAAATATCATGCTAAGGGCAGCCACCTTGGAGCTCTGCTAGCAAGTCTTCAAGGTTTTCCTCTAGATTCCCGTCTGTCACTTAGGAGAGACCTTTGCCCAAGAATATGTTCATAGTAAGCTGATGGAGAGATGATCTCCTTTGATGGGGAAATAAGAAAGTAACTAGAAATAGCATTATGTTTACACATGGTGACTTAAAGTTATTAATGAAAATATAGTGATTTTTTTCCTGTGATGTAAAAACTTTTTCTTTTTTGTGATATATTTCTATTTTTTTTGTTTCTTTTCAGGGTAGAGGAGGCTGTCATCTTAACTTATTTTCCTGTGGTTCATCCCATCATGATTGCTGTCTGCTGTTTCCTTATCATTGTGGGGATGTTAGGATACTGTGGAACAGTCAAAAGGAGTTTGCTGCTTCTTGCATGGGTATGGTTCTTACATCTTCCTTCATTTTACCCTTAAAAAGACTAAATAGTAATGTGTTGAGTTGGTTTTTTTTTCTTTTAATCTCTGTCACAAGAAAAATGCCTAGGGATCTGTGATAGCAAAGTGATTCCATGTGGTGTCTGCCAAACATGCTGTGGGAAAGAACACATTCTTTTCCTGAGAGATATGACTGAAATTAGTATATTTACAGTGCCATGTTCATTTGAGGAGTTGTAGAAATGTGAACAGTTTCTCTCAGGCTCTGTATTTTAGGCTCAATTTGGAGTAGTGAGTTTTGTTTTATTCTCAGAGGCCATGTAGGCTCTATAAGGTCAGAGGACCAAGAAGTAAGAGGGGCCTCAAGAAATTGTCTTTAAGTCATATTACTCACCAGGTTGCTTTAAACAAACACCCAAATATTCAAATACATCAATGTGATGTAGACAGAACTCTGAAATGGAAAGAAGTCAGTGGGGATTTAGCTTTGGTTCTGCAACTAGCTTCACTACCAAGGATAAGCTATCTATTCAGGTTTCAGTTTCTTTATTTATAAGATGAAGTGTTTTAAATAGATGGCTTCTGAGGGTTCCTTTTAGCTTTAAAAACTCCAGTTTTATAAGTTGAAATAATATAAAAGATAGGCTGATGGCTAATTGGTAAAAGTTTGGAAGCTCTCTTTGAGGGTCCTCAAAAGGTTGCCATTTGAACTTTTACTTTAATATTTTACTAATCCCTTTGAGGGAAAGCATATCTTCATATTTAAGATAAATCAAATGCTCTACTCTACATAAACTGGTATTACCTTTAGAAAGTTCTTGTCTGCCAATTTGCATGTAGCCTTTTATGCAAGTAGAATATATAAAACTTGAAATACCTCTCTATGGCAATTTTATTTTTGAAACTGGGAAACCATCTGAGCAAAGATTAAAGAAACAAACCAACAACTATTCATGGGGTTTGGCACATTTCTTGACTAAGTACTGAAAAGGAACTCCTATTGAAATGTCATGATGTTCAAGCAAAGTCAAAATGTTGTCCATACCACCAGCTGGAAAAGCAATGAATTATTAGAACTTTTATAAAATAAAATCAGGTAAAGCCAGATGTAAGAGGCAAACTCTTATAAGATAGTAGTAGTGAACTACAGTAATTGATTTGGCCCTTTTGTTGAAACAAAAGTTTAGGTAACTGAAAAACCTTAATTAATTGCATTATTGTTTAATAAATACATAGTTACCAGACAGAGACAGACTATTTAAAAATATAAGTTTATCAGTGAGACTTTGAGGGAAAAGAAATCGTAGTTTCTTCATTGTAGTTAGAGCTAAAGCCGAAAACCGCGATTAGAAAAATAACTTAGAATGAACTATTGTTTTTTAAAGTAATTTCACTAGCAGAATTTCCTTCTTTTTTCAAAAGAGAAATTGAAGCTAAGTGGAAATTGTTTTTGTCTTAGAAATGAAAGCAACATATGGGTACTACTGAAAGCTTTTAGCTATATAGACAGTCATTGAATTCATTTGTTATTACAATTTTACCTTGCCATTAAAACAAGTATTTTGAAAGCTTTGCTAGCTCAGTGGGGATGTAAACAAATTGAACTGACATGTTTACCTTGTTCAACAGCCGCTAAATGTAACCGTCAGGAAATTGTCATTTGTCATTTTGTGATACTTTATGTATATTTAGTTGCAGGCAAACTTTGAGTGATAAAATGTAGACCTAAAAGGAAGTTTTAGGAATCTGTAAACATTTCATATTAGTCCATTATACTTAACTAGGAGATAGAGTTTTCATTTCTAGTGTTTTTGCATATTTTTCATTATTGAAAAAAAATTTTTATAGCCTTTTTAAAAAAAAAATCCACAAGTTTAGAAAACAGTGTCTGGAATTGGCTGATTAATGAAAATCAGGCTACTATGAATGTTAGTAAAGATAATTTTATGCTTCTTATTTTAAATTATAATGCTAGAGTATATTTTCATAATGGTTCATTTCCTATTAAGACCTCTAATTCTCCATTAAGATCGTCACAGAAGTAGATGACGTGAGTTATACATTTCAGAAGTATGTATTTTGGCATATGTCATTAAGGTGTGAATTTTAAGGTTGGAAAATATCTATTGTATTTCCCTATGATGAAAATATTTTTGCATGACTTTTTTCTTTTTTGTTTGTTGTTATCCTTACAAATTAACTTTCATAGGTATATTAGTGTCATGTTGCTGAAATACAACTTTGTAACATAGGTTTGATTAATGAAAATTTTTCCTCTTAAGATTCATCATATTTGTAGATATAAAACATTTAATATGAAAAATTAATCTGACATGTAAGACATAAAATACTTTAAAATCTATATTGTAAAGAAAAACCTAGAATTAGCACTATTTCATATTAAATGTCAATATAGTCAAAGCAGCTTTTGCAACAATTTATATTTAAATAAATTAATTACAATGTACAAAATGCTATAATTTTCTTATTCACTCCCTTTAATTCTCTATTGGGTTTCTTTTTTTTTTTTAAGTTAATATGTACTCAGTTCTTCTGGTTTTGCTTTTTCTCTTTGTATTATTTCATAAACATTTTTACAGATTTCTCTATATTCCTCTTAACCTTTCGGTTTTAGATGTATTATAATGTTTCTTTATATGAATCACCAAAACTTATTTGACCATTCTTTGTTATCGGGCATTTCGATTGCTTCCATATTTTGTCATTTACACATAATGCTGTTATTAAAAAAGAAAAAAAAAACACTTGACACACTAGCCATGTGACCTTGGGCAAGTCACTTAACCCCAATTGCCCTTCCTACCCCCTCCAAAAAGAAAAAAAAAAAGAAAGAAAATACTTTGATTACAATCAATTTTCACATATAATTAAGAGCTTTATAAACTGGGCATTAAAATTGGCAGTAAAGAAAAATTGTTTACTTTTTGAAAGTATATTAATTGTCATTGGTTCACTAACACAGTAAATTGTATACTTGTGTTCTAAAAGCATTTAAATATCTTCAAAAACTGAGAAGTTTTCTGCTTCCCCAATGGTAGTTGCAACCTTTTCATCTCTTTAGTGCAGCTTTTAATTCTAGTAAGACCATGATTGTGGCTTTTTTGCATAAAGAAAAACTTCTTTGCCTACCTGGAGTGTCCAGGTCCACTCTCTGTCCACAATATCACAGATGTTGCTACAGTGATCATAGATGTAGAACTAGAAGGGACAGTAGAGGTCTTCTAGTCCAACCCTCCATTTTATAGAGAAACTGAGGAAACCAACACATAGAGGCAAAATGACTTGACCAAGGACACAAAGGTAAAGTAGTAGAAGTAGTTTTTGAACCCAAATCTTCCAATCCCAAATCAATATTCTTTCCACTGCACCACACAATATATCATTAAAAAGGGAGTAGAAAAATAGTGTGGTTAGCTCATGGCAAATATATTATTTATTTTTTGCTAGAAAAATGATAATATCCTATGATGGTGGGTAAACTATTTTTATAATCAAAATTCTGCATGTTACAGTAATGGTATAGTTGTTTACAATTATTGGTTAAAGCAAATATGCAGATAAAAGCTTATACCTTTAATTGCCAGATTTACTTTAAGCATTCTTGATGAGTATCTTCCTAAAATGTATTATTTACTCTCCTGTCTTTTTAGACATCAACTCTAACTCTACCTCTAATCTAGTTTATACCACGAATAATTATTATTTGCTTAAGATAGCAGGCTTATTAAAGTAAAGAAGACTAGTTGCATTTTGATTACTAAGCACTATTTTGGGTAATTATAGAGGTTTTTCTCCTACATTTAGGGCTAGGCTGTATTTCAGTGCTTTGAAGTTTTCAGAATTCTGATTTTTAGCTATTGTATTATGTTAAGTATATTTTCCAGGACTATCACTATATTGAAGTATAAATATACACACATCTATCTATCATTTATATTATCACATATTTCTTATTTGTATATGTGCATGTGTATGTGCATATAAAACAAAATAATATTTTATATGTTTGTCTCTAGATAGATAGCCAGCCAGATAGACAAATAGATACAAAATAGACCGACACAAGAAACATTATTTTGTAGTGGATTTATGGAGTCAGATCTCTGTCCCCAACTCTGACACATACTGGTTAATGACCCTAGGAAAGTCACTTTACCTTTCAATGTACCATGTCCTCTAAGACTTTAAGTTACAGAGAGGACAATTATCTGCATTGGGAGAGCATATTCTTTACAGGGAGCAGCACTCTTACACTAATGAAACCTCAGACCAGCAAAAAAAAAAAAATCTTTCTTTGCTTACATCTACATCTACATCTACAATCTACACACATATATGCACATGTTTATATGTGTGTATATATTATATATCTATATAATACACATATCTATAGAGGGCTACACATATATGTGTATATACATATACATATATACACATATACATGCACACATATAAATTTGAGGTTGCTATTTTTTCATCTCATATTAACCATGAGTACAAATACTGGCAAATATTTGATGCTACAAACTTATCAAAAGTCATACTTTTGACATTGTATTATCTCTTTTGACTTTGAGTCTAAAACCCAGTATAAAGGAAGGAGGGATATATATTTTCACAACTTCATATGCATTGGCTTTGTTAAACAGTGATGTCTTCCCTCCTAATTGGTTTTCAGTGGTGAAGAGTTGCAAACCAGTAGAGGACTCAAAGGGTAGCTAGATGGTACAATGGGTAGAGTGCCAGGACTGGATACAGAAAGACTCATCTTTCTGAATTCAAATCTGATTTCAGACATTTACTAGTTGTGTGACCCTGGGCAAGTCACTTAAACCAGTTTGCCTCAGTTCATCCTCTATAAAATGAGCTGGAGAAGGAAATGGGAAACCCCTTCATCATTGTTGCCAAGAAAACCCCAAATGGGGTCACAGAGACTGAAACAATTGAACAACAACAAAAGCTGACTCAAATTCAGTTGTGGCAGTGAGGATATGTTGTACATTTAAAAATTAGTTTGGCATTTTATTTTCTGCCACAGTATTAACCGTTATGAGCTGTAGGATAACCTAGTTTGAACTTTTAAAAAGTAAAATAGTCTGTAGAATTTTGATTTGTGTACTGGCAAAAATGCTATTACAGAAAAAAGATAACTGCATAGGTCTTTTCTTGTCTTATTGGGAATATTGTTAGGGTGTATAATGCTCAAAGTATGACTGAAATTCTCTGGCGTCACATACGTTATTAGTATATATGATTTTTGTTTTATCACTTTGAGTTGAGCCAAGAACACAGTATTTTTACTCTTCATCTAATTTGGTTCCAAATGAACATATAGTTTACATCTGGCAAACATAAAACAGAGTCTGTTTAAGTAATCACACCATTTTCTGTAGGGCTTAGAAAAGCTATGTGTGTTCCTAATACTAATTAGATTTTATTAGGGTCGAAATTCTTTGTACTCTCTCTACTATGTGACACTGGCTTTTATATCCTTATTTGTATTCAGTTTAAATAAAAGTTAATAAGAAAATGAGAAGATTAAATAATTAACTTAAACCAATGTGAAAAGAACCAAATAAATGTTGTGGAGGTTTAAGCTCCTGTTCCTATGATCTTCTCACTTTAGAAGGTACCTACCCTTTTGCAGCTCACTCCTCTGATTGGTGAGTTCTTCCTCAGAACGTCCTTTAGGAAGTGCCCTAGTCAACCATACTTACTCCTTTACTCATCTCCTAGCTCCATTCCTGATGCTCAGGACCTCACCTTTTTCCAGCTCCCTTTTATATGTTGTCTTCTATGTAGCAGCAAGCACCCCAGCATTCCCAGGGTGGCTGCCAACACAGGTTCTTAGATTTGCTTTTCTAAGATCTTACTTTAATCAATCAAACATATCATTTACCTAGTTCTGGGGGAAAAGTCAGCACCCCAAACTTCAGAGAATACATACAGAAGTTACAAGCAGACAGAGAAACAATCCAGCAGACAGGCTTCCAACCATCTGACCATTACATTTATACCTAGTCACAGTTACCAGAGAGGGAAGCACCAACATCTGGGGTTTCCAAAGCCAGGGGGCTCAACAGCTGCCCAGAGTATTGTCTGGTCAAATCACATAACTCTTCTCAAAGTGAGCCCCAAAACAAAAATCTCATATCCGAGTATATATAGCCTTCTCCTGGCTCAGAGAATGTCATGACCCTCTTGACCCACTGCCTAATCACACAGCATCAAGGTGTAGGCATTCCTGAAAACCAAGCCTCTTGCCACAGGCTTCATTTGACCACATTCAGCCTATTAGGGGATGGAGTATATTTTCAAATCAAGGAAGGTTCTCAGAGTCACTTAAGCCTATCAAAGGGCCTAGAGGCAGGGAAGATCTTAAATTTCCATTCCCATAACATCCTATTAGAATGACAACTCCTTGAAGGCAGGCACTATATTTTTTGACTTATATTTGTATATCCAGCACTTAGCACAATGCTAGCATATAGTAAGCCTTTTCTTCCTTCCTTCCTTCCTTTCATCCTTCCTTCCTTCCTTCCTCTGCCCCCACCCCCCATAATTTAGCATGTGGGGTACTACAAAGTAAACTAAGATAACTAAGGTGATGTTTTTTTTTTCTCAAAACTTTGCCAAATCTGGGGCGGCTAGGTGGTGCAGTGAGTAACAGCGCCGGCCTCGGAGTTGGGATGACCCAGGATCGAATCCAGCCTCAGAAAATGAGCACCCACACATAAATAATGACTAGCTGTGTAACCTTGAGCAAGTTACTTAACCCCAATTGCTTTAAAAAAAAAAAAAACTTTGCCAAATTATAAATCACAATTCTTTATTATTGGAATTCTTCCTCTGAAACAGAAGGATTTAGCAGTAACTTTTGTTTGTCACCTAAAAGTAGGGATACTGTTTTATAGTAATTCTAGGATTCTATATGGGCATAGTAGAGTTGAATTACTTATTTCTGCTAGGTAATGAATTGGGTAGTCTACAAATTGGATTTTTCATGTACTTGGGAAGGAGATTCTCATTTGTATGAGTTTTCTGTGCTTCTTTCTCATAGTTTATTTAAAAAAAAACTAAAAATATATTAATAATAAATCTATTAATATTTAAATACCTTAAAGTGATTTAAACTGCAAAGATATTTTGGAAAGAATTCTTTGTCGTACATATTTCCCATTAGCCATTCTTTTCATCCCTGGGGTTTTGTTAATTAATGATTCTGTGTATAAAATGTATTTTATGTTAAGTAGAAAAAACAGTTATTGTCAAAGTGCCTTTCCCACATACAGTTAAGTGCCATTCCCACAAAACTAGCACATTGAAAGACTTTAAAAGTGCAAGCAAGATCTTAAAGGGCTGTTGTACATGAGGCAATGTAGCTTAATGACTGCCTAGCAACAGCAGCAAAAAAGAATAAATGGAATAGTCAAATTAATAAACCTAATTTTTCTAAGAGGGGGAATGGTCTTAAGGGAAAAAAAGACAATAGTTTCACAACTTAGTGGCTTTAGTAAAACACCAATGGTGATTTCAAAGAGAAATTATGAAAGTTATTCTTAGGACTGGAAATATGAATCCCTTCTTCAGTAATTTTCAACAAGTCTGGCCTCTGGGGGTGGTTAGGTGGCACAGTGAATAGAGCACCAGCCCTGTAGTCAGGAGGACCTGAGTTCAAATCGAGCCTCAGAAACTTACAAAATTAGCCCTGTGACCTTTGGCAAGTCACTTAACCCCAATTGCCCTGCCTTCCCCCTCCAAAAAAAAAAAAAAGGCAAAAAAAAAACCCCACAACAATAAATCTGGCCTCTGCTTGAATACCCCTTGGTTAGGGAAACTCAATACATCATGCTATGAATCCATAAACTAACAGATATACTTAAATTGTTGAATAGCTAAGGTACATTTGAAGAAGGTATTTGTTCCATTAGACATTCCTTAGATTTACAGAGTAAAATCTCATGAGGCATCATGGGGTAAAAGAAAGTGTTGGACTTGTAGTCAGTAGAATCATCCATTTCAGTCTAGCCTCTGACTCATTGTGATGATGGGCATGCCTATTTTTAAAAATCTTTTTAAATTTTAGACTTGAATACTAAAACTTAAATATCTAATAAGAAAAGAATAAAAACATGTCATGTGTGCAGCGGAATGTTATAGAATTAAAAATATACAGCAATAAATTTTCATTTCAAGAAAGCTCATATAGTAAATATTGATTGTGTTAAGAGCTGTCCTTCTTTTCTTTGCTTCCTTGTAGGTTTTGTTTTATTCTCTGCTGTATACTTGTTCTTCCCCCCCTTTCCTTTCCCCTCCCTCCAGTTACAATTAAGTGTGGATATATTTAGATATAGATAAATACTTACACATATAAATATATACACATACTTAACAAACATACATATATAAATACATACTTTCCCTAACAGTCTGCTCCTAATCTTTGTTTTTATATTTGTGCTGTCTAATTTCCTACCCTTCCTCTACTTTACTTCTACTGACTACCTTGCCCTCTGTTACTTAACTTCACCCCCCAAAGATCCCTCCCGTAATCTCCCATTTCTGTAAATCTAAGCATCCTTTTATGTGCCCCTTTGACCTATTCCCTCACCCTCCCCTCTAAAGATTCCCTCCCTTATCTTCCCATTCCCATCAATCTAAACACCTGTCTATATCCCCCTTTAACCTATTCCCTCAGCCTTCCCTCTAAAAAATCTTCCCATATTATCTCTCCCCATCCCCTTAGCATTTTACTTCTTTCTAAATTTAGAAGGCTTCTATACTCTTCTAAATATGTATTGCTCCTTCTTGAACCTATTTCCGATGAAAGTAGGTCTCCAGTACTACCAGCCCTTCTTCCCCATCTAATTCTTTTGTGTCAATTCTTCTTCTCCATCCTCATTTGTATCAGATAATTACTCTTTTTAGCTGTTCCTGAATGATTTTGCTTTTAAAAGTCGTATCATGCTTAGGTCTACCTCAGTCTTTCTTATGAACTGCCCATTTGCTAATAACAATCTTAGACTTTATGTTTTACGTTTTACATACAATAAAAAGTAAACCATCTGATTTATTGAGTTGTAATTAGTCTTTGGTATGTACCTTATATTTCTCTTGGCACTTGTATGTTGAATCTTCTATTAAGTTTAGATTTTTTTTTTAACTTTTTTTGAACAGAGCCCTGAAAGTCTGACAGTTTATCAAATGTCCTTTGTTTTTTTTATTCAAGATTATGTTTAGCTTTGCTGGGTATGAGATTTTTGGCCAGAAGCCCAGTTCTTTTGCTCTTTGATATGTAGTGTTCCAAGCCCTTTGGTCTTTTAGTGTTGCCACTGATAAGTCTTGTGTGATTCTAATTGTGGCACCACCATATGTAATTTTTTTTTCTTGTTGCTTGTAATATTTTATCCTTGAGCTGGGGACTTTGGAATTTGACTATAATATTCCTGTGGGTTTTCCTTGTAGAATCTCTTTCAGGTGGTGATTGGTGGATGTTTTTTTCTATTTCTACTTTCCCCTTCTTGTTCTAATGCTTCAGGACAATTTTCTTTAGTTATTTTTTGTATTATTGTATAAAGATTCTTTTTTTGATCATAGTTTTCAGGTATTCCAATTATTCTTATGTTTTCTCTTCTTGATCTGTTTTTCTTGTGAGATGTTTCACATTCTCTTCTATTTTTTCATTATTTATATTTTGTTTTATTATTTCTTGGTCCCTTATGACTTTGCTGGCTTCCCCTTGCCCAATTCTGATTTTTGTTTTGTTTTGTTTTCTGGAGGGCAATTGGGGTTAAGTGACTTGCCCAAAGTCACAACTAGTGTTTCAAGTGTCTTGAGGATGGATTTGAACTCAGGTCCTCCTGACTTCAGGGCCGGTGTTCTATTCACTGTGCCACATAGCTGCCCCCCAATTCTGATTTTTAAGTAGTCATTTTCTTCCTTAAGATTCAGGATCTCCTTTTCTAATTAATTGGCTTTCTTTTCATTATCTCCTTGTTTTTCTTGGATTAAAAAAAAAAAACCTTTTTCCTCAATCTTTCTCATTTAATTTTTAAAGTCTTTTTAAAGTTCCTTCTATGAATTCTTTTTAGACAGGAGACCATTTGACGTTGCTCTTTGGGGTAGAAGAGGGTTTCTTTGCTTCACTACCCTTCTCTGAAGGCAAACTCTGGTCTTCTCTCTTTTCATAGTAGTTCTCTGTGGTTGTATTCTTTCTAGTTTGCCTGTGCATTTAAAAAAATTTTTTTTTAACTTTTTTGATAATAGCTTAATTTTGTGTAATCATCTCTAGTCCTTGGGCTCCTCTCAGCAATATAAGGTTATAAGACAACTCTAAAACACTCATTATCAAAAGAGATATCCACATCCAGAGAAAGAGCTGCAGAGTCTGAATGCATATTGAAACAAACTACTTACTCTGTTTCTTTTTCTTGTTTTGTTTCCTCTTTCCCACTGATGACTCCATCAGTTATAATCCTTCTTTACAACCTAATTAATTATTAATGTGAAGATATTTGTAGATCCTATATTTGAGTGCATGTCGCCATGCCCTCAGGGGGTGGGGGATGAGGGGTGGGAATGGGAGAGAGGGGAAGAAAATGTGAAACTCAAGGGACTGTGGAACTGAGTGTTGTAAACTAAAAGTAAATAAATCAATTTTAAAAAATTAAAAAAAATATTTAACAAATCATCTCTAGTCCTTGGGTATGGGGGATGGTGCCTCTGGCCTCAGATCCTCCTTCAGCTCTCTTCTCTGATCTTGATCCAAAACCAAGACCTCCAGCTCTGGGGGTAGGGGTGGGGGTGACTGAGTCTCTGCAGCACTGCAGGGTCTGGCGTTCCTTGTCAGCAGAGGTTCCCTCAATTTTCCCTGGGCTCAGACACCCTGAGGGGAAGGTGGGTAAAAGTTCCTGTGACTGGACTAAGGCAGCCTCCCAACCCAGCTCACCCCAGGACTTGCTGTTTAAACATTCTCTAGCCTGCAGGTGTTTACTGGTGCCAAACCTCTTCCAGGGATTTTTCTTCTGATATGCTCCAATTGTTCCAGGAGGACCCCAGTTCTATCCCACCACTTATATATTTTCACTGCTCTATGTTTGCCCTGAGGTGCTGTTTTATCTCTTTTGTGGAGGAAAATCTTGGGAGTTTGGAATTTTCTGACCTAATCTACCATCTTCCCAGAATCCTCTCTCCATCATGCCTATTATAGTCTTTGAACCTGAGTTTCCTTCCTGGCAAAATGGCAGCAGTGATACCTCTAGTACAAGCCTACTATTGTTATGAGGCTGACATGAGATAATGCATGTAAAACACTTTAAAGCGTTTATAATGCAATATAATTGTCAGCTATGTGATTAAGGTTTTGTGAAAGTCATAGATAGGCTAGATCAAGGTCAACTTTTTTTTTTACCATAAAAAGGATTTCCCTAAGCAAATGTATAGTGTTGCAAAATAGTACTTGGGGTGTGTTACTTGAAAACAAACCTCTTATTTTAAAAACACTCATTTCCATACATGCAATTGATGTACTATTTAATAAATCATTCTGATGTACTCACTAAAACTGGGACACACAGAGTACCTTCAATACCGCTTTTCTGCTTTTAATGCACTTGATTCTTTCTAAGAATGTCTACACTTTGGGGTAACCTTGGTCTTGCCTTAGGTCAGATCTGTTTCAGGTTGGGGTATTTCCCTGTACTTCATCTTATCAGACCATCCTGGTGGAGCTGGAGTTCTAAGATAGTAGGACCCCCCTCTTGAGATAGAATCAGAACAGAATATAGATTCAGGGTCTTGTCTCTCTACACATCCCTCCAGGTTACATATCTTTGACCTTTGAAGCTATGATTTCTGGGAAGATGTTCCCCCAAACTCCAAGCACCTGGGTTTTGTATTTTCCCTCCACATAATCTCAGTTGCATCTGTTCCTCTTGCCTTCATCCTGGAGACTGTCCTATTGATCATTCCTTCTCTGTCATCTTCAGTTTCTCTGATCTTTCCTTTTGTCTACTAATATGATCAGGTCTCCCTCATTCTTTACTTGGTTGTGCCATCCATTTAGTCTGTCAGCCTGTAATTAACCTTTTTTTAGCTGCTAATGTAAAGATCTCAGTTGCTAAATTTGATGGTATTTTCTCAATTCACGTCTGTATTAACCTCTCTGTAACTTTTGGCTCTGAAAAGCCAGTCTTGCGGGACCCTCTTTTTCTACCTTGACTTCCATGACACACATCACTTAATTTTCATCTTACTTATCTGGTAGCGCCTCTGTAATCTCCTTTGCTGATTCATTGTCGTATACCTCCCACCGGTTAAACATGGGAATCCTCCAAAGTGCTGTCCTGTATCTATTTATTCCTTTAAACTATCTCTCTTCGTGATCTCTAGTCTCATGGTTTTAATTATCATCTCTACATAGAAAACACTCAATTCTCAATATCCAGTGAATTTCTCTTTTTAACTCCAGTCTTCCTTCCCTTGCCCCACCATCTGCTTTATGGACATTTCTACCTGGATGTCTCAGGTACCTCAAGCTTAAAATATAAAAAATTGCATAGCCTACCCTTCTCCCAAACTTCCACATCTCTTTTTTTTTTTTTTTAAAGCTATCAGGGTTAAGTAACTTGCTCAAGGTTACATGGCTAGTCATTATTTATGTGTGGGTGCTCACTTTCTGAGGCTGGATTCAATCCCAGGTCATCCCAACTCCGAGGCCGGCGCTTTTATTCACTGCGATACCTAGCCGCCCCCACATCTCTTTTAAGAGCACTACCATCCTCTCAGTTAGCCAAATTTATAAATTCAGAGTTATTATTTTTGACTTCTCACCTCAAATCCAATCAACTCCCAAGTTCTGTCAGTTTTTTGAAGGTAACCTCTTGTTTCCACTCCTTCATCTTTTCTTTGTCACAATTATCACTATTTGCCTAGTGTTTTTTAATAGCTTCCCAAAGTGATCTTTCTGCCACCAATCCCTCCTTCTATCCATCCTTCACATAGTTGCCAAGATAATATTCTTAAATTATGTTTGATTGTATACCTTGATAAAAAAAAATGTCCTATGTTCCATATTGCTTATAAGCTAAAATACAGGCTCCTTAGCCCAGTATTTAAGATCTTTTTTAAAATTTAATTTTTCTTTGCATTTTAGTTTTTAAATTTTATTTATTTAATTTTAGTTATCAACATTCATTTCCACAAGATTTTGAGTTACAATTTTTTCTCCCTGTCTTTCCCCTACCCCTACCCCAAAATAGCAAGCCTATTGATTATCCCTTCTCCCAAACTCTTCTCTCTTATATCCTCCCCCATCATGCCCCTAACTTTCCAGCAGGGCAAGAAGGATTTCTGTACCCCAGTGCCTGTATATTTTATTTCCCAGTTGCATGTAAAAAACACTTTTTTAAAAACATTTGTTTTTAAAACTTTGAGTTCCAGATTTTTTCCCCTCTTCCCTCCTAACCCGCCCCCACTGGACAGATAAGCAATTCAATATAGGTTGTACATATGTAGTTACCCAAATCATTTCCATAGTAGTTATATTGTGAAAGACTAACTATATTTCCCTCTATCCTATCCCGTTCCCCATTTATTCTGTTTTCTCCTTTGACCTTGTTCTTTTCAAAAGTGCTTCTAACTACCCTCTTTCCCAATCTGCCCTCCCTTCTGTCATCCCTCCTCTTATCCCCTTCCCCCACTTTCCTGTATGGTAAGATACCCAATTGAGTGTGTATGTCATTCCCTCCTTAAGCCAAATTCAATGAGAGTAAGGTTGACCTATTCCCTTTCACCTTCCTGCTCTTCCCCTCCATTGTAACAGTTTTCTCTTGCCTCTTTTATATGAGATAATTTACCCTAATCTATCGCTCCCTTTCTCCTCCCAATAAATTCCTCTTTCACCTCTTAATTTCATTTTTTTTTTAGATATCATCCCTTCATATTCAACTCATCCTGTGCTCTCTGTCTATGTATACAGATAAAAAATCTCCAGTGTTCCATATTGCTTATAAGCTTTTAAAATACAAGCTCCTTATTAGCCCAGTATTTAAGATCTTAAATGATTTAGCTCAAATATAGTTTTCCAGTATTTGTTTTCATTACTCTGCTTCACATTGTGTTTCAGCCAAACTCTGTTTGCTGTTCCCAATACTCAACCTGTCTTTTCTGCCACTTTGCATTCAAATAAGGCTGAAATAGACTTCTGTATTTCAGAATTTCTATCATCCTTCAGGGTGTTGCCATTCAGGCATCATCTCCTTCATGAAGTCTTCTCTCTTTCCATCAGTTATTAGTAATTTCTACTTCAAACTCTTTTGTATTTATTTCTGTGTTGTGTTCTTCCTGTAGAGTTCCCTCCCTGAGAAGTTGGAATGAGTTTTTGTTTCCATATCACCAATGTCTAATGTGGTATCTTGCACATTGTAAGTATTTAATAAATATTGAACTGAATCAAATTATTTTTAAAAATAAGTCTTTGGCATTATAGCTAAAGAACTCTCCTAAGAATAGGGAGGGAAAATGCAACCTGTTAAATTTTCCACATCTTCTCTGGTAAAAGCTCAAAGTGCCTCACTTATTAAATTAAATTCAGTTAAGCATTCTTAATATCATAGAGTTTATTGAATTAAAAGGAAAAGTTTTCCTTTTGTTGAAAAATAATTTCAGAAAACTGGATTTAGTTATGTTTGAGGATATGTATATATTTTATAAATATTATATACATGAAGAAAACTAACATGAATATATCTTCTTTGACAATAATTGTAAAATATAATAAGAAAGGTGACTAAAACCCAGAAGCTAATATTTACAAAATAACATGGGATATCATATTCTGAAGCACTGGAGGATCAGAGTTATTGAATAGTTCAAGAAATGGTTAAGGTTATTTCTTCTTATCTTTTGGATTTTTTATCTAACCTATCACACATAGGATATCATATAGGTGTATAAAATAATGGACCTTATTTCCCCCTTTAAATGTGAGATGGTGTTAGGCATGTGGAAAGATTTTAGGCAAAGTTAGCTTGGATCCCAGTCCCCAAGATACCCAGAGTGTGTGTTCCATCAACTCAGCATTATTTTCTTTGCTAATTCAGTTTTCATCGAAAATCATTATTATTTGGCCCATTTTGTCAATGTCTATTTGACCATGGTTCCTATTCAACTCTTAGGTGATGTGTGTTTTGTCTTTGCTCTTGAAGAGGACCATGATATCAGGAAGATGATGCCATGACTTGCAAGTAAATTGAATTTGAGTGAGGGATGGCTGTGCAAGGTCACCAGCTTACTTTCTCCTCTGGAACCATCTGGGTCCAGTGGCCAGACATAAATCAGGATAACTGGAGCTGGCCCAGCTCTTAGATGATGAAAGAAAAGGAAGCTATAATTTCAGGTCTCAGCCACCCCACCTTTTCATATCTCCCTACCTATCTTCCACTTATGTGTCCAGACAAAATATCTATCTCACAGATTGATTTGTTGGAGACCAGTGATGTCTCTTTAAAAGTAATAGGACAGGCCTAAGAAGATAAATGGTAGCAGAATTCATAAGACAAATTGCTTGATTAATTATTGTCACAGACCTATTGTACCTCTAGTTGAGAACCCTCAATTTAACTTTCAGCCTTTAAAATCCCTGCTGCTGCTTTGTAGATTTTCTAGACACTACTTGACAATAGACATAAAATTTAATAAGAAATAAGAATAAAATCTGGAAGTATTTATTCTAAAATATTCGAGAATAAGAATTACTGAATTCAAGAAATGGTCAAGACTTTTTCTTAGATTTTTTTTTCTAAGATTTCAGGCCCTCTAAAGATTATGTCACTTTCCTTTTATCCTGTTACCTAGAAAACAGAGTTTGAGCCAAATTGTGAAAGCCCTCAACAATTTGAGCTGCATTAGTATGAAAGCTCCTTGTGAATAGAGATTTTAATTATTTGTACTTGTTCTCAGCACCTAGTAGGCATGTAATAAATGAGTTTTAATTGGTCGAAATTCATAACAGTGGAATCCTTAAAAAAAAAGGCATAGTTAGTGTTTGACTTTTTACTTTGGCCCTTGGTAGGTAGAGGTGGGTGGGAGTGAGGAGGAGTGGAGAAAAGCAAATTAGCTGAATAAAAAAAGTCTCAGAGGGAGTAGTTAACCTATTTACCAGGGAATTGTTTAAGGACTTTGTAGGATTGTAGCCAGACTACCTTCCCTCCCCACCCCCCCAAAAAAGTGTGCATTTAAATATGTAAGTTTGAAGAACTTCATACTTGCCAACACTTTCATGGCTAAATTTGAATTTGAATTACAACATATTCTTGAAAGTAGAAACATTTTATTTGAAAATATTTTGCAATTCAAATATTTGAATATTAGATCAACTCTCCCTTCAATTATTCCCAATTATTAAGGTTTTAGGGTACTTCCATTTTATTCTGTTCAGAAAAGGTCATTCAACATTATCCTTTCTCTGAAAATGCTGAACATCGTCTGAGATTGCACTTATAAAGAACTGATTTAATTTCCTTGCAATTTCATTTTGAGCACAGGATATAACCAAGATTTTTATCTCTTGCTTTTTCTGAGGGGATAGGTACCAATGTAATGAAAATATTCTATATATCCTAGTCTCAGTAGATTCTTAACAAAATGACAGCTGTTCCATTACCTTGTACAAATATTTGGCAGTGGAATTCTATTATTTACTAACTACAAGTAATGTAATATTTTTAAATCTCCTGTCTTGGGGATAAGAAAAATAAGCAACTGACAAAGAACTACTTAACACTAAAAGTCTGTAAAGTTTAGCATTAGACAGGATAGAGACTGGAATTTATCATTTATCATTTTCACAATCCAGGCCTTTAATCAAACCTTTTGTTTACTGAAGTGTAGGTATTTAAAGTATAGCTAGAAAGAAAAGGGCACAAAATTTATTTAATATTAAACACACTAACATAGTATGTTATATTTTAGAATGGTTTATATGTGTGTGGGTACATGGGTATGTAGGTGAATATGCACATATGAGGGCTGCTGAATTGAAGAAGGGGTGAGTACCTGTATGTAGAGAAGTCTTAGGAAATTGCCTAAAGTACACAGAGGTTAGGTGACTTGTCCCCATTAATACAACTTGGTAAGTGTTAAAGGTGGGATTTGAATCCATATCTTCCTGACAACAAGCCCAGAATTCTGTATAGTACACCACCCTGCTTTTGATGAATTCAAGCTAGTAGCAAGTTCTCAGGTAGACTAATTTGCTTCTGTGGTGTCAGATGGATGAGCAGTCAGAGCATTCAGATATTAGCTCTGCTATCTACTACTTGCCTTAGTGACCTTAATAACTTGCCTCAAAATGGCTCAGTTTCTTCCTCCATAAAGTAAAAAGTTTAGATTGGACAATTTCTGATGTCCTCTTCAACTTTAAATCTTGGGTCCTATCTTGGTGCCTATGGTTTTAAATAAGTTGTAGCAAAGGGCATGTTTTTAGTTTTTAAGTGAAAAGGCCATATTTTCAGACATAAAGCCATTTAGAAGTAGATTAAAGTAACTTTTATGATTTTTTTTTTAGGATTTACTGTCCTATCACAGGAACTACTATTGTCTTTGGGGAACTATCTGACTACAATGTACAAATGAGCAGTTAGGGCCATTTTTAATAATCCTAATCTATATCTTCTTACCACTGGACCCAGATGGCTCTAGAGGAGAAAGTGAGGCTGGTGACTTTGCACAGCCCTCCCTCATTCAAATCCCAGTCACTTGCATGTCATGGCAGTACCATCCTGATGTCATGGTCCCCTTCCAGAAGGAAGGACAAACAACAACAACAATTAGCATAGAAACCAAATTAAAGAGGTTTACTGGTAATGTAGTGGAAAAGAGCTTTGGATTTGAGGTGGAGGACCTGTATTTCAATCCTAATTCATCTAGTAACTTCATGAATATAGGCAAATCATCTAATTGCTGTGGTTCTTATTTTCCTCATTTGTAACATAAGAGACTTGAACTAAATAACATATGAGATCTTTTCAACTGCAAAATCCTATGGCCCTCAGGATGGAGAAACTGAAATATTTTTATTTAAAAGAAACTTAAGGTAATTAACATTTATTTAGAAACCAAGTTATCAGATAAACTATCTCTCAACATTTGTGGAATCTTTATAAGTGAGAAAAATTATTCTTTTTCTATATTGCTACATTTCACAGGACTGAATATATACAACGGTACTAGAAACAATATAATTGAAAGGGGCAAAATCTCAAAACTGAATACTGTGTAATTATAAAGGCTGGGCTTGGCCCTGGAAAAGAGATGACAAAATGTACTAACCTCCTTTCTTTGCAGAGATGAAGGACAGTGGTTGGAGAAAATTGCATAGAATATTATATTCAGTTGATATTGATTAGTTTTGCTAAACTGCCCATTTTCCTTTCTTTTCTTTTCTTTTTTTTTTTAAGCAATTGGGGTTAAGTAACTTTCCCAAGGTTACACAGCCAGTTATTTGTGTATGGGTGCTAAGTATCTGAGGCTGGAACCAATTCCAGGTCCTCTGGACTCCAGGGCTGGCGCTTTTACTCACTGTGCCACCTAAGCCGCCCCTTTTCCTTTCTTTTTAAAATTCTTTGTTGCTGGGTAGAGGAGGGAGAAATATTAAGGTATTATGAAAACAAAATGAAAATATTTATATATGTAAAATATACACGAGGACACCCGGGGCAGGGAGAACAAAAATAATAAAGTCTCAATATGGGGGGAAAACACCAGGTTTTTTTTGGAGGTGAATTAGATGTAGTTAATTAGATATTTTAATTATTTGAGGATTTGTTATAAAAATACATTGTGATGAAAATGAATTTTAATAATTCTCCTTGTTTAAACTAAATCATCTTTATTATGAACTTAATCATCAAGAACAAGAGACTTATATAAAAAACTGAACTACTACATAAATTGTTTTTTAAGATACATACATGTATATATATGTATATACACACACACACAATACGTATTTTTTTTTAATTGCTGTTTGTATCCCTCCTCTTCTACATTTTTTTTATATTCCTTAGAAAAGTTTTATTGATGCTGGTTTTTTGTTTTTAACACTACTCACTAAGGTGCCACCCTTAGCCCCTTCCCAGAAGCCTTCCCTTGAATTAAATATGTATAGTTCAACAAAGCAAATCTACACTGTTTCCAGGTCTAAGAGTGCATTTCTCATTTGCATTTCTTATCTATTGCCTTCCTGTCAAGTAGTTCTTTATTAAAAGCTCACAGGATGGGGATAATTAACCTGGGCAAGCTTCAAAATAAGATCCAATTTGGCCCCTTCCCACCATTTTCAAAGCAGGAAATTAGATTTTCTTTTCAATTTAAAATGATAAAAAGACAAGAATTTGCAAACATTATGACTGTAATTGTTTTCTAAAATAAAAGTAAATTTAAAAAAATAACCTCCACCAAGATTACTCTTCTACTTCACAGGGCTGAGTTCAAGGTTTGAAAACTCCAAGCTTAATGTTTTCTAGTGACTTCGATGACCATACTTAGAATTTTCCATAGTGATATAATAATAGTCCATATTTCTGCAAATCGTTTAAGGTTCTTAGACAAATGTTTTCTTATAAAGAAGGCTCAGAGGCTCTCTGGCTTACAGCTAGTGTCAAGGAAAGGATGCAGACCCAGTTGGTCAGGTCATACAAGCATTTTTTTTTCCTATGGCATTCTTTCCACCATACCATGCCTCACTTCTGAAGTTGTGGGGGTTTCAAGGACAGGGAGGAAGCTTTTAAGACATTTTTGTGTTCAGTTTTAAATGTTTTGGTTTTCTTTAAGGTCTTGACTTTCCTGTCCTTGTCCTAAAAAAAAAAAAAGGATCACTTGAGAGTTTCTGGTTAGCTAAAATTTTATCATAACTAAATGAGGTTGGCTGTGTTTTGTTTCACTTAGTTTTACTGACATTTTGGCTTAGACAGGTCTAGATACTTGTTTCTGAACAGAAAAGCTAATATTCTCAGTGGTCAGTTTTTTTTTTTTTTTAAAGCAATTGGGGTTAAGTAACTTGCTCAAGGTTACACGGCTAGTCATTTGATTTATGCGTGGGTGCTCATTTTCTGAGGCCGGATCTGATCTCGGGTCATCCAAACTCCGAGACCGGCGCTCTTACTCACTGCGCCACCTAGCCACCCCTTTAGGGCAACTGGGGTTAAGTAACTTGCCCAAGGTTACACGGCTAGGTTTTTGTTTGTGCGGATTAAGTGTCGGAGGCCGGCTCCGAACTCAGGTCCTTCTGATTCCAGGGCCGGCGCTCTATTCACTGCGCCACCTAGCCGCCCCTTCAGTGGTCAGTTTTGAAGATGTTTTAATTACATTATTTTTGAAAAAGTTTTCTTCATTGAGAAAGCTTGCTCATTAACACAGGTGTGGTTTAAAGTTAGATTGCTGATGGTTTTAAATGCTTGGTCCCTAAGTTCTTTTGCATTTTATTCTAGGGCAATGATATGGTCAACCTTGTGCCTTAGGAAGATTGTTTTTGCAGCTGTGGGAAGACTAAATTGGAAAGGGAAGAGACTGGAGTCAGAGAGACAAGTTAGGAGGCTATTAAGTAGATGGGCAAGAGGTGGTGAGACTATGAGGAAAGGAAGGAGGTAAGAGATTATACTGTTAGAATGGACAAAACTTGACAAATTGACTAGATATTGGGGAAGTAAGAGTAAGGGAACAGTCAAAGATGACTGAGATTTGAACTTGTTGATGGGGAGTATGATGGGATTATTAGTAAAAATAAGGAAAATGGGAGGAGGGACAGGGTGAGGCAGGAAAATATTGAGTTTGGTTTTGTACATATTGAGTTTGAGGTACTGGTTGGATATCCAGGAAGAGATGTTTGGCAGGAAGTTGGGATGTGGGACTAAAGCTCAGAGGAGTGATTCTAGGTGGAGAGGGTTGGGAATCATCTGCATAGAGCATGATGTCTTGATTTATTTCTGCAGTATTAATCCACACAGCAGTAGAAATTTAATAGATAGTGAAAATTTCCCCATTTCTTGGGTTACTAGGAGGGAAATTGTTGAGAGTCAAATGTATGGGATTCAGAGATGGAGTAAGGATATTTTTTAAATGTCCAAGAATTACTAATTAATAGATGGAATTGTGAAATGGGGACAGGCACACCCAGTTCTTTGGGTACTTGTAGGGAAAGGAGTACTTGAAGTAATGTTTCAATCACACTTTATTAAGGCACAGATGGTGCAAGGGCAAATGTACAAAAAAACCAGAGGCAAGTGGCACAAAAGAGGAGGTACAGAGGCAGTTGGTATGGGAATGGGGATGGAGTGGTGAGGCAAGGCAGGCAGCATAGGGAAGAGAACGGGGAGGGGCAGAGGCATAGTGAGTAATTGACCTAACCTTGGATTAGTGTTGGATCCACTTGGTAGCATGGATCCAGATGGAAATGGAGGAGTGCTGGGGGGGGGGGGGTAGAGGGGAGGGGGATACAGCACTTTGGGATCTCATCTTTATAGGTTTTTGGTGGGGGACAGACTAACTCTTATCTGTGCCACTTTGGGTTTAGCTCATTAATATATCCACATCATCTCATAGTTATCAGCATATTTGGTGTTCTGTTGGTTTTACTGAGGATTTTTAGAATCTATTTGAGATTAACATATAGTACCAAAATGTCCTGTCTGCAAGACCTAGATTGCTGATTTAGCACATAGTCTCAGGATGTGATTTTTGGTCACTATCTGATACAAATTACGCTCCTTTCTTCTTTGGGATGGTCTATATGTGACTTCTGGTTTCCCCTTTATAATCTTACTTCCTGCATTGTTACTTTAAACTGGCTACTTAGAAACTTAGTTACCACACTGACTAGAAGTGTGAAGGGTGGTCAGGGGAATCAGAACAACATAGAATTTTAACACAGTCCATGATTACAGAGTAAAAGCTAAGAGAAAATAGGGAGTTCAAAAAAGATTGCAAGGAGGGGTGGAGCCAAGATGGCAGAGTAGAAACAGCACTTCCAGGGCACTCTCCCCCACACCACTTCCAAACAATGTAAAAGGTGGACCCTGAACAACTTCTGGAGCTCCAGCACCCACAGAATGACACAGAGAAGCTAACCTCCTGCTGAGGACAGCCCAGCAATTCTGCAGGGAGTGGCCAGCGAAGCGCTCTGAGAGCTGAGCTCAGGCCCGCCTGAGCCACGGTTTTAGCCCCAGGGCGACCCGGCCAGCAGCCAGCTGGAGGGACCCCAGAACACCAGCAATTGTGGCAATTCCAGAATTATCAACACAGATATGCATAGGAGAAAGTGAGAGGTTAGTGCCCTATGGACTTTGGGACCAGTGTTTGGGGAACTCGTTGGCTTCTTCCCCTGGGGGCGAGAAGACACGGCACAGAGGCCATTTTGCAGCTTCAGTGGCAGCTTCAGCTCCTGGCCTGCGAAATGTAGGGAGATCCAGCGATCAGTCTTGGGGGGTAATCGCTCTTGCTTTAACCTCCCTGGATCTGGAATGTGGTCTGGGGTGGAGGTTGTGGGGTGGGTATCCAGCTTGCCAGAGCATGTGGAGGCCTCCCAGAGGCCACCCAACTAATACCTCCAGAAGTTGTGAAGACCCCAACTTTAGGGATGGAAACTCTCCTGTCTGGTGGCAGAGTCCTACCGTGGCAACAAGCCCCCAAATCAAGTAATTAAGTGGGAACATGCCTAGGCAAAGGAAACAAAATAAACAGAAAAATGCAACATTAGATTCCTATTTTGGGGGCAAAGAGGATTGAAGCATGGAACAGGAAGAGGACTGTGAGGTCAGAAATCCTGCACCAAAAGCCCCAAATGAAAATATGAGTGGATTACAGGCCACAGAGGACCTTAAGAAGGATTTTAAAAACCAAATAAGAGAAGTGGAGGAAAATTGGGAAGAGAAATGAGAAGGATGCAGGAAAAGTATGAAAAGAAAGTCAACAGCCTGACTGAGGAAAACAACACCTTAAAAAATAGACTAACTCAAATGGCAAAGGAGGTTCAAAAAGGCAATGGGGAGAAGAATGCCTTAAAAAGCCAAATTTGCCAGATGGAAAAAGAATCTCAAAAGCTCACTGAGGAGATTCATTCCTTCAGAGTTAGACTGGAGCAAGTGGAAGCTAGTGACTTTATGAAAAATCAAGATGCTGTTAAACAGATCCAAAAAAATGAAAGAATAGAAGGCAATGTGAAATATCTCATGGGAAAAACCACTGACATGGAAAATAGATCCAGGAGAGATAATTTAAAAATCATCGGACTACCTGAAAGCCATGATCAAAGAAAGAACCTAGAAATCACCCTTCAAGAAATTCTGAAGGAAAATTGACCTGATGTTTTAGACCCAGAGGGCAAAATAGAGGTTGAAAGAATCCACAGATCACCTCCTGAAAAAAGATCCCAAAAAGAAAACTCCAAGGAATATTATAGCCAGGTTCCAGAATTCCCAGATCAAGGAGAAAATACTCTAAGCAGCCAGGAAGAAACAATTTCAATATTGTGGAAACATAATCAGAATAGCCCAGGACTTGGCAGCTTCTACACTGAGTGATTGAAGGGCATGGAATATGATATTCAAGAGGTCAAAAGAGGTGGGATTAAAACCAAGAATCACCTACCCAGCAAAACTGAGTATCTTGTTTCAGGGGAAAATAAGGTCATTCAGTGGAATAGAGGACTTTCAAGCATTCTTGAGGAAAAAACCAGAGTTGAATAGAAAATTTGACATTCAGACACAAGAAGCAAGAGATACTTGAGAAGGTAAACAGGGAAAAGAAATCAAAAGGAACTTATCAAAGTTGAACTATTTATGTTCCTACATGGAAAAACAATAACTGTGATTGATGAAACCTTTCTCAATATGAAAATAATTGAAGAAGGATATATGGTCATATGAATACACATGTGAATGTGTGTATATATGCTTACAGGTATACATGGATCAAGGGCACAGGTCGAATTTGGTGGGAAGGGATGATACCTAAGGGGTGAAGTTAAGAGGTGAGAGAGGAATGTGGCAAGAGGAGATGGGGAGAGACAGGGTAGGGTAAACTATCTCATGTAGAAGAAACAAGGGGAAGTAGTTGCAGGGGAGGGGAAGAACAGGAAGGCAAAAAGGCAAAACAATATTCTCATTGAATTTTTCTCAGGGAGAGAATGACATACATACTAAATGGGATATCTCAACCTGCAGGAGAGTAGGGGGAAAGGGGATGAGAAGGAGGATGATGGAGGGGAGGGCATTCTAGGGGAAGGGGAGGTTGGAAGTACCCAATTTTGAAGAGGAACAGGATCAAAGTAGGGAATGGACCAGGTGGGGGGTGGGATGGGGATGGGTGGGAGGGAAATAAAAGCAGTCTTTTACAATATATCTACTATGGTAATGTTTGGCATAGCTTTATAAGTACAACACATACTGAATTGCTTATCTTCCCAAAGGGAGTGGGTGACAAGGGAGGAAGGGAATGGATCTGAAATTTGAAGTTTTAAAATTAAATGTTTCAAATATATATAAATACTATTATTAATCCTACTTTGCATGTAATTAAGAGATAAGATGTGCAGGCATTGCGACACAGAGATCTACCTTGCCCTAATGGTAAAGCCGAAGCGGGTATAGGAGAAGATATGGGAGAGAGCAGATTGGATCTGGTGGGACTGCTATTCTGGGGTGGTGGTTAGGGAAAAATGGGGATAAAATTGTAACTCAAAATCTGGTGGAAATGAATGATATAAACCAGAAGTTAATAAAGCATTTGTTTTTTTTTTTTTTAAGCAATTGGGGTTAAGTAACTTGCTCAAGGTTACACGGCTAGTCATTCGATTTATGCGTGGGTGCTCATTTTCTGAGGCTGGATCTGATCTCGGGTCATCCAAACTCCGAGGCCGGCACTCTTACTCACTGCGCCACCTAGCCGCCCCGTTAGGGCAGTTGGGGTTAAGTAACTTGCCCAAGGTTACACGGCTAGGTTTTTTGTTTGTGCGGATTAAGTGTCGGAGGCCGGCTCCGAACTCAGGTCCTTCTGATTCCAGGGCCGGCGCTCTATTCACTGCGCCACCTAGCCGCCCCTAAAGCATTTGTTTAAAAAAAAAAAAAGATTGCAAGGTTGGGAGTAAAGGGAAGGCTAAAGGGACTGATTAATAACAGTAAAGGGGCAACTAGGTGGTGTAGTGGTTAGAGCACTAGGCCTGGACTCAGGAGGACCTGAGTTCAAATCCAGACTGAAACACCTACTAACTGTATGATCCTGAGCAACTCATTTAACCCTGTTTACCTCAGTTTCCTCAACTGTAAAATGAATTAGAGAAGGAAATGGCAAACTCCTCCAATATCTTTGCCAAGAAAACGCCATATGGGGTCACAAAGAATCAGACAGGACTCAACAACAATAAAAGTAAAGACTGAGAATGGGTGGAGTATTGTGTGGGAGAGACAGTAAGATAAGAGATTGTGGTGAGAGAGGACTCTCAGAGTTCAGAGGTGGAGCAGTTTTTGATTGATGGGGATGACTGAATTGCAGCTTATATGGAGCTGTGTGGATAGCATATTATAAATATTATCAGCTTTGATATGGAAGGATATTGGCAGAATGGGTGGGAAAGGAAAACTTTGTAGAGAGGAGAAAGAGAGAGAGAGAGAGAGAGAGAGAGAGAGAGAGAGAGAGAGAGAGAGAGAGATTGTGTGTGTGTGTGTGTGTGTGTGTGTGTGTGTGGTGAGGGTCACTGAGCTTAGGGTTAGAGGGTTGAACTTGCGTTTAAGCCTTAACTCTAAAGCATACTGGCACTGTGACCAGAGGCAAGTTGTTTAATCTCTCTGTGGCCCTAGTCAACTCTGTAAGACTATAAGTTACAGATCTGTGTCACTGGAGTGAGTTTTCATACAGGGAGTTCCCACACTGATAAAAATCACAGGTCTGGACCCACTATTCTCATAACCCCATATATCCTATTTGTTTAAATAGGGAGAGTGTGTATATATATCTAAGTCTAGATGTAGTTTTGTATATGTATTTTATACTGAAGTCTTATTCTAATGACTCATCACTCTATGGAGATAATCCTGGGTTCTAGGCTATGCCAGCCATTCATACCTATCTCTGACTTTCATTATGGGCCTGGTGATGACTTACCTAGCAACGTTCAGAGAGGTTCATGACCAGAAGTATTTAATGTTGTTGGCTGAAGCAATTTTTTGAATTGGCTGTTGAGGCATGGAGGAATTATACTATGTATTGATGTAAGGAGTTTTCGTAATAATAAAGGAAGGTATCCTTAAAGTATAAAGGGAGTGTGTGAGAAGTAGTGTGGCAGTGAGGATTAACCTTGTAGTCAAGGTGACATGGCTGTCAAACACATACTGACTTTTAGTTAACCTTTCCATACCTTCAAACTATTACATGAGACTCTAAATTGCAAAAAGTTTGTAAATCATTATTGGCATAAAATTTCCTCACTGGTAGCTGCTACACTGATAAAATTACAAGTTCAGATGAAAAACAACACACTGACCAAAATCTGCCTTACATAACAAAAAACTGAACACATATCTATAGCCACTGTGCTAAACACTTCACAGATATTATCTCATTTGATCCTCAAAACAACCCTGGGAGGACACTTACGAGGACATACACAACAGTTTTACAGAGTATCGAGAAATCAACCTGGACAACTGTATAGCATACATCAAGTGATATACAGAGGTCAAATCTGAAACATTCACAGAAACTCGTGCTGCCATGGAGAGACTTAATGACTTAGGATTTGATGGAGCAGCCAAAACAGTTGATATGTTTTATTTGGGGCCAGCCTCTCAGTCTAGAGAAGTGGCCTAAAATGTAGCAGGACTTCACACTAGTGATGCTAATGACAAACAGTGCTGCTGTCTAGATATAAAATTCATTTCAGAGGATTAATTTGTCTACATTCAGTCTTGAAGGAAGGGGTATGGGAGGGGGCTTATATTTTCACTTAAAAGCTTCTATTAGTATAAAATAAAACTATTAAGTAAAGGCATTATTAAAGTAAAATCTGCATCTACCTAAACAGTAACACAGATTGTTTTATCAGAACCATTTTTATCAAGATAAGCAATTTTACAGTGACTGGCTCTGGTTTCTGGATAGTTGAGAAGGCAAAAACATTTTTACAAGTAAATGTAGCTGATTGTGCCATACTTTTTGAAGGATGACTCTGACTTTTATAACTTGTCATGAAAGTAGTAGACTAGATCTATCTTCTAGAAAAACACATAAAAAACTCCAACAAAAACCAGCCCAATGACCTTAAGTACAGAATTTTATGGATTTTCTAGAAATTGAATTGAAAAATATGACTTATAACCAGAACAATAAAATTGTTGACAAAGCTAATGTGAGTAAATAAAGCACTGCTGGATTCAAGCTTAAAAAGGACATACTGATCATATGTTAATGCTACATAAAATTAAACTTGGTAATTGGAAAATGGAATCACATGAGAACTTTCAGAGACTGTTATATATATTTGCATGTGAAGAAAGAATTTTGTATTTCATCCATTATATTTTTGTACCTATACTGAAAGAATATTTCAGAAGAAGATGAATAATAAAGATTTTATTTCTAGCCAAATGCAGAGCATACCCAAAGCAATCTAAGTCAGTATAAGGAAATATGTTTGTCATTGTTATGCTTTCCACTGTTACCTCATTGACTCTACCTCTAGATCAGACGAACAATATCTAGTTATAATGAACTGTGTTAATTGTTTCATGGCCCAGTGCTTTTGAGGGACCTTTTCTGCCCTAAGAACCAGGAACCTGGTAACTTTCCAGTGGCCCAAGGAGGCTACTACTAGACTAGACAAGGGCTGACTGAACTAGAGGGGAGGAGGAGAGAATGGAAATGAAAGGAAAGGGAGTTCTGCATAAAATCATCCCATGGTGCCCTACATCATCGTCAAGCAAAGGAAATGGAATTGCCTTTACTCATCATTCCTTTGGCCATCCTTGATTTTCATTTTAATGAATTATAATAATTGAATAAAAGTGACATTTTAATCTGTTGTTCCTTTTCAGATGTGACATATTTTAAAATATTAGGATTTGGGGAGAGGGTTAGGTGTATGACCTACCTTGTTACAGTAATCAAATTGTGAAATGTGTTTACAGGATAGATTGCATAAGAAAGCTGTTCGACCTTGACTTTTGATCTCATTATAACATAAATTACATTTTAAAACATTGTTTTCTGATTGGAATTCTATTATAAATAGAATGTTAAAGAAGACTTGAAGAAAAGTTGTGATTTCCTTTTATGTTCAAAAATGTGTTTTTTTTTTTTCTGATGACAAACATACTTTGAAGACTTCAAATTGAGACTTAAAAATAATGCAACTGGTAACAAATGGCATGGAGCTTGAAGTGGCATACAGTATTATCGAAGCAGAAAGAAATACAGACTGTTTTGGATGCTGGGTCAAATGATAGAGATGTAGAGAGTGAAGGAAAGAAATTAGAGAAGAGGATCAAACTGGAGGAAAAGCCATCTCATACTTTGAGTCAGTTATTTATTTTGCAGTGTTTTCTACGACTCAGAAGTTTACAAGCCACAGGAAAAAACTAAATTAATCATGTTCAGTCAACTAACAAATCCTTACTAGGTGTGTGCTTCACACACATAACTGACACACCTAATAATAATTTATTAGTTGTTTGTGTTTTTTTTCTGTGACTTGTAAACTTCTAAGAATAGATAGATCTTTACTTATATTGAATGGTGTGAGTAAAGCCTGCCCATAAGGAGGGGAGAAAACATAACAATCTCTGGATCATACCTTATTAGATCTAGGTTTTGGTTTATGTAAGCATGGTTTTCTGACCCACAATTTGGATTTGGTGTATATAGTTTTATTAGACTTTAACATGCTAATTCAGATGTTAAACTAATGAAGTACTGAAGTTTCTCAAGGGTATTTATCCCCAGAGGTGATTAATAAACAATGGCCTATTTTGGTAAGAATGAATGTCCTTTGCAGATGTCTTTAAATTTGTAAGATATTCTCCCCCATCTGTTAATGAGAGTGGCTCCCTGTTTCAGTAATGATCAGACATCTGTTTTCTTTTCCTTTAGATAAACATGGCACTGAAGATATTTAGCATGGTTTTGATAAATCAGTTTAATTATACTCCACTAATATACTTTTATCCTGTGCTTTTTTTTGTAGTACTTTGGAAGTTTGCTTGTGATTTTCTGTGTGGAGCTAGCCTGTGGTGTTTGGACCTATGAGCAGGAAGTTATGGTAAGTTCAAAGGGGGAAACTAAAATATTCTAAAATTTGAGTTAAACCAGCTTTCAAAAAAATGTGTTCTTCTAAGAGCACTATCATTAGTTTGAAGGTACATTTTCTCTAATTATGATACATGTGATAAAAATCTTTTTTCTCCTCTGGAAAAAGAGGTCCTCACTGTTGTGTATATGCTTCCAGAGTTTACATTATAAATCATTAAGGGCATTTTCCTTGCTTGTTGTAGGCACTTGATAAAGACTTTTTGATTGGAGGGGAAGGGGCACTCATTTAGGATTTGCTTAATATATATAATCTGATAAGAGTATCTGCTTTAAAAACAACTTTGATAGAGTTCTGAGAAGGTTTTAACATCAGAGATTCATATGATGAATTTATTTTGGATTTTCCTCAAATACCAGTTGTTAGCAAACTGCGAGATAGTTTGGCTTGTGAAACACAGGTGGCATGTGCTTTCTACTGATAAGTACACATTTAGCACTAGCTAGAACTACCAAGTGTGGTTTGAAGAATTTTTAGTTTCATTGTATAAACATTTCATCATCTGAATCCCAGCTACATGAAAATAACTCTCCCTCCTTTCTTTCTCTCCTGTTTCCTTCCCCCTTCAACTGATATGGTTTAGGGAAATGAGGATACTACTTTTTTTTTTTCATAGTCAGAATAGTATTTGCTTTTTATGTTATGCTTGAAAAAAATTTTTCCTCTGCTGGGACAAGGTTTTATTTATACTTCATCATAAGATGCTTGTTTTGATATTTCCTTAATTTGCTCTATCTTCTTTCCCTGATATATAGCTCCCACTGTAGAAAAATAGTTTTATTTATTATATTTGTAAACACTTCTTAATGTAATTTTATTTAAATTGCTATTGACATTATGCAAATATGTGTTTTCATTATGCCCTCTTGTGTACATGTATTTTTAAATATAAAATATTTCTTTTTAGTGCCTTAGCCTTGTTTTTCAAGTGATCATTGATTTTTTATATATATCACGACATTTTCATTACAAGTACATATGTTAGTAGTAAATTAGTGATATTTACATAATCTACACAGTATGATTATGAAATGATTTTTTAAAATAAAAATATACTTCTCAAGTTAAAGTTTTAAAAATCCAGGCAAACCTGGATACAAAGTTAAAATGTACTGGGGTAGATTTCAGTATAATACATAGTCTTTAATATATTTATCCTTTATGCCTTTGCTGCTATTTTCCTTTCTGAGCTAAGAATTTTATAGATTTCCAAATTAAAATTATATTATGTTGAAATAATTCTATTTTGACATCATCTTCATGCAAATCCTGATGCCTTGCCTAATTATTGGTAGCTTAGTCAGGAGTATCTTTAACAGCAATGGTGTTAAACTTGTAATAACAATTCTGTCTGCCATTGTAGTGGCATTTGTGAAGTTGTCAGCACTTTTTTTTATATCCCCTTTGGCCTCAAATCTTTACCAAGCTCCATCTTTTCAAGTAAGAGTTTCTGGGTAGCTTTAGCATCTTTAAAGTCTCAGGTAATTTACTTTTATTTTTTCTTTTCTCTTACATCCTCTTCTTGAAGCTAGAATCACTCTCTCATGTAGTTACACTAAATCCAGTAGCATTTGAAAAGAGTCCAGTAATTCTGCTAATCTGCTTCACCATGTACCTTAGCCCTCTAACTTGTATGGCTTGTCAGTCAATATACTTTTTAATATACTTTTTAATATACTTTTTGAATATACTTTTTAATGGAAAGTTTTGGATGATGAAATTATATGCTGATTTAGGGTAGGTTTAGAGTGGTTTTTTGAAATGTTCATTCTTAGATGTTTTAAATTCAAGGTGGGTATTATCTCCAGGGGGCATGGCTCACTCCCCACCCATCCCTTCTCATCTCATGTGACCTGTCTGTGCCCTCCTATTATCAGTCTTCTACTGGGGTACACTTGCCATTCTGGGGATTTTCCCCTAGGTCTCTTAGCATTGTGTGGGTGCCAGTGGAGCACATAGTCTATACATGAATCCATCTAATTTAATAGGCTATCCTTTGTTATCACTTCATGACTAACCCACTGCCTTTCCTAGCTATATACATATAGTTCTTTAGCAATACATTTTTTTGCTGCTTTTCCTTTGTAAATGTTTTAAAAATAAGAAAAAATATGAATGCAATAATCAGTAAATATGAATATTTCAATATAAAAAGAACAAGAAAGATGCTCCTGCTTGGTAAATTTTCAAGTATATATTGAATTTAATAATACATTTCAATATGCAAAGGACTAGAAAGAGACCTGTTTTGTGGCTTTTTTCAAGTACATATTAAATGAACAAATTTAACAAAAAAGTAAGAAAATTGCTGTTGTATTCCTTTCTGCACACCTCTTGATTGATCTATGTATTTTTGATAATGTTTTGATATTGCCCTTTTTTTTGTATTTCTATAATTTCTCACTAATTCACCCTTTCTTTACCCTTTACCCACCCACAGAAACCTTCCCTTTTAAGCAAAACAAATCAATACATTGGCCTTATCTGATTTTGCTATGTACTTCTTCATTGGTAATATGCTGCCACTTATGACCATCATGTGACTTTCTATTGTCCTTTGGGTGACCTGCAACTTTTATTCTTTGGAGACTATGATATTCTGAAATGCTCCATAGCCACAAAAGCATCCCTGAAAGAATATTAGTGTTAAAGAGATGGGTCTTTGTTTTGGAGAGAAGCCTGAGGTCATTAAAAGCACTGCACAGTTTACCAAACATGATCCAGCTGGTTCTCCTCCTCCTCCTCTTTAATTCTGTGCGGTCCAGTGTATGGTGCTTCTGGGGTGTCTATTCAAAATATGCACTCAAGCTGATAGGCTAGCTCCAGAGGCTGTTCAGGGCCTTCGTTTTGTTTTACTAATGTAATTTTCCAACTTATTAGTAAAACCAGTAAATGTAGATTTTATTAAATGCTGGCAAAGTATTTAATAATAAAAATTTGTACTTTATACTTTTTTAATATGGGATGGGGTCCTTTGTTCAATCTTTTTTTTTCTAATTCAGTGTACTACAGAGAACTGATTTGCTTATGGTAGGTCTTTAATACATGCTTGTTAAATAAATGATTGAATGAAAGAATAATGTTGTTTTTGCTATGACTCAGATCTTTGAAGAGAAAAAGAATTATTTTTTGGACATTCTCACTATATCCAAAAGATAGGTGTTTTCAACCTGTCATCCAAAACATAGGTGTCACATAGTGATTATATTCCTGGTAAAAGGGGAAGGTAGGAGGAAAGAAGGCATTTGGCTCTTTCCATACAAAACCAAAGGAATTTTTGCTAGTTGGATATTCCTATTTGGGCACTATTGTTTCTTTAACTAAAGATTTGATGGTGAATCTGCTACCATGATGTAAGAGAGCTTTGAAAACTAAATGAAAATTACAGATTAAACTGATTTTTTTTTTGCATTTAAAATGGCATGTGTAGAGTATGTTTTGGCAGCTGTACAGATCTGAGACCCTGTATAAATATGCCTGCTTCCAATTTATGACAGCTCTAAGCTTGAAAGAAGAACTTATGACTAATTTCTTCCATCCACAAGATTAAAAAGCTAGGGCAGACTATTAAATGTAAAATAATAAACTGTTTCTTAAAAATTAAATGTTATATAATTGTTCTGGCTTAACAAACTGAAAGAAAATATAGGTGTACACTTTATTACAAAATCTCATTCTCATTGTACATCCAGATGGTAACTCTCTTGAAGGGTAAGATGAAGCCAGTTGATTCTAAGAACTGATCTTGTGGCTACTGTATACATAGCTGGTAAAGTCAGTGCTCTTTTAAAATTGTCCTCATCCCCCCAAATAAATCTATCAATTTAATGTTCATGCAGTGGAGAGCAATTCTCAAAATAAATTTAATTCCCTTGTCCTAGCAATAGCTTTTGAATAGTTCTCTTTATGCTGTTTTTAAAAGTCAGGGGATTTAAAAAACAGTTGACTCTGCCTCCTGATTTTAAAGTTAAATTGTATATTAGATGTACAAATATTTACACATGTAATATTACATATGGATAATTTTGGTGAGATTTGACTAATCTCAGATGAATTATTAAAATTTAAACATGAATTAAAATATTTACCATGGAGATATTTTTGCTCCAACTATATTAAACACACACACACACACACACACACACACACACACACAGACTTGTGGAACTAAATGCCAATTTGCAGTTGATACTCTCTGATCTCTCCCTATCTTGATATTGAAATAATCAGATTGATTTAGTATCATCTTTTAATTGATCCTCTTTACAGTTAGTTGATTTTATCCTATAACTGCCTAAATCATGGTTCTTTGTCTCTGAATGTAGTTCAGAATTCAGTTGGCTTTTAGTGCATTAAGTTTAGAAACCCAGTCTTCTTGTCAATCACTGTTCTGTTCTTGTGTCAAGGAGATCTCTTACCCTTGGAGAAGGCAGGTGGACACCAGGGAGTGTGGTTTAGTATCTTTATGCCATTAAGCTCTCCTTCAAGGATGTCTAGCTTGTTATCCAAAGAAGTCTGGTTCACTATCTCTGACCTTGCAGGTGGCCTCAAACATTGAACTTCTTAGGCACAAGAGGGGAGAAGGGGGTTGTTGCTAGCCCTTTATTCCCGGTTTCCAGCTAATCATATTGGCTCCCATGCTTCAGCTCTGTAACCAATCATACTGATTTCACCATTTATGTTGTAGAGCTCTTTTAACCAATCATAATTTGCTCCTCACCTATGAAGTTCTGTTCTTTGTTCTACACTTCCCCCACAACTATAAAAAGGGTAGCCATTCCCCACCTTGGGGTCTTAGCTTTTACTGAGAATAGCAAGACCCTGTTTTTTGGTGATTCACATTTTACTGACAAATTGATCATGCTCAGAACATTGTGCCTCAGTTTACCTAATTTGGAACACAACAATATATTCCATCTGTAGCATCTCATGGCATTTTTGATGGTGCTAACGGCCTCATAAAGGTCCTGCATAGATAGGTGTATATTTGTAAAATTCTATTAAAGCAGTTAGAGAGGTTTTATTATGATAACTCTATATTTCCCTCCATTTACTCACTAGGAAGGAGAATTAGTAATTAAAATGTGTAGAAAACTCCTCCTGCCCCTTAACAAAAGGAGCTTTGGATTTTTGGTATCAGAGAACCTAGACTTAAATTCTAACTCTGCTACTGGATGTGGATTGAAATCCCACCTCTACTTCTTATTGCATGTGTAGCCTTGGATAAATCACTTAATTCCCTTTTTCTTTTCTTTTCCTTCCCTTCCCCCTCCCCCCCTTTGGCTCGGCAATCAGGGTTAAGTGACTTGCCCAGGATCACACAGCTAGTAAGCATCAAGTATCTCAGGCCGGATTTGAACTTTGGTCTTTCTGACTGTAGGGCTGGCTCTCTTTCCACTGCATCACCTAGCTATACCCATTTAACATCTTAATTCCCTTATTTGTAAAATGAAGGAACTATAGTTAATGGTTTCTAAGCACCTTTCCAGCTGTAAGTTTATTATTTGAGTCACGAATATTAAACCTGGATCTACTGAACCTACAAAAGTTTCTCCATAGCTCTCCCGCTTCCAGTTTTACTTGTAAATGAATGGCATTAAAAAAGAAAGTTCCATAGATCTCTAGCATCTGCCGAATTTTATAGAATCCAAACTTCACTTAAAATGAAATTTATGTTAATTGATGTTCCCTATGGGAAACAAATAAAAGTATACACTAATATATGGCTAACTCCCAACATTTTACATCAGATCCTCAATGGCTTATCTTGTTTCTTTCCAAAACTGGTCTCAGGCTAATTGTGGTGATGTAGGATGATGAGTATATTTTTTTGATAAGACTTTATTTAGTGAAGTAGGACGTATTTTGATGACTCATGCAAGAGATTTGAAATTAGATGTCCCCTGTGTCCCTCTGGTACATCTGTGCTTTGAATTTAATTAGTTCTCATTTGTTATGTTGTCTATAAATGATTGCCTCTGTAGTCTGTTTTAGATGGCAAGCTCCTAGAGTGTTTAGGCATGTGGGTATTACTAATCCACTTGACGGTTAGGATGAATTTCTGACTGTTTGTTGAACTTTTATAAGGCCATAGGGACTTAAAGTAGGTCCAGGTAGACCATAATACTTCAAAAGATCTGTGCTTTCTTTAGTGTGGGTGAGGTGGTGGTCTCTCTACAGTATAGTGTCGCATTATCTTCATGAGTTGCTATAAACAAAAACATTTATTACCTGTTACTCAAACATCAAATAAGGGAATCAGTGAGTGGTTTGGATAGAAGCTCCATCATCCCTATATTTAAAAAAAGCTCTCATAATCCTAGCCTCCCTAAAAAAACCTTAATTATTAATTTCATCCAAAGTGTCTCATACCATTTCTAATTAATTCTCTTTCTACATACCTATTTCATTCATTGTTTCTGGTCTCCCTTTCTGACCTGAATCAGACTGAATGTAGTCAATATACCTAACTTCACAAAAGTCCTATCCAGTGTTCATCATCTAAGATTGTGCCAAAACCATATTGATGAAATGTGGGCAACCAGATAAATCAAATTTCTATCTAGCTTCTACTGTATATAGAGATTGGCACTGTGAATGCATCTGAGGCTAGCCTGTTTCCACAGAATCTCCATTACTTCCCATTCAATTGTTCTACCCCACATTTCATGAATTTAAGTTGCCAACATTTCTTTCTTTTATTAGTTATCTTTTACCTCACCTCTTTTGACCCTCCTTTTTTCCCATGGATAGGCATGTGGTTCAAAATCCTCCCTTTCCCCCCTCCCTAAAATGAACCTCAGCTTAAATATTATTCTTTCATAATGCCCTTTTCCAAAAAGTGAAACTGAAATGATCTTAGGATATTTGAATTGTCATTTCATCATAAATGGAGGCACTTCTTCCCACAGGTTTAAAAATTTTCTGTTTGACATTGAAATTCTGAAAGTTATCAGCTATATGCCATTCAGAAGTGTAATTTTTCTCTGACAGAAATCTTTGGATTCAGTCAATTATTACCGTCTTTGTTCAAAACTTCTGGGTAGTTACCTCATATCTTTTCCTTTAATGTATGGTATTTAAGGTTTATATTAATGTCATGTTTTCCTGAGAGGCCTGTGATCCTTAAATTAACTCTGTAAGTACCATCTTTACTGCTATTTACTTTGGATTAGATACTATTGAATTAATATAAAAGTTGTCTTTTGCCAATTTTTTGTCCATTTTTGTATTTTTGAGTTCTGAACCTTCATTGCCTTTTAGAACTACTGTTCTGAAGTATCCATTATGTGTTGTAAGTTTTCTACTTTGATGTTTTCCATACTTTTTGAGAGCCTTGAATTCTCACCTAATCTTTATCTTTTAAAAGCTTTATCCCTTTTTTGAATTACTTTGGATGTTCTTTGAGCAATCTGTATAGTTCTCTTTTTACATTACTTTCTTCAAAATATTTTCATTATTATATCCTTTGGGGGGGATTCTTACTCATTTTTCTTTCTATTTTGATGAGTTTTGTTGTCATTGTTATCTGCTCAGGATCTAAATTTATGTCCAGACTTTCTCTCCTCAAATTTTGTGTTTTGGACATTTCCTTGTATTCCCAGTAGCTTATCTTGGCTTCCTTTCTCACTTTTCAAGCCCTCTTTTTTCCACTGCTCTGGCATCTACTTTTACTTTTACACAGGACCTCCCTTTACCCGGCCCTGCCTAAGATTGGCTGTTTCATATTCTGTTCTGCCCTGACTACAGTAAATTCCATGACAAATAAATGATGACAAGTAGGATTCTATTTCCTCTCCCCTTAATAATAGAATTGCCTTTCCCTCTAGCTAACTGCAGTACCTCATCATTCACTTACTACCACCACTAACCCCCAAATATGCATGCACGCGCACACACACACACACACACACACACACACACACACACACACTCAAATATTTGTACTCCCTTTCCTTCCTGTGACTGGTCAGGATCAGTATTTTCCATTTTTGTGGGGTCAGATTGAGTCACTGTCATGGAGGGTGGGGTGGGATTTGTTAGGGACCACCATAGCCAGACCTCAGAATACAAGCCTGTAAGGTTTTCTACATTAATTGCATTTAGCATCCCAGTTGTCCTGCTGGTGGGGAAGATGAGTGAAGCCTTATAAGTATATTAGCTCTGATTTTATTCCATGGGGCTTTGATCTTGAGTGTTATTTCTACCTTCTCTTATCTTGTTGATTCAGCTTTATGTACTGTAAATTTGGCTTGTTATTTCCTCTTTTTGAGGTTGTTCAGTTGGAGAAATTATGCTGAAAACAGCTACTATGTCATATTACTTAATTCATGGTCCCGTCTCTGTACTCCTCAGATGGATTCATTAGCCACAGCATTTGTTCAAGTGCCAGTAAGAAATTTCCCTCTTAACACTTAGGTAAAATCTATGGACATTCCTCATTGTTTTGTAAAACAAAATATCCTTCCATATAAATTCTACTTTTCTCATGTCTTTTATTCATTCCAGTTTAGATTTTCTTTTCTGTGTTCTGCTCTTCTGCTCATCAACCTCTTGATATCAGCTTGTTTTCTTCCCGACTTCCTTAGATTGTTAGGGTTGTTTTATTTTGCCCTGTCCTAGCTAGGACTGTCTCATGGGCCAAAAGATAGAGAACATGTATTTAAGACCTTTTACCTTTAGAAAGGAGCTCACATCCTATATGTATATAATTGATCAGGGTCTTTAATAGGAAGACAAACATAGCATAAACCTAATATTCACTGGAATATTTACTTCTGCTTCCATATTTCCTGGGGCTCAAGTAGAGCTATGTAGTAATTTATATAACATTTTAAAGTGTGCAAATAACTTTATATAAATTCTCTAACTTGCTAAATAAAGAATTTCTTTAAATAATTAAAATAGTCTTGATAATAAAAGAACAGTTCAGGAGCCATGAATTAATATGACTTGGTGGTAAGCACATAGGAGTCAGATCTGATGTCTACTCTCAGCATTGCCACCAATTATCAGTATGAAGTTGGCAAGTCACTTAACCTTTGTAGGTATTAGTCATTTCAGTTGTAAAATCAAAATTGGACTAGATGATTTCTAAGTTTCCTTCCTTTCCTAAAAATTCTGGGGTTATCAATTTGCTCATCAATTCTGGGGATATTAGACCAAGTTTTATCTTTATTGTTATAGTTCTATTACCTTTAAAAGTGGGAGTCAGCATAATGAATTTAACAAATAATGAGATATCTGGCTAGAACAAAGGGTTTATTTAGCAAAATAGAAATAAGAAAATGTCATTGAGGTGGTATGTTTTATCATCAGACATGGCTAACGTTTTGATTTATTTTCTCATACTATACATACTTATTATGAGAGGATTCCTACTAAGGAAAGATGGTGGTGCTGATAATTTGTGGGTAATGATAGGTAAAGCGAAGAAAGAGCATTAACAAAACATTTTTAAAATGTAGGTTAAAAGAATGGAATTAATGAAAGCATAGAGGCAAGAATGAGCATAGGGTATTAAGGAACAGTGACTAGACCAGTTTACTTGGAACATAAGTTTGTAAAGAGGCTTAGTTGAAAACAAGCCTGGAAAGGAAGTACAGCCAAGTTGTGGATGGTTGTCTGCATGCTACACTAAGGAATTTGACTTTTATCCTGTAAGTAACTAGGGAACAATTGAAGTCAAGTTTTATTTTGTTTTGTTTTGTTTTAATCAGGGAAATGACATAATAAATATAATGTGATAAGTAGACTAATCAGTTCCATCTTATTGCTTGTGAACACTTTCCTTATGAAATGACTATGGGTCATTGAAATTGGTGATCTATACAACACTCTCCTCTCAAATATACAATATTTCTCTCTTCTAAATTCAGCAAATGTTTCTTCTTTGTGTTTCCTTTTCGGTCCAGTCCCACCTAATTTCAATCCCTTGAAAAAAGTACAGTAACCATCTCAAGATTGACTAAAATTCCTGTGTTGTTCTCTGTAGACATGTATATAGTTTGTTAACTAAAACTCTCCTATTTTTATCTATTGTGATCATAGGTAGTTACTTGTCTTTTCCATTAAAATGTAAGCATGGAAGTAAAGCTGTTTCTAATGTGCTTTTTGTTTCCTTCTGTGGCTAGTATTCCACACAGTGTATCCTTGTTCAACAATTGGTTGACAGTATAGACACTTAGTGAATTTGTGTAGAATTCAATCACTAAACAAATGTCAATTGTAGACTTTTTCTAATAAATGCATATCTTGGATGGGGTGTTTAGAGTAGAACATAATTTGCTTTTGTTATTTTGTTTTTGATCTTTAGGTCCCTGTGCAGTGGTCAGATATGGTCACTTTGAAAGCTAGAATGACAAACTATGGCTTACCTAGATACCGGTGGCTGACCCATGCTTGGAACTTCTTTCAAAGAGAGGTAAGAACTCCATTGAAATAAGTGAGTGAGGAATAAGTGGCACATACTTGATCTTTTCCAGGTGTGAAAGTGTGTGTGTGTGTGTGTGTGTGTGTGTGTGTGTGTGTGTGTGTGTGTGTGTGTGTGTGTGTGTTTAAGGTGGATGAATTTTTTGCTGTGTGTGTTTTTGTGGGAAAGTTAAACCTATGGTTCAATTATGGCTTGAAGCAGTTGTCAGGGAAGCTTTTGTTTCATTGAAAAATTTCCCAAATTCCTGAAAATGCTAACTATTTTCCATCCTTCTCATGTCTCCTTTATGTCTTACATATAATTTATTTTAGTATTTTTGGAAATTCTCATAGTTCTTTTGCTGAACTGCAGCCAGGATTCTTCTTAGGGATGGGGGCAAAGGGTATTCTTGAAAAATATCCAGGTTCTGTTCAAATAAATTATTTATAAGCATTTAATGTCATTAGCAATAACAAATTGTTTTAATTTTTCTTGATAATCAATAATTGACTTTATCTGGTCTTTCAATAATATTCAAATCACCTTTGACTGACTTAAAGCAGGAACATAAGGTTTGTGCTTATATTTAATTCTTCTTACCACATAACCTAACTCAATTAGTGACAAAAATAATGTCTATACTAGCTAGATATTTTAACTCTGGAATTTAGAACTTAAACTTTCAAACCAGCCCCCATGCATTCTCTTTAATGACCAGCATATTGTACTGGAAAGAGCTCTGGATTTGGAACCAGAAGACATAGGTTCAAATTCTGGCTTCATTTTTTGGCTACATGCTATTTCCTCATCTTGTAAAGTGAAGAAGTTGGACCTGATGATTTTAAAATACCTGTAAGCTCTAAATCCCATGATACATTACATCACTCTGTTTCTCATCTCCCAGAGCCGTAACTAGCAACTTTGGCATCTGGGGCAAATGACATGGAATATGGCCCCCCTTTTAAAGACAAACTGAGCGGGAGATGAAGGGAGCAAGACAGACTCAGACCAGGGAAGAAAGGCATTGTCTGGTAGCTTCGTATTTTTAACTAATTATTCTCACTAAGTGCTAAACTCAGTTATTTCTGTATTATGGAAGCATTGTAGTTGCAGTCAGCATACTCTAGATTTTATTCTTAGTTATGACTCTTCTTTTTGTAATTGCAGTATTAATAATAAACATCAAAAAATTTTTTTTCATAATTCTTTCCTTTATGGAAGCAGTGGTTCAGGTATAGGACAAAATTTGGGAGTTAGTATATAAGAAATAACTTATATTTTATAAAGCACTTAAAATTTATTAAGTTTGTCTTAGCAACCCATTCTACATATTGAGAAATTGAGACTCAGATTAACTGAGTTGTTTATATTTCCATAGCTAATAAGTGTTAGAACTGGGGTTCAGACCTCAGTCTTTTTATTCCAAGATGGGGATCAAAAGACACCCAGAGGCTTTTTTTTACAAGTAGGGACTCCTTACTCCTAGCTCAGGGCTAAATCTGACTCCTTTTGCTAAATTTCTTGAAATGCTCAGGCTCACACTAGCACAGATTTCCTATTTATTTGAAGACTTCCTAATTTTATTTGTTTAGTTTGTGTTTGTACTAAAAAAGAACATAGGGGCGGCTAGGTGGCGCAGTGACTAAGAGCACTGGCCTCGGAGTTGGGATGACCCGAGATCGAAACCGGCCTCAGAAAATGAGCACCCACACATAAATAATGACTAGCCGTGTAACCTTGAGCAAGTTACTTAACCACAATTGCTTTAAAAAAAAAAAAAAGAACATAAAGAAAACTAGTGAGAGTACTAGAATTTGCGAAGAAAACTGTCTCCTGAAATGGTGGAATCTCATAATACTATGAAATCGTAGGTCTACCCCTTTTCCCCAATAAAACCAAAAAGAAAAACCCACTTGACAAAAATAAAAGCCCACAATGAAGCTTTTTCCCGCTGATGATCAAAGATACAAAATGTTATCATCCAGTATTATAAATAGAGTTACTTATTTTGGCATCAATTCATTCAAATTGCCAAAGTACATGATGTTTAAAATGCTATCCCTACTTATACAGAGGTCAGTCTTCTGGGCCTTTCATTGTAACCCCCAAACCATTGTATAGAAAGCAAGAAAAAAAATACCCTGAAAATACCCTGAAAAATTTATCACCAGTTCCCTACATAAAAATCAAAGAATAGAATCAAAAGGTATTGTAGACATCATTTTCTCTGACCCCCTCCATTCTTTGGAGATAGCAAGTAACTCTCCCTACTTCACGAAGCAGTCCTCTTACAATCTCCTTATTCCAAGTGTTCTCTTTTTTCTGTAGGTCTTTACTCAGAGCTGTCTTGATTTTATTTAACATAAGGTTCTTTAAAACAACAACAACAACTTGGTTATCTTTTTCTCCCCAGCACATGGTATGTTAGAAGTAGCAAATTCAAAGGGAGGCTCAAGGACATTATTAAAGATATGTGTAACTGGTAGAAAAAACATCCAAATTTCAAAGGATATAGAAAATTTGGATGTGGATTTGGATCCAGCCACCAGAATTACAGAATCTGTCAATATAGACCTAAAAACCTTTTAATTTAGCCAGAAGTTGTTAGTGACTTAGAAATAAATATGGTTATAATAAATATTAAATTACAGTTATCAGATTCCATATTGTTTTGCTAAATTGACATTACTGTAAGATTTTATTGTAAAAAAAAAATCTCCCTAAGAGTTTGGGGATTAAAAGGGATTACTTGATTGGCAACATTTGTATATTATGCACATCCATTTTTAAGAAATAGAGTTGGCTGTTTGATATGGACATTTAAGAAGTGTGACTGTCTTACCTCCTTTGAGCAAAGAAAATGTTCCTGTATTTCCTGATCCTGGCTGGTCTTCTTTTTTTGCAGTTTAAGTGCTGTGGAGTGGTATATTTCACAGATTGGTTAGAAATGACAGAGATGGACTGGCCTCCAGATTCCTGCTGTGTTAAGGAGTTTCCAGGATGTTCAAAGCAGGCAAATCGTGAAGACCTCAGTGACCTTTTTCAAGAGGTAAGGAAAGAAATTATTTCAAGTGCAAGTATTCTGTGGTTTAACTTTTTGGTAATGAAAATAATATTTTAAAATAAATACTTGACTGAAGAATGTTTATTTATATAGACATTTTCCTACTGATTCTAAATACATTGCTTTAAAAATAAAATCTACCAAGCAACCACAAATTAAATGACATAACATTTGTAAAAGTGCTTACATAGGGCCTGGATCATGCTGGTTCTGTAAAAAATGTTTTCTACCTCCAGACCCCCAAATTTCTTCTTTGCCACAGTGGAGGAGAATACCAGTCAAAAATGATAAATATGTTTAAACATTAAAATGTAAATATATAAACAACTTGTGCTTGGATCTAAGACATATCAACAAAAAAAAATGTTGATCCTGATCTAGAAGTAAATTTTTTATTAAATGGATTTCAGATTCTATTCTCGGGAACCATAGAGTATTTGTGGCATTTTAAAAACTTTCCTTAAAAACACATACCTGATAAACTGATGTTTGGCCTCTACTAATATCGTACCTAGGGTTAGGTTATTTGAGAATAGCACATAGCAAAGGAATCATACAGAGGCACAAAAAGTTTAGAAACTTCTGATCCTTTAAAACAAAAGCAAATAATAATTAAAAAAAAAATCTGTCAGAGTTGTTCTCCAGTTCCCCCTGCTGGCTAATGATTAAAGCTATTAACTTTATATAGTTATTCATTTAGTTAACAGATCATTTTTTGGTGGAGGGGGGGAGTGTTGGGGGATGAGCGGTGAAAAATGATCACTGTGTGGAAGACATAGTACTAGATGGTCAGTAGTGGAATTGAGGATTTTTTGAAGTTATCAGACTAGGAATATATTGACAGGAAACATTCAGTGATAAAGGCTATCAACTTCCTCATCCAAAGGAGGGGTTTGAACTAGATGCTCTTGGCCTTCCCTTTCAGCTCTAAATCCATACCCCTGTATTCTAGGGTATGATTTACTCAGATTCTCATAGGTTGTATTGTATTTTTTTCAGATTATTCTAAACTCTTCAGTTTCTTATATTAGCAGAAGTGTTCCAACCTTTCATTTAAAGTTAAGAACAGTTTTCATGCAAGAATTCATATAATGTGAGATGTGAATATTAAGAAATGATTTTTTAAAATGTGTGTTAGAGCTTACGCTTCAGAATAAGTGCTGTCCTTTAAAGTAGCCACATTAGCAGGATATGCATTAGACAGTAATATTGCCATTACTCATGATGTTTTGGAATTGTCTTCAGAGACAGTTTACCAGACACAGAGGAAATTCCATGTCATTACTATATAGTCATACCACATTTTTTTTTAACAACAGCTGTATTGCCTGGTTTCATTATTCACCTTATTCAGACTTGGCTCTAAATGATTTTGGGCTGTTTTCAGAAATCAAATCTACCCTCAAAGGATAAAAATTTTCCACCATTGAAAGGAATATGCCACTGACTATGAAAGCTATTCTAAAACAAAAAAGCATTCCTAAATGTTTTAAGCAATGGTAGAGTCACCAGAATAAGTGTATAGCTTCTTAATTTTGCAGGTAACAATTTTCATTTGGATTATAAATTGTTTTATAGTCACCCCCAAATTACATTACTTTGCAGTTATGTCTATGCATGGTATACTAGAAAATTAATAGTTCTTAGAGTCAGCCAACCTGGCTTTTAGTCTTAGCTCTTCTGCTAACTTCCTGTTTGCTCCTGGGTTGTGTCATTGATCTTTTGGGGGGTTCATTTTATTGAAATACTCTTTAGGCTTTCTTGGTCTTTATTTTATATTTAGTGGAATTTTTGTTATCATAGCCCCATTGCCTAGCACATTTCTCACCTGGTCCTTAGTAGGCAATTAATAAATGCCTGTTGAATCTAATCGAATTGTGTGTACTGTGAAGCATGGTTTATAGGGAAATGCTTTAAAGCTTATTTGTTCTCTCATTTTTTCCCTCTGTACTCTGCCCCTTGTCATCTATCATTAAGGGATATAAAGCTAAAATCCTATCATCTGCAAGTAGTTTTTCTCACTTCCTCTTAATGCTAGGGCCTTCCTTTATAAAATTATCACCAGTTTATCCTGTATATATCTTGTTTGTACATAATTAATTGTATATTATCTTCCTCCTTCTCTTAGGCTGTAGGTTGTTTGAGGACAAGGACTATTTTTGTTGCCTTTTTTAGGTGCTTAACAATGGGCCTGGCATACAGTAACTTCTTAATAAATGTTAACTGACTTGATTTACAATGTGTGGTGAACTAGCAATTAGGTCTCTTAAGTCAGATTTTCTAAGCTTATGACCTTGGTATCTAGGAGCTTATGGATTTTGCTTTCTGTATAAAAGGCTATTCATTGGCTACTGTCTGTAGAAGGGAAGATCATTAGAATATTCAATAGTTGAGTCCTTTCCATGCTGAAGTATATATATATGTATATATATATATATGTATATATATATACATATATATATATTTAAAATAAGAAACTATTATTTATAGTCTGGGAAGCTGTGTATAGAGTGCCAGAAAGATCTGGCCTCTCATAGTTACTAACTGTGTGACCTAGGCAAGTCACTTCACCCTTTACCTCAATTTCCTCATCTGTAAAATGCATTGGAGAAGAAAATGGCCAACAGCTCTAGTATCTTTGCCAAAAAAGCCCCAGATGGGATCACAAAGATCCCATAACTGGACATAACTGAAACAACTGAACAACAACAACAAATTTATAGCCCAAAGTACAACGAAAATGTTGAATCTTGGCTTCTGCTATGAAAAAGACAAGACAGGTGAAAGTCAAAAGAACTTGTAGAAATGCAATACCTCATTATTTACCTCTAATTTATACTGAGTAGTTAAGGTAAGTCAAGAGATAGTTGAACTAGACAGTAAAGGTGTAACTAGAACCAAGTGAATAGGCTTTTCCTTAATGGGAATCTTTACAGTATTAGCTCTTAAAATATAGCAGCTCAGTGTGAAAAGTGACTGGACAGCTTGAATAATCATTCATTTCTATCATATCCTGACATTGGTACTGACTGATCTGACTGGGGACCATCAAGACTGATCATGAAAATGGCAATGAATAGATCTACTTAGACTTTTATCATGTATGGATTTTAGTCAAATGCGTTGGCACTTTATTTTATTTTTTGTTGTTTAGTCATTTTTTTTAGTTGTGTCTGAGTCTTCATGAACCCTTTTGGGGTTTTCTTGGAAAAGATACTGGAGTGGTTTGCCATTTTCTTCCCAAGCTAATTTTATAGATGAGGAAACTGGGGCAAATAGGGTTAAGTGACTTATCCAAGGTCACACAACTAGTAGGTATCTGAGACCAGATGTGAACTCAGGTCTTCCTAGCATTCTATCCACTGCACTACCTCCCTTCCCTGTTTTATTTTAAAAATAGTTTTACTCAAATTTGCTGCTGATATTGTTTTATTTCCAAAATCCCATTTCTTGTTTTTAAGGTTGCCTCAAGACTTATTTTTACTAGATTATGCTTGTATTGCTTTATATCACTGACATTTGCATTAATTATTATAACTTTAAGAGTATTTATTTAGTATGGCATGGGAGAGAGACTTAGCCTTGGAATTAGAAGGTCATGGGATCTGTCACTCTACTTCTGACACATTCTGGCTCTTTGACCCTGAGCAAGTGATGTAGCCTCCCACAGCTGCCTAAAATTGTAAACTGAGGAGCATGTCTTGATCTACTATATTTTTCCTCTTTGGGAGCTGCCAATACCAATGAAATCACCGGTCTGGTACATTTTTTTAAAGCACTTTCCTGATTGCTATTTCCAACTTGGTGGTATCTGTTTATAGTGTCCAGAATTCTAGCCTTATCAATTCTAAAAATAGTGAGGTGGAAGGGAAGGGGAGGGGAAGCAAGTGTAATGTAAATTGCATTAATTAGAAAAAAAACTCCACCATTGTATAGTCTCATGATATTTCATTTAATCTGTATTGTAATCAAATTATATATATATATATATATATATATATATATATAAAATGAAAAAAAGAAATCTGTAAAATGCTATTATAAAGAGGCAGCATGGTAGAGTATCGTGGTTCTCAAAGTGTGGTCTGGAGAATTCTAGAGGATCCCTGAGACCCTTTCATGGGGTCCACAAATTCAAAACTCTCTTTCTAATAATGCTAAGATGTTTTGATTTTCTAATACTGTAAATATTGATAGATTTAACCCACATAAACAAAAACTTTCAGGGATTTCAATAATTTAAGAATATAAAGAGGTCCTGAAATAAAATAAACTTGAGAACTACTCCTCATCTGAGAATGAGGCATAACCTGGATTTGAATCCTGGAGCTGCTATTTACTAGCTGAGTGAGCCTGGTCAAGTCACTTCACTGTTGTAAAGCAAAGAATTAAAGTAGGTCTCTGAGGTCCCTTCTTGCTTTAGATGTCTATGCTGATGTTGGGATCTTGTGACCCCTCTAAATGTCAGTTTTCTCACCAGTAAACTGGACTAATACTTACACTCTATATCTGATTGAAGATTTATTCTGTGCCAGTTATATTCAAGTCAAGAAGCAGTGTGGCATGGTGGATAGGGGGTTGACCTTGGAGTCAGGGAGACTGGAGTTTAAATCTCTTATCTAACAGTACATATACTAACTTTGTGAACACAGGCAAATTACTTAATCTTTCAGTGTCCCAGTTAATTTTCTAAGCATATAAATTACATACAAGTTTCTATTTTGTATTAGTGAAGAGGATTTCTAAACTAGGGGTTCATAACACTTCACTCCCCCACCAAAAATGTATAAAGAACTGTGTGTGCTAGGTACCAGAGAAACAAAGACAGCTCCTGCTTTCCAGGGTTTAATTTCATTCTGGGGGTAGGGATGGTAGAAGAACTGCTTTGTAAACCTTAAAGCTCTGTGTGTCTGTGTGTGTGTGTGTTTGTGTGTGTGTGTGTGTGTGTGTGTGTGTGTGTGGTATGTGTATGTATATATGAACATATATTATACATCTATACATGTGCACACATAATTAATAAGTTTTCATTATGCTATTAAACTAGACATTTGAGAGAGGTAGATCTGTTTTTTCATCAAATTAACTTTTTCATTTGCTATATAATTGTAATTTCATAATCAATAAGTATTTAATATGAATATGTAAATTTATGTGTAGTTACACAGATTTTTAAAAATTCAGAGTAGAGATTAAATTAAAAATCAAAATATAGGACACGATTCTAATTTAACCCTGTTCTTGGAGTCAGAAGACCTGAATTCAAGACCCTGTCTGATATTTTGTAGTTATATGACCCCTATCAATCATTTCTCTATTTTGAATGTTAGTTTCTTCATACGTAAGATGAGTGTGATAATGCAAAGAAATTTGTAAATTATACATTGCCGTATAAATGTGAACTACTATTATTTGTTGTCTACATCTCTTCCAGAAGATAATGAGGAATCTGGAAATCATCTAATGGGAGGTATGGTTAAGGGCTTGCTATGTTTAGCCTATAAATGTGAAGATTAGGGGAAAGAATGAGCTATCTTTAAAAATTTAAAGGAGTATCATTGAATGATGGATTAGACCTTTTGCCTGCTTGTTACCCCCAAGATAAAATTAGGAATTGCCAATAGAATTTAGAGTAATTCAGATTTAAATTTATTATAAGGAAGGACTTTTAAGGGACTATTAGAATTATCCAAATAAAGCTTCATAATTGAACTGGCTCCCTTGCTAAGTATTTATCTTTGTAATGAGACATATTCAGGCAGTGAACAGGTGACCAACTTTCACAGATCTTATAGAAAGGATTCCTGCGTCAAATATAACATTGGACTAGATGGCTTTTAAAGATCCTTCCAGTTGTAAGGTCCTGTGACTTAGTGGTAAAAGTTACCTTCTTCCTTCTTTTAATATTTCCTCTTCAAGCAAGTTTTACCCAGAAATTAAAGCAAGAAATAAACTCTCATATCTAATGGTCTTGATCATTGGCTCAAACTGAAAAAAAAAAAAACCCTACATTTAAAGTATTAACATTCAATTCTGTCCAGTCTGACAGATATTTATTATATTTTCTATTATAAATAGAATGTATTTCTACATATTCTGTTATTGTTTCTATTATAATAATCAGTACTTTGCACATAATTTGATTTCTTTTGACTCTGTATATGATAAATAGAAAAAAGATAATCAGTAACTGGTAAGCCAACCTTGAAGTTAAGTAGAACAAGCAATCACTTCAGTGTTAAATTGTAAGGAGGCATGAAAAAGAGACTGCGACATCAGGTTTCTCTAACAAACATTTGCCCTAGGGGCCTGATATTCAGTCTGTAACTTGAATTTGAATGACTTTAAATGAAATAAAGAAATTTGTATTTGGTCCTAGAAGTAATTGGGATTTATTAGAGATTATCAAGCAGGAAAAGGACAAAGTTTGAACCTGTGTCTTAGGAAAATCATTTTGGCAGCTGAGTGGAGAATGGATTGAAGAAGGGCAGACAGAACAATCTAGGGCAGCCTAAGTCTTGTGAGTGAAGAGGAGGGGATGGGTGCTAGAGATGGGAGATGGAACTGCAAGGGTCTGGCAGCTGTCATTGAGGAATCTATCAAACAGCTGGACTGGTCCTTGGACAATGACATCAAGTTAATCCCTAGATCCAGAATTAAAACTTTTCCATCTTAATGTGATCTACCAGAGTTAAATATTCTACTTTCATAGCCTTTGACAAATCAAGGTCATGGCTACATACCATGGCAAACCATCAGAACAGGAGTTTGGTGAAATTAGTGGAAGGTAATAAAACTTTGTAAAAAAAAAATTGAAATGTCATTGTGTTGCTCTTCCTGAAATCAGGGCCAGGGTCAGTAGCATTAAAGATGCAAAACAGAAGAATGAAATGATATTTAGCAGATTCTTAATAGCAACATCTATTTGAATTGAAATGTTTGGGTTTTTTTTTTTTTTTGTTTTTTTTTTTAAAGCAATTGGGGTTAAGTAACTTGCTCAAGGTTACAGGGCTAGTCATTATTTATGCGTGGGTGCTCATTTTCTGAGGCCGGATCTGATCTCGGGTCATCCAAACTCCGAGGCCGGCGCTCTTACTCACTGCGCCACCTAGCCGCCCCTTTAGGGCAATTGGGGTTAAGTAACTTGCCCAAGGTTACACGGCTAGGTTTTTGTTTGTGTGGATTAGGTGTTGGAGGCCGGCTCCGAACTCAGGTCCTTCTGATTCCAGGGCCGGCGCTCTATTCACTGCGCCACCTAGCCGCCCCAATGTTTGGTTTTTTAAAAGCAATGAGTATGATTACAAAATGTGCTACTTAATCATTATACTTTCTCATATGGAAGAAGATTAGTGAAAGCATTTACTGTATCACCAGCTAAAGATAAGTCAGGGAGGTGAATGTGCTGTCCTTTGAACAAAGTATGAGACTATTCTTTTTTTTTTTAATTTGTAATTATAACTACTCACGTCCTTTCTTTGAAAGAAAATAAGACTTTTATTCCACATCATTTAATGAGAATTGCATTAATTTCACTTCACTGTGGTCCATTTGCACTGCATGTTGGATCAGTCTTTGCTTCATTATTCACCATGGCAAGAACATGGATATTATTCTTAGGAGTGTTCTGATGCAGTGCAAACAGCCCTGGACTTGAAAGGAGAAGTTTTCATTCAGGTCCTAGGTCTGCCACTTACTCAGGACTACTTTAACTTTTCTGTGCCTCATTTTCCTCATCTGTCAAATGAGGCTAATGCCAGGACTATAATTATTATCTACAGGGAAAAAAAATGTGTGTGCTCAATGGATGACCGAACAGAAGCATTTATAAAGTATCTTGAATCATTTTGTAATTGTTAATTCCAGTATAAATGGAAGTCGTTACTGCCCAGTAAAGACAAAAAATAACCTTGGGAGGAAAGTAGTGCATCTACTTTCCTCCCAAGGTTAATTTTTGTTTTTACTGTATGGCACATATACTTCGGTCTCCCTAATGTGACTATTCCTGAGCAGTGGTACAGATAGCAGGCCATCTATGCCTCCTCATCTTTATCCATATCGTCCTGAAAAATTGCCATGCAATTAGGGGAAGGGGGAACATGGAGGGGGGCAACCCAACATGCTGGGGGCTTTTCTAAATTTCCTTACTTTGGGGGGATATGAATAGAGTACTGCCTAGTAATTTAGATCCACTTGCCCCCATACCTCTCTCACCACAAGAAGTTAGGATTTAGGAATATTGTCAATAATTTCAAGCCACATGGGTTCCCATTTTTTCCACCCCAAGTCAACCATTAATGATCCCTAAAGATAGAAAAATTCCATTCTCAGGACCTTTTCTTTCCATTATGATTGAATGAATACCTGAAACTGTAATTAAGCACATTTTTTTCCCAAGAAAGCAAGAAGGCAACCAGGTGCCACAGTGGATAGAACACTGGACCTGGAGTGAGGAAGATTTTAGTTAAAATTCAGCTTCAGATATTTACCAGCTTTGTGACTCTGGACAAATCAACTAACCTAACCTTTGTGTGCCTCAGTTTTCTCAGTTGTAAAATGGGAATAGCAATAGCACCTCCTTCACGGAGTTGTTCTGAGGATCAAAAGAAATAATATTTATATAATGCTTAGATAGTGCCAGGCACATATTAGGCATCATATGGATGCTTATTCCCTTCCCTTCTCCCCCTTCTCCAAGAAGGCCAGTATTAACTGGGGGCAGGGTGGAGGGACTGTACCCCTGAATCATGGAGAACAACATTAAAAAAAAAAATGACACTAATTTAGAGCCCATCAGGAGCCATGATGATGATGGATATGGGACTGACATGACCATATTTATGCATAAGGAAGATTATTCTGGGACATTACTGTATACGTTTAAGGGGGGGGGGTTGAGGTAGGAAGACATGTCCTGATGAACGTTATAAGGTCCTAGCTTGATAAGGGTCAGAATAGAAAGGAAGGAACTGATTGAGAGATGATGTTGTAGAGGTATAATCAGCAGGACTTCGTAAATGACTAGAGATGAGAAATGTTTGGGGAAGAGGTTTAAGAGGCGTGGTATTGGGTTGAGTTTTATACATGTTATATTTGAGGTGCTAATGAGGTTCAATGTGTTTTAGGTGGCTAGAGATGAAGGTCAAGAGCTCAGAAAGGAAGAGGTCAGGATTTGACATGTAGATTTTGAAATTTTCTATATAGAGTTGGTAGTTGAGTCAGTCATTTATTGAAACTGGAAATCTCAATCATTAAAGTAGATTGGGAAAGTTTATAGACAGTGAAGAGGACATTGTTTAACATCTTAAGAAGGAATTGGGGAGGGTATAAGAAGCCAGCAAAGGAGACAGAGAAGGAACTGTTGGAGAAATAGGAGGGTAACCAGAAAAAAATTGCTTTCCCTGAAGCAAAGGGAGGAGAGAGTATCCCATAAAAAGGGATCAAATAGTATCAAATGGGGATCAATAGTATCAAATATTGAAGACTGGGAAAAATAATAGCATTTGCATTGGGTAATTGGAAGATCCTTGGTCACCTTAGAGAAATTTAAATAGAGTGGTGGTATCCTGATTAGGAGTTGAAGAAAGTGTGTTGAAATAGTTGTATCAGGAGTCAGCAACTTCTTCAAGAAATTCAGCAGTGAAGGAGAGGGAGACTGGTTAAGTAGATGGTTGGGCTAGCAAAAGGGAGAGAACTTTTTAGGATTGTAGAGAATTTGAGCATATAGAGAGATGGTAAGGATCAGGAAGGTGGGAGATACTGAAAATACATCAAACATTTCATGTTGAAAAGTTTATTTGTTGATGTTTGTTAAATTCACAATAAAAAAGAAAATGATAATTAAAAAAAAAGAAAATGCACTGATGGTTGCTAAGGTTCAAGAGGAAGTGAAACTAAATCAAGGGATATAAGCAAAGAAGGATTTTAAGCTCTCTGAAGGTTAAGGTTTTTTTCTGTTAGCAGAGGAAAGGAAGACAGAGTGGGGAGTAATACTGAGAACTTTAAGGAATTGTGGAAGATAGTAACATATTGTTTTTGTTTTTTTTAATATGTGAGGAGTGGAAATTGCATTTGGTGGCTTCAAAGAAAAATTCAAAAAAATTTTTGGAACGGTAGTCATGAAGGGTGAGATAGAAGGTCCTTAAGAGTTGTTCAGTTGTTTTCAGACATATCTGACTCTTTGTGACCCCATTTGGGGTTTTCTTGCAAGAATACTGGAGTAGTTAGCCATTTCTTTTTTATGTCATTCTATACTTTCATTTTTTATTTTTTAAAATAATATCGATAATAGTATATTTTATTATTATTAAAACTTTGAATTCTAGATTCATTTCTTTCCTCCCTTGTCACCTACCCTTACTGGGAAGATAAGCACTTCAATATAGGTTGTACATATATAGCTATGCAAAACATTTCCATAGTAGACCCAATAGATATATAGTCAGTCATAAAAGACTGACTATATTTCCCTCCCTCCTATCCCACCTCCCACTTGTTCTATTCTCTACTTTGATCCTGTCCCTTTTCAAAAGTGGGTGCTTTCCAACTTCCCTCCCCCCAGCCTGTTCTCTCTTCCATCATCTCCCCTCTCATCCCCTTCCCCTCTACTCTCTTACAGGGTGAGATACCCTATTTAGTGTGTGTGTCATTCCCTCCCTGGGCCAAATTCACTGAGAATAAGGTTGAACCATTCCCTTTTGCCTTCCTGTTCTTCCTCTCCATTTTCCCTTACCTCTTCTGTATGAGATAGTTTACTCATTTCTGTCTTTCCCCATCTCCTCTCATTATAGTCCTCTCTCACCTCTTAATTTTACCTTTTAAGTATCATCCCTTCCCATTAAATTGGTCCTGTGCCCTCTATGTATACCTGTACACATATATACACACATTCACATATGTTTTCATATGCTCATATACCCTCCTATATAAACATATGTGTGTATATATTATATATTTTATATTATATATGTATATAATATATAATACACACACATTTCTATTCTCTTCAATTATTCTCAGACTGAGGAAAGTTTCATAAGTTACAATTATCATTTTTCCACGTAGGGATGCAAATAGTTCAACTTTAATAAGTTCCTTATGATTTCTTTTCCCTGTTTACCTTCTCATGCTTCTCTTGCTTCTTATATCTGAATGTAAAATTTTCTATTCAACTCTGGTTTTTTTCATCAAAAATGCTTCAAAATGGGGCGGCTAGGTGGCACAGTGAATAGAGCACCAGCCCTGGAGTCAGAAGGACCTGAGTTCGGAGCCGGCCTCAAACACTTAATCCACACAAACAAAAACCTAGCCGTGTAACCTTGGACAAGTTACTTAACCCCAATTGCCCTAAAGGGGCGGCTAGGTGGCGCAGTGAGTAAGAGTGCCAGCCTCAGAGTTGGGATGACCCAAGATCAAATCCGGCCTCAGAAAATGAGCACCCACGCATAAATAATGACTAGCCGTGTAACCTTGAGCAAGTTACTTAACCCCAATTGCTTTAAAAAAAAAAAAAAAGAATGCTTCAAAGTCCTCTATTCCACTGAATGACCATATTTTACCCTGAAACAGGATACTCAGTTTTGCTGGGTAGGTGATTCTTGGTTTTAGTCCCAGCTCCTTGGCCCTCTGGAATATCATATTCCAAGCCCTTTGATCCCTCAGTGTAGAAGCTTCCAGATCCTTTGCTATACTGATTGTGTTTCCACAATTTTGAAATTGTTTCTTCCTGGCTGCTTATAATGTTCTCTCCTTGATCTGGGAATTCTGGAACCTGGCTACAATATTCCTAGGCGTTTTCTTTTTGGGATCTTTTTCATGAGGTGATCTGTGGATTCTTTCAACCTCTATTTTGCCCTCTGGTTCTAAAACATCAGGGCAGTTTTCCTTGAGAATTTGTTTTTTTTTTTTTTTAAAGCAATTGGGGTTAAGTAACTTGCTCAAGGTTACACGGCTAGTCATTATTTATGCGTGGGTGCTCATTTTCTGAGGCCGGATCTGATCTCGGTCATCCAAACTCCGAGGCCGGCGCTCTTACTCACTGCGCCACCTAGCCGCCCCTTTAGGGCAATTGGGGTTAAGTAACTTGCCCAAGGTTACACGGCTAGGTTTTTTTTTGTTTGTATGGATTAAGTGTTGGAGGCCGGCTCCGAACTCAGGTCCTTCTGATTCCAGGGCCGGCGCTCTATTCACTGCTCCACCTAGCCGCCCCGAGAATTTGTCGAAGGATGATTTCTAGGTTCTTTTTTAATCATGGCTTTCAGGCAGTCCAATAATTTTTTTTTTTTTTGCTTTTTGGAGGGCAATTGGGGTTAAGTGACTTGCCCGAAGTTTATTTTGGTTAAGTGTCTGGGGCCAGATTTGAACTGTGGTCCTCCTGCCTCCAGGACTGGTGCTCTATTCACCGTGCCACCTAGCCACTCCTTTTTTAAAATTTTTTTTCAATAATTTAAAAATTATCTCACCTGGATCTATTTTCCAGGCCAGTGGTTTTTCCAATGAGGTATTTCACATTGCCTTCTATTTTTTCATTAGTTTAAATCTGTTTACTAGTATCTTGATTTCTCATAAAGTCACTAGCTTCTATTTGTTCCAATCTAATTCTGAAGGAATGATTCTCTTCAGTGAATGATTCTCTTCCATCTGGCAAATTTGGCTTTTTAAGGCATTCTTCTCCTCATTGACTTTTTGAGCCTCTTTTGCCATTTGAGTTAGTCTATTTTTTTAAGGTGCTATTTTTTTTTCAGTCAGGTTGTTGACTCTCATTTCATAATTTTCTTGCATCATTCTCATTTCTCTTCCCAATTTTTCCTCCACTTGTCTTCTTTGGTTTTCAAAATCCTTTTAAAGCTCCTCTATGGCCTGTAACTAGCTTGTGTTTTTCTTGGAAGCTTTTGGTGCAGAAGTTCTGACTTTACTGCCTTCCTCCTGTTCCATGCTTTTATTCTTTTTGTCTCCAAAATAGGCGTATAAAGTTGGATTGCTCTCCTTGGTTTGCTTCCTTTGCCTGTTCATGTTGCCACTCAATTACTTGACTTTTGAGCTTTTTGCCATGGTAGGACTCTGCTACCAGACAGGGGAGCTTTGTCCCAAATTGCTGGGGTTTTCTCAGCTGATGAAGGTATTAGTTGGGTGCCTTCTCTGAGCCTCCATACACTCTGGCAAGCTAGTCACACACCCCAGGACCTCCACCCTAGACTGCAATCCAGATCCAAACAGGTTAAAGTGAGAGTGATTACCCCTCTGACTGGTTGCTTGGTCCCCCTACAATCTGCAGGCCAGGAGCTGAAGCTGCCATGTGGCGACAGCTGTAGCTGCACTTCAGCGGCTTCTCCCTACAGGGGATAAATGCTGACCTCACTCCCAAAATACCAAGCCCCAAAGTCCACAGTGCACTGACCTCTGACTTTGTCCTTAGCATCTATGGGTTGATAAGTCTGGAAACTACCACAGCTGCTGGTGATCTGAAGTCCCTCCAGCCAGTGGCTGGACAGGCCACCCTGGGGCTAAGATTTTCTGCTCTCCCTGGGCTGGGGTTGGCTCCCAGAGTATTGCGTTGGCTACTTCCTGCCGGCCTGCCAGGCTGTCCTCAGGGGGAGGTTAGCTTCTCTGTGTCATTTTGTGGGTTCTGTAGCTCCAAAGTTTGTTCAGACTCACCTTTTACATGAATTGGAGGAGGTGGGAAACTAGTTAGCTGTTTCTTTCTCCAGCTTATTTTATAGATGAAGAAGCTGAGGCAAACTGAGTCAATTGACTTGCCCAATGTCACACAGCCCTTAGGCGTCTGATGTCTGAAACTAGGTTTGAATTTAGGAAGATGAGATTTCCTGACTCCAGGCCCACTACTCTTTCCACTTTGTCACCTAGCTGCCAAGTGATAGAGCCCAGCTGAGTTTATACGGTTTTTGGGTGAATTTAGGTTAGTTTAATGACTTTCTCCAATGATATTCAAGAGACTAGGAAGAAAAGAAGAGAAATTGGATCTTTCCTAGGAATGGGAGTTAGCAATATAGGAATAGCAGGTCAGAGTGACAAGGAATTGTAGGGCAATGCTCAGTCAAATCTAGGTTAAGTTGACCCATATTAAGGCTTGGTAGGGGAGAAAAACCAGTAGAATTTTCACTAGTCAAGGTACTAGATTACTAATCAACAACAACAACAACAAAAACATTTATTAAGTGTTGATTATGTTCCAGGCATTGTGCTCAGTATGGGGAATGTAAAGACAAAAATGAAACCATCCCTTCTCTTGTGGAACTTTTACATTCTAATGGGAGAGACAACATGTACATAAAAGTAGATACAGAATAAATATAAAATAAAATAAACACAAGACTTTATGGAAGGTGAGTCCTAGCATTTGGGGTCAAGGATCAGGACAAGTGTTCATATAGATGGTAGCACTTTAGCTGAGTCTTTTTTTTTTTTTTGGAGGGCAGTTGGGGTTAAGTAACTTGCCCAAGGTCACACGTCTAGGTTTTTGTTTGTGTGTGTTAAGTGTCTGAGGCCAGATCCGAACTCAGGTCCTTCTGACTCCAGGGCCAGTGCTCTATTCCCTGTATCACCTAACAGCCCCTTTAGCTGAGTCTTGAAGAAAGGAAAGGAATCTCTGAATTGGGGGTAAGGAGGGATACATTCCAGGCATAGGGAATGTCAGTACTGTACAAAGACATGGACGTAAGGGATGGAGTGACATGGTTAAGAGCAAAATAGCCATTTGGGTTAGAATGTAGAGGGAAGGAAAGGGAGTACCAAAAAAAAATAGGTAAAAAGAAAGTTAAGCTGTACAGAGGATGGAGGTACATTCAATTAAATCATGATTTAAATTCCTAGTCAAAAGTATCTCCTTGGATAAGCTTTTTTTTTTCAACCACAACAACAACAAAATTCTCGTTTTAATATAACCTTAATGAATAGTCTTCAAAATTCAGAAATGCATTTAATTTGTATGAGGAGTAGTACACTGTACATTTTAAACAAATATTTATTCTGACTTTTTTGGTGCAGTAACTGGTACAAATGTAACAGAAATGGAAATTTGCATAAATTGTTTGTTAAAGCTAACTGACATCAAATCAGCAAACCTTTATTAAGTATCGGGAACTGGGCCAAGTGCTGTGGCTACAGAAGCAACTAGAACAACAACAAAAATAACCTGTGCTGTAATGAGGGAGACAAAATGCAAGCACCTATGTTCAAACAGGATACATACAGGATAAATTAGAGACAATTAATAGAAGGAAGGCACCAGTGTTAAGTAGGACCAAGAAAAGCTTCTGGTAGAAGGAGATAATATTTCTGAACTTGAGGAAGACAGAGAAGCCAGGAGATGGAGATAAAGAGGAAGGACATTTCAGGCACGGGGGATAGCAAATGAAAAGGCCTAGTCAGGAGGTGGAGTATAAAGGGATTTAAAAGCCAAATAAGAGTATTTTATATTTGATTGGCTGAAAATGAGATTCATTTTAGCTGTTGTTCCCATGTCCTCCTCCTTGTTTGTATAGATGTCTACTTTTGTGCTCTTATTATGTGAGAATTTTCCTAAACCTTTCTTTCATTTCTTCCTCCTTGTGTATTGCTCTTCCCCTTTCTCTTCTCTTCAGATCATTGATAGCAGAGCCACTCTCAGGCCTTCTCTAATTAGACTCCCTCTATGACTTCTAAGGACTATAAAGTTCAGAGGGGACACATCATCTTTAATCAAAAGCAGCTTATTCTTGTTTTGTTTCTTACAATTATTTGTGTTTATTTTTATGTTTCTTTTTTTTTTTTTGCTTTTTGGAGGGCAATTGGGGTTAAGTAACTTGCCCAAGGTCACACGGCTAGGTTTTTGTTTGTTTGTGCTTTAAGTGTCTGAGGCCGTATCCAAACTCAGGTCCTTCTGACTCCAGGGCTGGAGCTCTACTCACTGCGCCACCTAGCCGCCCCTATTTTTATGTTTCTTTTAACCACCATGCTTAAAAATCAGTTTTTCTGCAGCTCTCAGGTGTTTTCATCAGGAATGCTTAGAAGCCTTCTATTTCATTAAAGAGCTATTTTTTCCCCTGTATAATGATCAGTTTTTCTTGGCTACAAGCAACTGCCCTTTACCTTCTGAAATATCATTCAAAATTCCTCTACTTCTTTATGGGGATAGTTACTAAATTGTGTGTAATTCTGTGACTCCTCAGTATTTGAGTTCTTTCTTTCTGCTTTTAGTAGTTTTTCTTTGACTTGAAACTTTTGGATTTTGGCTATACTGTTTCTGGGAGTTTTTGTTTGGGTTTTCTTTTAGGAGGTAATGGGTAGCTGTTTTGTATTTCCATTTTGCCTTGTAGTTCTTGGAGATCTAAGCAGTTTTGAAATTTCTTGAGATGATGTTCTCTCTCTCTCCCATAGCATTCAGGTAAGTCCAGTAACCTCATTTGCATTTTCATAGACCTCTTTGTCCTGTATAAACATAGGTTGGAAAAATGACTCACTTTGACTTTTTCTTGGGTTTCCTCATCAGAATTCATTCTGGTACATTTTCTGGGTCTCTATGAAGGAGTAGGGGTGGAGCGAAGGGGGAGGAGAATGGGAAACTTGCTATATTTCCTGTTGTTCTGCCTTCACACAATGAACTAAAGACAGAACAAATACTGTTGGTCTAAGCCTTTTGACTCTGTTATACCACTTGCTTTATGAGAGAGTCCAATGAATTAATCTCCCGCCCCTCTTTTGCCCCCAGGTTATCTTGAGGATTCTGTTTTAGTGGAGGGAATTAGCTGAAGTTAAACTATTATCTTGAATTGAAGAGACATTTAGTACCTAAAGAAAGGAAAACCAAAACCTTGACCTTTTACTGAGTTTGCTAAGGGGTATTTATTATAAACTCAGTCTCTGTTCTCCAACTATGGGAGATAAATCCCACATAGATTTAGAAATTAAAAGGACCTTAGAGATCATACAGGCCACCCCTTCGCTTCCCCCACCCCCAGTTTTTTTTACCATATAACAGGACTGAGGAGACCCAAAGAGGTTAAGTAACTTGACCAACTTCATTAAGTAAGGGACAAAGTCATGATTCACACCCAGGTCTGTTGAGTCCAAATTCAGAAGTCTTTTTGCTATTTAATCCTATGCCTTATCTCTTCAACCCACTAACACACACAGCTTTAACATTTTTAATATATTTTTTACTGATGTCTTTGTTTTTTATATCAGTTTTCCCCAATATCCCTTCTTCTGCCCCTCCCCAAGATCCATCCCATTTAACAAATAGTATTTTTTTAAAGACAAAAGAAGAAAAAAATAAGGACAACCGATTGATATATTGAAAAAGTCCAAAAACATGCAACAGTGTGGACTGGCCACCTTTATAGAGAGGTATTCTCTCATCTCTTCATTTGAGTTATGCTTGATCTCTATAATTTTGTTATATTCACTTTGAATATTTTTAAAATGTGATTGTGCTTTCCATTTCCATCATTTTAATTTTGATTTCTTGACTCTGCATAAGGCCATATAGATCTTTTAATATAATCATGTTACACTAAAATCAAGTACCATGATGTTTTTAACTATTCTGTAACGGGCATCTAATTTGTTTCTATTTATTTGCTGTCACAAAAAGTGCTGCTAGAAATCCACAGGGACTTGGGAAATCCATTGGGATCCATAGGGACTTTCTTATCAGTGATTTCCTTGGGATATGAACAAATAGAATCTCTGAAACACAAGGAATAAAAATTTGTCAATTTATTTACATAATTCTAAATTGCTTGTATCAATTCTCAGCTGTACCAACAATGTACTAGTGATCTTATCCTCCCACAACCCTGCCAACATTAAACATTGTCATTTTTTTGTTACCTTTGTCCATTTTCATTTCTATTATTAGAAATTTGAAGCAACCCTTCATGTGGCTGTTGAATACTTAGCAATTTATTCTTTTAAAAACTATTCACATCCTTTGACCAACTATCTATTATGGAATGACTAATAGTGTCAAATATGTATATTATTTATTTATATATCTTGGATACCAAACCCTAATCACAGACATTTAAGACATATACTTTTTCCCATTCAGCTGTTTCCTTGTTTATCATAGGTACATTAATTTTATCTGCATGCAAACTTTTTAGTTCAATGTGGTCAAAGTTATCTATATTAATTTTTATGTGTCTCCATCTTTTGTTGGGTTAATAATACATTATACTTGTCTGAGCTATAGATACAAGAAGTGTATGACCAACTTCTTTTCTAACTTTTTTATAGTATGATCTTAAATATTATGTCTTGTGTGTGTATATAACATATTGTGGCATGTAGAATAAGGTCTAAGCCTTCTTTCTTCCAGGTTGCTTTTTAGTTTTTCCAGGAAATCTTATCAGATATGGATTTTTTTTCTAGGTAATGTATGATTCACTTTATCAAACACTATGTTAATTGACTTCTATTGACCTATTTTTTTATTAATAATAGTATTTATATATATTTGAAACATTTAATCTTAAGACATTGAATTTCAGATCCATTTCTTTCCTCCCTTGTCACCCATTCCCTCTGGGGAGATAAGTAATTCAGTATATGTTGTACATGTCTAGCTATGCAAAACATTATCATAGTAGATATATTGTACAAGGCTGCTTACAATTCCCTCCCACTCATCCCACCCCCCACCTAGTCCATTCCCTACATGATCCTGTCCCTCTTCTATAGTGGGTACTTCCAACCTCCCCTCCCCCCAAGGATGACCTCCCATCCATCATCCCTCCTCTCATCCTCCTTCCCCCTATTCTGCTGCAGGTTGAGATATCCCATTTAGTATGTATGTCATTCTCTCCCTGAACCAACTTCAATGAGAATATGGTTTTGCCTTTTTGCCTTCCTGTTCTCCCCCTCCCTTGCAACCACTTCCCCTTGCTTCTTCTACATGAGATAGTTTACCCTACCCTGTCTCTCCCCATCTCCTCTTGCCACTTTCCTCTCTCACCTCATAATTTCACTCCTTGAGTATCCTCCCTTCCCAACAAATTTAACCTATGCCCTCTATCCATATATAACTGTAACCATATACACACACATTCACATATGTATTCATATGACCATATACCCTTCTTCCATTATTTTCATAGTGAGAAAGATTTCATCAGTCACAGTTATTGTTTTTCCATGTAGGAATATAAATAGTTCAACTTTGATAAGTTCCTTTTGATTTCTTTTCCTTGATTACCTTCTCAGGCATCTCTTGCTTCTTGTGTCTGGATGTCAAATTTTCTATTCAAGTCTGGTTTTTTCCTCAAGAATGCTTGAAAGTCCTCTATTGCACCGAATGACCATATTTTTCCCTGAAACAAAATACTCAGTTTTGCAGGGTAGGTGACCCTTGAGTTCATTCCCAGCTCTTTTGCCCTCTAGAATATCATATTCCATGCCCTTCAATCCCTCAGTGTAGAAGCTGCCAGGTCCTGGGCTATTCTGATTGTGTTTCCACAATATTGAAATTGTTTCCTCCTGGCTGCTTGGAGTATTTTCTCCTTGATCTGGGGATTCTGGAACCTGGCTATAATATTTCTGGGAGTTTTCTTTTTGGGATCTTTTCCAGGAGGTGATCGGTGGATTCTTTCAACCTCTATTTTGCCCTCTGGATCTAAAACATCAGGGCAGTTTTCCTTGAGAATTTCTTGAAGGGTGATTTCTAGGTTCTTTCCTTGATCATTGCTTTCAGGTAGTCCAATAATTTTTAAATTGTCTCTCCTGGATCTATTTTCCAGGTCAGTGGTTTTTCCCATGAGATATTTCACATTGCCTTCTAATCTTTCATTTGTTTGGATCTGCTTAACAGCATCTTGATTTCTCATAAAGTCATTAGCTTCCATTTGCTCCAGTTTAACTCTGAAGGAATGAATCTCCTCAGTGAACTTTTGAGATTCTTTTTCCATCTGGCAAATTAGACTTTTTAAGGCATTCTTCTCCTCATTGCCCTTTTGGGCCTCCTTTGCCATTTTGAGTTAGTCTATTTTTTAAGGTGTTGTTTTCCTCAGTCAGGCTGTTGACCCTCATTTCATACTTTTCCTGCATCCTTCTCATTTCTCTTTCCAATTTTTCCTCCACTTCTCTTATTTGATTTTTAAAGTCCTTCTTAAGGTCCTCTATGGCCTGCAACCCGCTCATGTTTTCCCCTGGGGCTTTTGGAGCAGGACTTCTGACCTCACAGTCCTTTTCCCACTCTATGCCCCCAAAATAGGAGTCTAGGGTTGCATTTTTCTGTTTCCTTTGCCTTGGCATGTTGCCACTTAATTACTTGACTTTTGGGCTTGTTGCCACACTATGGCTTTAAGGCCAGATAGAGGAATTTTCATCCCGAACGTGTGGGGGGGCAATTTCCATTTCTGGCAAGCTGTAAACCCACCCATGACTTCCACCCTAGATCACAATCCAGATCCAGGGAGGTTAAAGCAAGAGCGATTACCCCCCCAAGACTGATCAATGGATCTCCCTATGATTTGAAGGCTGGGAGCTGGAGCTGCCTCTGAAAACTACAAAATGGCATGTCTTCTCAGCGGCTTCTAGCCCCCAGGGGAGGGAGCTGACGCATTCCCTAAATACCGATCCCAAAGTCCATAGGACACTAACCTCTTACTTTGTTCTAGGCATGTCTATGTTGATAATTCTGGAGTCGCCACAGCTCCTGGTGTTCTGGGGTTCCTCCAGCCAACTGCTGGCCCTGCTGCCCTGGGGCTCCCAGAGTGCTGTGCTGGTCCTTCCTGCAGGACTGCTGGGCTGTCCTCAGCAGGAAGTTAGCTTCTCTGTGTAGTTCTGTGGGTGCTGGGGCTCCAGAAGTTGTTTAGAGTCCTCTTTTACATAGTTTGGAGGAAATCTCGGGGCAGAGTGGCTTGGATGAGCTGTTTCTACTCCACCATCTTGGCTCCGCCCCCCCTGTTCTTACCACCTATTTTTTAACCAATATTAGATGGTTTTGATGACAATAGCTTTATAATATGATTTAAGGTCTATGTTATTCCTTTATGCTTACCCCTGTTCACAATTTCCTTTGATATTCAAGATCTTTTGTTTTTCCAAATGAATTTTGTAATAATTATATAACAATACTGTCAAGTTTAAGGGTTTATTTTGTACCATGCAACTTTGTTGAAGCTATTAGTTGTCTCAGTATCTTTGCTGATTCCTTAGGATTTTCCAAGTATTTAATTTCTTTCTCTTGTCATATTGTTCTTGGTAGCATTTCCAGAACTATTTCTAGTAACAGTGGGCATCCTTCTTGAAATCCCATATTTATTGAAAAGGGGCAGGGGGTTCTATTGTATCCCCAATTGCAGATGATTTTTGCTTTTAGATGTCTAGGCTTTTAATATGATTGTGTTCATTGTGGTTCCTAATGTGGAAGAATACATCCTGGTAGAAATTCCACTTGATCATAATGAGTGATTTGTTAGATAAATTATCTAAAAATAGATAAATTTGATAGGATTTTATTTATTTAAATAGGATTTAATTAAATAGGATTTTATTTAAAATTTTTCAGTCAATTATGCATTAATAATGATGTTGTCATATACTTTTCCTTCTGCATTTTATCCTTTCCTGGTTTAGGTATTAGGAATACATTTGTCTCACAAAAGCATTCTAATAGAGAATTTTTGAGAATAATTTGGCTAGTATGGGTACTAATTGTTGTTTAAAAATTTTGATGGAATTCTCCTGTGACTCCATTTTCTTTGACTCCATTATTTAGAATTTCATCATTAAGTCTCCAAGCAACCCATTCTGGGTTTTTCCCTGAAAGCATTTCCTGTCTATCTTTTACAGCTTGTCCATAATAGTAATGTAATTTGACCCCTTTATATTAGCAAAGCTAACAGGTACTTAGCACCTAGTTTGAAATTAATTAGATCAAGCCTCTGTTAAGAAATTAAAAGGTATAAAGCCCTATTTATGATGTAACAGGAAGGGGCAGAACAGGGAGGAGCTAATAGGTACATAAGGAGAAGCCCTAGCTGGAATTTCAGATCTTCTTGGAGCCAGGTTCTGAAGCTGAGGAACAGAAGCCCAGGCTGGAGAGAATGATTTTATTTTGAGAACCTGGATGAAGTGATTTTGATTCTGGGCACCAGCTGCAACTTCTGCTGAAGACTTCCAAGGGCCAGCCGGAGCTGCTGAGTAGCTGCCAGAGGAAGCATGACAGTGGTGCCAGTATTTTGTGGCTTTGTTAAGCCTTGATTTCCTAGGAACAGAGACTGTGAATGATTTAAGGTGGAATGGACACTGAGTTTCGGTGTGTGGAACAGGAACTACATGGAGAGCTGGATAAGGAAACTGGGAGCTATCTGCTTTTGAATGCAGGTGACAGTTTGGTGAATCCAGGTAGGATCTGGGACCATGGAAGGAGAACCAGGGAAGCTGAGAGCCTACCTCTGGTCAAGATGAAAAGATCTCTCCTTGGATGACTGAGTAGTGACTGATGACTAGTGACTGATTTGTAACTTAGTGTGCCCCATGGGTGGAGGACTTTGACCTTTTGTACTTTATGATTGAATGATTAAGTTACTAAGTGATTGATTGACTAAATGATTGTACTTTGTTCAAAACTATGTGACTATTTTAGTGATAAGTTGTTGTTATTATGTCATTATGAATGCTGTATTTTGTTTTTCTGTGATAAGTTGTAACATTATTAATGCTGTGAATTTTTTGCTCTGATTTGTTATTGAATGTTCATTGAGTGTTCATTATACTATGTAATCAGAACCTTGAAAGCTGTTCATAGCAGCAGTCCTCTGGAAAGCTGCTTTTGTGTGGCTTTATATTGTCTTACTCCCAGAAAAATGATGATTCCTGCAGGTGACATTAAAACTTTGACTACCCCACTCCCAAGAATTTCCAGACTCTAATTATATTATAAAGCAGTGGTCATTAAAACCATATGGCATAGACAGAATAATGGAACTTGATAAACTAGTGTTTGATAAAGTAGAAAACAAAATTTACCTAGGAAAGAATTCTTTACATGACAAAATTTCCTTGGAAAAGTCTGTCACAAATTAGGACAGAACTTTGAATTACTGTTTATAGGTTAATCAATATTTTACATAGATTATAAATGCATAGATTCAGGGAGAACTGAGAGGAAGGTGATCCCTGTGGTCCCTCAGAAAGAGAAGAGCCTGCAGGGAAGTGGGAGAGATGGAAAAGAAAAGTGTGAGAGGGTGCCACTGATGAGTATTTCTAGAGATGAACAAAGATGTTACAAAGTGAGATATGTTGGGTGAGGTCTGTGATAATTTGGCAATTAAGGCCACTTATGTAGCCTCAGGAGTATGTTCCTGGTGGGAAATAGTGTTTGATCCCAAATTGGAGATTTTGAAGTAAGTGGAGAAAGATAGTGACTGGTGGAAGGGTCCTGCCATGACGCTGCATTCTCTCTGTCATCTACAGTAGGAATTAGCAGTTTTCTGGAAATGAGGAGGGGCAGAAACTGCTTTGATGGAAGATGTCAAGATGGGTACCTTGGAAGTTTTGATTCTATGAGGAATGCAGATACTAGAGAACCAAATAATCATAAGGGCTATGAACCAGAGAAAGAGGGTCTAGAGTATACACAAAGAGAGGGTAAGTAGTGAACAGAGTGAGGAAGAGAAATCCTTTGTAGCAAGGGGCACACACACACACACAAAAATGAAATTAAAAAAAAAAACTAACAAACAGGAAATGGGAGTAAGAGGAAGACAGCTGGTGGAAATAGGGGCACCTTAAAAAGACATTAAGCTAAAAATATCTGAAGAGACATAGTACTGTATTTACAACAAAAGAGAAAAAAATCATAAGTTGAAAAGCATCCAATAAAATGAAAAAAAAAATGGCAGGCCTTATAAAACAAAGCCCACAATCTGTTGCTTAAAGAAACATATTTTGCCAAGGCATATACAACCTAAAACTGGGAGATGGAAAAAAAAATTACTGTGAAACAAGTGATTCCACAAAAATAAGAGTTGTAGTCTTACTATTTGACAAAGCAAAAAAAAAAAAGCAACAATCAGAGAAACTGAGCTACAAGAAGACAAACAGTAACACAATAGTGACAGGAGACTTCAATGTCCCCTCTCTTGGTTTTGGAAATGACTAACAAAAAGATAAAGAAAAGAGAAAATAAAGGACTAAACAAATGACTGATAAACTAGAGCAAAAAGATGTGTGTGGGTCTTTGAAGAAGGACTGTCAAAGAATATATATATATTTCTTAGCACCACTGAACATTTAGAAAAACTGATCATTTTATGTTGTTCCACATAAATATTAAAAGACAGATGTAGTTAATAATCCTTTACAGACCACATAGCAAAAAACAAGATAGTCATTTATTTGGGTACCACAAAAGAGACAAACTCAAATCAATACTTAACAATGAAACCCTAAATAATGAGAGTCAAAGCAAACTGATTCACAGGAGAATTTAATCAAGCTTCTAAAAATAATTAATACCTATATTATGCAAGTTATTCTCAGAAATTGAGAAAGTACCCTGCCAGAAACCAGGAAAAGAAACTATCAAGAAGGAAAGAAAACTATAAGCAATATAATTAATGAACATCAACTCAAAATTTTAAAGCAATATCCTATCAATCGAGATGTTTTCACAATTCAACTTCCCTCAATTGATTGACTACAACTGTTTATCTTAAAAATCATTCATTATGGCCAAATGGGATTTGTAACAGGGATACAAATATGGTTCAACATTAGGAACCACATGACATAATCATTTAATAAACCCAGACATCCCAAATCAAGTGATTATCTTAATAGATGTAGGAAAAAACCTACAAAATGTTTATTTATGCTAGAATCTTAAAAAGCATAGGCAAAAAGGGACCCTCTTAATATAAAAAGCATTTATAAAAAACCAAAAGCAAACACTTGTAATGGGGATAAACTAAAACCTTTTCTGATAAATAGGGAAGTAAAACAAGGATACCCAACCTCCCCACTGTTACTTGACATAATTCTGGATGAAAGCTACCAAAAGCAATACAATGATAAAGAAATTAAAGGTATAAATATAGGTAAAGAGGAAATAAAACTTTGTTTGCTGATATGGTGGTATATTCTGAATACCCCAAGAAATCAGCAAAAATGTTATTTGAGAAATTAGAGGTTCAGCAAAATTACAGGCTACAAAATAAATCCTCAAAAATCAACAGCATTTCTATTTAATAACAACAAAACACAGGAAGTAATAATAGCAAAGGAAATCCCATTGCAAATAACTATGAAATATATAAAATACCTAGGGACTGATCAAAGCACCCTAAAAATGTGTAGCTGCAATTACAAAATGCCCCTTAAAGAAATAAAGAACAATTTAAATAGCTGTAGCAATTTTCAGTGCTCATGGCTGGGCTATGCCAATATAATAAAATCATAATACCACCAATTACCATTACCATTCAAATTACCAAGGGAAAAGTTTATAGAGCTTGACTAAATAACAAAATTTATTTGGAAAAACTAAATATCTTGAATATCAAGAGAAATGATGAAAAAAAGTAAGCATGAAGAGCACTTCTAGACCTTAAACTAAATTATATAGCAGCAGTCACCAAAACTATCTGGCAATGGTTCAGAAAAAGAGAGCTAGACCAATGCAACTCATTGACACAATGTTTAATAAGATGAGACACACAACTACCCTGGGAAAGAACTCCATATTTGACAAGAACCTCTGGGAAAGTAGACTGAGACCAGTGCCTTACATTATATTCTGCAGTACATTCTAAATGGATATGTGAGCTTAATATTCAAATCATACCATAAAAATATGGACACAGACCATCAACTGGGGAATGGCTAAACAAGTTGTGGTATATGAATGTAATGGAATATTATTGTGCTATAAGAAACGAGGAAGAGGCGGATTTCATATTTACCTGGAGAGGCTTATACAAACTGATGCTGAGCGAGAAGAGTAGAATCAGAAGAAATTTGTATACAATCACAGACACTTCATATGTGTGATGACTAACTATTACAGACTGGACTTTTCTCATCAATGCAGTGATAAAAGTCAATCCCGAAAGACTCATGAAAGAGAGAAATGTGACATCCAGAGATATAACTAGAAAGAACTGAGCTTGAATCCTGATGGAAGCAAACTAATTGATCTTTTTCTTTTCATTGTTTGGTTTGATTTCTTCTTTACCATTTTTCATCCCACCTAGTACAATCTGCCTTTGTAATTGGACTAATGTCTAATATGAATGTATTTGCAGATCCTATACTGGACTATAATGCTGTCATGGAGGGTGGGGAGAGGGAAGCAAAGGAAATTTGAAAATCAAGGAACTATGGAATTGAATCTTGTTAACTGAAACTAAACTAATAAATTAATTTTAAAAAATATGGGCACAGAAGCTGATCACATACCTCTCAAACTGTAGGTAAGCACAAGTAGTATTAATCCAAGAAAAGTAAAAGGTACTTATAAAAGGTAAAATACATAATTTAGTATCAAACTGAAAAGCATATTCACACATAAAATTAATGCACAGAAAGGGAAGCTGTTGAATTGGGAAAACATCTTTTTTTGCACAAATCACTGCATTGGGTTTGGTATTCATGACATATAAACAAATAATCGACATATTTGAAACTAATTGGTGAAAGAATATGAATAATCCAATCACTAATAATAAGAGAAATGCAAATCAAAACATCAGTGATGTTTCACCTCCCTCCAAATTAGGGGGAAGAGGGGAATGGCAAGTTTTAATGTTCTGACCTTACAAAAAATAGGCATAGAGACATCTTTTTTTTTTTTTTAAAGCAGTTGGGGTTAAGTAACTTGCTCAAGGTTACGCGGCTAGTCATTTGATTTATGCGTGGGTGCTCATTTTCTGAGGCCGGATCTGATCTCGGGTCATCCCAACTCCGAGGCTGGCGCTCTTACTCACTGCGCCACCTAGCCGCCCCTTTAGGGCAATTGGGGTTAAGTAACTTGCCCAAGGTTACACGGCTAGCTTTTTGTTAGTGCGGATTAAGTGTCGGAGGCCGGCTCTGAACTCAGGTCCTTCTGATTCCAGGGCCGGCGCTCTATTCACTACGCCACCTAGCCGCCCCTCATTTTTTTATTATCCTGAAAAAAAAAGAAGCATCTACTAAAACCAAAAGCAAATATCATGTTATAGGGATACACTAGCACTTTTTTCAATAAATACCAGGATAAAGCAAGAATACCCTTTATCCATGCTATAATTTGATTGTTGTTGTTTAGTCATATCCAACTCTTCATGATCCCATTTGGGGTTTTCTTAGCAAAGATATTGGAATGTTTGCCATTTCCTTCTCCAGCTTATTTCCCAGATGAGGAAACTGAGGTAAACAGGGGTAAGTGATTTGCCCAGGGTCTCACAGGTAGTGTCTGAGATCACATTTGAACTTAGGTCTTCCTGACTCCAGGCCCAGGACTCTATCTACTGGACCATCTAGCTGCCAACAGTAACTTGATATAATTCTGTAAATGCTACCAATAAGCAATAATACAAGAGAAAGAAATTAGGTGCACTAATATACATTGTTGGTGGAATTATAAATTGGTACTACCATTTTGGAAAACAATTTAGAATTATGCAAGTAAAGTGGCTAAAATTCAAAGCACTCAAACATTCTTGACTAAGGATCTCCATTTTGGGATTATTCCCCAATGAAGTCCTTGATAAAAATATTTATAGAAGCAGTTTTGTGATATTAACATATTGGAAACAATGTCCGTGCCCATTGATTGGGGAATGGCTTAACACCTTATAGTATAATGAATGTAATGGAATTTTACTCACCATAAGGAATGATGAACACGGAGAAACATGGAAAGATCAACATAAGCTGATGCAGAGTGAAGTAACTGTAGCCAAGAAAACAACACACACACACACACACACACACACACACACACACACACTCAAAATAAATGTAACAAAATTATAAAGGCCAAGGATGATTCAAATGAAGTATTAGGAAAGTGTTGTACCCAACCCCAAGTCACAGTCTTTTTGTCTCAGTCCCCACCATTTTGTCTCAGTCCCCACCATTTTGTGCTCCCTTCTTCATGGAAGTAAAGTCCCGCCACAGAGCCCACACCGGCCAAGAGAATAACCGCCCAAGGCATATTTCTGGGGAACTGCCCAAGGCATAGTCACCCACCCTGTCCTGGGAAATTGAAACCTAACTGTATTCCATGTAACATCTTAAACTGAGTGTTAACCACTTGCTTCTCTCTGCTTCTGTAACTTCCTGCTTTTGAATACATCTGACCATTACTTTGTGGGTTTTGCCTTTAAATACCCTTGATCTACCCCTGCTCAGGGCTGTCTGATTTGAGTCTACACTTCAGACAGCTGGGCCCTCATTAAATCCATAGTCATTAAATTCATACCTGGGTCTCGCCTTGCTTCATTTTCTGCATAACAAAAGGATACCTCAACCCCTCCCTTTCTGAGTGTATTGCATATTGCATGTTTTCAAACTTTTTCAATGTATTCAGTTGTTGCTCATTTTTTCCCCACTTTTTCTGCCTTTAAAAATAATGTTTGTTGTATGCTATGGTGGGGGGGAAGATACTGGGGGAAATTATGATGATTTTAAAAAAGAAAAGACATCAATGAAAACTTTTTTTTTTTTAAGATATAGCCACAAGACCCCTAAGAAGGCAGCAATGGCCTTCATAGAGTGCTTTTGCATTTGAAAAGTCGTGCATAATTTCTGGTGAAAACTTTAAAAAGTTTCTAAAAATTTGTACTTCAACTGCTCTGGTTCCTCTTTTTTATTTTATTTTTGCTTTTTGGAGGGAAGTTGGGGTTAAGTGACTTGCCCAAGGTCACACTGCTAGGTTTTGTTTTAAGTGTCTGAGGCTGGATTTAAACTCAGGACCTCCTGACTCCAGGGCCTGTGCTCTATTCACTGCACCACCTAGCCACCCCATTTTTAAATGGTCTAAAGTTTTTTTTTTGTCTTTATTAATTTGTTTGTTTACTTTTGGTTTACAATATTCAATTCCATAATTCCTTGAGTTTCAAATTTTCTTTCCTTCCCCTCCCCCCCCCCACAATGGCATACAGTACAGTATAGGATCTACAAATACTTTTACATTAGACATTGGTCAGGTTACAAAGGAGTATTGTACTAGATGGAATGGAAAATGGTAAAGAGGAAATAAAGCCAAACGATAAAAAGAAAGAGATCAAATAGTTTGCTTCAATCAGGATTCAAACTCAGTTCTTTCTAGTTCTTTCTTTGGATGTAGACATCTCTCTCCATCATCATTCTTTTGGGATTGACTTATATCACTGCATTGCTGAGAAGAGTCCAGTCTGTCATAGTTGGTCATCACACGTACGTTGTGTCTGATTGTATACAAATTTCTCCTGGTTCTACTCTTCTCACTCAGCATCAGTTTGTATAAGCCTCTCCAGGTAAATATGAAGTCCATTTGCTCCTCGTTTCATATAGCACAATAGTATTCCATTAGGTGCATATGCCACAACTTGTTCAGCCATTCCCCAATTGATGGGCACCCCCTTAATTTCCAGTTCTTTGCAACCACAGAAAGAGCTGCTATAAACATTTTTGTACATATGGGTCTTCTTCCCACTTCTATGATCTCTTTCAGATATAATCCCAGAAGTGGTATTGCTGGGTCAGAGGTTATGAAATTATTTATAGCCCTTTGGGCATAATTCCAGATTGCTTTCCAGAATGGTTGGTAAGTTCACAACTCCACCAGCAATGCATTAGTGTTCCAATCTGCCCACATCCTCTCCAGCATTTGTCATTTTCCTGTTTTATTATCTTAAGCAATCTGACTGGTGAGATGTGGTACCTCAGAGTTGTTTTGATTTGCATTTCTCTAATCAATAGTGATTTAGAGCATTTCTTCATATGCTTATAGATATCTTTAATTTCTTTCTCTGAAAATTACCTGTTCATATCCTTTGAACATTTATCAATTGGGGAATTTCTTGTATTCTTATAGATTTGACTCAATTCTCTGTATATTTTGGAAATGAGTCCTTTATCAAAGACATAGTTTGTAAAAATTCTTTCCCAATTTCCTACCTCCCTCTTAATCTTGGTTACATTGGCTTTTTTGTACAGAAGCTTTTCAATTTAATGTAATCAAAATTATCCAATTTTAATTTTATAATGTTCTCTAATTCTTGTTTGGTCATAAAGTGTTTCCCTCTCCACAAATCTGACAGGTAAACTATTCCATGTTCTCCCAGATTGCTTACAGTATCATCCTTTATACCTAGATCATGTACCCATTTAGACCTGATTTTGGTATATGGTGTTAGATAATGGTCTATGCCCAGTTTGTGCCATACTTTATTCCAGTTTTCCCAGCAGTTTTTGTCAAATGGTGCATTCTTATCCCCAAAACTGGGGTCTTTGGGTTTATCAAACAATAGATTACTATACTCATTGATTGCTGAAAAATCTCGTGTGCCCAATCTATTTTATTGATCCACTACTCTATTCCTCAGCCAGTACCAAGTAGTTTTGATGACTGCTGCTTTATAATATAGATTAAAATCTGGTATAGCTAGCCCACCTTCCCTAGCATTTCTTTTTATTAATTCCCTTAATATTCTAGACATTTGTTCTTCCAAATAAATTTTGTTACTATCTTATCTAGCTCTATAAAGTAGTTTTTTGTTAAATTTATTGGTATGGCACTAAATACATAATTTAGTTTGGGTAAAATTGTCATTTTTATTATATTAGCTTGACCCAGCCATGAACAACTGATATTTTCCCAATTAGATAGATCTGACTTTATTTGTGTGAGAATTGTTTTGTAGTTGTGATCATATAGGTCTTGGGTTTGTTTTGGCAGGTAGATTCCCAACTATTTTATGTCTACAGTGACTTTAAATGGGATTTCTCTTTTTATCTCTTGCTGTTGAATTTCATTAGATATACAGGAATGCTGAGGATTTATGTGGGTTTATTTTATATCCTGCAATTTTGCCAAATTTATTTATTGTCTCAAGTAGTTTTTTACTTGTTTCTCTAGGATTCTCTAAGTATATCATCATATCATCTGCAAAGAGTGATAGCTTGGTCTCTTCTTTGCCTAATTTGATTCCTTTGATTTCTTTTTCTTCTCTAATTGCTACTGCTAATGTTTCTAGTACCAGATTGAATAAGAGGGGTCATAGTGTACACCCTTGTTTCACTCCTGATCTTATTGGAAATGCTTTTAGCTTATCCCCATTGCATATAATACTTGCTGATGGTTTTAAATAGATGCTACCTATTATTTTAAGGAAGGCTCCGTTTATTCCTATACTTTCTAGTGTTTTTAATAGGAATGGATTTTGCACTTTGTCAAAAGCCTTTTCTGCATCTATTGATATGGTCTAAAGTTTTAACTCTGACATAGTATATAGGGCCAAAATGTATGCTGACCCTTGTTTTAGAGAAATAGCTCTGAGTAGATGATCTTGAATCTTTACCTTCTGTATTTTCAAGCTTGTTGCTACAACTTCCTGGAATTTCAGGAAACTTTCAGGGAGTAGAGAACAATTGAACAGAGAACAACAAAGGCTTGTCCTCCCCAGAGCCCCTTATCTCTCCTGCTTCAGATAAATAAAAATTAGTTCCATCACACAGAAAGATAGGAACCTAAAGTCTGAGGGTATGGAGAAACAAATAGACTTTTAACAAACACCTGTTAAACAGGTTATTAATTAGATTATTGACTGTGGTTTAAGTCTTCTCCCTGCCTATCCAGGTGGTTGTTGGGCTGGGCTCCTGATAAGACTGAATATGCTTGGAGGTTAGGTTTGATACAAAAGAAGTCATTGGGTGTGTATCTGGGCAGATACCACTGACTGTAAGCTAAAACCATATATTAATGATTTTTGTATGATCTATTTAATGTATTTTATGCTCCCTTCCCACTTCATGGCTCCAGTCACCCTTAAAATAAAGATTATTATAAAAATTAGTGTGTGGAATAACCTATAAGAGGACATTGGTAAGTGTGTGTGTGTGTGTGTGTGTGTGTGTGTGTGTGTGTGTGTGTGTGTGTGTGTTTAAAGCATACTTCAGTGCATTGGTTGACATTTTGAGATTAAAAGGATCCCAATCCTGGACTGGCATGAATTACGTGGCATAGCAGTAGCTCTTGATCAAGTTTGCAGAAATAGCAGATAAGGTGTAGAATTGCCCCATTCCTCTGTTCTTAGTTGCTAGTACTGCTCAAAGCAGCAACTGATGGCCAGTATAGTTCCTTCTCCCAAGTTCCCTTTGTCTTTCCTCCTAGAAACATGGCCTTATGGCAAGAGCTGAGATTTGATCTCTATGCATTTGTAGCCACTTAAGTAGTGGGCTAGGAAAATAGTGGTAAAAGAGTATTTGCCATACCTACTAGCTGCATAAAAAATACTTATCCAGGTCATACTGTCAGTACAAATGATTTTTCGTGTGACAAAACATAGGACAAAATGGAATTATAAATTTTGTATATGCTTATTTGTGTACATGTCTATAGAAATTATGCTCTTTGAAACCTGTGTTATATTTTTTTTTCCAAATCATTTTTGCCTAGCAGATTGCCTGGTACATAGTACCTATTTAAATAAATAACTTGCTTATTGATTCCTAGTTGACCATAACGGTTGTCTCATACAACATCATTCAAAGTAAATGAATTTCTTAATAAGTATAGATATGCAAACATCACTTGGTATTAACTAATGCAGAGTCCATGTTGTCTTTAAGAAGAATCGGAAGAGACATCTCAAATGATACTGACCACATCTATTTGTTTTACAGGGTTGTGGGAAGAAAATGTATACCTTCTTGAGAGGAACCAAGCAACTCCAAGTTCTAAGATTCTTGGGTATCTCTATCGGAGTTACACAAATTCTGGCAATGATTCTCACTATTACCCTACTGTGGGCTTTGTATTATGACAGAAGAGATCCTGGGACAGATCAAATGATGTCCTTGAAGAATGACACCTCACAGCACCTGTCCTGTCATTCAGTAGAGCTGCTGAAACCAAGTCTGTCAAGGATCTTTGAACATACAACCATGGCAAACAGCTTTAATACACACTTTGAAATGGAGGAACTGTAGATAATGCAAAAGGATGAGGCCACAAAATTTTTGGATTGGACTTGTGATTTTTTTCTTTTTGAGCATACAATCCTTTGCCCATCTGTTTATGAAATATCTCCATAAAAGAGTACTCAAAGACTTGATTTTCTGCTTCCTAAACCAAGGAGAAAAGGATTTCATATCATACTAGAAGTACCAACTGGCTGTTCAGTTAAAAAACAAAAACAAAAAACCACCTCCTTTATAGTGTTAGGGGGCCTTTTAGACCATATCATGTAAGATTTTTATTGTTTGTAGATGTAGTTATGTTTGGGTGTTAACTATGGTAAAATTTGTCTTACATCCACAGGCGATTTAGATTAAAAGGCACTGATTAATTACTAATATAGGAAGGTAGACAGTACTAATGATCCATACTCTGATGGTGAATTATTTTGAAGTTGTTGAAAAGATTTTACAGAAGAAAATTGTGTGTTGGTTACCAATTAAATGTGACTTTCTTTAAAGTTTCTAAAATGAACTTTACCACTTAAAAAAAAAAAAGAACTAACCCAATGTCTTAAAGCTGATCAGGGATATTTGTGTAAATGATTGTTTTTGTGTGTTAAGTCTGTATATTTTAGTAGATGTCACCTAGTAAATGTTAAAACAATTGTGAAAAGGACAACATTGCCTTTGCACAGCACCTTTATTTTTAGCCTTTCCTGTAAGATTATTTTTAAAATTCTGCCCTATATTTTATAACTATTAAATATCACTAGGTTTGGAAAGTCACCAGTATGATAAATAGGCATCATTATTTTTCAGACTATGGTTCTGTCGCTAGAAAATTTTTAACAAGGCAGTTTCCACTTAACCGAGTTTATACTGTATGACTTGAGAACTGTACCTTTCCAAACTGTGGCTCTATATGAAACTAGCACATTTTCAGATACTTAATACTGTCCTCAAACAGTATGTAGGATATACTTTCTTATTATCCAGCGACATGCCTGGGGTATAATTTCAATAAATTAAATATTGTTTAATTAGATTTTCTTTTTTTGCTATATTGCTTCAATTAAGACACTGGGGTTACACAAATTATGAAATTTCTACAAGTTAGAATATATTTATTTGAAATGGGAAAAGTGCATTTTACTGTATTTTGTGTACTATGTTTAATAGAATATTGGAAAGAAAATTAAACAGGTTTCAATAAACCTTTTGTAAAGAGTGGTAATTTCTATATCCCAATTTTTATATATTTGCATCATTCTTACCATTTTGTTGGAATAAATCCTGGGTAAGATATACTATAGGGAGAAAAATGATGGTTTTTCCAAGGCCTCAGAGTACCTTTTAAGAGTGTGTACCTTTATACAGAAAAGTTCAAAAGGAACTTAAAGATGTCTCTTTATTTTCAAGCATAACTTTCATTAACCTTGGGGTTTTTTTTTTTAAAGACACAATTCAAAGAAAGTTAAATTGACCTTACCTTTAAAATTTTAGCTTTTCATTTTCCAGTTAGTTTTTCAGATTTCTATTTTTCTTCTTCAAAATGAGTACATATATACTCCACAGATGCAAATTATAATCCCTCTATGAGTTGAGTAGAGAGGAGAAGGCAAATGCATACTGAAGATAGGAGAGGAATACAGTCTCAATAGTTTCCCAGACCGGTTGAAAGAACTTTCCAGAGTAAAAATAGGAGAACCAAGAATAGCACTGGGCCAGGAGTCTATAAGACCTGAGTTCAAGTCTGGTCTTAGACATTTCATGACTATATGACCCTGAGCAAGTCCCTTTATCCTATTTGCCTCCTGTAAAATGAGTGGGAGAAGGAAATGGCAAACTACTCCAACATCTTTTTCAAGAAAGTCCCAAATGAGGTCACAAAGAGTCAAACAAACTGAAAGGACTGAACAACAAAAAGAACATTTTTCAAAAAAAAGAGATAATAGTCAGAATGTTTGAGAAGTGCTTTATATATATTAATTTGATCCTCATAACTATACTTTAAGGTAAGGTGCTGTTATCTCCATTTTGTAGATGAGGAAAGGAAGAAGTATCAGTTAAATAAGTTGCCCAGAGTCACAAAGGTACTATCTGAGACAGAATTTGAACCCAAGTCTTCCTGACCTCACATTCCTGCACTTTGCCCATTGCAGCATCTCCTAGCCTCCTAAGAAGTTGGGGCATAGGAGCTGAGAAATCAGACATGAAGAAAACAAGCCATATGGGAACCCAAATATGTAGTAAATGGATAGAAATTGCATGTTTTCTACCTTATGTCCAGCCAGCATGCCTTTCTTATGGGCAGACCAGTCCCAAACTTCTGTTAATCCTTTGCAGCTGTGCCATGCCAAAGCCTAGACATCAATGGCTGTGATGTTTTGAATTCAATTAGATAAGCATTTAAGCACCTATTATTCACTAAACATTGTACTAAACTTGACTATAATACAAGATATCAGTCCCAGCTCTCAAGGAATTTGTGTATTATTGGGGGCTGAGGTGATGGGGCAACATGGAATACACCAAATATTTACAAAGTAGTTCCCAAGGGGAGAACACAGGTGTAAGATAAGAGGAAATTTGTTAATAGAACAGAGGTTCCAGAGATCACAATGTAAGAAGGTAAGGAAGAGTAGAATAGGGACACCAAAGAAGGATGAAACACATACAGATGGCTATGAGGGAGCAGAAAAGGGTAGTCAAGGAAGAAAACTTTGACTTCAGCAGCCCACAATCACGATAAAAAAATCACAGGGATTTTGAACAGAGTCATGGGACAGTGTTGTCATTGCTTTCACAGTAGCAAAGTCAATGTTGCCTTGATGATCAGTACCTGAAAGATGGAGAAAGTGTGCTAGGGGGTAGAGGATGAGTAGGGTTGTTACATGTGTGATTGCAGAGTTGACCCTACCTGATGGTCAAGGTAAGAAGTAGTTGACAGAGTTCTGGACCTAGGCTAGTAAAGAAAAAGCTCTAGTGAATATTATAAGTTAGCTATAATTTACAGATTTTTTGAAGTATCTTCCCATGCACATTCAGCCTTAGTAGCCTAGGTAGCACAGTGGATAGAGTTCCAGGTCTGGAGTCAGGAAGACTCACCTTCCTCAGTTCAAATCTGGTCTTAGACACTTCCTAGCTTTGTCACCCTGGGCAAGTCACTTAACCCCATTTACCTCAGTTTCCTTATCTGGAAAATGAACTGGAGAAGGAAATGGTAAATCACTCTAGTATCTTTGTCAAGAAAACCCCAAATGGGTTCTTGAGGAGTTGGATACTACTGAAACAACTGAACAACAAAAGGTTAGAATCAAATATTGTTTGGTTTATAAATGAGCTTAGTTCAATTAAATAATAAGCCATTTTTATAGCAGATTTTTTAAAAGGGTGCTAATAGTAGCAACCTGAAGTAATAGATCTGCTAGAATTTTTAGAGATTCAATAGTTCAATGAAGCTCAATAAGTCCATAGTTTTAATACAGAAGGAGGAAGGAGGAGGGGGAGGAGGAGGAGAAGTTAACTATGGTTCTGGGGATTTCAAAGTACAGGGAATTAGAGAGGTCTAGGCACAAATATTACATGTGATTTTTCATTGACTCCAAATTGAAGTGCTGGTTATTGAAGTTTCAAATAAATCTAATATTGCTGAAATACAAACGTGCTTAGACTATGAAAATATCAAGTGATGGATTTTTTACATACACACAGGAAAAAGGGGAGAAATGTTTCATAAGAGTGAGTCAGCATTCAATATATTTAAATCTCTCTGTTTAGAATCTTTTTTTCTACTTTAGGAATCAAAATTCAAGAAAATTCTTTTTTTTAAACAGTTACTGATTAATTTCCTTTGAGTTGTTTATTATTATACCTGCAGAGTTTTATTTCTTGCTCTCTGAACTCAAGATACATGAGATAAAAGGGCTAAGAACTAAATCCTTCAACTCAAATAGCAGACACCTGCAAGTTCTATGGGATGTAATCCTATCATTTCTTCCCTAGGAGTCTTCTCTTTCAGTGCTGACTGGGAATTTCAAAGTATGAAACTAACAACCATGAAGGAAGAGTTCCCGGACAGGACAGGACAGGACATCCCTATTGTTTCTCTTTTGCTATGTCCCAAACAGAATCACACACATACACAGAATCAGGGTTTCAAGGGACCTGACTCCAAATTCCTGCAAGGTCACTAGGTATTAGGGATAGAGCAGTAGAATCAGGAAGATGAGCTCAAACCCTGCCTGCCTCAGTTTCTAGTTATGTGGCCCTGTGTAAGTCACTTAAACCCTGTCACTCTCCATTTTTTCATCTGCAAAATGAGCAGGTGACACTTGTCAGTCTAGAAGGTCCCTTCCAGCTTGGAATCTGTGATCCAATGATTCAACTCCTCCCCCACCCCCATGGGACCAGCACCCTAATTCAGGCCCCCATTGCTTCTCTTTTGGAATATTGTTAATAGTCCTTCTAGTTAGTTGTGTTTTTTTTTTGTTTTGTTTTTTTTGTTGTTGTTGTTGGCTTCTACTTTCCCTCCTATTCAAAATATCTGCTTAATATTCCTGTGGCACAGGTCTGACTGTATTCTACTGCTCAAATCCTTACAGTGGCTCCCCATTGCCTCTGAATAGAAAATATACATTTCTCATTCTGGCATCTAATTCCCTCCACAGTCTGACTCATACACTTTGCCAACTTTATTCATCATTACTTGACTTCATGCACTCTATATCCTAGTCAAACTAGGCTACTAGCTGTTCCTCATGTTCAACACTCTATCTACCACATTCATACTGTCCCTTTGTGCCTAGAATGTGATGTCTTCTGTATTCCCTTTACAGTGACCACAAACATCTCTTTTCATCAGTTTTTGTATTGTATCCTTATAGGGGTGGGGAACCTTCAGCCTTTCAGCCACATGTGACCTTCTAGGTCCTTGGGTCTGGCCTTTTGATGCAGTCCAAGTTTCACAGAACAAATCCTTTTATTAAGGGGATTTGTCCTGTGATGTTTGGATCCAGTCAAAGAGCCACACTTGGGGACCTAGAGGGCCACATGTGACCTTGAGGCCACAGGTTCCCCACCCCTGCTCTAGGAGAATATACCTGATAGGAACTGCTTTTGTCACATCTTCAATGCCTCGAATAATACTCTACTCATAGTAACTAATAAATGCTTGTTGGATTGTACTCTGCCTCTCAGAATATGTATTCCTCAAGTCTCAGATCAAGTGCCACTTCCTCCATGAAGTCTTCCCTGATTTCTCCCCCACCACGGTTATTAGAGCTTATTCTCTCCTCATACAACCCTGAATATATTTGTGGATTTTACCCATCATTTCATTACAGCAGAATGTAAGCTCCTGGAGGGAAAGGAAATATTTTATTTTTAGTCTTTTTTGTCTTTGTATCATCAGTACCTAGCAGAGTACTTGCATATATAATAAACACTTTGATTAAATTGTTAATTAAATTGACCTCAGAGATCCTCTAGTACGGAGGTCTCTAACCCGTTTTGTGCCATAAATCCCTATGGCCATCTGGTTGAAACCTATAAGACCTATTCTCAGAATCATGTTTTTTTTTTTTTTTTTAAAGCAATTGGGGTTAAGTAACTTGCTCAAGGTTACACGGCTAGTCATTATTTATGTGTGGGTGCTCATTTTCTGAGGCCAGATCTGATCTCGGGTCATCCCGACTCCGAGGCCGGCGCTCTTACTCACTGCGCCACCTAGCCACCCCTTTAGGGCAATTGGGGTTAAGTAACTTGCCCAAGGTTACATGGCTAGGTTTTTTTGGTTTGTGTGGATTAAGTGTTGGAGGCCTGCTCCGAACTCAGGTCCTTCTGACTCCAGGGCTGGCGCTCTATTCACTGCGCCACCTAGCCACCCCTTGTTTTGTTTTTAAAATAAAATATAGGGGCCTCTTGGTGGCACAGTGAATAAAGCACCGGCCCTGGAGTCAGGAAGACTGAGTTCAAATGTGGCCTCAGACACTTAGACACTTACTAGCCGTGTGACCTTGGGCAAGTCACTTGACCCCAATTGCTCTGCCCTCCCTCCTCCAAAAAAACAAAAAAATGTGTGTGCGTGTGTTTTCAAAGGAGACCAATTATATTTTAAAGGGATGAGACAAAAGTGGCAGAGCCACAATGGTGGAAAAAAGCCAGGGACTCACCTGAGGCATCCCAAACTCCCCCCTGAACAACAATTTTGAATAATACCTCAAAATGAATTCTGAGACAGCAAAACTCACAAAAGGTTGGAAAGGGAGAAAAGGGAGAAAACAGGTAAGATCTGTTGCATGGGGTGAGAATAGGGTGCACTCCCAGCATAGGCTGTGCCCCAGCAAACCTGCAGCAGGTTTTGGGGGTGACTGAATCACTGGTGGCAGAGGCAGCTTCTAGAGCTCTCAGGCCACAGACAGCAAGGGGTGGGGGTGTCAGACAACTGGTCAGAAGGAAATTACAGGGGTCCTTTTACTGGCAATGGGTGTATTGTATTGTATTGACCCCATACATATCAGAGACCAAGTCCTGGGTTGAAATCCCAGGGCATGAAGGAACACAAGCACACCAGAGCTTGTGGCTGTCGGGCAATAGTGGGGCCCTGGTCACAGTTTCAGGGCAGAAAAGTGTACTTATGGTCACTAACAGGTCAGAGCACAGGCCAGGAGAGGAGTATAGACACATCTTCCCAGAGCCTACATTTTGGAACTGAAAACTTTACAGACACCAAGAACTAGTTCTGAGAGCAGCAGCAAGAAAGGTTTGCAGCTTGGGACAGTCCTCCCTCTACCCAGTCCACACGGGGAGCAGAATAGAAAATTTCACTTTCAAATACAAGACTCAAGAGAAACATAAAAAGGTGAATGGGAAAGAGAAATCACATTGGGTTCAATAAGGTTAAACTGTTTATATTCCTACATGGGAAGATAACTTGTAACTCTAAGAACTTTCTCCTTATTAGGGCAGTTAGAAGGTACATACATAGACAGAGGGCATGGGTGTGAGTTGAATAGGATGGGATAATATCTTTAAAAAATAAAATTAAGGAGTGAGAAAGAGGAATGCACTGGGAGAAGGGGAAAGGCAGAGGTAGAGGTAGAATAGGGATACATTATCTCACATAAAAGAGGCATGAAAGAGCATTTACAGTGGAAGGGAAAATAGAGGAGCTGGAGTTGGGGAATGCTTGATCATTACTCTCATCTGAATTGGCTCAATAAGGGAATAACATATACTCTGTTGGGTATAGAAATCTATCTTACCTACAGGAAAGTAGCAAGGTAAGGGGATAAGAGACATGGGCAAGGCTGATAGAAGGGATGGCAGATTGGGGGAAGCAGTAGTCAGAAGCAAAACACTTTTGAGGATGGAGAGGGTGAAAGGAGAGAGAAAATAGAATAATCGGGGGGGGGGGAATAGGATGGAAGGAAATGCACAATTAATAATCAGAACTGTGAAAATAATTTATAGAAGTTTCTCTGATAAAGGCCTCATTTCTCAAATACATAGAGAATTGAGTCAAATTTATACAACTATATATCATTCTCCAATTGATAAATGGTCAAAGTATTATGAACAATTTCCAGATAAAGTAATCAAAGCTATCTATAGTCATGTGAAAAATAGTTCCAAATCACTATTGATTAGAGAAATGCAAATTAAAACAATTCTGAGGTACTACCCCATGCTTATCAGATTGGCTAATATTACAGGAAAGGAAAATGACAAATATTGGAGGGGGTGTAGGAAATTGAGACACTAATGCATTGGTGGTGGAGTTGTGAATTGATTTAACCATCTTGCAGAGCAATTTGGAGCTATGCCCAAAGGGCTACAAAACTATGCATAATCTTCAACTCAGCAATAGTACTACTAGATGACCTGTATCCTAAAGGGATTTTTTTTTAAAAAGGAAAAGGACTTATATGTGCACAAGTACTTATAACAGCTCTTTTAGTGGTAGCAAAGAATTGGAAATTGAGGGGATGCTCATCAGCTGGGGAATGGCTGAACAAGTTGTGGTATACGACTATGATAGAATGCTATTGTATTTAAGAAATGATAAGCAGGATGCTCTCAGAAAAACCTGGAAAAAACTTACATGAACTGATGCAAAGTGAAATGAACAGAATCAATAGAACATTGTACACAGTAAAATCAATGTTGTACAATGATCAGCTGTGAATGACTTAGCTATTCTCAGCAATACAATAATCCAAGACAATGCCAAAGGATTTATGATGAAAAACAATATCCATCTTCAGAGAAAGAACTGATGGAGTCTGAATGCATATAGAAGCATACTTTTTAAACTTTATTTTTCATGGGTTTTTTTGGGGGGGGGTTAATCTGTGTTTTCTTTCACAACATAATATGGAAATGTTTTGCATGGCTGCACATGTATAACCTATATCAAATTGTTTGCCTTCTCCATGAAGAGGGAGGGAGAGAATCTAAAACTCAAAATTTTTAAATGAATGTTAAAATTGTTTTTACATATAATTAGAGGGAAAGTAAAATAAATACATTTAAAGGGATGAGAGGAGGATTAAATAGCATTTGTCTCTAGAGTCAATAGGGAGCCAATTCACTGGGCAGGAGAGAGGCCTAGTCAGACCTTTAAGAAACTCTCTTTGGCGATTATATGGAGGATGCACTGGAGAAGGGAGAGACTTCAGGCAGGAAAACAATTAACAACCCATAGCATCAGACCAAGTGATAAAATACTGAACATGTATGATGGTTGTGCAAGTAGAGAGAAGGAGACAAATATGAGAGATGGCAAGGCAGAAGTAATAAAATTTGACAGCTGATAGGATATGCGAATGAGGGAGACTGAGGAGTAGAAGATGACAAGGTTGCAGATTTGGGTGACTGGAAGAATGGTAGTCTCCTGATGGCAGTAAGGAATTTTGAAAAAGGCCTCAAAAGGTTAAAAGTTTGCATGACTGAGAGAGTCAAGCAGGAGTAGGGGTAGATGTAAGCATAGGTGTAATTGCGTTGGAGTAAGGCTCTATGATGAATCAAATGTTGTGGGAAGGGTGTGATTCAACACACCTTCCCACTTTCCCATTGGAAGACCCCCTTGGAATCAGGTCATAATTGCCTACATGCCCCCTGCCAATCTGGAGACTACCAGCCAACACTGTTGGTTCACAACCTATGGGCTACAGTTGCCAGGAATTTCAGAGTTGCAACATTTTCAAAAATCTGTAACTACACCAAGTATTTTCATTTTAAAATCAATTTACCTACAACAATACATGCAGTATGAATAATGGATTTTATGTCTACAGGCTTACATTATTGATGCTTCATTTGTGCCTAATAGGGCTAAAGTTATTTAAAAGTAATCTTCATGCAAGAAGTTCCTGGCTTCTTTCTGGCCACCTTTGTCCTAAGTATCCTCTGCTGTCTAACTCAAGCTGAGAAGTGGCTGAGGCTTTTTCCAACAATATATATTGGTGAAAGTAGATTTCTATACTTGTAGCTTAGAAATTTCATTACTGAGGCAAGTTGGATGCAGTACCAGATCGAAGGTTTAAATTTGCATTACTTTAAACTAGGTTTCAAATCTCTGAAAGCCATGGGACAGTTCATTAAATGATTCAGTACAATAAGCAAATGTAACTTCTACAAATTGAAAAAATATTTTCGCATATGCACACACACACACACACACACAAACTCTTTTCAAATATACCTGCTGCTGTGATTAATAAGGAAGTGGGCATTTATTAAGCAACTACTGTATGCTGAGTACTTTACAAATATTATCTCATTTGATCCTCTCAACAACCCTGAGAAATAAGTGCTATTATTTAGCCCCATTTTACATATGAGGAAAATGAGACAAACAGGAATTAAAGTGACCTGCCTGGGATCATACTTGTATGTGTCTAAGGCTCGATTTAAACTCAATCCTTCTCACTCCAGGCCCAGAAGGTCTATCTACTTCATCACCTAGCTGTCTCTTTAAATTTCATTTTAATAAAATATAAATTTGTGTCACCAAATTCATAGTAGCTTTTTGTCATCATAGTAATAGCTACCCTTTCTACAATGTTTCTGATGTGCCAGGCACTGTGCTGAGTACTTTACAATTATTAGTTCGTTTGATCCTCACAATGAAATGGGAGGTAGGTGCTATTATTAGGTGTTTTTGTTTTCATTCATTTCCCATCTGGCTTCATTCCTTTGGATTTAATCATGAATGCAGAAACCTTATCTTTCTGAAGAATCACATCAACTCTGCCACTCCCACTTCATTGGTATCCCTGCCCCTGGGATCCCTCCCCCTCTCCCTCTAATAGGACAGAGTAGAGGATGGAAAGCAGAAAGCTCCTCCCAGAACCTCCATTTAAGGAGGATGCCCAGACCAGAGATGTCTTCCTTTCCCACAAGGCTACATTTAGATTTCATATTGCCCAAAAGACAGGTACCTTGCTGCAGACCCCTCCACCCCCCAACCCATTCCTTTTCAGCTTCTTTTGAGCTCCTTGAGGGTAGGAACTGTCTTTTACCTTTCTTTGTATCACTAGGATTTAGCACAATGCCTGAGCATGGCAGGTACTTAATAACTCTTTACTGACTAATGCATATAAATAGTATATTTTTTTATCTTGTATTTAGGTTAGAAAGGGGTTTTCATACCATATATCCAGTCCACATTTATCCATCTTATTCAAAAAGATTTCAAGAAAGACCTTCTCAAATGTGTTGAAACCCATGCAAGGCATGGCTAAAATGTTCTCATTTTTCCAATCTTCTTACCTTGTCAAAAAAGGGTATATAGTTCATATGCATGAGCTACCTGTTCTTGATGGACCCATGTGACTCTTAGAGATGACCCCTTCCATCTTCTGTTCAGGAATTATCCTTTAACAATCTATTGTAAATTTAGGGCAGGAACTAAAGTCAAGCAGAAGGCTCCACGCTTCCTCTTTTTTTTTATTGGAACATCTGTCACATTCTTATATTTTACTCATTCCTTCATTCATGCAGCCATCATATATAATATAAGGCTCTGAGGATAAAGAGCAAAATAAAAAATAGTACCTACTCTAAGGACCTTAATTCTGTTAATTGGGGGCAGAAAAGCCATGGAAACACATAAATAAATACAACTATAATTAAGGACCCTGGGCAAATCACTTCGGTTTACCTCAGGTCCTTATCTGCAAGATGAGCTGGAAAAGAAAATGGCAAACCACTCCAGTATCTTTGCCAGGAAAACACCAAATGGGGACACAGAGTCAGACACAACTGAACAATTAGAGGAAGGATTGAGAACCAATGATCATGAGGATCGTAGATAGATCTTCTGGGTCTGGAGTGAGAAGAACTGAGTTTCAATCTGGCCTTAGACACATACAAGTATGATCTTGGGCAGGTCACTTTAATTCCTGTTTGCCTCATTTTCCTCATATATAAAATGGGGCTAATAATAGCACCTTTTTCCCAGGGTTGTTGAGAGGATCAATGACTTCCTCAAGAAGTGGCACCTGAGTTGAGCCATAAAGGAAGCTAAGGATTCTATGAAGCAGATAAGGGAGAGTATTCTAGGTATTATATACCTATATAAAGAAACAGAGGTGGGAGACAAATGCTCAGTTTTAGGGACTACAAATAGGACAATTAGGCTGGAATGGAGAATTTGTGAGGGAGAGAACAGGAAGCAAAGTCCTGAAAGGGGATCTGGAGTCAGTCTGTGAGAGATTTTAAATGCTCAATTGAAAAGTTGGTATTTTATCCTAGAGAGCCACTAAAGTCTTTAACGGGAGTGCCATGGTCAGACATTATTTTAAGAAAATTATTGTTCGAGCTATGCATACAATTAATTGGAGAATGAAAAAACTGAAAGCAGGGAATGTAATTAGAAGGCTGTTTCAGTAGTCCAGGAGAGAGACCTGATCTAAGAGGGCCTGATCTAAGGTGATGGCTATGTGGGTGGTGGTGTTTGTCCTTTGTTCTGGAAGTGGACCATGATGTCAGCAAGGTGATGCCCTGATTTGCAAGTGAATTGGATTTAAGTGAGAGAGGGCTGGGCAGTTTCTCCAGCCTCACTTTCTTCCCTAGAGCCATTAGGGTCCAGTGGCAAGATATAGATCTGGGCAACTGAAGATGACCCCAGGCTGTGAGGGTAGAGAAGGGACAGATTGACAGAGAAAATATGTGTATGGATGAGATGGGGGTGGGGGGAGAGAAAAAGGGAAATGAGGGGAGAGAGAAGAACTGGAGAGAAGGAGAGACAGAGAGAGGAGAGACAGAGAGGGGAAATGAGAGGGAGAAAGGAAAGAGAGAGAAGGAGAGAGGGAGAGAAGGATGAAGAAGGGGGGGAGGGAGAGAGAGAAAGGGAATACAAAGTATACTATATATGTCCTATATGTACCTGTGAAGAATCTGAGTCTTTTCTTGACTTTTATTTATCTTTCTTAGGTGGCCTGCCTTCTTCTAAATTTCCCTTCTCCTGTCTCCCCTTAATAATCTATTGTAGAAACATAGTCCTTCCCTTGTTAATAAAAATGTTTGACTTCTTTTGGTTTGAATAACGAAGCTCTACTTCCAAGTCACCAAATCCTGTCAACTCTCTTCCCAGCATTTCTTACACTAAGCCATTCCCATTACCTACAGTGTAGTCTCCGCCCTTTTCATCCCATAGCTAGGTTATTGTAATAGATTTCTAGCTGACCTCCTGGCCTCTTAGGATTTTCTCTTTTCCATTATGTCCTGCATACCATTTCAAGATAAATCTTCTAATATACTATTACATGTCCTCAATACTGTTAGGTCAGCTTTCAGTGTAGAGCTAAGCAGTGTAAGAACAAGATAAAGAGCAAACTCCTTAGACTGCTATCCAAATCCCTCCACAATCTCTGGCATACAGTAGGTGATTAATATATGTTTGTTGAATTGTAATGAATCTTACTCAAACTACGTTTCCTACATTATATCCTAGGACTTTCAACAAAGATAGAGACAGTACTTCAGTTCTCAAATGTGCTCTGTGGACTCCTAGAATTACCCAATACCCTTTCAGGAGGTCTGCAAGGTCAAAACTATTTTCATAATAATTTAAGTCATTTTTCAATCATGTCCAACTCTCTGTGACTTTTTTTTTTTTTACAAAGATGTTGGAATGGTTTGCCATTTCCTTCTTTATCTCATTTTTCAGATGAGAGACTGAGGAAAACAGGGTTAAGTGAATTGCCCAGTGTCACACAGCTAGCAAGTGTCTGAGGCCAGGCCCAGTGCTCTATCCACTGTACTACCTAACTACCCCTTTTCATAATAATATCAATGTGTTATTTGACTATTAAAATACTCCTCCCTTTTCCAATTCCATATTTGTGTGACATCAGATTTTCTTCATATACTTCAACCAAAAAAAAAAGTATTACAACAAATGAACCATAGAAGCCAATAAGAGAATTCAGTTGTCTTCCACTCAGCCACATATTGTAAAAATTTGTCAGATAAAGCCACAATTCATTCCTTTTTTAAAAAATCTAGTTATTTTTATCAAAATGGGCTTTGTTAATATATAATGGATTTATTTTTTAAATAAACTAACAAATCATTTTTAAAATTTTGTGTTTAAATTTTGAATATGGTAAAATTTGGTATAACAAAAAGAAATTTTGAATATGGTAAAAATTGGTATAACAAAAAGAAAATGTGGGTTTTAAAATAACCCACATAAATAAAAAAACCCACATAAATAAAATAAAATTGGGGTTCTCAATAATTTTTAAGCATATAAAACTGTCTGAATACAGACTATTTTTCATTTTCTTTTGGTTCAAGTCTTCTTGCACAAAATGACTAATCCTATATCAGATTGCTTACTGTGGGGCGGGGAGGGAGGGAAGGAGGGGGAAAGGGATAGAATTTGGAACCCAAAACTAAAAAAAAAAAAGATGTCAAAAATTATTTTTATATATAATTGGAGGAAAGTAAAATATTATTTTAAATAAAAGAGTATACATAATTACCCCAACATTTTTAAAGGATGTAAAGAGTACAGAAAGTTCAATAATGCTGGCATAGTATACAGAGAGCTGACCTGGAGAACAGGAAAACCTGGATTCGCATCGCACTGCTGATCTGTACTAGGAGTTTGACCCCAGGCAAGTTATGTAACCTCTCAGTGATCTAAGCAACTCTCTGAGGCTTGTAGAATCTTTAACATGCAGAGAAAGTGCTGATCTGCATTGGTTAAGGGAATATTCTTACTTGTGGTACCTCTGTTCCAAAGAAATCACAAGTACAATCACCAGTCCACAACAACAACAAACTAAACATAAATACTCGGGTTCCAGCAAGACTTGTCTACCGTCTGTTGCCTAAATTATCATGTATAATCCTGGCTCTGAGATTTTTCTCAGTCTATTAGATACTTCTCAAATAACCTCCTCCATTTATTATTCCTACACATTCTTCTGTTCTCTCTACATCCATTAATGCCCACTGAGTCCTCTTTTTCTTTAAGTTGCCCTTTTTTAAGTTGTCCTCCAATCCACAGTGATATTTTTTCACATGTGATCTAATATTCTTTGATATTTACATAACACATTTGACACCTATGTATACCTTATAATTTTATTTGATTTTTCACCTGAATCTGTCTTGTCCCTCTATTAAAATGTAAGCTCCTTGAGGATAGCCTCAGAATCGAAGAATTTGAGAGCTAGAAGAGACCTATCTACTGTGCCATCTAGCTGCCCCTTTTCATAATACAAATTGTCATCTTGAAATACAAGCTTGAAGACCCCCAAGGAGGGGGAATCCATCAATCAGTTGGTTGGAGGTCCTGTATTTTCAAAACAACTTCTATATAACTATTCTTCCCTTATCATATATACATATACATATATATATATATATATATATATATATATATATATATGAAGTTTTTTTTTTTCATTAAACAAATGCTTTATTAACTTCTGGTTTACATCATTCATTTCTACCAGATTTTGAGTTACAATTTTTCCCCCATTTTTTCCCTACCCACCACCCCAGAATAGAAGTCCCACTAGATATCCCCTCATCCAATCTCTCTCCCATATCTTCTCCCATACCCCCTTCGACTTTGCCATTAGGGCAAGGTGAATCTCTGAGCCCCAATGCCTCGACATCTTATGAAACACTTAATTTTAAAACTTCGATTTTCAGATCCATTCCCTTCCTCCCTTGTCACCCACTCCCTCTGAGAAGATTAGCAATTCAGTATGTGTTGTACATGTATAGCTATGCAAACATTACCATAGTAGATATATTGTAAAAGACTGCTTATATTTCCCTCCCACCCATCTCACCTCCCACCCGGTCCATTCCCTACTTTGATCCTGTCCTTCTTCGAAAGTGGGTACTTCCAACCTCCCCTCCCCTTAGAATGTTTCCCCCCCTCATCTCTCCTCTCATCCCCCTTTCCCCTACTCTCCTGCAGGGTGAGATATCCCATTTAGTATGTATGTGATTCTCTCCTTGAGCCAACTTCAATGAGAATATGGTTTTGCCTTTTTGCCTTCCTGTTCTTCCCCTCCCCTGCAAATACTTCCCCTTGCCTCTTCTACATGAGATAGTTTACCCTACCCTGTCTCTCCCCATCTCCTCTTGCCACTTTCCTCTCTCACCGCTTAACTTCACCCCTTAAGTATCATCCCTTCCCATCCAATTCAACCTGTGCCCCCTATCCATGTATAACTGTAAACATATATGCACACATTCACATATGTATTCATATGACCATATACCCTTCTTCAATTATTTTCATAATGAGAAAGGTTTCATCAGACACAATTATTGTTTTTCCATGTAGGAACATAAATAGTTCAACTTTGATAAGTTCCTTTTGATTTCTTTTCCTTGATTACCTTCTCAAGCATCTCTTGCTTCTTGTGTCTGAATGTCAAATTTTCTATTCAACTCTGGTTTTTTCCTCAAGAATGCTTGAAAGTCCTCTATTCCACTGAATGACCTTATTTTCCCCTGAAACAAGATACACAGTTTTGCTGGGTAGGTGACCCTTGGCTTCAATCCCAGGTCTTTTGCCCTCTGGAATATCATCTTCCATGCCCTTCAATCCCTCGGTGTAGAAGCTGCCAGGTCCTGGGCTATTCTGATTGTGTTTCCACAATATTTAAATTGTTTCTTCCTGGCTGCTTGGAGTATTTTCTCCTTGATCTGGGAGTTCTGGAACCTGGCTATAATATTCCTAGGAGTTTTCTTTTTGGGATCTTTTTCAGGAGGTGATTGGTGAATTCTTTCAACCTCTATTTCCCCCTCTGGGTCTAACACATCAGGGCAATTTTCCTTGAGAATTTCTTTAAGGATGATTTCTAGGTTCTTTCTTTGATCATGGCTTTCAGGTAGTCCAATAATTTTTAAATTATCTCTCCTGGATCTATTTTCCAGGTCAGTGGTATGAGATATTTCACATTGCCTTCTATTCTTTCATTTGTTTGGATCTGTTTAACAGCATCTTGATTTCTCATAAATTCACTAGCTTCCATTTGCTCCAGTCTAATTCTAAAGGAATCAATCTCCTCAGTGAGCTTTTGAGATTCTTTTTCCATCTGGCAAATTTGGCTTTTTAAGGCATTCTTCTCCTCATTGCCTTTCTGAGTCTCTTTTGCCATTTGAGTTAGTCTATTTTTTAAGGTGTTAATTTCCTCAGTCAGGCTGTTGACTGTCATTTCATATTTTTCTTGCATCTTTCTCGTTTCTCTTCCAAATTTTCCCCCCACTTCTCTTATCTGCTTCTTAAAGTCCTCTATGGCCTATAGCCAGCTTGTATTGTCATTTGGGGCTTTTGGTGCAGGAGTTCTAACCTCACAGTCCTCCTCCATGCTTTGATTCTCTTTGCCCCTAAAATAGGAGTCCAATGTTGAATTTTTCTGTTTATTTTGTTTCTTTTGCCTAGGCATGTTGCCACTTAATTACTTGATTTTGGGACTTGTTGCCACAGTAAGACTGCCACCAGACAGGAGAGCTTTCGCCCAAACGTGGGGTCTTCACAACTTCTGCTGGTTGGGTGGCCTCTGTAAAGCCTCCACCAGCTCTGACAAATTGGATACCCACCCCAAACTTCCCCCCCCCCCCCAGACCACAATCCAGATCCAGACAGTATAAAGCAAGAGTGATTAATCCCCAGACTGATTGCTGGATCTCCCTACAGTTCACAGACCAGGAGCTAGAGCCACCACTGATGCTACAAAATGGCTTCTGTTCCACGTTTCTTCAGCAGCTTTTCGCCCCCAGGGGAGGAAGCTGACACGTTCTCCAGATACTGGTCCCAAAGTCCATAGGGCACTAACCTCTCACTTTGTCCTAGGCATATCTGTGCTGATAATTCTGGAATCGCCACAGCTGCTGGTGTTCTGGGGTCCCTCCAGCCGGCTGCTGGCCCAGCCACCCTAGGGCTAAAACCAAGGCTCACAAGGGCCTAGGTTCAGCTCCCAGAGCCCTGTGCTGTCGGTTACCAGCACGCTGTGCTGCCTGCTCTCAGAGTGCTTCGGTTGCCGCTCCCTGCAGGGCTGCTGGGCTGTCCTCAGCAGGAGGTTAGCTTCTCTGTGTAGTTCTGTGGGTGCTGGGGCCGCAGAAGTTGTTCAGAGTCCCCTTTTACATTGTTTGGAAGTTGTGTGGGGCAGAGCACCTTGGAAGTGCTGTTTCTACTCCACCATCTTGGCTCTGCCCCTGAAGGTTTGTTTTTTTTTGTACCCACATACAAGACTTTGTCTTTATCCCTGTTGAATTTTATCTTATTAGATTCAGTCTAATATCTACCCCTGCCAAATCTGAGATAGAGGAAGGGAGACTTGACCTTTGTCAGCATAGTAAAGAATTGAACCCTGTAACAGAGGGAAAAGGAAGACAGCAGCACACTCAGAGCTTAAACATAGATTTGAAACTTTGTTTTTGGAGTGGGGGAAGGCAAGGCAATTGGGGTTGAGTGACTTGCCCAAGGTCACACAGCTAGTAAGTGTCAAGTGTCTGAGGCTGGATTTGAACTTAGGTCTTCCTGACTCCATGGCCTGTGGTCTATTCACTGTTCCACCTAGCTGCTCCAGATTTGAAACTTTTCTAAAGAACAGAGAGCAATAAACATTTAATAAGTTCATCACCTATAAATTTAAGCAGTTTATCATTTAAGCCTTTATCCAATCATTGATTAAAATGTTAAATAATGAAGAACCAGTTACTGAAGACCTCCTGTCACACTGACGTTGAACCATTAATACCTATGCTTTGAGTCTTGTTATGGGACCAGTTCTAAGTCATTCTGTAATATTTTTGAATCCATAGCCCTCCATCTTTTCCACCAGAATAGCATGAGATACCTTATCAAAAACTTTGCTAAAATATAGGAGGGGGTCATTTCCAGTTCTCCTGATTGATACCTTGCCATTGGACCCAGATGGCTCTAGAGGAGAAAGTGAGGCTGGTAACCCTGCACAGTCCTCCCTCACTGTAATCCAATTCACATGTAAGTCATGGCATCACCTTCCTGATGTCATGGTCCTCTTTGAGAACAAAGGACAAACAACAACAGCTAAAATACAGGTAAACTATATACCCAACCTTCACCTCATTGCTAAATTAGGAATCCTGTCAAAAAATGAAATGAGGTTAGTCTGGCTGATATGCTGGACCTTGTTCTTTCTTTATGGCTACTCTTGTGGGTATCTATCTTGGGGGATGTCTATAGTCTACTCCCTCTTCCAACCATTGTAGTTGATAACCCTTTTGATTAGATTTATAAGTCACTGCATATTTTTATGACTTCACACAACCTTTGTTAGCTGTGTTTCATGTCTGGCTAGGAACCTGCCATCTCTGTATTGTAAGCTCTACTTCAGAAATCCAAATCTCATTCTCAAACACCATCTTCTTAGCCAGCTGCTCACTTCCCAAATAAGTTGTTCTACTCCTCGTCTCTTTTTCTTGGTAGTAGAGATGAAAATACAACCTGTGTCCTTATAGTTCTCAGTTTCTTGCCCAGGACTTCATGATTGTTTACAATACTTTTATGCCCCTTCTGGAGCCCCATTTTAGCACGATCATTTTGGTGGCTCTACAACATCATTCTTGGGAAGACATGCAACTTCTTTCTTTCCAGAGTTCCTCTACCACAATGACTATCTTTGGCCTGCATGTGGTAGGTAGGCACTTATTACATGTTTATTGCCTCAAATCTGTTTTTTCAGCCTTGACTGTGCTGCTGTCCTCTCCCTTCTCTTTGCACTATTCCGTTCTTCGTCATCCTAACAAGTGGGAAGTCTCCCTCTATCTCCCTTTCCCTCATATTAAAGCCTCACTGTTTAATTTAAGAATGTTTCATTCTCCCTTACTTGTGGAGAGGTACTCTTTAATTTCTTTCACATCTTTCATGAGAGAGATCAGCCCTCATTTGGAGCACAGATATGAGTAACTTGGCAGAAACAGAAACATTATGTGCTTGATGTAAGTTTCTCTACAGATTTCCCATATTCTCAGTAAGGGTTGGGATTTTTAACCTTATTTCTTTGAACTACTTGTGGGTATCAGCACACCAGCTCTAAGCTAAGCACCTGGTTAAAGACTTTTACAGCTAACTATCATGTCTTCATTAAGTCATCTCCCTGCTCAAATTTCTGTCCTTTGTCTTAACAGCTCAGCATCCACAAACATAGCATCTTCCCCTTCAGCTGACACTTAGGTAGGGATAATGGCCTGGACCTGAGGTGAGGAAGACCAGTTCAAATCAGCCCTCAGACATGTTCTAGCTGTGTGACCTTGGATGGGTCACTTACCTCCATTTGCCTCATCAACTATAAGATTTTGATACTAACAGCAGTTATAACCCCTCCCAAGGTTGTTGTGAGGGTCAAATTGAGATGATAATTTGTAAAACTTGCTTAGCACAATGCCTGGCATGTAATAAGTGCTACATAACCCCTTAATTAACCTTTTATCTGTTTTATCAATTTATCCCACCCATTAATCTACTTTAGATTCTATTCCTTAATCCTCCTTGACCCTTTTATTTCCTTCTTAAAAGTCCTTTGATTTTGCTTTTTCCTTCAACTGGGGGGCAAAATTTAGATCAGTATCTGGGCTCAGAGATTTTTTTGCCTTCCAATTTTTCTAGGCTTCTCTCAAATGTTGCTGTATTTTTCCTTAAATCCAATCTCTAACCTATTTCACTAATCCAGACCTGTACAAGTCACCTGATTTGTTTCCTCTTACTCAGTTCTAGACCTTCTCTCTTCTCCTACTACTTTCTATGCCAGTTGGAAGTCGAAAAGACCATTAGTACACCATTTTATAGTATTTTGTATGGTACAAGTTAAATTATTTTATTTATTCTCCATAAGCACAACATAGTGATATTAACAAAGCAGGTGCTTGATAAATATTGAGTGAAAGAATAAAGCAATTAATAGAATCAAATGCTACTGGGACAGAGACTTGAGATCACTGAGAAATTCTTGAATCTATCAGGGGGATAGCAGTTGGCTCTGCAGCACAGCTTGAGCACTCAGCCAAACATTACAAATGTCTGAGAGAAATTCCAAATTGTACTTGAGGCCAAAGAATACAACTACTACCTTGGATTTATCATGGTTTTTTTTTTTTCCTTCCTGACAACTCAAAAGTTTTTAGAGATTTTTTTTTTACATCTCTAAAATTCTTTGGTATGAGGTTAAGGGTCTTGCTCAGGGTCACATGGCCAGTATGTTTAGGAAGTGGAACTTGAATTCAGGTTGTTCTTGCTTTGAGGTCAGTTCTCTAATTATGCTAATTTTTTGAGGGACCTCAAAACAGTTTATGTTTTCCCAATTCAGCTGTATTCCCTATTCACTTAATTAGTGCTGTCATTTCCTCTTATATCTCTGAATCTACCTTCCTGCCCTTTGTAAGACTCAGCACAAGGTCTTTCTTGGCTGCTCAAAAAAACATTTATTAAGTGCTTACCAAAAGCCCTAGAGAGTTTATGCCATATAAGGACTAGTTTAAGGAAATGGGCTACTTTGCCTAGAGAAGAGGGGATTTGTTAGGGGTTGACAGAGTAGGACACATCTGAAAATTAGGCTCATTTGTTTTGTTTCTGGAGGGCAATGCTAGAAGTAATAAGTGGAATTTTCAAAACAGAAAATATAGACTTCATATGAGGAGAAACTTCCTCCTCAGAAGAGCTCTCCAGAAATGAGATGGGCTACTCTCCACTTTACTGGAGGGCTTAGAAAAAGTCCTACAACCAATTGCTGGGTGTGCTATACAGGGGGTTGTGTTTAGGTTTGGATTGGATTGATTGGCCTCTAACGTCCCTTCCAAATATGAAATTCTGTGAGTCTGTCTTCTTTAGCAAAAATTAAGGGAGGCAATGTGGAGTGTGGTGAGGTTTCTACTCTGAAAAACCTGAATTCAGCTCTTGCCTCTGATATACTATACTGGCTTTGTGACTGGGCAAATCATTTAATTTCTCAGTGCTTTAGGTAGATGTCTAAAATTAATTTGCAACTCTGAGTTGTGAACTGCTCTACCGCTCTACCTCTTCTGGAGAACAATTTAGAACTCTGCCCATTGGGGTATAAAACTGTGCATATACCCTTTGGCCCAGCAAAACTACTACTAGGTCTGGATCTCAAAGAGAACTAAGAAAAGGGAGAAGGACCTGTTTGTACAAAAATATTTATAGTAGCTTTTTTGAAGTGGCAAAGAATTGGAAATCAGGGGGACCCCCTGATTTGGGGAATGACTAGACTAGTGATATATGTTTGATTGTGATGGAATGCTACTATACTGTAAGAAATGATGAAGTGGATGGTTTCAGAAAAACCTGGGAAGTCTTATATGAACTGATGCAAAGTAAAATCAACAAAATCAGGAGAACATTTTACACAGTAAGAATAATATTATAAGAATAATCAACTATGAAAGACTTAGCTACTCTGATCAAGACAATGATCCAAGACAATTTCAAAATATTCATTAGAATATGCTATCCACATCTAGAGAGAGAACTAAAGAACTGAGTTCAGATTGAAGCATACTTTTTTATTACTTTATTTTTCTTCCTTTTTTTTCTTTGCAACATGACTAATATGGAAATATGTTTTACATGAGGTTGCATGTATTACTGATATCATATTACTTGCCTTTTCAATGAGTGGAGGAGGAACTAGAAAGGGAGAGAACTGGGAACTTAAAAGTAAAGTATAATTATTAAATTAGAAAAATTTAAAAACTGATTTGCAGAAAAGAAGCCAATAAGCATTGGTAGAGGGAGCTCCTCAGGAGACCTTTATGTCAATGAAATCACAGGTTGAGTTCCTACCCCTTTGTAATGGTAATATAATTTGAATTTGAAGATCCCTTTGGGTTGGCAAAGGTAGCAGGTACTTAGCACTTAGTAACTGATCAAGTCTCTATTGGGGAAACAGAAGGTACGAACTCCTGTTACTGACATAACAGGAAAGGGTTGGCTGAAACTGATCAAGTCTCTGTTGGGGTTGGCTGAAACAGGAAGTTGCTAATGCTCTGTGTATATAAGGAAAAGCCCCGGAGAGGCACAGTCAGAATTTCTTGAGACCAGGATCTGGTGGCAGAGCAGCTACAGAAGAGAGAATGGAGAACTGAGCTAGAATTTCCTGAGAACTTGTCATGGTATAGCTTCTTCTGAACAGGAGCCCTGAGACCTGAGACCAGAGCCCAGAGCAGGGAGCCCAGGTGACTGAGGAAGCATGACTGGGATGCTGAGACTTTGTCTGTTTGTGGCTTGGTTGAGCCTTGAATTCTCTGGAGCAGAAATGGTGAAGGGTCTGACATGGACCAGACTTTGTGAACTTCAGTTTGGAGCAGGATCTACCCAGAGAGCTGGACAAGGAACTGGGAGCTGTCTGCCATTGAACCCAGGTAACAGTCTGGTGAATTCAGGTACAATCTGGGACCATGGAAGGGGATCCAGGGAATCTGAGAACTGGCCCCAAGTCAAGATGAAAAGACCTCTCCTTGGGTACTGAGTAATGATAAAATTGCAGTTTACTAGTGACCTGGGGGTGGAGGGTTTTGTGTATGATACTTAGTAATTGATTGATGAATAAGTGACTGAGTTAATCAAGACTTTGCTCCATGAGTGGAAGACTTTGACTATTGTACTTTGAGACTCTATTGTGATACTGATTGAGTTAACTTAAGACTTTGCCCCATGAGTGGAAGAGTTTGACTATTGTACTTTGAGATGATTGTTCTTTGTTCTAAATATCGTGACCTTTGGTGAAAACTATGTGGCCATTTCAATGATAAGCTGTTTGTGAAGATAAGTTGTAATATTGTGAATGCTATACCTTGATTTTCTGTGAATGTTTTGCTTTGATTTGTTATGGAATAAATAAAGTGTTCACTATACTGTGTAATCAGAACCTTAAAAGATATTCACAGTAGCAGTACTTTTGGAAAGCTTCTGTGCATGGCGCTACGCCCTTACGTAAATTAAAGGAGAAAACATAACATGAAATACCATGATAAATAGAACTATAAATACAATTTTATAGGAACTTTTAGCTATAGCCATAGTTGATATTTACTAAATGCCTGTTGGCTTTGTGACACTAAGGTAGGTGATGTCCTGTCTTGATGGAAAGCTGAGGCACCATTAGATCTGGGCAATTAATAAATACCATTAGAATACTTGAAAGCAAAATTGGAAGATTAATTCCAATTTGAAGCATTAAAAATGTAGCCATCTTTCCTCTCATCCTAATATAATTTCTGATATTTTGGGTATCATGTATTTTGCATTATAAACATTATTTCATTATCTTTTTCTCCAAAACAAGTTCCAAAGCTTCTTTATCCAATTTTCCCCTACTTCTCTTATCTGCTTCTTAAGGTCCTCTATGGCCTGTAACCTGCTCGTATTTTCATTTGGGGCTTTTGGTGCAGGATTTCTGATCTCACAGTCCTCCTCCTGTTCCATGCTTTGATCCTCTTTGCCCCCAAAATAGGAGTCTAATGTTGAATTTCTCTGTTTATTTTATTTCCTTTGCCTAGGCATGTTGCCACTCAATTACTTGCCTTTTGGGCTTGTTGCCACAGTAGGACTCTGCCACCAGCCAGGGGAGCTTCTGTCCCAAATGCTGGGGTTTTCCCAATTGCTGGAGGTATTAGCTGGGTGGCCTCTCTGAAGCCTCCACACATTCTGGCAAGCTGGTCACACACCCCAAGGCCTCCACCCCAGACCACAATACAGATCCAAGAAGGGTAAAGCAAGAGCAATTACCCCACAGAATAATCGCAGAATCCCCCTACAGTCTGCAGACCAGGAGCTGAAGATGCAATGTGGCAATGTGGCACAAGCTGGGCCTGCTCCTTAGTGGCTTCTCGCCCCCAGGGGAAAGAGGCCACATGCTCTCCCAACCAGTCCCGAAGTCCATAGGCCACTGACCTCTCACTTTGTCCTAGGCATCTATGTGTTGATAATTCTGGAAATGCCGCAGCTCCTGGTGTTCTGGGGTCCCTCCAGCAGGCTGCTGGTCCAGCCTCCCTGGGGCTAAAACCTCAGACTCACAGGGACCTGGGCTCGGCTCCCAGAGCACTGTGCTGGCTGCACCCTGTTGGGCTGCCAGACTGTCCTGGGAGGTTAGCTTCTCTGTCATTTTGTGGGTTCTGGAGCTCCAGAGGTCATTCAGAATCCCCCTTTTACATAATTTTGAAGTGGTGTGGGCTGGAGCTCCATGGAAGTGATGTTTCTACTCTGCCATCTTGGCTCTGCCCAAGTTCCAAAACTTCTTAAGGACTTTACTGTTTCTGTTAAGACATCTCCATAACCACAGTATTAATACAATGAAAATGAGAAGTAAAATTAGAGAAATGATATTAGAACAAATTCAATTCAACAAACATTTACTATGTTCCTACAACACATACAATACTCTATTAGTACAGTGGAAACAAAGACAAAAAAGAAATGCAGTTTCTTTCCTTTGAGGAGCTTAGAATATAATGGGACAGGGAAAGGGAATCAGACATACACACAAAATAACTATAATAAAAGAGTTATAACAAAGGAAAAGAAAAGATCTAGACAGTTTTTTTTTTTTTTAATGTGAGAGGGAGATCACTTTCAGGTGGGAAATGGTGAAAGGCTCCATGGAAGAGGTGGCACTTGATTAGGGTCATGAGGAATAGGGATTTATAAAGGTACACATACCAGGGGAGTATATGACAGGTATAGTGAAACCTTCAGCTCATTCATGGAAGCAGGAAAAGACTGGGGGATGGCTAGTAGTCCTGAATAAAGACTGAATAAAGAAGGCATGAATAGGAATAAAGTCTGGAAATATTGGAACTCATTTGTAGAAGATCTGGGATGATATGCAAATGAGTTTGTAATTGAACTTCTAGTCCAATGATCACTAAAGTAGGAATCATAGCACCATGGGGAGCTATGGTATGACTGTAAGAAATGTAGATCAACCAAAAGGAAGATGAGAGGATGGGCTACATCCCACCCTGCCTAAGAAAGTCAACAGTTGGGCTTGTTTTCCGTTTTACCCATAATGTGTCCAACATTTCCCATCCTGACCTCCAATGCTGTGCAGACTCCCAACCTTTTTACTCATCGACTCAATATTGGTTCCTCGGGGTGCATATAACCAATCTGTGAACAGAAACTTGCACCAAAAATCGAGCAGGCAAAATCAATGCCTTCATACCCATATCCTGCCCCAAATCACTTAATGGCTGAAGAAGAACTCTTTAGAAGTACAGACTTTGAATCCTGTGTTTGATAGAAGGGGGTGATGAACCGTTCCTACTTATCATTTTTGTTTGGGAAAGGGAGTCACATAGGCTGGTCATGTATTATAAACATTAATTTATTATCTCCCCTTCCCCACCCCCCAAAAGAAGTTCTGAAGTTTCTGGAGAACTTTCCTGCTTATTCTAAGGAAATAATTTTGTCAATCTCTTGATATTGAAGTTTAGTCTTGTCCTCCATCCTTGCATCACATAAGGAACAAATACCCAAATCTTGCTTCTGTCTCCATATCTCTCATATCCGTTATCTCTTTATTAAAACAGCCTTCATTATTTTTGCTAGGCTAATAAAATAGTTCCCTAAATTGTCCTCCCTGCCTTAAATCTCTCCTCACTCCAATCCACATAGCTGCCAAAGAGATTTTTGTAAAGTACTTATCTATGTCACTCTCCAAACTCTTAAGAGTTTCTTAGAGTGAAACATTATTTCTTCTTTATTAAAATGAATATTTTTGTGTAAGTTTTATAATGTATATAATTATTAGCACAATGGTACATGTAAGTAATTTATAAATGAACAGACTAATTGGGGTCTACATTCATTGTGGTATGTGCTCAATTTTTTTAATGAGATGTGAGATCAAAAACATTTGTCAACCACTGATAGAGGAAATGGGGAACCATTGAACCTTTTTCCTTTTTTTAATCAGGGGAGTGACATTAAATCTGTGCATTCCTTTGGCAGCTATGTATTTTTTCCCAAGAATACGTTGCTTCTTCCTTATCTGCTAAAAGACACAATTTAGTCTATATTTGGTGATAAGAATAAAACATTTTTTAAATGCTTACTATGAGTCAGGCATCCTGCTAACACTGAAAATACAAATATAAGTCCAATCCTTACCCTTATAGAGCTTAATTTAGATAATGGCTATCTGAAAATTAACATGGATCCATAAGTAGTTAGAAAACAAGCCCTCTCCCCTCCCTACCCTGCAAACTGGATATTTGTAGAGTCACCTTTTCCTTATAGTCTCTTTTATTGTGACACTCTTGTTTCCTGGTTCTCCTACCTAACTACTCCTTGGTCTCTTTAATCATGGGTGGGTCCTCAGGACTCTGTCCTAGATCCTCTTTTCTTCAGCTTCTACACTACTTAATTTCATGATCTCATCAGCTTCCATGGATTCAAATGTCTCTCTGTTGATTCTCCAATCTGTTTATCCAGCCCCAACTCTTCCTCTTGACCTCCAGTTTCACATCTCCAACTGCCTATTGGACATCTTGAACTAGATGGCTTGTAGACATCTTAAGCTCAACATGTGCAGAATTGAACTTCTTATCTTCCCAACCAAACCTTCTTTCTTCTTAACATCCCTATTACTATTAAGGGCACCTCTATTTTTCCAATCACAGAAACTCAGTGTTATCTTTCACTCTTCATTCTTTCTCAAATCCTATATCCAATCATTTGTCAAATTCTGTTGATTTTAACTTTATAGCATCTATTGTATAATTTATTTCTCTCCTGTGGCACTTCCACCACTTGGGAGCAGGCCTTTATCACCTCATACCTAGACAATTGCAATAGGCTGCTGGGTACCACACTATAGTCCATCTTCCACTTAACTGTCAAAGTTATCTTTCCAAAGTACTGGTGTGACCATGATACTTTCCCTACTCAGTAATCTTCAGTGGCTCTCTATCATATCCAGGATCAAATATACAATCCTCTTGTGCTCAAAGCCCTTTATAACCTAGCCCCCTCCTACCTTCCTGGTTTTCTTTCACTTTACCACCCCTACCTCCCTACACACATGTATATATACTTCTCCATCCAGGGACATTGACCTTCTAATAATTCTTGAACAAGAAACTTCATCTATGGTGTCTAGGCATTTTTCATTAGCTGCCCCACATGCTTAGAATGTCCTCCCTTATTTTTGCTCCCTGGCTTCCCTTTTTTTTCAAGTTCCAGCTAAAATCCTACCTTCTATAGGAAGCTTTTCCAGATTTCTAATGCTAATACTTTCCCTCTCTTTTAATTATCTCTAATTTATCTATTACTTAGCTTCTTTGTATGTAGTTATTGTATGTTATCTCCCCTTTAGACTATGAGCTCCTTAAGAGAAGAGACTGCCTTTGGATGCTTACTACTTAGCACAATGTCTGGCACAAAATAGGAGCTTACTCAATGTTAATTGACAGGTGAATTGATTGGAGAAGGAAAAGAGTGGAGGCAGGGAAAGTAGTTCAGAAGCTTTTTCAATAGTTAGGCAAGAGGTAATGAAGGGCTGGACCAGGGTTATGGCCATGTCTGTGATGAGTAAGGGGTAGATATGAGGATTGTATTAGTGGAATTGGCAGACCTTGGCCACTGATTCATTGTAGGATGGGAGATGAATGAGAGAGAAGAGTAAAAGGTGGCTCTGAGATTTAGAACCTGGGAGACTGAAAGGATGCTGTACTATAAATAAAAATAGGGAAGTCAGAGGGAATTCTAGATTTAGGGCAAGGGATTTTAACCGTGTGTGTGTGTGTGTGTGTGTGTGTGTGTGTGTGTGTGTGTGTGTGTGTGTGTGTTATTTGAAAATCTGGTGAATTTTATGGATCTTTTTTTAAGAATGATGTTTTTAAATATATAACGAAGTGCAAAGGAGTATAAAGGATGCCAACCATACTGAAATATATTTATCAAAATATTTAAAAATTAAGTTCACAGATAAAGAATCCCTGGTTTAGGTAGAAGACAAGTTCTGTTTTAAATGTAGAGGATTTGGGGTGGCAAGATGGCACAGTGAAGAGAGCACTGGCCCTGGAGTCAGGAGGACCCGAGTTCAAATCCAGCCTCAGACACTTAACACAAAACTAGCTGTGTGACCTTGGGCAAGTCACTTAACCCTAATTGCCCTACCTTCCCCCCTCCAAAAAAAACATTTAGGGGTGGCTAGGTGGTGCAGTGGATAGAGCACTGACCCTGGAGTCAGGAAGACCTGAGTTCAAATCTGACCTCAGACACTTGACACAGTTATTAGCCATGTGACTTTGGGCAAGTCACTTAACCCCTCCAAAAAGCAAAAAAAAAAAAAAAAAAAAAAAATCAAAGATGATAAACCAGCAATGGGTACTGGGAGGGTACAGCTAGGTGGGTAGAAAGAGAACCAGGAGATAGGATTGTAGGGAAATAGTAGGATCTTTGTCATGGTCAGAAGTAGGAACAAAAGTTAGCTTTTGTTTCATTGTGCTGATGAAAGCTATACACAGTAAAGGATGGAATGTGTGTGGGGGTAAAAGATAATGATAATAATAGTATTATATAGCACTTTAAGGTTTGCAAGGCACTTGAAATATGTTAGCTTATTTGACATTCACAGCTCAGACATAGGTGCCATTATTACCTCCTTTTTAATTTTTAAAATACATGTTACTTATTTTTTAACATTCTATTTAAATTTTTTCTTGAGTTCCAAATTCTCTCTCTCTCCCATTCCTCCCCCATGCACTGATAAGGAAAGCAATATAACAATTATACATGTAAAATCATGAAGAACATATTTCCACATTAGCCATATCACCAGAAAATAACCCCCAGAGAAATAGAAAAATGAAATAATTGTACTTTAATTTGCACTCAGAGTTAATTAGTTCTCTTTCTAGATAGTGGATAGCACTTTTTATGAGTACTTTTAAAACTGTGTTTGACTACTGTATGACTCAGAGTAGCTAAGTCTTTATAGTTGATCAGTATTACAGTACTACCATTACTATGCACAATGATCTGGTTCTGTTCATTCACTCTATATCAGTTCATAAAGGTTTCTCTGAAACTAACCCTCTTATCATTTCTTTTCTCACAATAGCATTCCATCACAATCATATACTACAACTTGTTCAGTCATTCTCCAACTGATGGGCATCCTTTCAATTTCTAATTCTTTGTTACCACAAAAAGAACTGCTATAACTGTTTTTGCATATATAGAGGTCCTTTTCCTTGGACTTCTTTAGGTACAGAACTAGTACTGATATTGCTAGGTCAAAGAGTATGCACTTTTTAATGCTCCTTTGGGCATAGTTACAAATTATTCTCCAGAATAATTGGACCAATTCACAGCTCCCCAGCAGTTCATTATTTTCCTTTATCCTTTCCAACATTTGTCACTTTTGATAGGTGTGTGTGATAGTATCTCTGAGTTGTGTTAAAAATTTGTATTTCTCTAATCCATAGTTATTATTATTTTTTTTTTGGCAGTCTGACTTAATTTATTAGCCAAGGGCAGGCCTGGCCCCTTAGGTGCTCTTGGTGGGGCGGGTCCGCTTCTTCTTCACCACCACTGGCTTCTGACTCCGAAGGATGGCGCTGGCCCTGAGCAGAGCGGCCATGCGAAGGTCTTTGCGGTACTTATTCTTGCGGATGATGTGCCGCACGCTGTTAAGTGTGGCCCGGGCATTTTTGTTGATGGTGGTCCTGACGTAGGAGGTGGCAGGCTTCCTCTGACCTGCCCGCCGCTTCAGCACCACCACGATGCCCTTGCCGTCGGCCGCCGGCTCGATGCCCACCGTCTTCCGGTGGATCAGCCCGTTGTAGCGGAACGAGTTTCGGGCCTTGAGGTTGTTGGGCTTGGTGCTGTACGTCTGCTTGTTGCGCTTGATGAGGAAGCTGGAGCAGTTCCGAAGGACCATCCACTGCAGGTGGGCCGACATGGCGGGCGGGGGGAGCTGCTCTCGCGGCGGCTCCCGGAGACGGAAAGGAGCCATAGTTATTTAGAGCATTTTTCATATGATTATAGATAGCTTTGATTTCTTCTGAAAACTACCTGTTTATATCTCCTGACAACTTATCAGTAGGGAAAATGACTCATTTTTACAAATCTGCCTCATTTCCTTACATATTTGAGAAGAGAGGCCTTTATCAGAGAAACTCTACCCATATATGTTAATGCATTGTCTGCCTATCTTTATGATAAAAGCTTTCTGGTCACCATATCTTAGTAGATGACACCTGAAAGGGCGAACACATGATCCTGAAAAATTAATACTAGAAACTTGTAGCAGAGAGAAATTTGATAAACATGAGGTAAGCAGAGACAACATAATGTCCAGTGGAGATAAGATGCCAAGCAGAGATAGTGTGACCATCACAAAGACCACATGCCAAGCAAAGCTGTCCTCCCAGCAAAGAGCAGCTATGTATTATGAGAGGAACTTCCCTAGTTGTTACACCATAATGCCTACAAAAAATACAGAATGTTTCTGCACCATTCAAAATAATGAATTCATTTTCTATCCACAAATAAAGGCCTCATTTCATACATAGTTCCTTTCACAAGTCATATTTATGGTTTATCCAAGCTCTTTCTCACTGCATCTATATTGTCCTCCCTGCCAACTTCTTTTGTATTAATTGTCATTGACAGAGAACTGGTCTCAGAGCCAGGAAGATCTGGATTCAAGTCCCATTCTTAAACATACATTGGCTGTGTTACCCTGGGGCAGTCACTTAACCTCTCAATGGTCTAGGCCATCAGTTCTCAAATTTTTTGGTTTCAGGACCTCTTTACGCTCTTAAAAATTGAGGATACCAAATATTTGCTTATGTTGGTTATAGCTATCAATATTTACCACATTTAAAAATTAAAACTTATTCATTGAAAATACATACTAATTCATTTAAAATAATAGTAATACACCTATTATAAGGAAACCTAAAAAACATTTTAAAGAAAATATAACTATTTTCTAAGACAAAATAGTGAGAAGAATGACATCACTTTACATATTTTTGCTAATCTCTTTAATGTCTGGCTTAATAGAAGACAGCTGGACTCTCATATTTGTTCATCCATTCCGTCAGTTGTGATGTGTTTTGGTTGAAATATATGCAGAAAATCCAGCCTCATGCAGAAATGTAGTTGGAAAAGGGAGGATTTTTTTAATAGGCCAATAAACATCTTTAAATTATTATGAATATAATTTTGATCTCAGACCCTCAGAAAGCAGACCCCACTTTGAGAACCACTGCTCTAGGCAACTCTCTAAGGCTCTGTTAAGGAGAAACTGATCTGCATTGGTAGGGGCCTTTCCTGTGTGCATGAAATTCCAAATCTTGTCTCTTCTGTCTCTATCCTTTGTAGGCCTTTTGCCTTGATCATCCTCAGTCATTTAATGAACAAGATTGCTGCCCTCTACTTCTGATCTTGCATCATTCTCCCTTTTTAGTTTTATCTCATATCATTGTGCTCCCCATACTCCACAATCTTGCCAAATTCTGCCTTCTGAATGCATCCTAAACACTCATTTCCTGTAATTACTCTTTTTCTCCTCCTCTTCTTTTCCTGTTGAAGTCCTTGACTCATTCAGTCATTTTTCAGTCATGTCCAATTCTTCATGACTCCATCAGGGGTTTCATTGGCAAAGATACTAGAGTGGTTTGCCATTTTTTTCTACAACTCATCTGAGGAAGCTGAGGCAAATGGGGTCAAATGACTTGCCCAAGGTCACATGGCTAGTGTCTGAGAGGCCAGATCTGAATTCATGAAGATGAGTCTTCCAGACTCCAGGCTCAGCACCCTATCCATTATACCACATATTTTAAAACTCAACTCACATGCCACCTCTTATACAAAGCCTATACCTGCCCCATTCATCTCACATAAGACTTTGCTTTGCAACTCTCTATCATGTGATAAATTATATATTGTTATTTTATCTTTATTGTATCCCTTTACAAAATTGTAAGGACTTTGTGAGGACTATATCCTAGCTAAATCTAGCCCCTAAGACAAAACTGCACACAGTAAACACTTAAACTGTGTTTGGCGAGTGAATAAATGAATTTAAGCACCTTATGACCTCTCTTTGCATTTGATTCTTTTTATTTAGATTCTCATTATCATTTATATTGCTTTTTTCTCCCTACCTCTGTTGTCAATTTTGGGACAAAGTGTATAAAAAACTTATTCCTTTCACTTTTTTTCTTCCCTAGCAACAAACTTAGGCAGTGTGTATAGTGAATGGAAGGAGTGCTGGACTTTGAAGGAGGATTTATAATCCAAATCTTTTAATTCCAAAATTTCCAGTAGTCATGTGACTATTGGAAAGTCATAAGCTCTCTAAAGACTCAGTTTTCTCATCTGTGAATTGAAAATAAAATACATTTTAAAAAATAAGGATTAAAAAAGGTTTTTTTTGCTTTTTTGGGGGGGGGAGGGCAAAGCCCAAGGTCACATGCGGTTAGTGTCTGAGGCCGAATTTGAACTCAGGTCCTCCTGACTCCAGGGCTGGTGTTCTATTCACTTCACCACCAAGTCACCCCCAAAATAAGGATTTTAATACTCCTAGTATTTACTTCATTGTTTTGTTGTGAAGATCAAATAAAATAATATATGTAAAGCTCTTTATAAAACTTAAAGCTTAGGTAAATGTTAGCTGCTATTGGGAGGTAGAAAGAGTGCTGGGTTTGGAATCAGAGGATTGAGATTTCAAACCTCCCTTTCATCTTCCAACTTGTGTGTAGTAAGAGAGCACAAACAAGGCAAGCACTCACATGGAGCTCAGAAGAAGCAATATGAGGACATTCTCCAGTTCTCTCTGAAGAACTTTGGAATTGATTGTGAGACATGGAAGACATTTGCACAGGATCATTCAGCATGATGTGCCCACATCAAAGAAGGTGCTGTGCTGTATGAGCAAATCAGAATTGCAGCAGATCAAAAGAAATAAGATGCCCAAATTTGGAGACATTTCCACTCCAAACGTTCAAATGGACTATTTGTGCCTGACCTGTGTTAAAGCCTTCTGAGCTCATATTAGTCTGATCAGTCACAGTCAGAAACATTGTACATTGACCCAACATAGTGATGCCATTTTGGTTTTTGAGCATGAAGGACCACAACTACCTGTGTGCATCTCAATTTCCCCATCTGTGAAATGAGGAGACTGTCTAAAATGACCTCTAAGGTTTCTTTCAACTCTAGATTAGTTCAGGTGAATTCCTCTTCTACAAAAATATATCAGTCTCAAAGGTAGAAAAAAATAGTTATTTACATATTAAAAGAATAAAAAACAAAACAGATAAAACTTAAAAAAAAAACCCAATCAAACCTCAATTGCACGTGGACTTGTATCATTATTCTCACTTACTTGACTGAGTTAATTTCATATTTGTTTCTCTAATCAGATACTGTCCATAGAATTTGGGATTTGTCCTGAGAGCAAAAGGAATAAAAGTGCCAGTAACCTTCCATCTTCTCCTTCGTTTCATTTTCTTCTTTAATCCTTCTAGACCTTTCCCCTCTTTCTGGAATTCTTCTTTCTATAGTTGAAACTCATAAGCCCTGGGTTAACAATGGAGAAATCCATTCCATCCCAACAAAATTTTGAAATACAGATCATAACATTTCAACCAGGCTACCAGTTAGAAATGTATATCCTTTACTGGTTATGCTGTCTCATCCACACTCAGAGAATCCAAAAAAAAGAAGGGGTTAGAAATCATCTTCATAGTAGCAACCATTCTTTCCTTCACAGGCCCATCCCTTCTTTTGTTCAAGTCATTCCACAAAGAAAAGGCTTGTTCTTTAAAATCTTTAGGAAATGAGTTTCTACCACTAGGTTGCCAACATGTGTCTGGTCCCTAAGACCATAACCATAGCTTCTAAACCTACTTAGCCCCACTTGTAGGTTCAGCTCTACACTAAGCTTTAGAATTAATTCTAGTCTATGTGAGAGAAGATTAAAAACAATCAAACAACTCTTCATGGCAACTATTTACAGGTTCTACATACAGCATGTATTGCTGCTGATTTATAGTCAGATGTGTCCATTGTTCTTGTTGTTCAGGGATTTTTTAGTTGTGCATTACTATTCATAACTCTGGGATTTTCTTAGAGATAATGGAATGGTTTCTATTTTATCCTCCAGTTCATTTGACAGATGAGGAAACTGAGGTAAAAGGGATTAAGTGACTTGCCCAGGGTCACACAGCTAGTAAGTGTCTGAGGCCAAATTTGAACTCAGGAAGATGAGTTGTCCTGACTCTAGGCCCAGCACTCTATCCCCTGGGCCATCTAACTGTCCAACTATGTGTGTTACCTATCTCTTATTAACTCCCTATAGCTTTAGAGCTAGACTGCCAATAGTTGGTACCAGACTTCCTTAATGCTGACTTTTGGGGCTCCCATTTATTGCTTGCCTTCTATTTAGGATGATTGGTTTAGATCTTAAAGGAAATTTTCAGGCCACCTCCAAGTTCCAAGAAGAGACCACCAAACCCCTCATTTTACTAAGATCCTAAGAGTTTAAGTGCATTCCTCAAGGTCATATAGTTAATCCCTAAAGGAAGATTCAAACTCAGGTAGGTCTTCCTTATAACAGCCTGTCCCCTACACCACTTGTCCAACACAGTCTGTCCACTACCCTACTTGGTCTTGTTACAACTGTCTGCACATTCCTGAATTGGATTAAGAACTTGGATCTTGCATTTTACCTAAAGCTTGGCTAGGAGTCTACATGTCTTCCCATTCCTTGCACAGATCTCTGTTATATTTATATTCTGGTCTAATATCCTATCTGTAGGATAATAGATCCCTAGTCATGACTTCCCATTAAGACCTTTCACTTACCCTCTAGGTCTACCTAAATTATCAGCAGAGTCACATTTAGTTTTTTGGTGGCCTGGAGCAATGTAATCTTAAATCAATTGGGTTGTAGTGGAGAGAGATCACTCTCTGGGAGGAGAAACTTTAGGACTGAAACACATTAAGTGGGGAGACAGATTTTGGGACACAGTGCAAGCAGAGGAGTACTTGAAGGCTGCTGCTTCTGGAGGAGGCATAGGGCCAGGCTGGGGAGAATGTTATTTTGTGTGTGGTCTTAGGTGGCAGGAGGAGGGAAGCCATCTGGTATTTTAAAACCACTATTTAAAAAATTTTGCACTTTCTCAGCTTCAGTTCCTTGAGGGAAAATCCCCCAATAATACCCTAGTCATGCCTTTGATTCCCAGATATAACTTTCCTCCATCTGGCCTATGCTGCCATTTATGACAATTTGAATCTTACTTATGCCCCTGATTCAATAATGATTTCCAGTGATAATTCTTACTATCAGTATTATTTCTTATATTTAACTTCTTTTCTGCTTTAATATAAACCCATTCTTCTTTCACATAAACCTGACAGGAATAGAAGAAATAAAGATGCTACTGGCTGACATTGCATGCTATGTGCTTGCCAGAGAAGAATCTTCTTAGATGTCAGTAAACAAAGCGTTAACATCCCTTAACATCCTCTGTTTAAAGCCCGGTAGCATTTGGAATGGTGTTCTTATATTTTCACCTTGTGCTTAGGAAAAGATTAGACCAAAGTAGCAGTGATCTTTCTTTTTTTAATTTAGTATTTTATTTCCCCCCAATAATATGCAAAAACAATTTTAAACATTTGTTTTCTAAAGTTTCTGAGTTCTAAATACTCTCCTTCCTTGCTCCCTTCCCTGATTGAGAAGACAAGCAATCTGATAAAGATTATTTATACATGAGTCATCATACAAAACATATTTCCATGTTAGTCATGTTGTAAAGGAAAAAACAGACAAAAAAGAAAAAGAAAGTAAAGGAAAAGTATGCTTCAATCTGTATTCAGAATCCATCAGTAGTAGTGATCTTTCTTTGATTCAGCAGCAGCCAATGGAAAACATTAAAGCAATTGTTACTCTCTGGGGGAGAAGAATATGCTTTCTCCATTCTATGTTTTTGTTCATATATTTACCCAGGTGCATGGGACCTACAGCTTTGATAGTAGCTTAAAAAATAGATGAATTTTCCTGAAATCAAATTGAGTCTTAGGATTTTTATATTTTTATATTCACTAAACTAATATTATCTGAACTATTCTTGTACTGTCAGGATTTACACACACATATATCACATAGATCTATTTCCTTCTGTGCAGCTATTTTTCTGGCAACATTTAAAAAAAATAGTTATGGGGAAAGTACAATATGCTATTGTCCAACTCTGAACTTAGGTTCAATCATTCTTGACACCCTCGTTTTGGCCATCTAATTCCCATTTCATCTTTCATGTCTGTTTGAAATAGTCTTCTCTTGCTCTCTTGCACTAAACTTAAAACAAATTCAATCCATCAAACAGCTAGTGCATACTCAATGATGTGCAAAGATATGGTTCCTAGCAGGAATTTATAATTTCTTTGCTGAGAGATGTACAAAAATGAACATTAAATGGAATTAAATTGGAACGGTTAAAGGTTAAAGTTTAAGGCAGAGAGATCAGGTCCCCTCAGGTCCCAGGCCCCCTAGGCTTCTTTGCACCTTCCCCTCATACTCTAACATGCCCCCCTACACATCAAATTAGCCACCTCTGAGAAAGAAAACATTCTTCAATAGAAACCATCATTCCTTTGGGGAGACATTGTAATTATGTCTCTCAAGTGAGGTAATACTTATAAAGTGTTTAGTACCTGGTACCTAGTGGGTACTTAATAAATGCTTATTACCTCATTCCCTTCCTTCCTTCTTCCCTTCCTCCCCTTCCCTCCTCTGAAAGAATATTTTCAAGCCAATAACTAGGTATCCCAAAACAACTACATCTCTATTCCTCAACATCACAATTGGCCTCTACTATCCTTGCCTTTATTTATGGAGGATCACAGATTTAAATCTGACAGGGACCCCATAATTCATCTAATTCAATCACCTCATTTTATACACAAGGGGATAAAGGTCCAGATTTTAGGTGTCTTACCCAAAGTAAAATAGATGAATGCCACAGGTAGGATTTGAACTCAGCCCCTTGGATTACAAATCCAAGGCTCTATCCATGGTATTGTGATACCATCATTCATTGGATCTCTTAAAGCCATAGTCCTTATTCAAGGAGACCACACTGAAAAAACTTATGCAACAACAAACTACATCTTTTATGCCCTGCAGGATTTACATACTTTGGATTCAGGTTTAAAATAACTCATAGAGAAAGAACAGAAAGCAGAGAAATACCAGTCCTTCAGTAATAAAGTAGTAAATGAAATATAAGCAAAGCTAAATCACATGATGAGGAGCACATGGCAAAAAAAAAAATAGTGTTTATCCTGAGGGGCAGGATCTTGGTGCCCGTTTCGAGCTGCCAAGGGGACAGAACTGTGTGTGAGCACTTTGGAGAAAGGATGGAAAATGACAAATTTCTTCCACTCCCAGTCTGCATTCTGGTCGACTCTACTTTTCCACCTGCCCTTCCCAACCTAACAGCTGAGGGGCAAGCAGACAAAGGTGGTTTGTGAGCTGGCTTGGGTTTCACCTTACTTCAAGAAGATAGTGACAGGCTTAAAATAAGCTTTCTGATTTTTTTTTTACGAGGTGTTAATATGCTATGTGGGTTAGAAATAGCACAAAGTAGTGGAAAGAGCCCTGGATTGGATTTAAGAGTCTTAGATTGGAGTCTAGGCTCCGGTGCTAAGTAAGTGGGTGCCTGAAAATCTCCCAGAGAAACTGTAATTACCCCCATAAGGTAGAAAACATCCAAATCTCGGTTTGCCCAATAGGTCAGCACCCTACATAGTGCATTGCATGCAGTAGGGGCTTACTAAGTTTTTAAAAGGGAACAATGAAGCATCACTACTAATAATATTTACTAGCATGTCCTACTTTAATTTAATTTTATTATTTAGGCAAAAATGCATTCGTTCACTCCACATCGAAGTAAATTTTATTTAAAATAAATTTAGAATCAAAATACTACTTAATTCAACTCAGATCTAGGTTGAAATATAATATCAAGCATTTAGCTGGATAAGCCATCAATGACTAAGTAAATAATTCCTAGGTAGTTGCTTGAGGCACATAGAACTTAAGTGACTTCCTCAGGGTCACACAACTCTTAAATGTCAGAGGCAGAATTTAAACCCTGGTCCCCGCTACACTACTAGGCTGACTCTACAGATATTGTCCTTGACATCATGCACCTCAGCTTCATTGACCAGCATATTTCAGGGAGAAGAATATCTTTGATCAGCTATATACAGGTAATTCCTTTACTTGATTAATACCTTACCTTTGTACTTTCAGACACAATGCAAAATAACATTAATAAATAAAACACTAAAAAAGATAATGAAGATACTTGAGCTCTGGTTCTGTATTCACTAAATATGCTGCATAATCTGGGGTAAATCTACATTCACCTCAGTTTCCTCAACTGCAAAATGGGGATTACAACAGCACTTATGTCTCTGGGTTGCTGTGAGGATCAAATGAGATAGTATTTGCAAAATGTTTAACACAGTGCTGGGCACACAGCAGGCACTAAATAAATGCTTATTCCCTCCAGTCCCACTAAATATGTGATTGTAAGCAAGTCATGCCATATGTTTTGCTTCAGTTTCTTCCCAGTCAATAGTCAAAAAGCTTTTACTAAACACCTACTGCTTACTATTTGCCAGGCACTCTAATAAGCTTTGGAGATAGGAAAAAAAGACAAAAACCAAGACAAAAAGATTTAAATATTAGAGGATGTAATTCTTAATATTTTACCCTAGAGGTAATAGGGAGCCACTAAAGATCACTGAGAAGGAGACAATATGACATTTTAGAAAAATCATCTTAATAACCTACTGGAGGAAAGCTTAAAGTGAGGAAAGACCTAAGGAAAACCTCTTACTGATTTAAAACCCAATGATCCTCATAATATTTCTGATCTCTGCATTGGTCCTTCTCAGATGTAAGATAAGGTGGTTTATCCTCTCTTCCAGTTTTCATGCTCTATTTCTTGGAGTTTTGATCTTCCCAAGATTTTGTGCTTGATTGTTAAGGGAATACTATTTGGGACCTTGGAAAACTGGGAATTATTTAGGACAATAGGGAAATTTACTAAAAAGCAGGTAATTTTAGGAGATAGGGCACTTAGGTAGATAGCATCCCATTTTGAATGTTTAAGTCAGAGACTGAGCTGTAAACAATTCAATAGTCATTAACCACCATGAAAGGTGCTCAGAATCCAGACAGAAAATTTAATTTCTGTCCTTTAGAAGTTTATATTTATCTAGGGGGATACAACATATTTGCAGAGAAGAAAATGCAAACTAAATTTAGAAAGGCCAGAGTCCTCACAGTTGTGATGATAAAAGGCTTCTTTTAGCTGATGGCATCTGACATGATCTTTAAAGGACTATAGAGAGCAGAGGTGAGGGGGGAGTGTATTCCAGGCACAGGGGATGAGGTGTCCCCTCACCCTACCATGGAGAACAAAGGCCAGAAGTTGAGAAAAGGTAGTATCTTGTGAGAAAGTAGGCCAGTTTGGCTGAAATGTAAGGTTGTGTTAGGTGGAATATTTTTAAATAGTTTCTTTAAAGGGAAATGGGAGACAGATTGTGAAGGGCATTAAGTGCCAGTGGGAGGAATTTGTGCCAGAGTGTATGAGTGCTAGACCTTTAGGATATGGAAGACTGGATAGTAAAAGGTAGGAGGGGGATGTGGAAAAGTATGTGGTAAGGAAAGAAATAAACTGCCTGCCTCAAAATTCTGCTGAGCTTCATCTATCTGTTTCTGATGCATATATTTGAGAATTTCCCCTCCCCCTCAGCTATTGATAACTGCACAGGGCTCTCAGAGGCATCATTTCATGTTTTTCTTTGTCTGTAGGGGAAAAAAATTCTCTTTCTGATGAATGCTCATTTTCAGGTACAGATGGGAGAATTAGCCACACATTAGCATGTCAAATGAGGCTGTCACACTGGATGAACTTTAAGGTCTCTTCAAGGTTGAAGCCCAAGCATAAACTTCATGGAATAGCAATATAACAAATGCTATTGTTTGGAATTTTGGAGGGAGGGGATAACTATGCCAAATTTTGAAGAAGCCAACTAAATGGCCCCCTAAATCAATATTTTAATTTTAATTCTCCCAGTTGAGATAAAGACCGAAGAAAATTACCCCAGTAATTCAGGTAAAAATAGACTGCTGTATTATTTAAAAGATTTTGCTTTTATAATATGGGAGATTGGGGAGTGCCTAATTGATCTGATCAGCTTCTCAATCAATTTGAGATTGCAGGATATTTGTCTGAAGTGTACATCCCATGGAGGTAGATATGCACTTAAGTATCTTGTTGAGAGGATGCAGGGAAATTCTTGGATTGGTTCTTAGAAACTATAGATATTTCACAATGACTGGTTGACTAAAAGTCAGTGCAGATTGGAAGGATTAGTCTTGGTCTCTAAAAATGCATAAAACATCTTTCTTGGACTTCTTGTCTACAGTACATCTGTAGATGGGGAGAAGAGATTTCTCCTCTCCCCTTAACCTCTATCCAGATGCCAAAAATAACTGCAGGAGAAGCCCAAGGCTATGACAGCTGCTGTAGCCCAAGAAGAGAGTTCATTGATCTCTTGCTTCACCACTGACAAATACCTCCCAAACTCCACAGGGATATTCTTTATTGGCAACCCTTACGTCCCCCATTTCAGGCAAGGATTTTATTCTGTTTCATTCTCCACCAATCCTATATTTTCACTTCACTGCTCTTACCCTCCTCTCTCAAAACCCCTCATGCTTGTTGGGAGCCTTACAAAATGACTATTCCTTATCTACTCAATTTCAGGTTAGGTGACTCTATATCTCCAGCTCCCCTGCTTGTGTGTTTTTACCTATGAGAGAAATTATTTTCTATCATATTAATAACCAATTATTAAATTAGGGTTAAGGCTTTTTCTTTCCATTTCTTCATTCAGGGACCAGCACCTGTAAGTCAGTTAATGTCTGAAGGACACTGCTGATAAATAAGGTTGCCCAAATCCTCTGAGAATGTGCTCCTCAATCCTGGGCAGGACCCCACCCAACTATAAGTCCTTACTTTTGTTTGGAATGTAAACAGAATCCAGTCTAGGTGAATTACAGCATTAAGCCCACATCCTTGCATGCCTCCACTGGAGTTTAGAGTAACCCAGTTCATGAGAAGGAGAAAACCAACAAGAATAACCTGGGTAGAAATGTCTTCCTTTGTACAGATTGCTGGAGATGGTTGTCTTGTGATCTAGCCAGGTTCTCAGCAGGAGGATCGGAGGGCTTTCAGTGAAAAGTCATTTGAAAGTCCATCCCCTCCATCCCCTCATTAACTGTTCACCAGAGATGAATTTCACCTGTCAGGGGCACCCCCTTTTCCAAAGGTATTTAAGCATTCCGTGATTTCTATGGTTCTTTTTTTTTTTTTTTTTTGGCTACCAAGAGAAACCACTCACCATCAATTTATTATCACCTAGCCTAATTAAAAAAAAATTGATTATTAACTATCCCAAAACTCTGTGTCTCAATCTTTTCACTGGTCTTGATGAGATATGGGCTCTGGGAATCCCCCTTGACACTGATTAAATACTCTCATTTGATGAGGCATTTGCATGAGGCAATAAGCCTTATATTGTGGCTGGGCCCAAACCTGTTACTAGAATTTCCACCCTTGAGCCTATCAAAATACCAATCTATCCTTGAACTGGCCTAGCCCACCATTGTCTGTAGTCTCCAGGTAGCCTCCAGCAACTTCCCACCCTTAATCACTCATTGACCTCATTAATTCCTTATGAAGACCCTCCCCAAACTCCTCCCCTGGACCACCCCTAGATTCCTCCCACAACCTTCTGTATATAAGACCCCATCTTGCCTCCATGTCTGTGAGAGCCCTATAGAATGACCTAGCACATACTTAATTCTGTGTCTTATACAACCGAACTTTTAATAAACTTTACTTTGGCTGAGAAAACTTGAGTCGAATTCATTCAGAAGGACCTTGCATGTTAGTATTTTGGGGTCTCCAGAGCAACCCTAACCCTCTTTATGGGTAACTTCTTCATTTTTATGGTTCCCTGAGAAAACTGCTAGTCTCAAGCTCTTCTCCAACTGGGACTGGAAGAACCCTGTGTGTTGTTATTTTGGGGTCTCCAGAACAACCCTAACCCTGTTTATGGGTAACCTCTACAGGTCTGAACTATTTTCTCCCTGATAAGCAAGTTTCTGTGTTATCCTACAATGTTTCCCACAAGTTAAAATATATTTAAGTTCACTTTTTGTGATGTTACTTAATGTTTGCCATATCTATATATTGTTCACACATGGAGGACATCATGGGGTGGGGGGGAAGGTGGAGATAGGGGTGGTGGTGGAGGAGAAGAAGGAAAAGGCAGGATTTCATGTCATTTTCCATGGTAGATAACATCATACACTTGACTAAAAGATGTAAAAAATACAAGATTCCACTGTATTTATATTTCATCATTTTTTTTTCAAAGTACTTGATTCAGTAGAACAAACTCCACTGTAGATTCTCTTTCAATAAGATTTCCTCTATCTGATAGGGTTTAGGCTCTGGGAACCCCCTTGAATCTTCTCTCTTACTTTTAACCTAGCCTAGCCTTCTATTGTCCAGCTACTTCCTACCCTTGATCCTATCAAAATATCTATACCCAAATCTGTTACCCTTAAACAAGCCTAGCCCTAGTCTGTCAAATCCAGGTAGCTTTCAGATATTTCTCACCCTTAATCCCATTCCTGGACTCTGATGTCAAGATCCTCTTTCTACTCCTCCTCAAGACCCTCCTCTAGACCACTTCTAGATCCCTCCCACAGTCTTTCTGTATAAAAGATTCATCTTGCCTCCATGAAGGGGTCAGATTCAGTCTAGCTCAGACTCATCCTGTGTCAGATTGTTCTGTCAATACAGACATCACAAATACTTAGGCTCCTTAAGACTCTATCCATTATGGTAAATCTTTAATAAACTTTGTTTAACTTTGGCTGAGAGAAGACTTGAGTTTAATTCATTCAGCAGGATGTAGTATATTGGTATTTTGGGGTCCTGAGTACCTGTGGCAGCAATCACCTTAGCATACCCAGGATGGCTGCTAGCCTAGGTTCTTAGACCTTCTTTTCTAAAGGAAAGCAACTCAAAATGGGTTAACAATCTTATTTTAATCAATCAAACATATATCATTTACCTAATTCAGGGGGAAAAGTCAGCACCCTGAACTTCAGAGAATAGTAGCAGAAGTTACAACAGAAAATAACACATTTCAGCAGACAGGGCTTCTAGTTGTCCATACCTAGTTAGTTACCAGAGAGAAGCACCAACATCTGGGTTTTCAAAGTGGGGAGGGGAAAGGCGGGGTCAACAGCTGCCCAGAGTCTCATCTGGCCAAGTCACACAATTCTTCCTAAAGTGAGACCCAAGACAAAACCTCACATCAGGATTTATACAGCCTTCTCCTGGCTCAGAGAATGTCACAACCCTCTTGACCCATTGCCCAATCACAAAGTAACAAGATAATTCCTGAAAACAAGCCTCCTTCCACAGTCTCCATGTGACCACATTCAGCCTATTAGGGGGCAGAGTATATTTTCAAATCAGGGAAGGTTCTCAGAGTCACTTAAACCTATCAAAGGGCCAAGGGGCAGGGAAGGTCTTCATATTTCCCTTCCCATAACAGTACCCCTAAGTCCCATACCTCAACACATCCATGGATTAAAATTATGCACAGAGATACACTTGTTTGGTCACCAAGTTCTGATCATAGCATCAGGTGGGGCATAAAACAAGGCACTGTATGTTTACCAAGAGTTGACCCCTATCATTGAAGAGATTCACAGCACACTTCAAGTTGAATAGGGATTCCTTAGAGATGGTGAGTTCTTCCCAAAGCTTCTGTTTGCAGGTGAGAGCAAATTTATGAAGCACAGGTTTTGGACTCCTTATCCCAGTTCCCCCTAGCACTGACTGTCTGGATACCCAGTAAGTTGCCACTACTTCATGCCACAGGATTCTAGGGGTCACCCAGAAGGGATGGGTGTACTTCTAATACTAATATTAATATAATACTATTACTAATACTATTATTCATGGGTTAAGTGATTTCTAACATCACTTAACTAGGTAATATCTTCCAATATCAATTAACCAGTTGACACAATTTAGTTTTTAGAAAAGGATAGTTTACTGAAAGGAATGGCTAGGTGGGACAGTGGATAGAATCAGGAAGGTCCAGAATCAGGAAGACTCATCTTCATAAGTTCAAATCTGGTCTCAAACATTTACTAGCTATGTGACCCTGGGCAATTCACTTAACCTTTTTTGCCTCAGTTTCCTCATCTGGAATGAGCTGGGGAAGGAGATGGCAAACCACTCCAGCATCTTTGCCAAGAAAACCCCAGATGGGGTTATGAAGAGTCGAATAATGACTGAACAATAACAACAACCACATTTACTGAGAAGGAATAGTGAAGACTTGTAAAGTATAATATTTCCCCCCATCCAGAGTTTGGGGCACAATATCCCACAAATATTTACAGAGTCCAGGAAAAAGTGGGCTCAAGCTTAAAGAGCACATGTAGCAAATATGTAATAATTTCTGATTGGACAGAAGGTTTAAACCCAGGGACACTAAAAACTGTTGAGATGGGGGCTTTATCCACCCCAAAACTGTAGTGGTTTCATGATGTGTTGTGGTGTAATTATCTCAAAGAATTCAGTCAGACTACCTCTAATGCAAATATAGGTATTTATTGAGATTGACGCCTCTCATGAAACTGGCTAAGTTCCAAGAGGAACCAGCAACTTGAGATGGCAAGACAGATTTTTATAGGGTAAAGATGCAATTACACAACAGAAATTTACATACAGTAGAGGAATATCATTAATATTAAAAAGGCAGGAGGAGTTTGTTAAGGGATTAATTAATGGAGGAGGGGTTTGTTAAGGGATTAGGTAATGGAGGAGGGGTCCCATCTATGGCTCGGGGGTCAAACATTCTGGTCATTCTGCTCTCCAACTGGCTAGCTGGTGTGGTCCTCTATTGGGCTAGATGGATGATGTGATTGTGATTGAATACAATAACACCTGTTTCTGTGGGAATGGGTCTGGGGGCAGTGACCAGGTAGAGGCAGTAGCTAGGTTCCCATCATATGGACACACCTGCTGTTTCTGTGGGAATCAAGAGTTCAGAGACACACCTGTTGTTCCAGTGAGCAGTGAGGCATATACAAAGAAGTTAGGACACTGGGGGTGGGGGCTGGTAGATGCAGTGGGCCTGCTGTTCAGTAGGGCCAGGCCTATAATGAAGTTCAAATATTGGGGCTGGGTACAGCTTTATTAGGATCCCATTAGAAGTCCTTTTTTGAGTCCTCATGAAGTTCCCTTTCCTGTAGTCTAGTTTGTCTTCTCTCAGTTCCCAGCTAGATACGTTATTTATTACTAGTCTAGTCTTTCCAATGGTTGGATGGAGGATTTCATCCTTCATGTTATTGTCCTCTGGTTACAGGGGCTCCTTAAAGTGTTATTGAAACAATTTTCAAAGCTGTAAGCTGGACTTTTCTGCTGGGATCTTCTCTTATATACCTAGACCCAATGGTGTGTCCAATTCTTTCAACCAATTTCAAAATATTTCCTGATTTAGAACCTTATACCTTTAACCAGCTAGAACTGTTTATACATGTGATTGATTATATAACTGAAGCAAAGAGGCATCCTCACCTGGTAAAGTTGGTTTAATTGGGGTGAGCCTGATTGAAAGAAGAAATTCTGGTATTCTATGTTTGGGGCAAAGTTGACCCTCATTCTTACATTTGGAACATTACAGAACCTCCTAGAAAAAGTAGAATTATAACCATGAAAAACAACCATGAACATTCAAGTGGATGATGAATGTCTATTGTCAGGATTATGAAATACAGTTAGTTGAACAACTTGTAGAGCTTATTCATTAGTATCCTTGTATTTATGACAAATTTCGAGAATGAACAATGAGTTGAAGCCAGAACTGATCAGGAGGAAGAGAATAGGCTAGATTGATTTTGGCAAATTACAAATCTTTAATGTCTACAAACTCCTCCCAGAAACAAAGGGCATCTTTTTAACAGCAACATTTTAGTAATATTAATAGTTTATGGTTTCATGTCACGGAACACTACAGTCTCCAAAAAATTAAAAATGAGTACCATCAGAGGCTAATGAAATAGCATTTGGAGGTTGTATAACACATAAAGAAGGAACCATGAAGAACCATCCCCCTCTATGAATATCATAAAAATTTGAGATAGAAAAATAAGATGGCCTTGTTACATGTCAGGAGTGAGAATCAAGAGCTAGAAAACCTGTATACTCCAGCGATACCATTACAATATCAAGAAAAAATGAGGAAGGCCTCCGCACTTCAGGCAGAAATCCTGTTGTTAATTTATGGAAGGATATGAGAAGAAGCATGGATGATTGCAATCTGTAGCAACAACAGCTATAATGAAATCAGACTCATGAATATTTGAGACCTTCTGATTACAATGATAAAAATGAAGTATAAAGTTGGGAAACCTATGTCAAAGAGTTAAGCAGTGTTATAGAGGATGTCCTATGCCCTCAAAGAAGATCAGTTCCCTAAAAAATGGTGAAGTTATCCAGATGATCATGTTTAGAGATAGCAGAATACAGACTGCATCAAGTTCAGGGCCTGTTGAATGTGTTCTGAATGAGTTCAATAAAGATTAACCTAGTAATCTATACAGGAGAATGAAGGTGCATGAAAAATGTTTAGAACCCAGATGATAATGTGTAATTGGATAGGTGACACATTAAGCAAATCCATCAACAGGATACTGACAACCTGTGATTCAACTAACATAGGGAACTCCAAGATGAGAAAACCCCCTCTTACCAATGTAGGAAAGCACCTGGACAAATTCTAGTCTTAGGGCAGAAGTTCTTAACTATTTTTTGTATCATGGATTCTTTTGGGAGCTTGGTGAAACCTATGGAGTCCTTCTCAGAGTAATATTTTTGTTTCTTTAAAAATCATAATTAAAGAAAATTCTAAATTTCAATTAGAGGTTAATGAAAATAGAGATGCAATATTTCCCCCCATCTATGTTCATGAAATCTATCTATAGATTCTAATTACAAGTTAAGGACTCAACAGAAAGTTTCCTAGCATGGATGTGTTACATTCACTGGCCAGGAACAAAACTCTAGGAACCAAATCAAAATGTAATTAGGAAATGTTTAACAAAATAAATAAAAATACAACATAGAGGATGTTAATTTGTCGTTTTCAATATCTGGCCAACATCGATCCATTTCTATTTCAGTTTGATACCACTGGCCTAGAGCAATGAGTGTCTTGTCCATGAATATGTAACCAGTACGTGTCAGACGGCAGACTTGAACCCACACTTTCTTAGCTTTGAAGTCAGCTCTTTATCTGCTATGTTAAGTTTCCTTTGAAGTAAATACATGTATCTTTTACAAACATGGCTGCAAGACAAAGTGCTGGGTTCAGAACTAAATGGAAGTATTTTGGTAAAGCACATTCAAAGACCCTAAGTTCTTTCCTATTTCTGAGGCCATTATTTTAACATATGTATTTTCTGGTGACACTGTGTAGCTATGAATTATGGAAGATCACAATATAAAAAGAATGAAAATTTATGGTGATCCCAACTTTCATTGAAACATAGAATGATGGGTAGAAACTGCAGCATATTTCCAACAATGACTTTCAAGAAATTAGGTAGAGCATATGTTACCAAAAAAAGGTTAGCTATTCAAGTTTTGAGATTCAGAGATAGCAGATGAACAGCCCGAGGGATGCTCTAGTATCCAGAAAATATTAAAACACCAGGAGGAAATTCTTCACTATGCTGGATAAATATTCTCTGGATGATTTATGGAAAGGCTTGGACCACAATCAACAGATTGAAAAGATATAGATGAGTTACAATCAGCCTAGGAGCACCCCTTTTGATGATATCATGAATCTACTGAAGTATCAAGATATATCAGGCAGTAATGCAAAGAGATCTGACCTTCAAATTAGAAAACCCAGGCTTAAATCCTAGTCTCAGTGCTGACTAGCTGTGACAGTGCTGTAATAGTGTTTTACCAAAGAAAAGGGGGGAAAGGGGAAGGAGGGAAAGAAAGGAAGAAGGGCAAAGGAGGGAAAGAAGGAAGGGCAAGTGAAGGAAAGAAAGATAGGGGGAGAGGGGGAGAGGGGGAGAGGGGGGAGGGGGGAGAGGGGGAGGGGGAGGAGGGGGAGAGGGGGAGAGGGGGAGAGGGGGAGAGAGGGAGAGAAAGAAGGGCAAAGAATGGGGGCAAAGAAATGAAGGAAGGAAAGGGAAGGAGAGAAAGGAAGAAGAGCAGAGGAAGGGAAATAAAGAAGGGAGAGGGAAGGAAAGAGAAAGGCAAAGGAAGGAAAGGAAAAACAAGCAAAGGAAAGAAAGACAAGTGAGGAAGGAAGGAGGAAAGGAAGGAAGAAAGAAAGACAGGCAGAAAGAAAGACAGGCAGAAAGAAAGACAGGCAGAAAGAAAGAAAGAAAGAAAGAGGCAGAAAGACAGACAGAAAAAGAAAAAAGAAAGGCAAGGTATTTGAAATACCCTTTTCAAGAATTTGGCTCCCCAATCCCCATTGATTTGGGACATTGACTATATTCAACTCTTTTTTTTTTTTTTTTGGCTTTTTGGAGGGGTGAGGGCAGAGCAATTGGGGTTAAGTGACTTGCTCAAGGTCACACTGCTAGTTTAGTGTTAAGTGTCTGAGGCCAGATTTGAACTTGGGTCCTCCTGACTCCAGGGCCAGTGCTCTATTCACTGACTATACTCAACTCTTAATTATCTGAAGTAACAGAGGAGAAAAGTAGGATGAAACATATTTTTTAATGGTTAATTCTAAATTCATTCTCATTTTAATTTGGATATAATCACTGATTTGCATTCATATCTGGCATTCAAAACATTTAGATATGCTTGAGTGCTTACTCCTGTTCTCCTTCCTCATGGTCGGCTACAGATGAATGATATGATAAATAGGACTCTGAACTTACAATCAGGAAGATACAGGACTAAATTCTACCTCAGACACTTGCTAGCTATGTCACCCTGGGTAAATTACTTACCTGCTCTATGCCTCAGTTCCATCATCTGTAAAATGAGCAAGTTGGCTCTAAGGACCATTCCAACTCTAAATCTATGCCCCTGTAGTTCTATTTTCATTTATCTAGAATCCAAGTTATTTCCATTTGGACTGGATAACCATTCTCAAGCACCCTTTTCTTAAGGTAGGAAAATGGGGGAGTAAATGCAGAGAGGACAATCAAACAAGCCCTTCTAGACTAGATTTGGGATATATTTCTGTTGTTGCTTATATACCTTGACTTGGGTCATCGTGAGCAATACCCCTGGACTGACAAAAGCATTTGACGACACCTCATACTTACCACACTGAGACAGAAAAAGAGAAAAATCCCAGTAACCACAAAAATCTGAGCACAACTACTCCTTAGGCCTACCTGGCCTTTCCTAGTTTCTTTTTACTCTTCTACCTGGGCTGTTTTCTATTTTCCCTTAATGGGCAAATAGTTGCTTGCAGTGCAATCAACCTCTAACATGACCCAGCTGTTCCTACCTTCCCACTACAGATGGAGGGTACTGGGGCATTTCCTATATCTTGCCTGGAGTGCCAACTGTGCCTTCTGCCTTAGAATAATGTAGAACAGAGGTGGTGCATGGGACCCACAACACTCTGAATGCTGCCATAACCAGCTCAAAATGAAACTGGGAAATATTTAACAAAATAAACCAAAATACAGTAAAACACAGATAATATCACATTTTAAAACTTAGTCAATAGATGGCCCTCATTTCTATTGGAGTTTGGACACTACTGCTGAAGTCTCATGTTCTCTGAAGTCTCATGAGTCATGAATAGATCATATGCAGAAAAATGATTCAGAGTTGATCATTTGGTGGAAACACATCCTGGTAATGTTGTTCTTGAGACCTGTGCCTCTGGAGTCAAGCTAAAGAAGCAGCAGTAGAAAAAAATAATACCCAGTCTCTCCTCCTTGGGATATTCATTGGTTTTATGAGATATTCTAGAAATGCTAGCCACTCTTTGCCTCCTCTTTTTCAGTAACCATGAATATTTGGGCTCAAATATAATTCTTCCATTTTATATAACTGCAAAGCCTTATGAAAATAAGATTAGAATAAACATTAAAACATGTGCAAATTAAAACACAAACAGAAATCTCTAGATTTATTGCTAGCTACCCCCCCCCCCCCAAATATGGCTCTGAAAAGATAAGTGTGGTACAATGCTTAGAATACTGGACCCAGAGTCAGGAAGACCTGTGTTCAAATTCCTCATCTGATATTTATTAGTTGTGTGACCCTGGGTGGGTCAACCTCCCTGACCCCTGATTTCTTGATTTGCAAAAGACTATGTTCACAGCTTCTTCAACAATACATTAATATCTCTGTTTTTCCACAACCCCAACAGCATTTGTCTTCTTCCCTTTTTATCAACTTCGACAGTCAATTGAACATAAGATGAAACCTTGGAATTGTTTTAATTTGTATTCATATAATTATTAGCTATTTGGACCATTTTCTCTCTTATTTCTATCAACTTCTGGCCAATTCTGAATTATATTTTATCTATGGGCTAGATTATTTCTGTAGTACCAACTTTATATTCCTTATATTCCATTTCAATGTTAGTTCATTTATCGATCTTACTTCATTCTCTACTTTGTGTTATGTATTATTGTTTTATTTTTGTTGTTTTTTGGTGAGGTTTCCTACTGTACTTCACTTACAGAAACCCCGAATCCTGAAAGAAGCAGTGGAATGTTGTGAAAGTCTCTCTGAATCCTGTCAGAAGTTCTAACCCTAAATCCTGCTCTTTTCTTGATCAATCACCATCAATGACAACATAACTTACCTTTTGATTTATGAACTGCCACAAAAACCCTTGGTGCTGGTCATCCTGGGGAATATATATCCTCCTCTCCTCAAGTGATATGCGTTCCTGTAAGGCCTGGAGTTTGTTCAGAGAACGTGGTCTCCTATTATATCAATTCCACCCAGATGAAACCCATTTAAAAGACCTTTTTTTTGTTGTTTGTTTTCACTCTAATTACTTGAATTACCTTCTACACCTGGTAACATTTTTAATAGCATCATTTTCTTCCCTTTCCAGGGCAAAACCTGACTTCCATTTCTTCTTCCCTATCACATTCCCTTCTCTGTCTCCCATTCTTGCTTTACTCTTTAATCCAGAGATGTCTCATGCCCAGCCCAGGGCCACATTGTTGCCTGTAACACTTCTGAGTGTGGCCCTTGTTAATATGTGGTTTTCTAAGTCAATGTGTAGTCCGTGGGGATCCTTAGATAGGGTTTAGTGGCCCTTGTTTCAACCTGAGTTTGACACCACTGCCTGTACCTGTATGCTTGACAAAAGATTGAGAAAATTACTCTCCCTTCTTTGCCCCTCTGTGGACTGAGTGGATGTGCATCTCTAGCTCCCTTTGGTCTCTTGATTTCCCTCTCTCTGCTCTAGGATCCTACCATGTGTTATTCTCCTCCCCCACAAGAAATAAGATTCACTAATAAGTGAATGTATTGAGTTAAGTTTCCTTCCTTTGTAATGATTGTTTAAAATTCTAAATACTTAATCCCTTAGGTCCCTTTTGCCCCCTGATGAATCTACCCCCATTTCTTGTACCCCTTGATCAATCTATCTTTCTTTAAACAATAACCTAGGAGTGTGACAAATGAATTTAATCACTTTGTTTTTTCTTGATAATTATACTTTTAAAAAACTTTTTTCTTGTGTTTCTCTTATTTGGAGTGTTTGAAAGTTGAATACTATGCTTATCTTTTGTTTAATTTTCATGAATATCTCAAATGTTTCTCTTTTATTGAAGGTCTTGAGCATTTTGTTTTGGGGAATATCATATTCCATTTTCCCCACTGTGATTTTTTTGTGGCTACTGAGCAATCCATCAGTTATTTGAATTGAGATTCCTTCAAGGCTGACAACTTTTCCTCTGGATGCTTGCAAGATTTATTTTTTTTACATTAAAATTCTGAAATAAATTTAGAGTTTTAAATTTGAAGTATTGCCCTGGTAATGATTTGTGGTTTTGATCAATCCATTTTTGTCTATATTCAAAAGTTTTGGGAAGTTAATATTTCCCATAGTGTGATATATAGTTTTTTTTTTTAATTCTCATTCCCTCCCTCACCCCTTCAGACCTATACTTCTTGTTACCTCTAGGCACATGATCTTCATGGTCAATTGCTTTGGCTTGTACAGACTACATATGTTATTCATGGTTGTTGTCTCTGTTTCTCTTGTCAAATTTCCTTCCCTCCCTATTTTAAAATTCTAAACCTGTCATTCTCTTTTTCAGAACCTCTATTACTTCATCATATTTTCTAGATTGTCTATGTCTTGTTTTTCTTTATTTCTGCTTTTGGAACTCTGCTTTCCAACCTAATTTTATCTTTATGTATTCTTTTAAAAGTTTTATTTCTCTGTTGAATTATTCTGGGTATTATTTTTTTGGTTCTTATTCTACAGTCTTTGGGAAAATCCATTAAATTATTTTTTTCATTGGGGATTTTAAATTCAGATCCCTTAAGGGTCTAATTCTTATTTAGTGTGCTATGTCCATTTGGGAGAATTTTTACTTATTTTTTCCCCTGTTTTTATGGGCCACATTTATCTGTGTGGGAGCTAGGCTTATGTCCAGACTTTCTCTCTTAGACATCAAAAAATCTTTTAGCCTTTTTCTTGTATTCCCAATGCTTTGCCTCAAGCTTCTCTGCCTACTGCTTTGCTACTCCCCTTTCCAGTGCTATGGAAGGCACCTTCTCTATTGCATAGAGCCTTTCATTTAGTTTTCCTCAACCTTCTGAGTTAGTGGTTTTGGGAGCTGACTGAGTTCATGTTCAGAGTAAATTCTATGGTGAGATGACTGACTCTAGTGAAGTTTCTAGTCTTTTCTCCCTTGAGCATGAAAATCCTATTTTCTGTAGCCATATTTATGCTGCTTTGTGTTCTATCTATACCACTACCATACCTACGTTGTACTTCCTTTCCTTCAGTGGCTGAACAGAATCAATCTTTCCCACCTCTAGTGGGTTGTACTTTGGTTAAGAGTGAGTTACTCCCAAAGGTCAGCAAGTCAGGGATCCCTACATCTGGACCCTGGAACATAATCTCGTGAGGTGACTGATACTGGCTTAGTACATGGGGCTAAGCTGATGGTACTGAAAGGAGGAAGCGAGAGGTTGAGTTTTTAAGGTCTTCGATTTCTCATGAGACTTTTCACCTTGTGCTGTTATTTGATGTTCTTGCTCTTCCTTACATGACTCCATCTTGGGCCTCAGTGCCTTTACACTGGTTGCCCTCAGTTCTCTAATGCACTCTATCCTGATCCTCCAGTTGCCAGGAGCTATCCGTTTCAGGCTTATCTGTTGTTTTGTTGTTGTTGTTGTTGTTGTTGTTGTTGTTGTCTCTACCTAAATGTGTGTGTATATTGTCTCCCCCATTAGGATGGACATTGCTTGATGTCTGAGACTTTTGCTTTTTTCTAGGTATCTTCAACACCTTGAACCCATAGTAGGTGCCTAATAAGTGTTTATTGATTTTCATCTAGTGGATTCAACATTAGTTACAGTATATTTGACTGAATTCCTACCATAGAGGTTTTTAGATTGGGGATTATGGAGAAAACAAGTGCTCCGCTATTTTAATTATGCTATTATTTAAGACCACTCATTAAATTCTAGAGGGGTTCTGAACCTACGCTGATAAAGTTACAGATTTTTGAAGGATTAAAAGCTGCATTTACTTAACATTGGTTCCTTTGTGTAACAAACATGGAGAGTGTTTTTTTGAACTACCTACATGGAAGTTTGATACCTTTAAAATAACAGAGAACTTCATTATTTAATCACCCACATAAATTATATTAACGACTTCTTGCCTTTCAAGCTTTGTTTTTGCATTAAATAATGATAAACCACATACATTTCTTTCTAAGCTCTCTAATAAAACCATTGGTAATCATGTTGAATGCTTAATTATCATAATAAAGAATAGCTTCAAACATTTTAAATTCATAATTTTCCATAGTTCAGTTACATATTTTGTGGCAAAAAAAGAAAGAGAAGAGGAAGGTGAAATTATATTCCTAATAGTTTCATGTTATTTTGGAACATAAAACAAGCAAATGATGAAAGCCAAAGAAGAGGTTTTATGGAAAATAGTTACATACAAAGTACCATTTTCAAAGGTACATTAACTATTCTACAGTTCCATATATATCAAGTGTCTGTGTTTATATCTTTGTTGAAGTCTCCTATTTCAGTAGAAATTAAATATTTAAAAATAAGCCATGGCATACTTTATTTGTCACAATTGAAAAAAAAATCAGATATAGTTTTATTGTACCATATGATTTAAAATAATTTTGGCTATTTGGAAATTAGATCATTATTTTACATGTGTCAAACACAGGATGCATCAATTCTAGAGAATATGTGTCTTCAGCCCTAGTCAAAATGCTTGTACATGTGTATCACTGAAGAAAAGTAATGAATTTAAGCTAAACATCTTAACTGTATAAGCATGAAATAAAGGGATCATGACCATCTGGAGGAAGTTCTTATGGGAAAGTCCTAAGTTGACTCAACATGAGTCAATAGTAGAGAACAATATCATTATCAAAAAATTAATGTGAAAACACAAAAGCTGAATTGGTAGAAGCAGAGTGTCCAGAACGAAGGAGTTAATAGTTCCACTCTACTCTTCACTGATTAGACTACATCTGTAGTTCACTTTTGAGAATCAAATGATAGGAGGCACATTAATAAGCTGGAGTATCCTTGGAGAGAACAATTGAGATGAACAAGGGATCTGACACCATGCCATTTAGGCAAGAATGGAAGGACTTAGGAATATTTCATTTAGAAAAGGAAAGATATGATGAGAATATGATATTCAAAGAAGGGCTAATATGTATAAAAAAGTATTTGATGCATTCTGCATGGCTCCAGAGAGTAGAACTGGAATGGACAGATTTCAGATCATTATAAGTAAGAAATATATAACAATTATAGCCAATAGAACAGGTTTCTTTCCAACCAGTGGAAATGTTCCAACAGAAGCTAGATGACCTCCTGACAAGGAGGTTGAAGTGGTGATTCATAAATAAGAAAGAAGTTGGATTATATGACTTCTGAAGTTCTTTTTAAGTGAGACAATGGGAAAATAATGGTGCCAGAAAGATGTGCATCTACAAGAAACAATCATGAAAGCACTGTTTTGTTTCCCAAATACAATTTTGTAACTCTTACCCTCTTACTTAGTTTAGGTTCCAGATCATTGTCCATATAATTCTCTCTCTCTCTCTCTCTCTCTCTCTCTCTCTCTCTCTCTCTCTCTCTCTCTCCCCCTCTCTCTCTGTCTCCCTCTCTGTCTCCCTCTCCCTCCCTTCCTCTCTCTGTATATATACATACACATATATACATATGGTATACATACATACACATGTATATGTATATATACACACATATACATATATATGCAAACATGAAGACTAATGATATGAAACTTTAGAGGTTCATATCATCTACTTTGATTTTCAAGTGTGGGTGACTAGACCAATCTCTTTCATACTGTTGTAGATTTCCCTTAGGAAACTTTGTAGTGATAAATGAAATTAGAATAATGTCATCTGTGAAGAGAATCAGTTGGAGAACTTTAATATCAACAGGGAATCTGTCTTTTGCTTGAAACTGACAAAGAGCTATCCTTAGTGATGCTGCCAAAAACCATTTTATAATTCAACTGATGCTAATAGGACAATATGGCATAAAATGCAATACTAAGCAACAGGAAACTCCCAGACACTTCAAGTTACAGAGAAGACACTATCTACACCAATGGATATACATCAATGGATGAACAGTTACCTCCACAGATCCATCTACTAGGCTTGTATGATTTTATTAGGAATTACTCACTTAATGTGAATATGGAGATTTTGGTCTGGAAAATTCCCTTCAGGATAGAAAGATTTTACCTTAAAAAAGAAATTTAGAAATAAAAGGAAACTAAGTCTAATATACTTGGCAACAACCTATAGTTTGGACTTATCCAAATACTTCCATTTACCCTGACATTTCAAGTTTATATAGACAATGTTCCATTTTTTCACCTCGCTTTCCAATACAAAAACTAGGTTTGCTCAGGAGACCTATGTTAAAGTATTAATGTCTGATAATTAGCAAATATTTATGCCCCAGTAGAATAATTTGTATTTCAGTTAGATGCTCTGGAAGAGGAAGTCCCTTAATTTATAGGAATACCCTTTAGATGTGATTTCAGTCAGTGCTGAAGCATCATACTGAATCAACCTAAATCAAGATTGCTACTGCCTTCCTCTTTTATTTTTTAAAGTATTTTCTTTCTCCCCCAGTTACATGACAAGAAAATCCTGTTCTTTTTGACTGTCCTCCTCTTTACTTCCCACTGAAGCATGACAATTAGGCTTGTCCTCTTAACCAAAGAGATCTTCTCCATCAAAACTTACATTTTTGTATACCCATTTCTCAGTGCTATATATCTATGAGGATTAATCTGATGAAATAAGGCCAAGGCATAATAACTGATTATGATTGAGTTGTGTGACCCTTCCCTATAATGTATGTATTTTGACAGAGACCTTCAGTTCACTACCTAAAAGGAGTCAATAAACTAAAAATTCCACTCAACCCAAGCAGCAGTTCTATTCATCCATTCTTTGATTTTTCTCTATACTCCAGATAACTTTAAAAAGCCATTATTTTGTTTACCTTATTTTTTCCCAAATCCAACTCATTATGATGTCTAGTGTTCTTGATATTATTCCTACAAAACTATACTGCCATCATCCTGTTACCTGTTCTTGATTCAATATGCCATGTCTTTTTAAAAATCAAAATCAGATGATGAATTCCTTATGTATCCATATGTTCTCTGTAAATAGTCTTCCCCTTTCTCCTTTTTTTTCAGAATCATTTGTGTTTATGGCTTCAGAGTATCAATCTTAAGAGCTTTATTTAGGAGGTCAGTTTCTGTTGGTCTAGGGTAAGATGGCTGAATGAGAAGTCAGAAGACTTGAGTCTTTGATGAATTGTGATTTTGGTCAAATCAATTTCCCTCTCTGGGCTTCCATTTTGTACTCTGTAACATGAATATCATTGGTTTCACAAAATGATATTCATAAGAAGAGTCTTTCATCTATAATATTAAGTGATTCTAATTCTAATCTTAAATATGAAAAGAAACTGTGTGCAAGAATAACAGTTCCAACTTGATATATTTTAAAATGCTGTTGATTCTGAAAAATGAGGAATAGTTATAAATTAAGTTCTTGTCTCTCATTACTTCCATTTCTGAGGGATCTAACCATTATAAAATACTAAAATATGAGGGCCAGAAAATTAATCAGCCACCAAAAACTTGATTTGTCAGTCACAGTGATGTGGCAACGTAGGCCACCGCATTATAAAATACAATCTCATTTACTGAGTTAAGAACTACTCCTGTGATGTCTCACTGTGGTAAAGCAATAAATCTAGGTTCTCAAATGTTATCCCATAAATGCTGGTAGCTTCTATCATGATGAAAAGACTTTGAATAGGATGCTGGCAAAAGACCAGGAATGCTTTCTGAGGGTCAGCTTAGTTAGTAAGGAGTAGGTCTTAACAGTATGTTAGCAGCAAGGTGAGGAATATTTTAGCAACCCAGATAATAAGGAAAAATATGAAATGGCTTCTAATCTTATATGACTCCCTTCTACTCCAGCACTGATGCTAGGAAAGTGGAAGAAAAGTAGACAGAGGATACTATTAACCATTACAGTTTTGAGACTGCTTATACGCATTAACTTACCTATTAAAACTATAAAAAGCGAGCTCCTTGTCCAACAGCAAATGAGCAGACATGGTATTGGGGAAAATCATATTAATCTGAAAATTCTTATCATATATGAAATCATCATGAAAAAGGAAGGTAAAGCAAAATGCAAGGATGATTCAAAAGTTCTCTTTGGAGAGGCAAATAAAGGAGTTGGATGAATTGGTTTTATTGTGTTTCCAAAGGCAACGTGAAACATCATTTCATGGGTGACTGGGCTATCTCAATAAGTATTTGAAATACTACTTTAGAACAGAAAGTCATTTGAACCATCTTCTGGAGGAGGAGGGTAATTATAAGCAGTATCACACAAATTGAGCAGCAAGGGAGCGAAAAACAAATTCATGTGAAGGTTGGCAAGATACTCAATTAATCCAGACCATCCCAAGAGCATTTAAGGATGAAACTTCAAGGAGTACAACAAACAGTGGAACAAATCTGGTGAAAATTCTATTTAAAAGGAAAAAAAAATCTTTTTTTATCCATTAATAATAGTGGTACCACCACATTTGGGCTCTATCAACTCATTTCTCAATGTGTTCCATAAGGAAGAAATAGAACCAAAGCAAACAAAGATGGAGATGACAGCTGGGCTAGACAAAGTGTGCATAGAGAAGGTCTGAGCTGGATATTACACAGTTTTGAGGTCTTTGAGATATTGATGTCAATAAATCTGAAATAAATAGGAGAGATTATTTGATGCTTGGGAAAATGATTGACCTTATCATTACTGGAAAAGGTGATCAAGAAAATGTCAGTATTTAACAATATGCTTTCTACTTGCCCATCACTACCAAATCGTTATAAGAATATTCTAGAAAGGCATTATAGTCATTCTTCATGAGAATATAGGAGGGGAACAGGCAGGCTTTTTACAAACTAAATCCTATAGCAAATCACATCTTTATATTTATATAGTTGAATGAAAAATACCAAAAATACAAAATTCCACTGTGTTTTTGTTTGTCAACTCTTTAATTTTTTTCTTACTCAGGAGAGCAAAATTTTGCCTTAAGAAGTCTCTGCTAAAAAGGTGTGTCCCATGCATAAGGTAAATACAAGAGTTCTTTAAAGATTTAACAATTGGAATTACTTTGCTTAATGACATATGATAATTACTGTCTAGCAAGGCATAAACATTAGATGTGTATTGATCAAAAGTTCATTACCATGGTGGATGTTTGATGGATAATCCAAGTGGAAACATTCTTTCATGATGGTGAGGCCCTCCAGATGCTCCTGTTTTCAGATGACACTGGCTTCAATTATTTTAATTTCATAAAAACCCAGAGCAACATAGAACAGTGTAACTCCTTTTCCAATTATACACCCATGATAGTCTTTGAGGCCCTTCCCTTGCAGAATTCTTCTTTATAGCAAGAATAAAGGTTAATTGTTGATCAATTCATGTGCTTTGTTGGTGTCTATGTGATGTCAATAGATCTAGAATAAGATCACTCACATACTGAATATCCCCCCGCCCCCGAGGATCTGTGAGAGGATATGCACACACTTTGCAAAGGATGAAAAGGCATGATTGACTAGTAATCTACCTGTGCTGCATAACAACTCATCATTTTTGATGGGATGAAGGTTCAGTGGATTTTTGACAGGATGCCACATCTTCATAGTTCCACGACCGTATAAAAGATTTCATTTTGTCCGTTGTTCATTGATGACAAAAAGCACTTGATTAAGTAAAGCAAAGTTATATCCCATCTATGGAAGAAGTATTAATCTCTAATAAGGTATCCCTTATGTGAGTTAAGATCATACAAGATTCCTTGATATATTCAAAGACTGAGATAACTTTGTCTGATGATTTCGGATTATCATTGTTAAGCAAGCCCAAAATAAGATGTATACTTACCATCCTTGTAGAGGATGTCCCATGCAGACTGCAAATCAATGAGGGATTCCTGATGGTAAAGTTCTTCAGATGCTGTCTGTAGATCATATAATACTAAATTTCTCCTCATGTACATTCAAAATCTAATAGTCCTTATAGGAAAATCCAAGTGGATGAATAATATAGATAGCCTATATTAGTCAGTCAATAAATATTTATTAAAGGCCTACTTTGTGCTAAGCACTCAGGATACAAAGAAAGGTAAAAGACAGTCCTTGCTCTTGAGAAGCAATCTAATGTGAGAGATAATATGCAGATAATTGTAAACAATCTAAATACAGGATAAATTGGAAAGAATTAACATAGGGAGGGCACTAGAGTTGAGTGATTGGGAAAGGTCTCCTATAAGAAGTTGGGATTTTAGTTGGGACTTGAAGGAAGACAGGGAAAATAGATGACAGACATGAGGAGTGAGAGTATTCTTGGCTATGGGAAATAGTGAAAATACCTGGAGTGAGGATAATGGAGTATTTTGTAAGAGCAACAGCAAGGAGGCCAGTGTCATTGGATTGCATAGTGGTGGGGTGTAAGGTATAAGATTGGGAAGGTGGGGAGGGTAGGTTATGAAGGATGTTGAATGCTAAGAGAATATTGTGTATTTGATTCAGAAGGTGGCAAGGAGTAATCACTTTAATAGATAAGTGGATTGAAGTAGAAAGATTAGTAGTAGACAGTCCAACCATCAGGCCATTTTAATAGTCCAGGCTTGTAGAGATGAGGGTCTGCATCAAGGTGGTGGCTTGCTCAGTGAAAATGTTACAGTGGTAGAACTGACAGGACTTGGAACCTGTTGGGTATAAAGTGGAGGGCGGGGTAGAACGAGGAGCTGAGGATGGCACTTGGGATGTGAGCCTGGGTAGCCAGGAGCGTGATGGTGCCTTCAACACGAATGGGTAAGTTTGAAAGAGGGGAGGTTCTGGAAAGAAAGGTATTATCAGGGGGTGGCTAGGTGGCGCAGTGAGTAGAGCACTGGCCCTGGAGTCAGAAGGACCTGAGTTCGAATTAGGCCTCAGACACTTAACACACACAAACAAAAACCTAGCCTTGTGACCTTGGGCAAGTTACTTAACCCCAATTGCCCTTCAAAAAAAACAAGCAAAAAAAAGTATTTTAAAAAAAAGAAAGATATTATCAGTTTTAGATGTGTTAAGGTTAAGTTTTCAATAGTACATATAGTTCCAGATGTCCAATAAGTATTTAGAAATGTGAGACTGAATGAAGGTCAACAGAGAAGTTAAGACTGGATAAATAGATTTGAGAATTATCAGCATAGAGATAATTGAATCAATGGGAATTGATGAGATCATAGAGTGAAATAGTATAGACGGAGACCAGATGGCCCAAAAGAGAACCCTGTGAGACATCCATGATCAGCAGCCATGAACTGGATAAAGATTCAGTAAAAGAGGCTAAGGAGTGATCAGATACTTAGGAGAAGAACCACAGGAGAATGTTATTGCTGTCAGGAGAGAGGAGAGAATATTAAGGTGATTGATAGTATAAAAGGTCGACTATGTGCATTAATTCATGTATATTGGATAGGAACTATTGATAGACAGTAATATGGGCCCAGAGCTGGAGGGAGGGACAAGTAGGGAACAGAGTAGGATTAGCTAAGAAAACAGGTGGAGGAAATGATTGGAGAAAAGAAGGAGAATGTAGAATAAAATAATGAAGAAATTAGAGACATGGAGATATTTAAAGGAGCATTTAAAAATGAAATTGGAAGGAGGATAACAAATTGAAGCAAAATATGCAGACATTATGATGGTGATTTATTTTCATCATTGGTGATAATAACAGCACTACATATCTACTCCAACACCACAGTACCCAATGTTCAAGGGAAGTAGAAATAGCATTTGACAATTACTCAAGAAGAGTGGTTGGCCTGAACAAGTATTGTTGTGGAAAAAAAAAAAAACAACTAGGCATTCTTTGGATCTTTTAATATTCCATGAGAAAGAGTAATATAGCAGTCATATGCTAGCACTAGAAAGACCAGATGTGTCAATTGATGCAAAAAAATTATTATGATTTAAAAAAATAAATTTTTATCCCATCTCTATTTTCTTTACCTTACGGATAAAAAAAAAATTACACTGTGTCAATTGATGGAACTTGAATTCTTCTAGGTATTATAAATTAAGGTCCTTTTGTTGCCAGAGACACTGTTTGTGGAAACTGGATCTTTTTGTTTTTGTAGTGACAGCTGCCTAAAGATCTAGCAAATATTAATAGGAAACCCGAGGAAGGAAAGATGAGGAAATATTTAGTCATTGAATTGAGATACACCATTCTTGAAGAAGGAGAAAGGAAAGGACAGTAAGACAGGGGTGGGGGAGTGTGGGGGGGAGGAAGAGGAAGGATTCTTTATGCTAGTAATTCACACTAATAAAATATTTTTACAACTTACAAAGCACTTTCCTACCAACCACCTATGAGCAAGATACTGTGAATATTATTATCCTCACTTTACAATGAAGAAATTGAGTCTCAGAGATATGAAAAGACTTGACCAAAGTAACATATTAAAAATTCAGGACCGAAGACTCGAATTCAGGTCTTCTGACTCCAAGTCCAGCCATCTTTTTTTTTCCTTCCTGCCCTACCATGTTGCCTCTCTAGTTATAAGGAAGTATTACTAATATCAATGAAAAAGTCTTGATGTAGTTATTTTGTGTAAGTCTTTAGGATTCAGGAAGAATACTTTTTTTTTCTTTGTGCTAAAAACAGATTCTATTCAATCCTTTCGAAAGTTTGGATAAACATAACCAATTGAAGTAAATACCATTTCAACTTTTCCTTTGTTGATTCCACTGCACCTACAAAATGATGACGATCAACTCTTACAAAGTACTCAGCACAAGGCAATAACCACTCTTGCACCTGTGAGTGAATAACAAAACAAACATCTTAATAATGCTCCAGGGAAGCAACCCTTCTTTGGAAACACTCAGGCATCATCCACTCAAAATCAAGAACATGTTTTCTCAAGGCCCACAGATCTCTGATTAGTTTGGGCTGACAGATATGTCCAGATCTTAAAGGTAAGTTTCTGGGGAAAATTTCATGCCTTTTTCATGTCTGAGTTAAATAAATTAAGAGATGAATAAGGTCTGTCCTATACAATGTTTGTTGCCTAAAGAGATTTGTTGTTGTTCAGTCATTTTTCAGTTGCTTCCATCTGCTTGTGACCCCATTTGGGGTTCTCTCAGCAGAGATACTGGAATGGTTTGCCATTTCCTTCTCCAGCTCATTTTACAGATGAAGATACTGAGGCAAACAGGGTTAAGTGACCTGCCCAAGGTTACAGAGCTCATTAAGTGTATAAGGACTGATTTGAACTCAGGAATAGGAGTCTTCCTGACTCCAGGCTCAGCACTTTATTCACTGTGCTACCCAGTAGATATAGTCCAATAAGGCAGAAAAATGAACCAAGGCTGAGAAAACCGCAAAACAGCTTGATAGTGGAGCGGCTAGGTGGCGCAGTGAGTAGAGACTTGGCCCTGGAGTCAGAAGGACCTGAGTTCAGATCCGACCTCAGATACTTAATGCACAAACAAAAAACCTAGCCTTGTGACCTTAGGCAAGTTACTTAACCCCAATTGCCCTCCAAAAAAAGAAAAAACAAAACAGCTTGATAGAAACTAGGTATAAACCAATATCTTACACCATATACCAAGATAAAGTTAAAATGGGTCCATGATTTAGACATAAAGGGTGATACCATGGACAAATTAGGAAAGAATAGAATAGTTTGCCATCAGATCTATGGATAAAGGAAGAGTTTATGACCAAACAAGAGAGTATTATGATATGTAAAATGGATAATTTTGATTATATTACATTAAAAAGTTTTTGCACAAACAAAATGCAATTAAGAAGGAAAGTAGAAATTTGTAAAACAGTTTTTACAGCAAGTATCTCTAATAAAGTCCCCATTTCTCAAATGTATAGAGACCTAAATCAAATTTACAAGAATATAAGTTATTCTCTAATTGATAAGGGGTCAAAGGATATTTCAAAGGCAGTTTTCAGATGAAGAAATCAAAGTCTTCTATAAACATGTGAAAAAATGCCCTAAATTACTACCGATTCAACACATTCAAATCAAAACAACTCTGAGGTACCACCTCATACCTATCAGATTGAATAATACAAGAGAAAAGGAAAATGACAAATGTTGGAGGGGATGTGGGAAAATTGGGACATGAATGCATTTTTGGTAGAGTTGTGAACTGATTCAACCATTCTGGGGAGCCATTTGGAACTATGCCCAAATGGCTATAAAGCTGTACGAATCTTATGACTCAGCAAAGCAACACCATTATGAGATCATATCTGAAACAGTTTTTTTAAAAAGGGAAAAAGATTTACATGTACAAAAATATTTAGAGAAATTCTTTTGTGGTGGCAAAGAACTGGAAATTGAGGAGCTATCCATAAATTTGGGGAATGGCTAAACAAATTGGAACATATGATTATGAAAGAATACTATTGTGCTATAAGAAATAATGAACAGGATGCTTTCAGAAAGATCTGGACTTATGTGACCTGATGAAGAGTTGAAGTGAGCAAAACCAGGAGAACATCGTATACAGTACAATGATCCAAGACAATTCCAAAGAACTCATGAAGAAAGATGCTATCTACCACCAGAAAAAAAGTGATGGACACTGGAAACAGATCAAAGCTTACCATTTTCCACTTCTCTATGATTTTTATTTTTTGGTCTGTATTTTCTTTTTACAACATGACTAATATGGAAATAAGTTTTACATGACTGTACAAGCATAACCTATACCAAATTACTTACAGTTACAGGGAGAGGGGAAGGGAGAGAAGGAGGGAGAGAATTTGGAACTCAAATTAAAAAAAAAAGAATGTTAAAATTTTTTTACATGTAATTGGGAAAAAATAAAATATTATTTTAAAAAATTTACCAAGAAGGAAAATAGAGAAGAAAGTATAAACCTAGAGGATTCTACAGAGGACCCTTCCAATTCTGGGATGTGTGTGTATGTGTGTGTGTGTGTGTGTGTGTGTGTGTGTGTTGTGTGTGTGTGTGTGTGTGATTCATTTTGCCTAGAATGTTTTCCTGCCTTTTGTGAACCCATTGAATTCACTTGTTCTTTACAATCCAATTTAAATGTTACCTCCTTCAAAAATCTTTAATAAATTCCTTTCTTTCTCTTGAACTTCACAGACCTTTGTTTCATACTTCTCTAAATAACTTGTTTTATATTGTAGTTTCTGTGTATATTATACCTCTCTAATTGATTGTAAGCTTCATGAAGGCAGGAATTGTGTTTTATCTAAAATTTGTTTCTCTCCCAGTTTTTAGTAAATGTAGCACATAGTAGACACTGAAAAATGTTTGTTGAATGAATGAATGATTGAAATATTGGTTAGCCCTTTTCAGGTTCAATTTTTGTGCTGAAAAAAAAATTATCACCTTTCTCCTCTCCTTTTAACCATCTGCCCTGTCTTTGTGTTTCACTTCTAGGAAACTCCTTCAGTTTGTCTGCTATTTACAAAAATGTTGACGTAAAAGTTCATTGAACAGAGTGTTCTCAGGAATAGACTTAACTCATTCTACCCACCATATGTCCAAAGCTATCACTGGGGAAATTGCATTCACTTCAAGAAAGTGATGTTATCCATATCTACATTTTCTTGCTACTAGCTTTATATAAGTATGATATACTCTCCTGTCTCTATGTAGTTTTACTCTATTTTATTATAGAAATTTCTATTACTGTAATATTTTTCTAAAACTAAAAATATAGATATTTGATAGGTTACATCTCTTTAAATGATGTGAAAATATATATATTTTTTGCCCTCAGACTATTTTTCTGAAGTGACATTTTTCTCCAAACTTCCCATTCTTCTATAACATTCTTTCCCTAATTATTCTTTCTGTGATCAGTGACATGAATCTTGGAACCTGTTAATTAGCTTTTAATTTTCTTATACAAAAAGTTAAATACTAAGGGACATAATCCTAGGATCACCCAGTAATTCCAGGCATCTGATGTGGTATAAAGCTGTGATTCCCCCCTCTTCTAATTTCATTATATTTAGGCATCGGGGTATAACATCATTGAAAATCAATGATACTATGGTGTGGGCATTCTCCTTGCTCTCTGCTTATATGTTCTTTTTCAAATATTTGCAAAATTACTTGGGAATTGGTAGGAGTTTGGTAGGAGTCATATGACATATAGATTACATACCAATATCCATACATATAAATTATATACCAACATTCATTTGGCAAGTGATAGTGTGATATGAAAAAAAATAGAGGACTGTCTTCAGACTAAAGAAGATCTGGGTTCAAAGATCTTCCTTACAACAAATACTAGCTATGGTGATATATGCTAGCCACCACCACGACCACTACCACTACCACCACCACCACTACTACCACCACTAAACCAGCAATTAACTCTACTTAAGTTCAAACTCCTGATAGCAGTTTGTTGTTTTTAATAAGTGACTCATTCTTATTCCGTGACTGGAATAATAATGTTCATTGCTGTCTAACTTTATAGGTTTTCTTTTGGGTTGGAACTTGTGAATATACCTTGTGGAAACTCCCACCAACAATACAGGACAGTAATTTCTCAGAAAGTTAAGGTTGTAGAAAGCCGCCCATGGGCCTATGGGTAAAGTTGAGTGACTTGCCTGAAGTGACACAGTCAATATGTGTCAAAGGCGGGATAATAATCCGAGTTTTACTGGTTCCAAAACCAGGACTCCATCCATTTCTCCAGTATGACTTTTGAGGGTGTTCCCTATTGAAGTTAAACCTGTTGTCTGTGGAATTTGGAATTAAAGAAAACAGTCTAGGAAGAGAAAGTTAGTTATTGCAAAACCCGTTAGTCCTGTTCAAGCATGCAGATGTTTTATTTTATTATTCCTCAAATGTCTATTTCTTGTTCAGCACAACGCAGTTATTATGCTATCCTCCAAAATAAGATATATGAATTTCAAACAAAATTGTCAAAAACAACAACCTTGGTTGCTCCATATGGTACACAGAAATAATTACATTTCATTTACAGTACAGATGCACTTTACACAGTCATCAACAGTCATTCACTACCAACACAGTATTTGAAAATCACCTAAAACACCAAAAAAGTTTTCTTTTTTTTAATTTCAGAAGAAATGAAAGAATTTTGCATAAATGAGGAGTGGGAAGAGGGTGCCAAATTACCAATTGGAAAATTTTTTGCCACATTTGGACATTAAAAATAAAATTGATAATTAAGGGAGTTAAAATCCTAAGTATTCCTGCATTGCAGTTTCCTTAGTCTATATTTATTAAAAATAAAATTGATAATTAAGGGAGTTAAAATCCTAAGTATTCCTGCATTGCAGTTTCCTTAGTCTATATTTAACAACAACAAAAATTGCATTAACTGTTATCAAAGAAGTTTCATTGTACAATCAACCTCAAAGCACAAAGTGATAAGAAGCAGGCGCTAGGAATGATTAATCTTCAAACTACTGGCAAATTAGTAATTTGTTCAAGAAAGCTTAGGAGTAAAGCCAGTTCCTCCCAAAGAAAATTTGAGTTTACCTTATTTTCTTTCATTCTATAAGCATTTATCTAGTGCCTACTGTGTACACAACCTTGTCTTGGGTCAACTATAAAAATGTAAAGCAAGTACAATCTTACTTTCAAAAAAAGTCACAAATTATTTGGTATACAGGGGATGACATTTTCTCTTCTCATGACAAACATTTAAAAAAAATTTAAGGGAAACAATAACTTTTTCCCCCTACACACATAGAAGTTAAACTGTATCCCTTGTAGTAGAATCTTGGAATGGACAGAGCATTTTGATTGACATAAAACTGTTCACACTGGTACATGCAGACATGTCTGCTGATACAATATTCTTTAAAATATAAACACGTTTCCACTTAATGTACACAGAGATCAAGTTTGCATCACCAAACACCTTGTCCTCCTTCATGGGAGGAAACTGCTGTTTACAGGAATCTCTTTCTAGAAAAGATTTGCATTGCTTTCCTGAAATAGGGGAGAAAGCAATCTTTCTTTAAGTATTGGTACAGAAAGCTTCTTAGCTTGGGCTCCATATTTAGAATCATGTTAGTTCCTCTCAAAATATATTTGAGAAAATGTAATCTAATCAGACCCAAAGTAAAATAAGTAGAAAAATGTGTAGATAGGGCTGTAAGACTACTTGGTGCTATGGCACTTGTCCCAGCCTATGGGACTGTTTGCACAAAACACCTCCTGATAAATTCAATATCTGGGCTAGTTGTTAACAGCAAAGAGGCTTAAAGATAAGTACTCATTTGTCAAATAACTCCTTTGCCCCCCTTCTACTTTTTGATAAGGGGGGGGTTTGATTATCATATTTCACTAGTAAGAGACCTTGTCAGTTAATATAAAAGTAGGAAAGCCATTGGTACTACAAAAAAGGTTAACCCAGCTGCTAATGAGAAACCTTTAAAATGTCAATAGAGAGGTGAGCTAGAAATACAGGAATTGACAACTCACTGTGTCACAGGACTACAGTGGACAAGAAGGCTAGTCTCGAAAAAAACACACCTATGGTACAACAGTTTGGATTTCAAACTTACTGGAAAAACTTGGGCTACATTAAAGGGTTATTTTCTCTGACAGTGGCACTAACTGTTAAGGGGATCTGGAAAATGAAAACAAACAAACAGAAAGTCCCGATTCCTGATACAACAGGTGTACAATGGATTATTGCAGTTGTAACAGTATCTAGGAAGCAAGGTGAAATGATAATCAATACTGAGCTAGCTGGACACTATAGGCTCACAGATGTGCGTCTCAGCCAGAAAGATCGCACTGCTAAGAGTTTATTTGTAGAGCTTACCATGGAATGTGAACAATCAGCTTGTTGTAAGTGCCCAGAAATGCCCCTTTCTACAGTTAAAGTTTATCATGCCTAATCTGAAGACAACATAAGTAAACTGAGATCACTGCTCCAAAGAATTTCAGCATGCATTATGATGGTATTCCTTTCAGTCAGTACGAACCTGTCATATGAGGTTTTGTTTTTTGTTGTTTTTTTTTTTTAAACGTGGTATTCTTCACTTTTCAATGTTCGTGTTTGTTTGTTTTTACAGGAAAAAACATGTTATCAAAATGTTTTCCAGATTTGTTTTTCATTCAACTGGAACATAGTGTTCAAAGTTGTTTTTTAAATTTCATTTTATTTTTTTAAAAAAGAGTTCTTATCTTAAGAAGCATCAATGGGAGGCATTTCATTGTGCTCATTTGTAAAGTCAAAGGATCACAGATTTTTCCGCTGTAGAACAGGTCAAACCTTAGGCCCAGAAATGCCATTTGGTGGCCTTTTAAGCACATCCTTAAGTTTGGAAACAATGTTTGGTTTTGCTACCAACCAGTCTTCCATTTGGCTGTTTCATCTGGAAAAGACTGGCTATTTCTTCCATCTTCCTCTTTATAGCTCTTTCACAGTCAGGACTCCACTGCCCTCTGTCCTTCTTCCAATCGTTTTACAAAGCAGATACTCTGACAATGTTTCCTCCTGAGTACTCTGGAGATTCTGGCCTGTCATCTCCTTCAGGGGTCGTTACTGGAGGGGTTGGTATGCTTATTATTGCTGTGGTCACGTAAGGTTGCTCACAGTTTAGTTTAACACACTCCTCCATTTTGGCATTTAAACTGGATCGGCTGATAGGGAAAGAATGGATTTAGAAAAAAAGGTAAGTTGTTCACATTTTCTTACATGCCTTTACCACAGAACTGAGGTGAAGATGTTTTAATTTCCATGAATAAAATTTTGAAATCTAATACTATTTGTGATCACTTTAGGTATATTTTTAAAGAGTATAACAAAGTATAGAGTGCAAACAAAGTATAGAGACTCTATAACAAAGTATAGAGACTGCAAACAGTCTCTAAAGACCTTCAATAAAGGCTTCAAGCCCAGTTGACTTTGGTTGGATAATTCACAGTTTCTACAACTTCATTCTTACTAGAACTAACATTAGTGCATTCATTTTCTACTTACAGAATTAACACCCTCAAAGTCAAAGATATTTAAAAAGTTCCTTAGGAATTATTACTATTATTATTTTAAAAAATCCTCTTGCAACAAGCTAGATGATGATTTAAACCACATGCCAAGAGCTGCTGCTGGTGTTTATGTTTTGAGAATGGAATTATTCTTTAATGCACATCACTCTTTCCCACTCTACATGGTATTGTATGTAAACAAGACAGACTTCAGAGACAGAACTCTTTTAAGCTCTTAGAAGCTTGAGTTGTGTTTCCAAGGTCTTCTGCTATGTTTAAAAAGCCACAGACTGAGCTATTTGCTTAATCTTTTCATAGGCCGTTACACACACACACACACACACACACACACACACAAACACACATCCTCCCCACATATATATGTGCACAAAGAAAAAAATAAAAAGCAACCTGCAATACATTTTGTTGGAATCAACTTTTAAAAATTTCCCTTAATAATGTTTTTGTTGTGCCCAAAAATGTTTTTTTTGATCCTCATCTCACTTTTGTCAATGGCTTTGTATAACTGTTCCCTTAGTTTTTATCAAGTCAACTGTTAATCTTTAAGTTTATTATAAGTACTTTTAAATGTTTTCCTTTGTGTTAATTCTGTCTTTTCAGTTGCATTTTAAGTACCTTGAAGGGGAATAGAAGAACTTCAATTCCTTTGCTGTGTCTCCATAGAACCTAGTTCAAAGGCACTGAAAAAATGTTATTATTTTCCTAAATTAAAAAAAATGCATCTAAAGTCTTCCTGAGTGTAGAGATACTTACATGAGTGCCCATGCAGAAGGAAGAGTGCTTACCCAGGCAGAATGCCACTGTCTCTTTCCCTCTCCTTTTCAACTCTCCTATTATTTTCCCCCTTAATAGATATGTATATATGTGAGTGGTCACCTGACCTCCTTCTGCCCATTACATTGACTGCTTTGGTCTCAGCTGTACATCTTTGTTAGTGTCTATGAATTGTGTTACAGGCATGTGTACATGAATAAATTCACATGCAAGCTCACACACCTGCCATGGTGGTGAGGATGATTTATGTCATCAGTTGAGATCAAATTGAACATTCCAAGTACCTGTTAGATAAAGGTGTTCTCTCCACACACCTGATTTGGATAGTGCTTAGTTCTTGTACACTGCCTTGGCGGCTCCCTGATACATTGGCGTTTGGGATCCGGAAAGTTTTTTTGTGTCGCCTTGAGCAGCAAGTGCTGGTGACACCTTGTTGTGATGACAGAGAAGGGCTGTGACTTGAAGGACGGTTGACTGTTGAAACTTCCATGCAGCTTTCTTCATAAACTTGTTCATCCACAAATTCATGATTCTGTCCAACACCATTAAGAATGTGGGTTGAAAGCATAGATGGGAAAAAAAGGATAGATATATTACAGAACTATATTCAGAACTTGGTTTTGCTCTCATGCATTTAGGCCATGCACAGTGTTTAATTCTGGTGAAAAGGACAAGTCTGAGCCTTTTTTCCCCCTAGAAAACTTCAGAATGGTGTCAAGGTAAATTAGAAATGGAAGCCATGACGCTGTACATAAGGATCCCTGTGGGCACATAACCTTAGAAAACTACATATTAACATTATCTATGTTTTCTCGTATTTTTATTAATTTTATTAAATATTTCTCCATTACATTTTAATCCAGTTTGGGTTGCATTTGAAAGTGGGTCACATGTTTGACACTTCTGTTCTAAGAAGCACCTTCCAAGTTGTAAGTCTAAAATCCTATGAACTTTCATTTTTGTTGTTATTGTTTAGCTGTTTCAGATGTGTCCAACTCTTCATAACTCCTTTTGGGGTTTTCTTGGCAAAGATACTGGAGTGGTTTGCAATTTCCTTGTCTAGCTCATTTTACAGATGAGAAGCTGAGAAAGAGGGTTAAGTGATTTGCCCAGGGTCACACAGCTCGTAAATGTTTGAGGCCAGAAAAAATCATATACTTGAATATTCCTATTTCCAAGTTCAGTGCTCTATCCACTGTGCCACTAGCTGCCCGCGAACATTCATGCTTTCAAGTAAAATCTCAAAGTTACTTATGTTTCAATTTGCATTTCTGGGAAAATCTTTTCTGACCTGTATCTCATTGACCCCTCGACTGTACTTAACATAAGCTGATATACTCCTAACTTGATGACCGAATCCTTTTTGAAATTGTATCTACTCAACATCTTCTGGACACAAAATCTGGAATTTAAAAGATAAAAATGCAAAACTTTGGAGCAGAAGTAAGTTTGAAAGGTCTTCAGGAGGCTCTAGCACTAAAAATAAAACAAACTCCAACATGCAAAAACTACATAAGAAACTGTCCTGAGGACTTTGAGGCAGCTAGGTGGCACAGTGGATAGAGAAACTGAGCCTAGAATCAGGAAGACACAAGTTCTAATCTGACCTCAGAAACTTATTATCTGTATGACCCTGGGCAACTCATTTGACCTCAACCTGCCTCAGTTTCCTCATCTGCCTCTCAGTTTTGTGAGGATAAATGTTTTTAAAGCACTTTGCAAACTTTATTATTATGATCATTATTATTTAGTTTTTCTGCTTCATGTGAACATTTTCATAGTAACAGATTCTGTAAATCAGTTTTGGGGAAATTATAAACTTATAATACTTTCCATGTCTTTAGATTTTTATCTAAAATCTTGGTATATAGAAAAATCACCAAATAGCAGAATTATTTATCAGCTAAATAAATGGAATACCTTAATAAGCAAATGGTTCAGACATACCCTACTGAAGGAATTTTTCCCAATCTCTGCCTCTTTCTCCCTTTCTCTCCCTTTCCCCTAATTGCTCTCTTCCTTCTCCCCCAACCTGGTACCAGTAACAAACTACCAAATCACCTTTCTACCACTGATGGAAAAGCCAAGTCTGTTCAGGGTCTATGAATGCCATGGAAGGTCTCACAATAATAACTCTTGAATAATCACATAACCTTCAGACACAAATAACCAATACTGCCTGCATTAACGCCTTGCATTCCCCACAGGGGAAAACAACCCTGCATTTTTTAAAAAGCAGAATGTGTTTGGGAAATGTACTTTTTGTACCAGTTCTTATTTGATTAAGTTGCATTTGAATTTTCCAAGCTCTTTATTTTCATAATGTACTATGTATAAGAAAAACTACTTTAAGCAAGGAAATGCATTAAGTATATAAAAATATAATTCAGAGGGCATATGGATCAAAACATGGTAACAGTATATGATAGAATAAATTTTCTTACACAAAATCATCCAATATATAAGAAATAGACATTAAATAACACAAGCATCTATAGGATGGTAATCTTAAATTTGGCATAAGAAGTAGAATGCTTTAATTTCAAGTAAATGCCATGAAAGTAAAAAAAAAGTGATGTATTATTTGCTGTTAAAAAATTAAAGAGGGGCGGCTAGGTGGTTCAGTGAATAGAGCACTGGCCCTGGAGTCAGGAGGACTTGAGTTCAAATCCAACCTCAGACACTTAACACTTACTAGCCGTGGGACCTTGGGGAAGTCACAACCCCAATTGCCCTGCCTTCCCCCCTACAATAAAGCAAAAAAAAAAATTAAAGGGAAAATTTATATTTTTTTTCACATTGAATGAATAAGAATTTTGGCTGAGAGAGCAATTCTTCATTGGCCTGTTTAGAAAACTGTACCTTGTTACAATTTGTTTCCATAAGTGTTAATAGCTAGATCCAAATCAAAATAATTTTACATTAAATACACTGCTAATTGAGGCAATAATTTAGGGTCTCAATCATTTACTAAAATATGATAAAGTTTTTTTCCTCTCATTTTGGATATCTTACTCCTTATGAAGAGAACTCGTCTGGTATAATAAAGACAGAACATGTTCAATAATCACAAAATTTATACAACTTTTTAGCATGGTGCAGTGGAAGGGTCTGAGTTCAAGTTTCAGCTCTGTTACTATCTATGTGGCCTTGGATGAATCACTTAACTTCACTGGACTTCATTTTCCTTATCTGTGATATCATGGTAGGGGACAGAACAGATGGCCTCTAGAATTTCTTCTAGCTCCGCATCTATGATCTTAGAATCTTGTGCCTAAGAAGCATCTTATAATTGCAAAATGAAGAGATATCTGATTTCCCACATAACCTAAATCTAACTGAATGTAACAGTCATTGTTTTATCTTAAGGTAGCCGCCATATAACAAAAGCCCATTAGCGCTGTGTGTACAATGAAATGCCCAGGGGCAAATACCAAACAAGCTAGATCACCCTTAGAGCAAGTTAAACTCTATTACCTAAAAAAAAGGGATAGGACAAAAAGAATTTGAGTTATTGGGTTAATTTTGTCATATTATATTCATTTTTCAAAGGTTTAACATACTAGTGGAGAGGAAACATATCATAGTGGATAGAGTCTAGAGGACATGAAGTCAGGTTCAAATAAGCATATCATTGAACGTTAGTTCCCATCTGTGAAATGAGTAAATAATATCAGCCAAACAATGGAGTTACATCAAAAGCACATATAACTATATAAATTCAGCTAGAAGCACTAGAGAGTAGAGAGTGGAGGTGAAGTACAATTTAAATGTCTCCAGTGATTTCTCCATTCTATTTGGAGTAAGCTTGAGTAGATGTGAATCTGTTTGCTCAGTCTTCTCAATTCACACATGCCACTCATAGTGTGAGCACATCACCTTACTGCATGTGATTCTAGAATACCATTGTCAATCACAGGCTCATAGAGTTTTAGGACAAACTTAAGTTACCCTTCCTAGTTAACACATTCCTGGTCAACTGAAAGGATCCCACTATTTCCTTTAACTTCCTTGTGTATTCTTTTGTTTCATGAGGAATCAAGGCATAGGAACAATTATATCTAATATATATCATGCTTATGTGTTAAGCCCTTTCATGAATATTTTCTCTCCAATCATCAAGCTATGGTTTTGAAAGCTATGTTTTTTTTTTAAACCTGTTTTTGTTTTCTTTTGTTTGAATTGAAGTCTTTGTTCCAATCCGTCTCCTTATCAACAGTTTAGTTGGGTATAGTGAAAAATATAGTTTACATTCAATTGTTTCCTTAGCAACCACATCCCTTTTGTCTGATCTCTAAAACTGTCTTCTTTTTAAAAGACCCTAGCCTACCTAGTTCTTTTCCAGCTATACAAGTTTAAAGATATCATACTGCCCTTTCTAAATGATTCACAGGTTTTCCAAAGGTAATCTTAACTTTACAAAAATCAACATCCTTCAGAATCCAACATAATGCGACAGTAAGAAATGCCTACATTGTGCCCATTGGGTCTGTTATGTGAAAGCATCATACAGATGTTATTAGTATTATTTACTTTTCATTTTGGTGGATTTCATTACACTTGGTTATTAGGAAAGCGATCATCCTTTTCTGCTTGGTCAGCATTTCAAAAATTATTTGAGGACATTTAGAGATAAAGAAATCTTCCATTATTGTATATTACATGGCTTATAGACTTGGGAAAGCGGAGTGACTTTGTATTGGTATGCAGCTCCATGTTAACTGTTTGGTTTCCCATTCAAATGCCAGAATACAATGTGCATAAACATCTCCCAAATACATATCTGAAAAGGATTCCAACTTGAACTTTCAACATAGTCATTCAATGTAATTCAGCACTGGGCTGTACACGAGGTTGATAAGTCACTCTATGAAAAAGAGTGATGAGAAGCAACAAGGTTCTGCAAAAGCAAATGAAATTGTCACCATAGAACAGGGGAAGACAATGATGCTTGCTCCTTACCGTAGTCTTTTCCAGACAGTGAAGCAGGTGGTGGTGCTGGGTTTCAAAGCAAGAGCCAGATTTGCTAACAAAGGCCTGTTCATCTTCTCCAGAGGACTGTTAACACAGAAAATACAGTGTTGCTGTCTATATTATTTGCAAACAATGGGAATACTAGTCACATGCTTCTGCAAGACAGATCTGGGCTACAATGGGCCATAATTGCAGTGTTTGTCAGCAAAACCCAACAGACAGAAAAATAGCTTTTGAGTTATATGATCAGCAGTCACAACGACTAGTGTATCTTCTTAATGTGAACATTTAAAACATTTTTTTGAAGCTTCAACTGTTACAACTCTGGATCAGTCTGTCGTCTCAGTTTCAAATTCAAACAAGTACTTGATAGACACATTCTAAAAAATCCTTTTTGCTTTTTTTAATGATATGAAAGTTATTTTGTTTTTAATTTTTATTCTTAACAAATGCCAAAGAAAATGAGCATTTTCAAATATTTAGTAGAACAGAAAGAGAAGATTATATACAAAACTGCAGATCTCAAAGCTTCCTTGTTATTAAGATGACTGAAATCATAGTTAAGCATGTAGGACAAGAGTTCCTAACTTGTTTGTTTGTCATGGTCAGTCTGGCAAAGCCTACGGACCCCTTCCTGGAATAATGTTTTTAAAGGTATGAAATTAAAAAAACAAGATCATAAAGGAAGCCAATTATAATGAAATATAGTTTCCAACATATTTTAAAAATCAAAGTCATAGACTCTAGGTTAAGAATTCAGGATATGAGGTTTAAAAAGTAAAACAAACATAAATGAATTCAATAATAGAGATTTTTGGAGAATTTTATGTCACTCTCCAAGTTAACCAGAAACAAGAGATATGAAACACACCTGAGGTAAGCAGTATAAAAGCACCCTCTAATCTCACTGGGGGAGACTCTCTGAAAGGAGAGGGAGAACAGGAACAGGGTAGGGAAGAGATTGTTTGGGGCATAACTGTCAGCTTACCATCTATCTAGCGGAGTTCAATATTGGCTAATTATTCTTGCTAATTGATAACTGAACTCCATTGTTGTTATACTGCCGATATACTGATATACAAAATATACTTTGTTCCAGGCAGGGCATCAAAACAGAGGGTGCTGACAGTATTCAAAGTCCTGATGGCCTCACCCTAGTTACACATCTTTTGGGGACTATCAAGAATGCTGCACAAGCATGTTTGAGGGTCAGTGGGAGAAAAGTAAAAAAAATGTGTTCCCTAGAAATACCATTGATTCTAAACTCATAGCATTAATGCTAACCAGTCATGTCTGGGTCAGAGCGAAGTGATGGAGTCTTTATTATTTCATTATTCATAATTATTCAGTATATGATGTAACTTTAGAAGAAGAAGCATCATAGCGTAATGGATAGAGAGCTGTTCTGGGAACTGGAAAGTCCTGGAATCTAGTCCCTCTGCTGATGCTTTCTGAGGGCGATCCTGGGTAAGGCAGTTAACTTCTCAATGTCCCAGGGAGCTCTCCAAGGATATAAATTGCCGAACAGTTGCTTTTGTGTATTGGTAGAGGAGGATTCCTCACCATGATGAGTTCCTTACAACAAAGAAATCACGGATATGGGAAAAAGGAAAAAGAAAATGACAATAAAGCAACCAGTAGAGTGTTTAAAGCACTATTATATTAATGACTGTGGACATTTTTTTCAAGTAGGAAGGGACTTGTCAATATGTTACCTGGAGCTGGTTACTCAGTAATCCATTCCGTTTGCTCTGCATATAAGCATTGGCGCTTCCACTCTTGGCTGCCCGGATTCTTGCAAGCCTTGCTTTCTATATCAAAAGATAAGAAAAGAAAAATGTCTTTTTGCCAGGTCCAGATTGTTGACAAATCAGCTAAAACACATTTCAACTAAACCAAATGAATTAGTATTGCTTTTTTGGAAAGCATTCTAGCTTTTCCTATATAACACTTGAAAATATGATTCTACCCTACTCATATAGCCATGACTTCATCAGTATAGGCAACTCTTCCAATAATGTAACTTTAATACATGAAAAATATGGGGGAAAATGTACAAGATTATTTGGGGTATCAAAGTTTCAGCTTTTTAATAGGGAATACTCTCTGCAGAAGATTTACCTGAGTATAAATATACCCATAAGAACTGGCATTCTTTAAAAGTCTATTATAATATTCTAATTGAATGGTTATTTTTTTTTCTATTCTGTTGAATTCTCTTCCTATGTTATTGTTTCTGACACAGATTGTAGTAGTCCACTAAAAACAACAACAACAACAAATGAACTAACTATTTTTAGCTCTGAGGGCCTTGTCTTTCATCAACCAATAATGCCCCACAGAACTATGCCCTCTCTCTCCGGTATCTGTCTTTTCTCCCAACTCCTCTCTGAAACCACTCATAATTGAACCTTCTTTGCCTGGAAGACTTGTAGCTTTCTGGTTGATTGGTGCCTTCTTGCCTATCACCTCAGAATTACAGATCTAATTGAATCTGTTGTGGGATACTTTCTCTTCCTATAAAATACCTAAAATTGGTCTGATCATATCAATGAGCTGCCCTGAAGAATGAAAGGACTTGTGGGCCCTGGAGTTCTAGCTAAATCATCATGTCCCAGAAGCATCCTGTCTCAAGACCACTATGGACTTCCTCCTCCTGCCATGGTCTGAAGATCTCTATTCCTTAAGATTCCTAGAAATACCTCTGGTGGAACATCTCCCTGTCCCACTATGGAGGTGTCATTCTGGTCCCAGCATGGGGAAATGATAGGCAGGCATAATTCACCAATCAACTAATAAATAAACAAAATTTTCTTAAGTGCCTATTGTGTTCTACATGTGCTAGGTACTGGCAATAAAGACAAGAATAAAACAATCAAGGAGTTATCTAGGGAGAAAAAGTATAGATTATAAAAATAGATTCAAAATAGATACAAAATATTTTTTGGGGGAAACAAGCATCTATCTAATAGGATCAGGAAAACCCTGGTATAGAAGGAGTGCATTACAAATATGGGGGGTCAGCCTGTAAAAAGGCACAAAGACAAGGGATGGAGTATCATGTGTAAAAGTATCAGATGTTGCTCTACTTTTTTTTACAGGGGGAGAAGCTGCAGCCCCAGAATCCTTCCCTTGTTGCATCATCCTCCCTCCTGTCTCTCTGGGTGACTCCAGTTAAACTAGAGTAACTTTCACTTAAATATTCAAATAGAAGGGCCCATTAATGTCAGCACTAATTGCCCCATCTAATTCTTATATGAAGCCTTTTAAATCCTAACACTGGACCCCCCAAAAATACAATCATATCAGAGAAAAAAATCAATATTGCGGTGCATATATTTTTGCTTATTTCACTGACAATATCTCACTGAAAATGATGAGCATACCAGTGATCCAGGAATGACAATCATCAGTTTAAAAACCCAGCCATTTAAAGTTATATGCACTATCAAGTAGGGGCCACAAAGACACTAGTGGTTTTTTATACCAAAGAGATGTTGATCTATACTCACTCCTGGCCAGAAAGAGGTGTATCCCTGCCCATTCTCTAGTTAAACTGGTTATACCAGACTACCAAACAGTATACTTCATTTCCTTTTCACTTGCTTTTATGGATTATCTACCTGCTGTAGCTATGAACATTGACCAATGTAACTTGGTAAGTGTCAGATTCAGGAGTCATTTTGTGCTATTATAGAGACACCCTATGATAGGGTAATAACTCATAATCTTTCATCACAGGAAGGGACATGTTCATTTAGGAGGTCAATCACATCTAGATTGATTAATTCTGGGGATCAAATTCAAGAAGCAAGACATTTTTCTTGTACTATATTGGATTAATTTTGTGTGTGTGTGTGTGTGTGTGTGTGTGTGTGTGTGTGTGAAGATCAAAACAAACCTACAAAGAGAAGTTCTGTGCATTTTACTTAGAGAGGTTTGCATAGAGAACTGCTTTTTTTTTTTCAGAGAAAGAGGGAGGGAATATAGCATCTTAGACAGTGGGCTAGTCAGGAAAACATGAATTCAAATTCTGCCTCTGATACTCACTAGCTGTATGAATGTGGGCAATTAATTGTATAAGTCTTTGTTTTATCCTCTGCAAAGGGAGATAAGGTAATAGTGAGGCTCAACAGAGGTAACACATTCAAATAACTTTAAAAACCTAAAAGCATTATATATATGCAAAATCATTTTTTAGTTCTGGGAGAACTTAGAGCTGCCATTGGAATAACTAAAGCAACAAGAAGAAGCTATATACACACTAGACATTAAAAGGGAGCCAGTTTGATGCATCCAAAGAGTTCTGGATTTGAAATCAGAGGCTTAAAATTCAGCCTCTGTCTTTGTCTGTGGCAAGCTGACAAATTTTTTCCTGGGCCTCAGTTTCCAGACCTGTAAAATGAAGGGTATGGAATAAGGCATCTCTAAGGTCATTTTCAGTTTTGAATCTATGATCCCATGAATGCATGGTGCCAGCTTATGGAAGCAAGATTTCTAGACAGTACTGTATTAGTGATGATACTATCAGTGTGATAGGAACTCTGTACTTCAAATGAGGAGTAAAAGTGTTTGGACAAAATGTTTTGGACAAGAATTTCCCTTTAACTTTCGCTTCCCCAACCTCAGACTAAATACCACATTAGCCAGTACTCTCATTACCATGGTGCTGGAATGCTTTCACTTTGTCTTCTTCCTTATTTTTCAAAGACTCACTTTCGCAAAAGATATGACTATAGATTAAAAAGAACTATTAACTAAGCATGTTTTTTTTTTAGCAATGACATTTTATTACTTTCTATTTATTCTTCTCATGATCTTAGAAACTGTATAAGACTCACTATTTTTTCCTTCTGAAAATTGTTGACATTGGTCCAAATTTTCTTCATTTGTATTTACTAAGTATACCCTTTTAAAATTAATTTATTTATTTTTAGTTTACAACATTCACTTCCACAAGCTTTTGAGTTTTAAATTTTCTCTCCCTCCTTCCCTTCCCCCAGGATGGCATGCGATCTGATATAGGCTCTATATATACATTCATATTAAACATATTTTCACATTAGTCATGTTGTAACAAAGAATTAGAGTTGATGGAATGAACCTTGAGAAAGAAGAAACAAAACAAGAGAGAGAGAGAGAAACAGAGAGAGAGAGGGAGAGAGAGAGAGAGAGAGAGAGAGAGAGAGAGAGAGAGAGAGAGAGAGCGCAAATAGTATGCTTTGTATGCTTTGATCTGCATTCAGACTTCATAATTCTTTCTCTGGATGTGGATAGCATAAAATATATTATTTTAAAGCCTATCATTATTGAAAAAAAAAACCTAGATGACAGTAAGGGCAGGTAGGTTGGTGCAATGGATAAAGTGCTGGACCTCAAGTCAGGAAGCCTCATTTTTATGAGTTTAGATATGACCTCAGAGACTTCCTAGTTGTGTGACCCTCTGCAAGTCACTTAACCCTGTTTGCCTCAGTTGCCTCATCTATAAAATGAACCGGAGAAGGAAATGGCAAACCACTCCAGTATCTTTGCTAAGAAAACCCAAAAGGGGGTCATGAAGAGTCAGAGATAATTGAAAAATTACTGAAAAACAACAAAGATAATAAAAACAAAATGTTTTTGTTTAGTGGATGAACTGAAGTCTCAGATTCTTCAGCCATACCTCCATTAAACCAAGGCAAATAATAAATTACATAACTAAGAGGGCTAGCGTTTTGAAATAAACTACTTAAGAATGAATGAACAAACCCAGGTCTGGTAGCTTACACCTGCAATCCTTGCTCCTGGCCATGTGTGGTCCATGGATGGTGGGTGGAGATCCATGCTAAATCCAGCAAGTCCTCCAGGAGTGATAGGGAGGTGGTAAGAAAAGGTTAATCAGCCCAGGCTGGAAACAGAACAGGTCACAATTCCCACGGATATCAGTAAGGGACAGTTCTCTACATAGCTATTATACTTCTAGTAAAGAAAGATAGGGAGACTGAAGTGTAAAGAAAAAAAAATCAATTAAATACCTGTTTTGTTCCAGGCACTCTAGTAGGTTCTGGAGATTCAAAGTGAAAACCAAAATAGTGGATGCCCTCTAGAAGCTTATATTCTACTTACATATAAATTTAATTGGTAGAGAGACAGACTTGGACTGGAAATTCATTCCTAAAGTTAATCTGATCACATGAGGTACTATTACTTTCTGTAGCCCCCATAGCAATTATATTAATCTATGCTGTGATTACTTTTAAAATTCTTTGGTTCTCTCTCTCTGACACTCTGTGCCTGTGTCTGTTTCTGTCTCTTTTTCTCTTTTAGTCTCTTAGCACTTAGTAGCAGCACTGGGAAACAATGCTTCCCTATATTAATGAGGCAAATACCTTGACCCAAAGTACTGCCCAATATAGGAAAATTAAATATATTAATCATAAAGATAAGTCCATGCATTTGAAAGTAATCACTATCATAGGACTAGTTAAAGACACAAAAGGAAAAGTACCAGTTGTTTTTATAAGAGAATAGCCATTTGAACTAGCTATGAATATTTTTTTTTAAAAATGAACTATACTAATTTAGACCCATAACTCCCCCCCCCCCCCCGCCTTGTTCCTCCACATATGACTATAGTACTGTATTAGGTTTTAATAGGCTTTGTAGAATACCTTATCCTATGGCTAATGAAGGCTAGCTACCTTTTACATGCAAAAACTTACGCCTTTTGGTCCAACTTGTAACTGAAGGAAATTATTTCACAAAAATACTAAATAAATTCACTAAATCCCAGCCCTACTTAGGCATCTAATTTTGGTAGCATGGATTGTGCAGATTAAAAGAAAATCAACCACTGGTTCATGTTCAAACTTAACTATTTCTGAAGTTTTTACTATGTGCAAGGCAAGCAGCTGCATATGTAGTGAATGATAGGCTGGTTTATTTATTTATTTCTTCTTCTTCTTATTATTATTATTATTTTTGCTTTTTGGAGGGCAGTTGGGGTTAAGTAACTTGCCCAAGGTTACATGGCTAGGTTTTTGTTTGTGTGTTCATTAAGTGTCTGAGGTCAGATCCGAACTCAGGTCCTTCTGACTCCAGGGCTGATGGTCTACTCACTGTGCCACCTAGCTGCCCCCAAGGCTTGTATATTTAAAGGTTGAAAAAATTTTTAGAGATCACTTTGTCCAGCCATCTAATTTTATAGATGAGGAAACTGAGACCAGAGAGGCTAGAACATTTTCCCAATGATATACAAGTAAGAGAAAGGTTTTGCCTTGAAATCAGGGAGAACAGGTTTCAAGCCCTGCTGCTGTGAACATGGGCAATTTCACCTTTAACTGCTGAAGGTAACTGTCTAAGACTCTGAGTTTGAGAGGAGTTGCTGATCTGCATTAGTGAAAATAAGTTCTACTGTAGGAATTACCACACTGATGAAATTGCCGGATGGAAATGCCTCATAAGTCCTTGCCAAATGTAAAGGGCATTGTGCCAGCTGCTGAGGATAGGACACAGAAGTGCACAAAAATGAAAGAATCTCTGCCTTCAAGGAGATGAGATTTTACTGGGAGAATATATCATATCCATAGATAAGGAAATACAAGGTAATCAGAGGAGAGGTAAAACACTAATACTTGTGAGGACTAGGTGAGGCTTCCTCCTCTAGGAGGCGACAAACCTGAGCCTTGGGATAGACAAAGGTGTTCTGAGCCACAGAGAAAGTGTACAAATGGCTATGCAAAGTTACTAGGGCAGAAGAGGGAATGTTGAGCTGAGGGAAGTGTCCTTTTGGGAACTAGATGGTAGACTGCATGAAGGGAAATAAGAGAGCACATTATATAGGTTAAAGACTGAACACAGAGTCAGAAATGCCTGTGTTGAAATCCTACTTCAGATACCTATTAGCAGTATAAACCATGAGCAAGGTATAATCTTTATGAATCTGTTTCCTATCTGTAAAATGGGAATACTAATTTTAGAATATATAGTAACTGTGAGGCTCAAACGAGATAATGTAGGTAAAAAGCTCTGCAAACTTTAAGGTCCTTTATTAAGTTACTACTATTAATGTTGAGTTGCTTCAGTCCTGTCTGACTCTTTGTGACCCCATTTGGGGTTTTCTTGGCAGAGATACTGGAGTGGTTTGCCATTTCCTTCTCCAGCTCATTTTGCAGATGAGGAACTGAGGCAAACGTGGTTAAGTAACTTGCCAGGGTCACATAGCTAATAAGTGTCTGAGATCAGATTTGAATTCAGGTCTTCCTGACTCCAGGCCTGGCTCTCTATCCACTATACCACCTGGCTGCCTCCTTAAGTGCTATATCCAATTATTAATATTATTAATATGAATATGATTGGAGAGATAGGTTGAAATTAGATTGTGGAAGCCTGAAAATTGCAAAATAAAGTGTTTGCTTTTTATCTGGGAGGCAATTGGGAACTACTGAAGGGTTCTGAACAAGAAAATGTCTTAGGAAGACTTCCCTATTAATGCTGGAGGCACCATCATCCTCCCAGTGACTCACACTCACAACCCAAGCCTCATCCTTAATTCTCCAATCTCTCCTTCACCTCCTTATCCAATTAGTTACCAAGTCTTATCAAATGCACTTTCACAAAATCCCTAGTCTACTTCCTGTTCTCTCATTGGACTTCACCACCACAAGCAGACTGACTGTTGAGTCATTTCATTTGTGTCCAATTCTGTGATCCCATTTGGGGTTTTCTTGGCAAAGATACTGGAGTGGTTTGCCATTTCTTTCTGTAGCTCATTTGACAGATGAGGAAACTGAGGCAAACAGAGTAAAATGACTTGCTTTAGGCCCTTATCACTTCATACCTACACTATCAACAATAACTTGCTTGTTGGCCTTTCTGCCTCAAGTCTTTCCTCACTCCAGTCCATCCTTCACTCTATTAATGTGATTTTGCTAAAAACCATAGGTCTGACTATGTCAACCTCCTACTCAATAACATCCAGTGTTTCCCTGTTGCCTCTACTATAAAATGTAAAATCCTCTGTCTTTTAAAGTCCTTTATAACCTGGCCTCTTACTGCCTTTGCAATCTTCTTAAAATGTTACTTCCTCTACAGGTCAGTCCTCTTTTCCATTTTTCTCATCAGACACTCTGTCTCCTGATGCTAAAATCTTTCACTAGCAACTGTTCTCCACACCTGGAAAGCAGTCTCTCCTCACCTTTGCCTCCTGGTTTTCTGGGCTTCCTTCAAGGCTCAGATAAAATTCCACTTTCTATAAGTAGCCTTTCCTAGTCCTCCCTAATGTTATTGCCTCCCTTTGAGATTATCTCCAATGTAGCCTGTATATAACTTGTTTGCACAGTTATTTGCATGTTGTGCCTCTTCCTTCCTTTCCCCCCAGGAGATGGTAAGCTCCTTGAGGGCAGGGTCTCTTTTTGCCAAAAGACCAAAAACAACGAGACCCAGGGAGTTATTGAAGCAGCATAAATGAGAGTTCATTAGGCCTTTGAAGAGGTGTAATGGTCCTGGGAGTGAAGAGGAGGAAGATTCAGGAACCTCTAGCTAGAGTGGAGAAGACTCAACACCTGGCTGAATACAAGGGGTGAGGGAGAAAGAAGAATCAAGGACAACTCCAAGATTATAAACCCAGGTGATTGAAGTGGGAAAAGTGGTTCGTGAATAATAACTGAAGTTGAAAGTCAATGTTTGCCCCAGTTGAATGTAGGCTCCCTGAGAGCAGGTGTGGTAGCATTTTAAAATCCATGCATCCCTGGTTCCTAACACAATGCCTCACACACAGTAGGACAAGTAGTAAATTTTCATTGAAGGGAAATCAATGTTTTCCTTTGGCATCTTAGCATTGCACCTAATAAATAACTATTGACTGACCAATGATTGGCATCTCGCTTCCTCATAAATTCAGTTTCCAATATTTTGTGTGGAAAATGTTTTTTGTGGCATGAAGCCATCTCCTGGATATCTATATGAGATCTCCATTACCATCCCTCCTGTTCTTCGTGGGACATGGACAAGAAGGAAAAGGTAGAATGCAGGGAACATGCTAGATAGTTAGCCTACAAAGTACTGTTTATACCAGGGCATCTGTCTTAGTTCTAAAGAAAGCAATAGTTTATATCTAGAAGCAAATGGAAGAGGCAACTGGAGAGGGCCCATGAGCATAGTATGCAAAGGACATGATTAGCGTTGATCCTAGTCTTGACCTCCAGGTCATCTTTTGTGGATGGTGACAGAGAGGTGGAACAGTTCTGTTTAAAATCTTTCGAGGGGAAGGGGTTAGTTCTGAATGTTCTAACACTGTAGTTGAATGGAGAGGTTGAAATTATCTGAGGTAATTCAATCAAGGAGCTATTGAGAAGGCAAGTGCTTCTGAAAGAGTAATTCCCTCAAGTGTATTTCACCCTACTAAATGAGGAATGTGGGAGATTACTGAACCATTTTATTGCCTAAGTCCCAATATGTTTTCATTGCCATTGAACAATAAAAGTGTCCAGGGACAGGCTTATAAGTAAGCAGAGTAGGAAAATACTCTGGTGTTACTGGAGAAATGCCAGGAAGAATTTTAAACCTAAATCTCTTCCATTGCTGACTCTTTAAATTCTACCATTAGAAAGCCATTCCTTTGGGTTAAGGAATGTTTAAAAAATATCACTGTAGTAACATATTAAGCAATGCCAGCAACTAACTATTCATTGTGTATTAATTAGTTTAACACATCCTTTCCCCACTCTGTTGAACTCTCTATAGGATGTTATATAAATGGTAAGAATGAATAAAAGAAAGAATGGAGAGAAGGGTCTAGACAGCAGTGGTCAAGGCTGAGAGTATAGGTTGGTAAAATAGTGTGGAGGGCTCCTGGGAATCAGGAGTAGTGTGAATGCACTAGGTTCTGGGGAAAATGAGGAAGTATCAAAATGGGAACCAGAAGGAAGAGGAAGGAAGGTACCAAAAGCCACAGAATAATTCTCTCTCTCTCTCTCTCTCTCTATCTCACAATTTTATGACAGGCTGTCCTTGGAAGTTTCTAAAATATCTTAGTATGTCTAAAGAGGAACAAACCTTTATTCAATTAATCAATAAGCATTTATTCAGTGCCTACTATATTCCCAGCATTGTGTAAGAGATGGGGGATACAAAAAGAGGAGGGTGATATGATCAGACTTGTACTTTAGGAAAATCACTTTAGTAACTGATTGGAGGATGGCTTAGAGTAGAGTAAGCCAATTGAGAGAGGCAGACAAGTCGGCTGGCTAGTCTAGGCATGAGTGGTACTAGAGTGTGTGATAGAGTACTAGAGTGGTGATAGTGTCAGAAAAGGAGGTATATTTGAGAAATATTGCGAAGATGAAATTGAAAGGCCTTGGCAACCAATTGGATATTGGGGTGGGAGTGAGAGAGAGTGGGGGATCTGGGATGACTCCTAAGTTGTGAGCCTGAGAGACTTAGAGGATGGTGTTGCCCTCTAACATTATAGGGAAGGTAGGAAGAGGAGAGGGTTTAGGAGGAAATAAAATTAGTTTTGCTTTGGACATGCTGAGTTTAAGAGTTCAAGATGTTTGAAAGGCAGTTGGAAATGTGAGGTTGGAGGTCAGCAGATTTTGGCAGGGTAGGTAGATTTGAGAATCATCAGCATAGAGATGGTAATTGAATCTTTGGGAGCTAATGAGATGACCAATCAAAGTTGTATAGAGGGAGAAGAGAAGAGGGCCCAGGACAGAACCCTGAGGGACACCTCTAGTTAGAGGGTATGATATAGATGAGGAGCCAGAAAAAAAAGAGCCTTGAGGAAAAGCAATATGATAAGTAGGAGAGGAACTAGGAGAGGGTTGTGTCCTGGAAACCTAGAAAGAAGAGCATTTCTGTAATGGAAATGCAAATTTAAAGATCTTCCCTGCCCCTAGGTTAAGTGGTGGGAGGCTTGTTTTTCAGAAAAACCCACACCCTGATACTTTTTTGATTGGGCAGTGGGTCAAGAAGGTTGTTACATTCTTTGAGCCAGGAGAAGGCTTTATAAACCCTGATGGGAGGCTTTGCTTTGGGGTTCCCTTTGAGAAGTGTTCTGTGATTTGACCAGATGAGACTCTGGGCAGCCTTTGAAAGCTCCTTCCCCTCCCCTCCTCCCCCCCCTCTGCCCCCAGCTTTGAAAACCCAGATGTTGATGCTTCCCTCTCTGGTAACTGTGATTTTGGTATTGATAATGGTTGGACAGTTTGGAAGCCTGTCTGTTTGATCTTAAGTTTGGGGTGCTGACCTTTTCCCCCTGAACTAGGTAATATATGTTTGTTTGATTAAAGTGAGCTTGTTAACTGATTCTGAGTTGTTTTCTTTACAAAAGGAGATCTAAGAACCTGTGTTGGCAGTCACCTGGGGAAGTTGGGGTGCTTGCTGCTACAAAATCAAAGATGAAAGGGTAATCATTTGTGTTAAAAGTTGCTAAGAGGATGAGAATTGAGAAAAGGTCATTGTATTTGGTAATTAGTATCTTTAAATACTAATGAGAAAGCAGTTTCAATGGAATGATAGGTTGGAAGCCAGATTATAAGGGGTTAAAGAGAGAGGAAACAAAGTGGAGGCCCCAATTATACATAGCCTTTTTAAAAAAGAGTTTAGCTACAAACAACAGAAGAGATATAAGATGATAGGAGGGATAGAATAATCAAGTGAGGGTCTTTTTAGGATGTGGGAGACATGCATGTTTGTAGACAGTAGGAAATGAACAGGTACACTGGAACAAAATGAAAGTCAGTGAAAGATTGGGGATGACAGGACAATATGTTGGAAAAGATGGGATAGAAAGGGATTACTTGAACAAGTAATAAGGAGTAAGCCCACTTCATTATATGAGACAGGGGTAAAGGAAGAGATTATGGTACAGGCATCTGAATCATAAGAGATAAGGGAGAGAGGAGAAGACACAGCTCATGGTGAATGGCTTCAAATTTTTCTCTAAAATATGAGGTTAGATTCTCAGCTGAGAAAATGGGGGAAGATGGAGCTATGGGAGATTGAGAAGAGATGGAAAAGTTTGAAAGAGTTCCTCTGGAGAGTGGGATAGTGAGGTGGTAAAGGAGGTATATAGTAAGATTTCCTAGCAGCAGTGAGGGCCCAGTTGAGGTTGTACAATATAAATTTGTAGTGGAGCTAGTTAGAATGGTGGCATGATTTTCTCCATCTTCATTCAGCAGCATATGTGTAAAAGCAAAAGTAATGAGTAGTGGGAGTCCAAGGTTAAGGGTAGTCTGGGCACAACTGGTGATCTGATAAGGGGACTAGGGATTCAAGAGAGGAGGACTGTAGGGTTGAACTGGTTCACCAATGGGTCGAGATGGGGAAAAGAGGAGAGAGTGGTTAGTTCAGAGGAGATGACCTGAGAGAGAATTGAGGGATTAAGGAAGTGGAAGTCATGGTGAGGATGAAAAGCAGGGCTTTGCTAGGAAAGAGACGCAGAGTTGATAAGCCAATAGATTATGGTCAGTTAAGGGGCAGAATTCTTGAACATAGAAGTGGTACATTTGTGGGCGATGGCAAAATCAAGTGTATGTTCATATTTGTATGTAGTTGAGGCTCATGGGAAGTGAGTAGGTATGGTAAATTAGTGGTTAGTATGTTTGAGGGAGAGTCACTATGCGTGCTGAAATTCTCTACTATTTAGGGCAGGACTTGAAGAGGAAAGAAAAATTCTAAGATAGGTACCAAACTCATCAAGGAAGGCAGGGGAATGATCTAGGGGTCTGTAGATAACTACTAGGATTTTAAGTGGATTGTAGATATGAATAACATAAACAAACCTCAAAGGAAGAGATGTTACTGAGTGAAGGAGGGAGGAGAGAACCTGAAAGTGGCAACAGGAAGCAAAGAGTATCCAACTCCGCCCCTACTGAAACTGGACGAGTGAGCTGAGGAGAATGGGTAGCCAGGGAAGCTGGGTCATCAGGGTGGGAAGAGGCAAGTTTCAGTAACAGCTAGTAGTAATAGGTCATGAGTGACCATTAATATTAATATTTGTTTATAGTACTAAACCTTGAAAAGATTATTTAAAAGAAGATTAGCCACAAATATTTTTCATTTTCCACTTTTCAAATAATCATTAATGGGCTATTAAAAAACAACAAAAACTTGTTATACTTTCCTTCCAAGTCAGCAATCTGAGAACTTTGCCTCAGGCAATGTTTGATTCACTAATGAATGGCAAAAGACAGATGGAAAAATGAACAGATCATCTGTCCCACAGTAAAGATTCACCTTTAGTAGAATGATAACATTGCAAATAGAACACCAGCAGATTACAAGTCTTAAATCTTTAGAGTTTGACCATAAACTTTAAACTAAAAGATTGTGTTGAAAGTTGTGTAAACCTCATAGTCTTTAGACTATGAAATAAGAATGAAAAGGCAATATTTTGTTTGCTATTACTCTAAACATCTAGAAATATTTAGAATAATTTCTTAGAAAATCTCTAGAGTAGGAAGGGTTTTTTCAGTTATTTTTGTGTTCTGGACCTTTTTGGTAGTCCAGTGAATTCTCAGAATTATATTTTAAGTGTAAACAATAAAATACATAGAATTACAAAGGAAATGAATTATAATGAAATAGTTACCATAATATTTTAATGCAACTTCATAGATTTTAGGATAAGATCCTCTACTCTAAAGGCTCAAGATTCCATAGAAATATTGTCTTAGAAGACCTCCCAGAAGTCTTTCAATCTTAGGCTGTTTCTATAGGATGATTTTGTTAATTTTTATAGAAACCACGTGGTTTTATATGTGGTATGATTTCTGACAGCAAGGAGCAGGATGCCTGCCTTAAAATATCAGTCCTTCCTCCTGTCATCAGACATCTATAATTTTATTGTTTTGATTTCTGAAAGTCTTTTGTTTCTCTGCTTCCTCATTGCCTACTCATTACTCAATTCTTTGCAATGTGCCTTTTGTTCTTATTCTTCTGCTGAATCTATTTCTCTTTCCTCTTCCTCCTCCCCCTGCTCCCAAGGTTATTAATGATTTTCTTTATGGAAGAATCAAGAATCTTGTCCTCTTCCTTCCTGACATGTGCATCATTTGAAACTGTTGATGCCTTCTTTTCTGACTTGGCTTCTATGACCATGTATTATTGTGGTTTTCCTATGACTTTTCTGACTGTGCTTTCTCTTTCTTCCTTTCCTGGACTCCTCATTAATCTTTGCTTCTCACTTGTTGGTGTTCTTCAAGATTCTTTCCTTAGTCACCTTTCTCAACCACTCTATATGAAAGTGATATATCTGGTTCTCAAATTCCTTGTGAACTTTGTCTTAACCATTTTTGTGCCCTTGTGACATTCTCTTCATATGATAGATACTTGTGCACTATCTCCCTCCTCTATTTTATCCTAAATTCTTTGAGAATGTGGATTGTGCTTTCTTTATCATTTCTATCTTTATATCTCTGTTCTCTCTATTTCTACCATTATATATTACTATACAGTTCTTAATAAATGACTGTTAAATTCAATTAACTCAATTCTTAAGTCTACCAAAATGAAAATAAATACCCTGATAACGATCTTGTCTAAGCCCTTAACAACTAACAATTTATCTGTCAGCTAACACCCTATTGGGAATTAGTAGCAAGGGGTAGGCAATTTTAGAGGGAGGAAATAGGCCACTGACAAAGGAATTGTGAAGATATTAAGAATTTCAACTTCTCAATTTTACTTACTGGAAGTAAAACTATATTCTAGATTACTAATGTAAACCCTCTTGATTTTGCAAATGAAAATACTGAAACCAAAGAGATTAAGTGACTTTCCAAGGTGATAGATGGTGTAAATATCAGAACTGGGGCTCAAACCCAGATCTTCTGCTATTAAAATTGATTCCTTTTTCCATCAGACCCCACAACCTCCCTAAAATTACTAGCTCTGATTTTTTTCCCCCTGAATCAACCAGGTGTTGAACATTTAGCGCAGTGCCTGACAAATAGTAGGTACATAGTAAATGTTTATTGGATTGGACTGTCTTCCTGCATTAAGGAGTTATTTTGGTATCACATTATTCATCCTTTGTTTTCAAAGAGAAGCAATGGCATCACGATGGTGGGGTAAAAGAGTGGGTGATGGATGATGTCTTGACTTGCACGTGAATTGTATTTAAGTCCTTAGCCTCACTCTCTCTTCCAGAGTCATCAGAGTTCAGTGGCAGGACGAAAGGCAAGATGGCTGGCAATGGCTCAGGATGCAGTGAATGACCTTGATATCTTCAAAGTCTGACCAAGTTCTAAGTACTCCACAGTGGCTGCTTCAATGTCCTCATGGCCAATGGAATAAATCATTCTCATCCACGCAGGGGAAGTCTTCATATACCTGGGGTAGATATCCTCCAACTCACTGACAGGTCTGAGGCCCGTCAGTTATCTTCAACCTCATTTAGTTCATCTGCCAAGATGTTTTTACCAGGATGTGGCTGCTGTGTGTGCTACAGCTTTTTGCAGCTACAGGTGAGAATTGGGTGACAGATGGATACCAAAGGTGGATAAACAGCCCTGAAAAGGGTGTATGGAATGTTAAGGGTCAGCAGATTTTGGCAGGGTAGGTAGATTCGAGAATCATCAGCATAGAGATGGTAATTGAATCTTTGGGAGCTAATGAGATGACCAATCAAAGTTGTATAGAGGGAGAAGAGAAGAGGGCCCAGGACAGAACCCCGAGGGACACCTCTAGTTAGAGGGTATGATATAGATGAGGAGCCAGAAAAAAAAGAGCCTTGAGGAAAAGCAATATGATAAGTAGGAGAGGAACTAGGAGAGGGTTGTGTCCTGGAAACCTAGAAAGAAGGGCATATCTGTAATGGAATGTTAAGGGAGGACTTACACCTTTGGTGTGATTGCTATTTAGACTTAAGGGTCTTTACTGAAAAGAAATCAACCAAGTCTCTTGGTAACAGCCTATTGTCTCTCTGTTGTTCTTCTCCTCAACTATCATATTCAGGTTATTGGTCACAGAGTATTTACTGGTCATATTACATTAGGTTATTACATTTATTAAAAAATTTCTCCAGCAGTCATGATACACAAAATTCATTGCATTAAGAGTCTGTTGTACTGAAACACAGAACATGACAGATATTTTAAATTTACCAATCTTCTTTTCTAGATGTAAGGAACAGATCTTTTTCAATGTAGTTGTCTTCTAGGACAACTGATTGATTTATTTTTGCATACTTAACTTTTTTTTTTAAACAAAAAGGACATTGAAAATAGTCCTGTGTATTTAACAATGAAAGAGCTAATGTTTCTTGCTTTTCTGTATTGATTTCCATTTGTTGCAGATAATAGAGTTTAGAGAAGTGGAGATTATTTTAAGGATAGTCCCAGTTAGAAAACAGATCTATGTTCTTAGTACTTTCTTTCCTTATAGTATTCAACTAGGCAGCTTTTATTTATATTTAAGGTAGAATTTCTAAAACCAAGAACAAGGGGTAGGTGGGGGCTCTCTACTTATAATTTTTATAAGTTTTTTGCACCTTGAAGTAAAGAGCAAGTTTTATACATTCAGCTTAGTTGGACTATGGACTATGTTTTATCACATGGAAAATTTTGTTAATTTCCCAGTCTTGAGTATTTATCAAGAATTGAGGCTTGTATAATGTGATTCATCATCAACTTGAAGGAGAATTCTCTTTTACAGCTGAGCAATGACCCCTCTCCTCATCCTCATTTGTCAATGAGAAGCAGTATTGATGAAGTATGAAGGATGTTCTTTGACCAAATCGAATAAAGCTTAGATATCTTAATAATAGTGATACATATTTTATGGATAAAGACATTCCATTCATTAAAGGAGTCGCTTTGGAAAGCTATAAACTTATTCCATTGATCAAAGCAGCTTTGGAACGAATCTTTAATATTACTGTCAAATCTGTTGAACCACACAAGAAAATCTGTCTTCTTATTTTGTAGTTACATCTGTTTTTGACCCCAAATGATATTACTCACATTAGTCAGCCTCATTTCATTCACTGGATTTGGCTTTGAATATGTTTTAGCTGACTACAAAATGATTTGAGTAATGGAAACATTACTGTAATAAGGAGATGGTTTTCCAAGGTGTCTACTGTAATAGGAAAACAACAACCCATCTTGCTGCAGAGATATAAGAACAAAGAAATGGGGGATTTGCAATTTGGAATATATTGGTAGTATTTTCACTCTTTTGGCAACTTAGATAACCATATAACTGAGTATATCATCTTGTTAGTAAGAATAATTCAAATAACAATTCATCATAATACAAATTTATCAGATGGTACACTTCTTTTCCTAGAGGAAACATCATCCTCATTTTCACCTTATCCTTATCCCCCTAACCCTCCAGGAATGGTCTTCCTAGCAATGCCTTTATGATGTCTTAGGGTCTTTGCTCATGGGGAGCAATGTCCCAGGGTTTCTGTCTTCTTTCCTCTAAGAGAGGCTTGTGTCCCAGGGTCTCTCTTCACTTTTTTCCATTGAATTTTTCTTAACAAAGACTCATTTGAGGTTATTGACAGGCTGATAAGATCACAGAATCATAGATTTAGAGCTGGAAGGAGCCTTAGAGTTAATCTAGTCTCATCCCCTAATTTTATGGGTGAGGCCCAGGGAGCTGATGACAAGGTCACATGAATAGTAAGCATCGGAGGTGAGATTGGGGCCCAGGTCCTCTGACTCAAGAACCAGTGCTCCTTCCACTATACCACACATCATGCTATTTAACCTGGTGACTTATTGCGAAATTTCCTCTGGTTGCCAGAATTCCTCTGGTTGCCAAAAAGGTATGGTTCTGTTTTTATATGTAAATTGACATGTATTTCTTTATAAAGAATCTAATGCTCACAACTTTTTTTATGCTCTGGGACCCCATTACAAAGAAGATGATTACCTTGAGACTGCATGTTAAATGGAATGAGCAGCCCTGCCCATTGTCTATGGAGTCTAGGAACCACAGAGAAATTATTTCCCTTTTAATCATTAAAAAGAAACCTTTCTAATGATTAAAAGGGAATAATTACATTACAAACATGTTTTAATGTTTTCTATAGGGGTTTTCCACTGAGATATTTATTGCACTTCATCTTCTGTTTTACAAAAGATCCTATGTGTTTACTTTTAGTTCCCTTCTTGTTCCCACAAATGAACTTAGGGTTTTTTAGGAATACCAGGAAAGGGTGAGGGGAAGAGAGATATAGGTCTTACAACCTTAAGAGGAAAGAGCATGGGCAATAATTTAATATTTCATTTATAAACCATGAAAAGTAAAAAAAATGATATAAACTGATGTTGAATCAATAACTTTAAGATGATGATAACATTTCTGTTTATTGCCTTTCTGACAGGCCAGAAGATTGGCACAGTTTTTTAAGTGGATCTTTCATACTTCTTCTCCCAGACTACTTCAGCAATGCCAGATATCCAGAAGTAGCCCATTAATTCAGGGGCAGGAGAGAATTAAATTGTGTTTCATCTTATTCTTGTCCCATAAGTAGAGTTAACTTTTTGGTTATTGCCTTGTGTAGTTTTCAAATGATATATTAGGATTGTTATCTTTATACAAAATATGATTCTCTAAGCTGTAGCCTCTCTCCTCTCTGCATCAGTCATGGCACAATGTCTTGGGCATATTTCCATACCTTCCTGTAGGCTATTAACATTGTTCAAGGAGGGGAAAATGGGTTACTTCAAGTAATATTGCTATAAAGCAAACACAAATTATCCATTGTTGACGGGAGCTAAGAAGGATCTGCAATTAGCAACCAAGGTATACCTTGACAAATACAAGGAGATTGCCTTTCTGCAGGTGCAAAGCTAATCACTAGCCTTTTCATTTTGATGCAACATGGTGGAACATGATCAAGAGCTGTTTTTTTTAAAATTTGCTACATGGCACATTTACAATATTAAATCAGTAATAAAGTATGTTTAAGACCTTTGCACAAAGCTGGAGATAGTAATAACAGAACCCTGGAGTAAGAAGGAAACTTCTAATACATCCAATCCAGCTGACTGATCATGAATCATTTTTACAACTTCCTTGATATGTGGTCCTCTACTCTTTTAATATCTCCAGTTGTGGGAATTCACTACCTTATAAAACAAGCAATCTGTTCCACTTTTGGGTACATTTATAACTTTTAGGAAGTTATTCTTTATACCTAAATGCATTTTGCCTCCTTGTGACTTCTACCCATTAATCCTAGTTCTTCTCTCTTGAGTTAAGCAGAATGTCTTATAGTTTATCTTATATTCTGTACATAATTATTCATGCTGTCTCTTTGATGTAAGTTACTTGAGGGGAGGAAGTGTTTGTTTTTTAATTTTTACATACCCCTTGCCTACCACTGTGCCAGGGTACACAGTAGGTGATTAATAAATGCTTGTTTATTGATGGATTGATTCCATCTTTCATGTGACAGCCCTTCTGATATTTTAAGGTTGTGATTGTGCCTTCCCTACATGTTCTTTTCCAGGTTAAACTGTCATAGCTCCTTCAAATGAGCATCATATGACATAACTCTTAATTATTTCATATATGCATGAAGGGAAATATATCTGCATACCTTTTGTGCCCTCCGTTTATCAGCTCGTTGATTTTGGTGATAGATTCGACTGAAGTTGGAGACAATCACAGGAACAGGTAGGGCAATGACTAAGACACCACTCAGGGAGCAGATAGAACCAAAGATCTTTCCAGCGATGGTCTTTGGTACCATGTCCCCATACCTGAGAAAGAAAAAAAAGGGTATGTAATTTTAAAAATTGATACAAAGTTGCCTTTGAAACATCAGAAGAAATATTATAATGGTTAAAATTTGCTTTCTGCTGTTAGCCCAACATCTTTTCCATATGCATAGAATTTCAGAATTAAAAGGAACATTAGCATCTCAGACAAGTTTCCTCTTCATCCCCGCAAATATTATCCCATAGAATCAGAGCTATGAAGGGCCTTAAAAAGTCTAATCCAGCTTCCTTGTTTCAGTGACTTACTAAAAGTCAGAATATGACTTAGTGGCAGAGATGGCATAAGAAAACTGGTCTCCAGAATTCCAGACCATTGTTTTCTCAATTGTATCAGGTTTCTGCTGTTCTGTCACAACTCATGGCTTCATCAGAAACCATTTCTGATTTTTATTAATAGTCATAAAGTATGCAGATACAAATATCAACATTTGTATTACAAACATGCAAAAACTTACTTTCAATTTCTGAGATATCTTTGATTATAAAATACTCTAGGGAAAAAAGGAAAGGACAGTAGTAACTCTTTAATTATTACTTTATCAAGAAGATTAAAAAATTACTACAATTGGTATTTTACATTTTTGCTCTAAAAATTATAATGTAAATTATGTAAAATACTTCCATAATTGTTCTTTTCCAAATAGAATAGGTTACAAAATTCAGATGAGCTTTATAAACAAAAAGGTAGTAGCCGTGTCCCACATTGTATCTTATTTTCTTGGTCACAGAAAACTGTTAGATGGGAAAAATATACAAAATTGCCCTTCATTTTTTAGGACCCATTTTTACATCTATGGTAATGGTGGTAGACTATTGTAAAAGGGATAAGAATATGAAAATGATCATACAAACAGGCTATTAAAATGTATCAATTTAACCCTTGGTTGTCTTAAGGTGTAAGGCAGTTTGGTGGCCTACTAGAAAAATTGCTAGAGAGTTTGAATCTTGTTCCTGATACTAGCTATGTGACCCTAGACAAATTATTTAACTTTTGTGCCTCAGTTTCTTCATTTGCAAAATGAAGAAGTTGGGTTTGATGACCTCTAGGTTGTCTTCCAGGTGTGAGTCCATTATTGCTGCAAATTGACAAATTATTGAAGGACTTGGAACACGTTCATATTGATTTTTTTATGATAATTGTAACAAGGACAAGGAGGTTCAAGTGAATGGGAAAAATGCCTCCTAGGTTTTGAGAGGCAAATAATAGGCAATGGAAACATTACTGTAATAAGTAGATAGTTTTCCAAAGTGACTATTATGATAGGAAAACAACAACCCATTTTCCTGCAGAGATATAAGAACAAAAAAACAGGAGGTTTGCCGGTCAAGACATTATTTTACTTTTTTTTTTTCTTAAATGGAAGGGGTTGGACTAGAGGGCTTACTTACATAGGACCCTTTTAGTCCCAATATTCTCATATTCCCAAAGGCACCAGGAAATATTGCTTCATGAGATATTTGTTCTTCTTCCAAAATATCTCTCTCATCATGAGCATAGGGTATAGAATTAGAAACTGATACTTTAAAATATTTTTTGTGGGCAATGAAAAAATAGTAAGATGTTTTGAAAAACTTTGAAAAAATTCTACAAAGGAAATGGCTATTTACCTTGATGGCTAGTGACTTCAAGGCAAATGTTGGTATAGTGATAAATAGCAAAACTATAATGCTTTTTTTGCATTTTGCTTAGACATCAAGATATGGAAACAGAGGCTTAGAGTTGAATCAGAAGCCTCACAGCTGCACATCATAACAATTATCTTTTGGTCTAGAGCAGGGATGGGGAACCTGTGGCCTTCAGGCCTTTTGACCAAGTCCAAGTTTTACAGAACAAATCCTTTTATTAAGGGGATTTGTTCTGGGAAGCTTGGATTCAGTTAAAGGGCCACATCTCTAGATTCTAAAGCCTAAAAGTGTTGGATGTGGTAAGCATAAAAAGACATCATAAACTTGAAATTGATGTTACCTTAATAAACAGAAAAGAAAAAGCATATAGGAATTCCAGTCATTTGATCCATTGTGTATATGTACATTTAGTTGGATGCCAGGCTACTTGGATCAACAGTCAAAGTAAACACCAGATTGGAAGAAAGGCTGATGATGAGAAGAAAGCAGCTCCCGTTCAACCTGTACCTACTTTAATGGAGCTCTGATCCCATTGATGTAGCTACTTTCCCCACTAATATTGACCAAAGGAGTGTAGTGAGAATAACATATTTTAGATAACCTGAGAAATACATAAGAAAATAGATCTGGAACTGAAAGTACCTCAAAGGTCATCCTTTCCAGACCTCTCATTTATATGTAAGGAGACTCAAAGTCACATAGGTAAAAAGTGATAGAGGTGGGATTCCATAGTTATTACCAGAACACAAGAAAGGGTCTCCAGTTTGTTGGGTAGATCCTTTCTGGAGGATTTATGTAATGATGTGGTCAAGAATGAGGCAGAATGAGAAGGCATGAAGCCCTTGGGATTTTATATTCTTGAGCTGAAAGTTCACTGTAGACAGTGACTGCAGTCATGAAACTAAAATGTATTTACTCTTTGGAAGAAAAGCTATGACAAATCTGAATAGCATACTAAAAGGCAAAGACATCACCTTGCCAACAAAGATCCACACAGTGAAAGCTATCATTTTTTCAGTAGCAATATATGCCTGAGAGTTGGACTAAAAGGAAAGCTGAGCAGAGCAGAATTGGTGCTTTTGGATTGTGGTGCTGGAAAAGACTTTTGAGTGTCCCTTGGAGAGCAAAGAGATCAAATTAATCAATAATTAAAGCGATTATTTCAGGCTCTTTACTGAAAAGACAAATACTGAAACTGAAGTTTAAATAATTGGCCACATAATGAGAAGATAAGAATTATTGGAAAACAACCTGATGTAGGGAAAGATTGAAGGCAAAAGGAAAAGGGGATGGCAGAGGATAAGATGGGTAGGTAGTACCATGGAAACAATAAACATGAACTTAAACTTCAAGAGAGTTAGACATAACTGAACAACAAGGAGGACTTGGGACCTGCACAACTGAAGGAATAGAGGATTTGGACTTTTCAACTGTATCTTAATACATTCTCCAGGGAGTGATTTCAGTGTCAGCATTAGGCTCTGAGAACAAATAAGACATTGGAGAAAGGCAAGGGAAACATGAGGACACCAGAAAAAGGACTTCTAGGAGATGTTACCCAATCAGCACATGAGCTCTAAGCTTGGGCACATTTTCCTTTGGATTGTACATGTACTGGTGGGAGCATATGTCACAGATTTGGGGGAAACGTTTTGGACTAATTTTTACTTTATAATAATTACATATGCATGACTAATTGATATCAGCTAAGAATTATTGGGGAAAGTGCACCATCGGGGGCTTGTGAGGTAAAGCATTAGATCATTGTGTCCAGCCGCTCAGGGTTCCCATTAAAACCCTGAGGGTGAGATGTAATAACCACCACCTGGTAACTGATGTGCTAGTCTGAGTATGCACCGGACTGCAAGTCAATAATCTGGTACAATGTATTGTGGCCATAACGGTACTTGACATGACTCTCACTGAGGGCTGGTGCACTTTCATGGAGACACACACAACTAATATGTGAGCTGGGCAATGTGGGGACTGGGACACTGATAAAGAGTGTTAGAATATTCTTTTCTTCCTTTTATACATACTCTTGTTTTTTTTTTTTTTGGAGGGGGGAAGGCAGGGCCCAAGGTCTAGTAAGTGTTAAGTGTCTGAGGCTGGATTTGAACTCAGTTCCTCCTGATTCCAGGGCTGGTGCCTTATTCACTACACCACCTAGCTGCCCTCACATACCCTTGTTCTTAAATAATATTTTCTCCTTCTTAAAGGCAGTATTGATATTCATTTTAAAAATCTCATCTATTAACATATTGGTAGCTGGAGATGTGGGATGTTCAGTATGATTTACACTGGGCCTTGGATTTCCCTAGGAAAGAGACAGCTTGGTATGATGAAGAGAACCCTGGGTTTGGACCAGAGGCCTTGGGTTCAGATTTTCTTTCTGAGTTATTTGTGGGAAGTCATCTATCAATCTGAGCTTTAGTTTTGCATCTGTAAAATAAAGGATTGGATCAGAAGTATTCTAATTCTAAAGTATTCACTTTTAGCTCTAAATCTATGATATTATGACAGCTTTGGGTAGTGGCCATAGATGTTAGCTTGGGATCTAGCTAAGACAGTGCTTAGCACAGTGCCTGACACATAGTAGGCATTTAATAAATGTAATAAATAAATACTGATTGATTGATAGATTTAGTCACTGATGAGACAGGAGCCTGCTCAGGTGAAGGGTAGTAGGTAGGGCGTTTATTTATGCCATGGGGGTGGGGTCTTGCTTTTTTTTTTTTTTTTTAGTTTACATCATTCATTTCCACAAGATTTTGAGTTACAAATTTTCTCCCCATTTTCCCCTACCCACCACCCCAAAACAGCGATCCCACTGACTATCCCCTCCCCCAATCTGCTCTCTCCCATATCTTCCCCTATCTCTCCTCCGACTTTCCAGTAGTGGGGGTCTTGCTTTTGCCCACCAAATTAACTATTTACTAGAGATCTCATTTATATTTTTTCCTACAGAAAGAAGTAAAATATCTTTATGATAAAAAAATATAAATTCCTTCAATCTCAAATGAAAAGATATCTTAGGATACAAAGATTTTTAATTACTAATATTTATACATTTGACAACTTTTGAAATTTATAGATATTGCCTGCAAGACTGCCTGCTTTTAAATGATGATCTTTTTCTGTCCTTGGCAAAACTGCTTACACAAGTTTGGCTCCTCATAGTTCCTTATATTCCGTGTTCTTAAATTTTATGCTAAGACTAGCAGTATTATAAATTCCATTTTTCCTGATCTCCTTCAGATTCTTGATCTTATGTAGTTAGTCTAATCTAAAATTCCTTCAAAAACTCATTGAAGTTACATGTTTTTATTTAAGACTTGATCCATGGCCCATGTAGGGTCTCTAGAGTCTTATACAAAAAGACATAGTTAACTCAATTCAATAGAAAAACATTTATAGAGAAAAAATAAAATAGAATTTAATCATGTATTGAGTTGTAGTTGTTCTTGTTTTGTTTTTGTTTTTACAAAGTAGAGATGAGAATTATATTTTTTTTGGGGGGGGTAAGATATCTTTTTACCCATTACTTTATATCTTTTCTTTCTAGTCTTTCTCCTATTCTTACCAGTTGTGAGATAGGAATGAAATGAAAGCATTATTTCCTTGATCCTTATCTACTGTGGACTACTGTTATATCTGCCCTCTTCTTGTACTTTCTATTAGCTAAGTGCTATAAAGAAGTTATAAGTAGATCATAACAATAATTTTAAATATGTACAGCTATGCTGTGCAATAACAGGCTCAAATGCTACATTTGGTATTAGGTCTTGAGGACTGAGAGACAGTGTTCCACAGTGGATAGGGATCTAGCTTTGAATTCAGAAGGGTATAGTATCAAATCTCTGGCCCATAATGGCTTTGTGGTGTTGGACAAATCACTTAACCTCTTAGTATTATAGGCATTTCTCTAATATTACAAGTTTCAGAGAAAGTGCCACCTTGCTTTGATAGTACGAGTTTCCTCATGCAGTTCTTTGATGAATTCACAGGTCTAGTCCCAACTCCCTTGAGGAGCAGACTTCTGTTTGCAGTGAAGAGGATAGATAATTGTTGACAAAACACACAACCTTTGTCAATATTTTAATCTTGAAAATTCTTCAAAAATTTTACACAGAATCTTCAGGTACCTTCTCCCACAAGTTCCTCATTGGTGCTCATTATATGATACCAAAAAACTGGCATGGCAGAAGAATATGTTATTTGAGAAAGATATGGTTTTTCGTGGCAAAAGTCTGATTATATGAAATAACATGGATGGATTCCATAGTAATTTAGCATCTCAAAACTAAAAAAAATCCAATTTTGCTTTACTGAATTTTTCATGTGTGAATTGGTTGTATTTCCATGTTGACATGGTCTTAATGCATTATTGACCTCCTCCAGGACCTTCTGATTTAACCTATTCTCCCTAGTGTCTGTCTCCTTCCTCAACCGATTTCTTATAGGACAAAATACACAATCCTCATCCTGGTCAATAAGTCAATAAACGTTTATTATCTGCTATGTGCCAGGCATTGTACTAAATGTTGGTAATACAAAAAAAAAAAAAAAAGTAAGAGACAGTCCCTTCCCCCCAAGGAATGATTTGAAGCCTTTCACCTGATTCCCAGGTACCTTTCCAGTCTGATTTCATAAGAATTACCTTCAAACACTTTCTGTTCCAGTCAAATTGGCCTACTAGATATTCAAATCTCCCAGCCTATGCCTAACTCTACATATGGAATATACTTCTTCCTTGGGATACCTTGTAGAATACTTTGTCAGTTTTGAAGCACTATTCAGAAGACACTTCCAACATGAAATTTTTCATGATTTCCCTGGTTATTAGTACTTACTCTCTCTTTAAATTACTTTATTACTCTGTATTTCGTGTGTGTGTGTGTGTGTGTGTGTGTGTGTGTGTGTGTGTGTTTCCTCGAAGTGGAATGTTTCCTTGAAGGTAGGGATAGTTACATCATTATCTTCACATTTTTAGTTTCTTATACAGTAGGCACTTAAAAAAATCTTAACCAGTTGAACAATCCCAAATAGCATTATCCAAAACATAAGAGGTTACAGTTTTTGACAAATCTGATTTCAGACACTTACTGTGTGACCCTGAGCAAGTCACACAACCTTGTTTGCCTCAGTTTTTTCATCTGGAAAATGAACTGGAGAAAGAAATGGCAAACCACTCCAGTGTCTTTGCCATGACCATGCCATCTTTCCTGACCCCCAAGGGGTCAGGAAGAGTCAAATGCGACTGAAAAATGACTGAACAATCTATTGAACTACATGCTAAGGCTAAAAGAACAATAGCCCTGCAGTCAGAGGACTTGTTTTCAAATCCTAGCCCTGCCATTTACTATCCCTAAAAGTTCTATAAAATCATTTAACTTCTTTGGGCCTCAGTTTCTTCATTTGATGGTAGAAAAGAGCAGGTAAGGCTTATCTCTTTAAATAAGACATAGCCTGCTACTAACTGAGTTTGGTTATTTTATTGTAGGCACTAAAAGAGAAAAAAGGAAACCAAGTATTTTGCAAGTAACCATAAAAATAACCTAGATCTTGGTGCAAAAAGCAGAAAATGCTAATTTCAAAATAAAGCCTAGATCTTATTTTAACTCACTTTTCCTCTTAGAATTAGCACAGCCCAAATTAGTAGGTATAAGGAAAAGCAGTGAATGGATTTCTAAACAGATGCTCTGAAACTCAGAAATAGTGTGTGCATTATATAGGGCAGGTGCTGCTATAATAAATATACTCTTTATTTCAATGATTACAATGGCATCTAAAACATCATTTATTTTGAGGGTGTAGTTATATTGTGGTGCAAACAAAAGATGTCTTTTAAAAAGTTAGATAAAGGGGACTGGGGTTTGTATAACACCATGGGGAAAGCCATTAGCTGTCTGTATTTCTTTTAAAAACAAGTATTGATTCTATGTTTGAGTTCTTTTCCTGCAACTAGGTCACTAGAAATTTCTGAGTACAGGTCAAAAAGAGCTCCGGACCAGTTCTACTGATCTAAAAGCTGACTTACTTTACTGAGTAATAATTCTAACCCCCAATGGTCTTGGAAACTGTGTCACCTCAGACTTTTCTGCCAATCACTTTGGCTTTCTAGGATGAAATTATCTACTTTGCCAATTTTTATATTAGCCTCTGATGGTCCATGTTCAGAAACAGTCCAGTTTTTTTTCCCTGAGAGTGCTATAGCAGGGATGCCTATTTAACAGAAGTTCTATATGATAAAGAGCTTCATGTATCTTCTGTAATAGATATATTTTATTTGGAAACTGGTATTTGTTCTCCCTTGGAATTTCACCTTCTATTATTGGACACACCTATGGAACCTATAATAATATTCTGACTAGTTTGAACACTGATAAATTTAGTTTGAAAAAAATCCTCTTTCTCTTTCCCCTTTAAAGATCATCAAGTGGACTATAACAATCTGCTTATCTTACAAAAATTATTGACACTCCAAAAAAAAAAAAAAGAGAAGCAAAATGAAAAAAAATGCAAAGACATCAGGACATGAATAACTAAGTTGTCTGGTCACAATTTATACCAGATTAGGAAGGGAGGCAGGCTTTTGTTTAAATATTTGGTGATTGATTAATGGTATATAAATAGTCTGCACAGAGACACTTCATTAAAGAAATATTCAAACATTACCACTCAGGATTTTGCAAGTGCAATAACACAAAATTACCACCAGGGGGCAGAAAAGGCTAAATTACGACTGGCAAACATTACTGTCTATTCAGGTGTCCTCTACAATTGGAGAGGGAGAAAAGTATTTTCCATTAAATTGCTTTACTGATTCCTTATCTTTTATCTAGACCCACACAACATTTTAGAGGTATTTGGAGCAACTTTTCTTTAAAAAAATGTCAAATAGAAATAGGGACAGGAAGATAAGTGTGTGTGTGTGTGTGTGTGTGTGTGTGTGTGTGTGCATTTAAGTAAAAGGTGCAAACAATCCAGAAGACACCTTGCTGTTTATTTTAAAATATTTTGCTTTTTATTTTTAAAAGAAAGAAGTAATTTGTACATTGTGAAACTTTTATATAGTTCCATCAGAGACACTCAGGAATAAGAACTCTAATGTGGGAAAGGATAAAAAAAAGTGAAAAAGAAAGAAAAAAGAAAAAGAAAGAAAGGAGAGATGGAGGGAGGAGAGAGAGGGAAGAATGAGAAAAGGGAAGAAGGGAAATGGAGAAAGAAAGGGAGAAGAAAAGAAAAAAGAATGGGAGAGAGGGGGAAGGGAACAGGAGAGAGGAAGGGATGGAGGTAGGGAGAGTGAAAGAGAGTGAGAGAGGAAGGGAAAGAGGATTAGAGAAGGAGATAGAAAAGTGAGGGAGGAAGGGAGGAGGAGAGAGACAGAAAGAAATAGAGTTATTTTAGCAACTGTATTTAATATATTTGTTCTTTTTCTTTAGTTGAGTTTAGCCACTTAGAAAAGAATTTGTAACAAGTGTAAAAGCTGAAACACTTCCCCCTCTCTATCTGTGTGGGTGTGTGTGGTGTTGGGTTGGGAGGGGAGGGAGAGGCTTTATAGTGTAGTAAATAGGTAGCTGGATTTGGAATCAGGATGACCAAGGATCAAATTCTACGTTAGACATTTACTAGCTGTCACTTAATCTTCCGGGCCTCAGTTCCTCCTATGTAAAATCAAAGTGTTGGACTAGATCTCCTCAGAAGTCCCTTTCAGATCTAAAGCTATGTTTCTATCATCATTCTGCTGTTTCATGTTGTGGCCAACATGGAGGCAGAAGGATGCTTTGAAAGATGGTAACTACAATAAGAAATCTTGCATAGATTTCAAGCTGGAAAGAACCTCAAGGTAAAACCTCCCTATTTTACAGATAAGGAAGCTGAGGCTAAATATCTTATCTAGGTGAAACAGCTACTGAGGGGCAGAGCTTGAGAAAGGTATTCTTACCTAACTGGTTACAATCAGTTGCAGACATTCACTAATACAATCTTTCAGATTATTTTCACTTTTGCAAATGTTATCTGTCTGAGTCTATGTTTCTCAGCAAAAAAAAAAAATACCCACTCTACTTTTTTTTTTACTGAGTTAAAAATACTATTCTAAATGATAAAAGATCACGTTTATATAAAACTATGTTTTACAAACTTCTGTACACACATTATTTGATTTGATTCTCACAACTCTTTGAGACAGTGCTATTATTATTTGCATTTTATTAATGAGGGAACTGGGATTCCCGTAGCCACAACACTAAGAATGCATCTGAGGAAGCGCCTGAGACAGTATTTGAACTTTCCCTAATTGAAATTCTAGAATTTGCGTCATGGTAGTCTCATGTCTTAGATCCATGTCTATTGAGATGACTATTGTCAAGGATGAATGAATGAATGAATGAATTTATGTCAATACCCAGTATAACTGGGTAAGACTGAAAGATTGAGGATTTTTTTCCAATTAACTTTCAGTTTGTCAAGCTGGGCTATCATTTCTGTCTTTCTGGTCTTCAGAATACGTCCCTTTAGGAGGCTTGGTCTTTGGGTGCAACAAACCAAGAACTGAATCTTTTCTTGTAGTTTCTCTCCCTTACTCTTTCATCCCTATTGTGCCTAATGAACAACTCATTATTGTATTACTCCTTATTCCCTGCATATTTTCCTCCAAAGTTCTAAAATCCTTTGAGTGCAGAAGTCATGTGTTTAAATACAAAAACTAGGAATACCAGAGGCTTTGACTTATCTATTATTACAAAGTCACTTAGTAATTATGAAGAAAAAGAAAGTAATACATAATTCAAGTCCATTTTACTCTAGAAAGGCTTATTTGGTGCTAAACAATCTCCTTTAAAATAAGTTAGCATTTATGTAGTGCTTTAATGTTTTTGAAAAATGCTTTAAAATATTATTTCATTTGAACCTCATGATAACTATGGGAGGCAGTTGCTATTATTATCCCTGTTTTATAGAAGAGTAAACTGACATAGTCAAAGGTTATGTGACTTGCCCAGAGTCACAAAGCTAGCAGATTTTTTTTCAGGGTGAATTTGAACTCAGGTCTTCCTGACTATAGGTCGAGTTCTCTATCCTGTGTGCCACCTAGCTGTTAAAAAAAATGATAGGGAGAGTCTAAATCTACCCTATAAAAAATGATAGGGAGAGTCTAAATCTACCCTCTAAATAATTAGGGAGAGTCTAAATCTACCCCAATGAATAAATATCATAGAATTATAGAGATTCATACTAAATAAAATAAAGCTACACTGATATAATTGCTACCCCTGTCCCAAAGCCCACTAGTATGTAACTCTCTCTTCATTGGTGGAAATAAATGCCTGCTCTACATGATGGCTGGGGTGGAGTTGTCAACAGTGGGGAACTCCAGCCTTCTTCAGTCCTCTTTGGGGATTCTTCAAGTTTTAAGTTATTTTTTTTTCCTTGTCTTTTTGGAGAGGGGAAGGCAGGGCAATTGGGGAAAAGTGACTTGCCCAAAGTCACACAGCTAGTAAGTGCTAAGTGTCCCCCTCAGGTCCCCCTGACTCCGAGGCCAGTGCTCTAGTCACTCCACCACCTAGCTACATCCAAGCTTTAAGTTTTTAAAACATAAAGTCACCTGTGGTGTTTCTGGCTTCTGACCTTAAGAGGGAAGATGTAAGCTTGAAGGCAGATACTATTTTTGCACTGCTTTCTACTCCCACTGTTTTGAACAGTATCTGGGAAATATTGTTTAATAAATGCTTGCTGATTCTTAACCAAGAAGCATAAAGGTTATGACAAAAAATAAAATAGGCAACTTAGATAACACAACTTTGAAAACCTTTTAAAAAGTAGTGCATTTAAGACAAGAAGTAATACAGTGACTGGGGAAAAATCTTTGTAACAAATAGCCCTGATAAGTGTTTGGTATCTAAGATATATAGATAACTAAAAGAAATATGTAAGACCAGGGGTCATCCCTCAATGTAAAAGTGGACAAAGGTTACAAATAAATAATTTTTAGGAGAGGAATAAACTGTTCATCAACTGTATGATAGAATGTTTGAAATCACTAATAATAAGAGAAATGAAAATCAAAACAATCCTGAAGTTTTATTTCACATGCAGTAAATTGACAAAGACAGGAAAAAAATGGGACTAATCAGGGTCAGATGGGTTGTGGAGACCAGTCATTCATAGGTGGAATAGTGAATTAGTGCAAACACTTTGGAAGATCACTTGAATTATGCAAATAAAGTGACTACTTTGTCTTTAATCTATGACCCAGAGCTCTCATTACTAGACACATATTCCAAAGAGGTCAATTAATAAAGAGAATTTTAAATTTAAAATTCTTTTAAGTACACCAAGGTATTTTTAGTAGCACTTTTTGTGTTAACAAAGATCTTTAAACAAAGTAGATACCCATTAATTGAAACGTGGCTAAAAACACTGTGTTTAAACGAAACAGAATATTGCTATGCTTTACGAAAAGAATATGACAAATGCAGAGAAGCAAGAAAAAAAATTTACATGAACTGAAGCAAAGTGAAGGAAGCAGAGCCAAGAAAATAAAATATGCAATGAAAAAATGTAAATGGGAAGAGCCACAAAAAATTGAAAATGGATGTTGCAAATTATGAAGAACAAATTTGCCCACAAAGAATAAGATACCTCTTCCCAACACATTCTTTTGCAGAATTGTGAGAGGTTCAACAAATGTGGAATGCTGAATAAAACATCAGATTTTTTCCAATGTATTTATTGGTTTTGCTATATTTTAAAAAATCTTTTCCTTCTTATTCTTTTTGTTGTTGTTGTTCTTGGTTCTAAGGGATGGGTTTTGGGGAATGACAATTGAGAAGACAGAAGGAAAGCTAGATAATGTAAAAAAAAAACAAAAAATCTATTAAAAATAAAGGACTTTTGATTGATTTATCAGAATTTTCTTTCTCTTCATTACGATCTCACAAAGTTGTTATTACACTCCAATAACATCCTATCTGTATTTAATAGACATTAAAGTACAATATTATTATTATTATTATTACATATGGAGGATGTATGCTTGGAAGATGGAGAAAGGGTTCATTCCAGCCTCCCAGGATGTCTAACAAATCTGATTTTTCTCCAGAGGAGCTAGGGCTTTTGAGTAAAAAAGAGTGAGATTGTATTCTCCTTTTCTCCCATCTCAAGATACTGATAATTTTGAGCTCCAGGTACTTCTAGTATGTTGCATTTTTACGTGGTAAAATCCGAATGAACTTGATAAAAGAGACTCTTCCTTTCCATTTTAAGAAAAAGACATATGGAGAGGAAATAATGTCATTCTAGGGAGGAAATCAAACAATAATCCTGTACAATATGTCCCAGGGTCAGTGTCTAGTCAGTGACTGATCCCCTCTATCCACATCTCTGGTCTGCTGTTCAAAATATGAACCTTAAAAGCATTGCAACGTCCTCAAGGAATGATTCAATTAAGCTCGTTGACTGAACTAAAACAGGAAAACAGAGAAATACATTTTGTAAAGATCTTGTTTTTTTAATAAGGATAGAAATGGAATGTTTTTTTTTCCTATTGAGGTTATCCTTCAGTTAACTGGAGAATTCAATTAATGTGATCATCCTACTGCTGTAACATTCTTGTTAATGCACATTTTTACTGTACTTATTTTCTCTTATCTTATGGGTTACAGATATAAATCCACCTATATGAGCCAAATGGAAATTGAGAAGGTAAGAGAAATACTCTGGGTGCCTGTATAGTTTATAAAAAAAATTGTATACAAGGTTATTTTGTCTATAAATCTCTCAGTGCATTGTGGGACTGATTCTAAGCGTTACAGTTCTTATAATAAAGTGTTGTTCTTGCATTTGGTATTCCTTAACCAGGCTTCTTCTTGTCATTTGTTCTGCTCCCTGCTCACACATCCACCCACACTAACTGGGCCATGAAGAGTTAGCAGATGCTTTGCCGTTCACTGTTACTTCCAGGGCTTTACTCAGTGAGCGCCACTCCTTCCATGTTTCCACCATCAGATTATATGACTTTGCTCAGACCTCCATCACTTTTATGTGTCAACCTCTGGACTACATCCCTATTATCCCTATTCTCAATAGCCTCAGCACTTGACTCAAAGCATTTTTCTTTCCCCCAATACCTCTCCCCATCCTTGGTGACTTCCGTCTTCATCTTGATGATAATTTCTAACACAGATTTTCCGATTTGTGACCTCCTTCAATCTGTGACCTCGACTTCAACCACCCAGAGATGGTTCCAGCTTGGACCTGCCTTCAGATTGCTAGAACCCTAATACTGCAATTTCTTTCTTCATTCACAAGTTCCTGCTTTGCCACCTTTCACTGCTCACCAACCTGCTCTTCTTTACTTTGATCTTAGCTCCCATTCTCTTCATCCAGCTCATCACATACATTCTGGCTTCCTGACTTTCTCTTTACAATCTTGACATTTTAGTTGGATATTTCAGCAGGGTGCTGTTTTCCATCCTTGAAGCCATTTTCCCCTTGTCTCTAACTCTGAGTTTACTGCCACAATTTGCCTTCTGTCAGTCTCCTCTCAAGCTACAAAGCATTGCTTTTGGGGGTCATTGAACAGTGGAAAGTAGGCAGGTGGCAGAGTGCCTAGAGCACTAGACTTGTTACTAGGAAGACCAAAGTTCAGATCCTGCCTCAGACACTTAATAGCCGTGTAACCTGCGGCAAGTCCTTTAACCTCTCTGTGCTGCCATTGCTAAATGTGTCAAATTATAGATGGATTCAGTGGCCTGTAAGGTCTCTTCTAGCTTGAAATCTACAATCTGTAATCTATGATGAATGGTCTCATAGGAATTCATGCTATTTATCCTCATCTGGGGTCTCAGCTGAATAAGAATTAATTCTTCTATCCACCTCTGATTAACTCCCCATCACAGGCCTGAACATCCTGAGGCTGGACAAAGGATTTCTGGTGACTTGTCACATGACCAACAGCAGCACTGTGGGTCTCATGACAGCTGCCCCAAATCCTTTGTCGTCAAAAGTGGCTCATGGGCTGTATGTTGTTCAGGCCTGCCATATCCTATGCTGCATAGTTGCTGTTCTAACCCAAGGTGGGGACCTGCAGCCTTGAGGCCACATGTGGCCCTCCAGGGCCTCAAATATGACCCTTTGACTGAATCCAAACTTCATAGAACAAATCCCCTCAATAAAAAGGTTTGTTTGGTAAAACTTGGACTCATTCAAAAAGCTACACCCAAGGCCTTGAGGTCACAGGTTCCCCACACCTGTTCTAAACATTCTTCTTTCTTCTTATGCTCCCAATTTTACCCTAGTCCATTTTCTTTAAGTAGTTGACCTTGCCTTCTATCTCACTGAGAAGGCTAAGATCACTCATCATAGGCTCTCTTACTTATACTTCTTCATGACTCAAAATCTGTTTTCACTTTTTCTTTCATCCTTCCTTCTGGTCTCACAGAATAATGTCTTCCACCTGTAATATGGGTGTCATCTCACCAACCTCCCAGGACCACTTACTCTCATCTTCAGTCATACTTCCTCTGCTTACTCCTTCCCTAAGGTCTAGAAACACGCTGTAGACTATTTTATTTTACTTGTTATCCCTCCCTTAAGTTAATATACTATAGCAATTTCCCCCTTCATTGCTAATTTTCTAACCTACATTTCTACTTTTGACTTCCTCATTATCACACCTGAACCTCTATAACCTGGTTTCAGTCATCATCACTCTAATGAAAGTGTTGGCTCTAAGGTCACCAGGGATCCTTTAATTGCCAAATCCAAAGGCCTTTTCTTGGATCTTCCTCCTTGACTTTGACCTTGTCTTGAGGCAGCTAGATGGTACAGTGGTCAGAGCACTGGACCTCCAGTCAGAAAGACCTTAGTTCAAATGTGGTGCCAGACATTTATTAGCTGTGTGACCCTGGGCAAGTCACTCTCAGTTTGTCTCATTTTTCACATCTCTAAAGTAGGGATAATAATAGCACCTACTTCTCAGAGTTGTTATGAGAATTAAATGAGATAATAATTGTCAAGTGTTTAGAGGAAATATACCAGATATAGTAGAGGAAATATACCAGGTATAGTAGGAAACACTATATAAATGTTAGCTATTATTATTTAATACCAGTTTCCACTCTCTCCTTCATATTACCTTCCTTTGATTTCTATAACATACCTCTTCCTGTTCTTCTTTCTAACTACTTCTATTCAGTTGCCTTGACTAGTTCATCTTCCTCCTCTTATGAGTATTCCCCAAAGTTCTGTCCTCCATTCCCATGTCTCTTTCATGGTTATCTTCCTTGATAACCTCTTTCCATCTATACAAAGGGCCTGTCTGAATCTCTCTCCTGAGTTTTATGGTCACACATTTCCCTGCTTAAAAAAAATAAACCAACATATCTATAGTAACAATATTTGTAGTAGCAAACAACAGAAAACAAAGTAGACGTCCAATGCTTCAGTAATGGCTAAACTAGTCATGCAGTATGACTGCAACGGAATACTACTATCCTGTAAAAAATGATAGATATGATGAGTATGGAGAAGATGGGAAAGCATATCAACTGATGCACAGTGAAGTGTGAAGAACCAAGAAAACAATATACACAATGACAGCAACAATATAAGTTGAAATAATAACAGAAAATCAATGGAAATTGAATGCTATGGAATCATGATCTAGCCTTGCTCTAAAGAAGAGATAAGAAGGCACTTGTCTCTGTTTCTCTATAGAGGTGAAGGAGTCTAGCTAAGGAATACTGCATATAATGGCAGACTTTTTGAAATACTATCTAGTTTTTCTGAACTGTTTTCCCTCCCTTTTTTATTCTTTCTGCTTGACACCCATGCTTGGAATTCTCTCCTCTGTTCACCCTACTGACCTCCTTAGCTTCCTCTAAGTTTCAACTAAAATTCCTAATTTCAGTGGAGGACTTCCCAAACCTCTCTTAATTCTAGTGCCTTCCCTTTGTTAATTCCTTCCTATTTATCCTGTAAGGAGTATCTAGGTGGTGCAGTGGATAGAATGCCATCCTTGGAGTCTGGAAGATTCATCTTCCTGAGTCAAATCTGACTTGAATACTTACTGGCTGTGTGACTCTGGGCAAGTCACTTAATACTGTTTGCCTCGACTCCTCATCTGTAAAAACGACCTGGAGAAGGAAATGGCAAACCACTGTAGTATCTTTACCAAGAAAACCCTGAATGGGGTTACAAAGTGTCTGACATGACTGAAAAATGACTGAATAATAAAAATTTATCCTGTATATAGCTTGCTTTGGATATATTGTTTTGTCTGTTGAACATCCCTCTACCCATAAACTGTAAGCTGCTTGAGGGCAGGGATTGTCTTTTGCCTCTTTTTGTATCCCCAGTACTTAACACAGTGCCTGGCACATAATGGACATTGTTCACTTTTCAGTCATGTCAGACTCTTTAAGACTCCATCTGGGGTTTTCTTGGCAAAGATATTGGTACACAGTAGGCACTTAATAAATGTTTATTGATTGCTTGATTGGCTCATTTTTTTAACCAGCCAAAAGTAGTGTATGGACTTAGATAATCTCCAAAGTCCTTTCCTACTCAGAAGTTCTGAGATTTGCATGAGGGTTTGGGGCCTTAGCTAGAAGAGAACTGTTAGTTTTATTGCCTGGTCACTTCACAACCCTGCAAACTCACCAAACTGTTCTGTAAACGTCCCAAGACCAGAGCAGTGATATGTAGTGTTCTTGACTAAGTAGAAGCATTAGCAACTTCTTGCCACACTGTTTATTTAAATATGCCTGATAAGCAAGGCAGCCAAAATAGTTTAAGAACCAAGGGAAAAATCTGGGCTTGCTTGTAAGCTGTAGGCAAGTACGTTTCTGTCAAAAACCCCTATTTTGATCCAAGGTAAAATGATAATCAGCTAAGGACTGAAAATGTCTATTTTGACAGAGTAAGAAAAAATGCCAAACATGAAGCAATGTTATAAAGATATTAAATTAGCTCTGACAGTTGCAAACTGTTCTACTTGCTTGAGACAGGCACTGTAAGTGGTTCTAAGAGCTGGTCCCTGGAGATTCCAAGCTGCTGGGGACTAAGTGCTGACAAGTGACCACTAATGAGAGTAAATGTTTCAGGGCTGCAGTCTGTACCTAGCACAGGGCCTCACACATAGTAGGCACAGATGCTAAATTGGATCCTGGAGCACATTATCTAAATGCCACTGCTAATAAGCTAATCTTTTAAAGGAAAGTTAAAATATTCCCAATAAGGTTGCCTTGAAGAATTAACAATGTCTGAAGATATTACAAAGGGCCTCTGGACAACTTCCCCCCCCCATTATCAAAATACAGATGTATTTTCATTTGTAGTTAAAAATGCCAAGGCTTCACTTTGAGGTAGAAATTAAAGTGAGAAAAAGGATAAAGACAAAAAGCATAAATCAATACACCATGTTTATGCCTGAATAAAAATGGAAACATAATATGTCTGATGCTTGTTTATGGTGTGGGTTTGACTTTTAAAGATTGACAATTTTGTGATTGTTTTCAAAGTTGGTATCATTAATATGTATATTTTTATAATAATTCTGATAATTATACTTATATATTTATATCTAATACATTATATAATATATATTTATAATGATTCTGATAAATTCTGATAATTTGTAGCACAAGTATATACACATACATCATATTTAAAAGATAAACACAGAGCTGTTCCTGTCACTGAAAAGTATTCAAGGTATTCAGACCAAGTCCTATAGAGGCTATTTTATACCTCCAATGTACTGCTTTTTCAACTTGGGTAGTTGCCACTAGGTGATGGGTATGTCTGATTATAGTATCATAAGCTGGATAAAAGAAAGAAATGGACATACTATTCAAAGGAAGGTTTTTATGTAACAAATATTGAATATATAGTTCTAATGTTTTGATTCCCACCCCATGAATTTACCCCTGAGCATGGCTATACTTTAAGTCACTAACTTTAGTCATTATATACTTAGATAATGGTAGGATTTCAGAGCTCAAAGGGACTTCTGAAGTTATCTAGCCCAACCTCTTCATATTACAGATGTGGAAACTGAGGTTCTTCAACAGTTGTTTCTCAGGTTCACACAACAAGTAAAAAAGTGGACCAAGACATGAGTTTTTGTTTTCAAACTCTACATATGATTCATTTCAATTCAATTCAATTCAAATATCTTCTTAAGCACCTCCTATGTGTGACTCCTATGATACTCTTTCATTTTTAATGGAGGGTGATTTTTTTTCTCTGATATTTAAACCAAGCCAGGTTTAAAGAGGTGATGGATGAACAGAGGTGATTGTGTGTTAAAGAAGGGGAGAAGAAAAGAGCCAGTGTGGGTGGGAGGGTAAGGGTAGTAGAGGGGTGAGGAAAAGCAGGAAAAGGATAATCTAAGGGCTTCAGTACCAACTTGCTGCTTCTGGTTTGGTCTGAAGCCAGCTTTTAGCAGAGGTCCTTTCTTGTTATGGGATTAAAAAGAATGGTGGCTTTCGGCAAGTGGTTCATCTTCCCTGGGCTAAAGTTTCTTTATTCATAAAATGAAGCAATTGGTTTAGATCAATTTCTTTTTGTTGCTTTTTTTTGCATCATGGACCCCTTTGGCAGTTAAGTGAAGCTTACAGACTACTTCTTAGAATAATGTTTTTCAATGCTTAAAAATACATAGAATTGTGAAGGAAATCAATTATACTGAAATATAGCTATCAAATTTAAAAAATGCAATTCTCAATTTTAGAATCTTTAGTCTCTGAAGTCCCTTTTAGACCTATGAGCCTATACTGGCCTGCAGGAAGGCTAAGAGAAGATGCTGACTTCTTCAGGGAACCCTCAAATATTACCTGTGCTTTAAAATACATGGTCATTTTGCCTGTCACAGATGGATTTTCTAGTAGTGCTGTGTTGCAGTCATGCATGATTGAAAATTAATTCTTCCTTCCACAGAGGCCCTCTAATAGGAATAGGAATTTGAAGATCTTCCTTGCCCCTTAATAGATCTAGGGGGAAGTTTGAAGACCTCCCCTGCTTTGAAAGTAAACTGCTCCCTAAGAGGCTGAATGTAATCACATGGAGCCTGTGATGGAGGGAATTTGCTAAAGGGTAGAGCAGAACCCACAGGAAGCTTCCCTGCAGTGAAGATAAACTCTGCCTCCTGATAGGCTGAATGTAGTCACATGGAACCTGTGGTGGGAGGAGTTTGCTGAAGGGAAACAGAGCCCACAGGAAGCTGGTCAGAGCTAGCCAGATGGTGGGGGCCAAGGAGCTCAGGCAAGGAGATAGTGAGTTTTGTGAGTAAATATTGATCTTATATTGGTTTGTGGGAAGGCTGAAGGAGGCTGTGACTCTCAGTGTTATTATGGCTTCTGAATATCTTTAGTAGTACGATGGAATAGGCTTACTGGTTTTGGGATTGGGTCTTCTGGTGTCTGAATAAGTGCTTCAGTTCTGTCCTCGCTCTATCTGGAAAGTTTGGTATATTTTGCAATTTCACTTCATGCGATACTTATAGTTACAGTCTTTATCGTGATTATGGGCACTATAAATATTGCATTGGTGCTGAAGGCCCCCAGTATGGGTTCATATCCGTGTGCACATCAATAGGGTTTATGACATCATCCTTCTTCTCTCTGGAGGAAGAATGAAATTGGTAGAACATATCTGAAATAGTTATTATTAACTCACTTTTTAATATACTTCACAATTTACAGATTGCATCATTGTGATTTAGGTAAGTTATCATACCTATTCTACAGATGAGGAAACTGAGCCTCAGTGGGGGGTAATAATAGTAGTAGCATCTGTAGCAGTTAACATTTATATAATATTTTAAGATTTTCAAAACTTTTTGCATATATGTATATATATAATGAATACTTAAATACATACATGTAGATATATACGTATGCATACATGTTTACATATATGATTTCTACAAAAATTCTGTGAAGTAGATTATGGTATTACCTCTATCTTATTTCCTATTATTATATCAACTAAGATTGAGAGGTTAAGTGACTCATCCAGGACTTCACAGTTAGTAAGTGGGTGTGACAGAGTCTGACTCCAATTTTAGCACTCTATCTGCCATGTAACCCTAAATTATCCAAACTTGTATATCTATTGTCAGATATGGGATTTAAACCAATCTTCTTGATTCTAAGTCCAGAAGAATGAATTTTAAATCAGTTGTGGCTGCTCACATATGTATTCCCTCCAAGTGGGGAGTTTGAGACTGGTGGATCACTTGAGCTCTGGAATTCTGAGCTGCACCAGGGCTAAAGCTCAGTGTACCTGTATCAAATCAGGTACCAATATGGTGAATCTCAGGGAGAAGAGGGCTTCTGGGCTGCCCAGGGAGGAGAGAACTGGCCCATATTGGGAAAACAGAGCTAGTTAAAACTTTCCAGCTGAAAAATATTTGGATGTAGCCAATGAGTGGCTATGTCAATTCTAGCTAGCATGAATGGGATATGGAGACCTAGTCTGAAAGAAGGAAGGAAGGAAGGGAAAGAAAAAACAATGAATTACCTCCAAATCACACTGCCTCTCATAATAGCATGTTAATATAATGTTAATATAATACATATTAAAGTGATACATTATGCATAATTATGAAGCTAAAATCTGTAATAATCACAACCCACCAACTGAAATCTGCTTTTCTTCTTTAGAACTCACAATTTATGCTACTTTATGCTCATGCTTTACTATTTTTCTCATTTTCTGTATGAAATCCATGTAACTAAATGACCTCTACAGATCAACTGAGCATTTTGACTTTTAGTAAGAAACATTTTGAAAAAGAAAGCTTTGTTTAGAGTGACAACTTTTAACCTCAGTCTAAATTCCTCATTAGAACATTCCAAGAAACTGTCAATGCAAGTCTTAAATCTCACCTTTGCTAATAAACTGTGATGGTGTCTTAAATTATTTCTTCTTACTCTTCTAGATCACCATGGTACAATTGCTTGGGCACCTGGCTTATGGTATCCCTGAATACCCATTTCCAACTGCTGGATATGTGATGAGTGTTGCTCAGTGCTTCTGCCTGTTTGTTTCTTTCTCTCCCAGGACCTCAGGATTGGTGTGATTCAGCTCTTCTCTCCTAACATTTACCGTTAATGTGACTTCATGTTGAGTCTAATTCACAGGTGTGCTTATTAAGTAGTAAGATATATATAAGAATCTGGAAGGAATGTCCTTGCCTGGCGGCCACAGAGAAGGTTAATCATATGTGAGGTCAAATGCTACTAAAGCTGTAAATCAGAGTTTGGATGCAAGGGAGCTGATTGGCATTTTTGTAGAAAACTTCAGAGTGGAAAGTCCCTGAAGACATGACTGGTATATGGGGCTGGGAATAGACTCAGTGTCACCAGCATCTATAAGTTAACACCCCGATGTACTGTGAAGTAATTGTTGGCAATGCTGCTATTGGGTAGGGCTTGGAGAGTGGCTAACAGAGAGGAAATATTTATTATTTGGTAGCTTCCTATTTTAAATAATTAATTCTTGCAACCTACTTGCTTCTATGCTTGGTAACCAGTTATGTCTGTGCTACTGAAGCAATGCAAGTACTATCAAAAACCCTCTATATTTCAGTGTCTTGGGACAAACCATCTTCCTCCACTCAGCCCTAGGTGTGGCACCATATAGTACTATCACTAAAAATTTTTATTTTCATTCATGGGATGATACTTAAGACTACTCCCTAGGGGCAGTTAAGTGGTACAGTTGATAGAACACCGGTCCTGGCTTCAGGAGGACCTGAGTTCAAATGTGGCCTCAGACCAGACACTTGACACTAGCTGAGTAACCCTGTGCAAGTCACTTAACCCCAACTGCATCACCAAAAAAAAAAAAAAGACTATTTCTTCTACTCTTGTTTTCTATTATGATAAAGAAAACTGCCATGTTTAGCAGGAATGCTTTTATTATTGATAATGGGATACTCTTAGGATCAGATTCAGAAGTAGAAGGGACTTTAGAGATTATTTACAGTTATACTTTCCACATCATGACTTTCCCCATCATGGTTTCAGTATATCTCAGGTGAACATAAGAACTTAAACGGGAATTTTGGGTTGAGTTTTGTAGAACCCACAGACAACACACAAAAGCCAGCAGACAACACAGAAAATGTTTAAAAGCTCAGAAATGCACAAAATATATGTATAGTATTGCATGATATCAACATATATTATCTTTTAATGCCATAATAATTCAGACTTCTCTGGTATGGAGGGAAGACCCAAAAATCTTTACACAGACTTTTCAGATCACAGGGGCACTGCACCCCTAATCCCTATAATGTGGAAGGGAGAACTGTAATTCAGTCCCCTCATTTTACTGATGAGGAAACTGAGGCACAGAGAAGTAAAAAGACTTATTCAGGGTCACACAACTTCTATTAATAGTAGAGAGGAAGGATTTCTCCCAGACCCTCTGACTTTAAATCAAGCTCTCTGAATAAACACACTATGATGTCTTTCATTTATTGTTCTCCCAGGACAGTTTAAGTCAGGGAAGAGAGGGGATTTTTCTTGAATTTAGAATTTTAGGGAAAACTATAGAGACTAAGTCCCCTAAATTAAATGTACTTCTCAGACTGAGAGATACTTTAGTACAAATGAGAACCAGAGTATCAGAAAAGAGAGTTTTCTTATTTCAGGCTTTTTAGAATTGCTATTGACATAGAACACCATGATTACTTCCAGCTGAGGCCAATCACATTTGTTTCTCCTTCACTATCATTTTCTTTTAATCTTTTAAGTGGGAGCGAATACACTCTTTATTACTTAGGAGACACTGCTCTCACTAGACATCCACTTAGTGAAGCAGATAAATCCTTAGTCAGAGAAATCTGACTTTTCATTAAAATATCTAAGGCAGAGAGACCTGGCAATTTGATAAACAGTATTTAATGTGCACCACTTTGATTGGCTGCTTTTACTTGCTTGAGTAAAAGGGGATTCTTGACCATGAACCCCAACATGGAATCACTGTGCTGATTAGATCAATCATAAGCTAAGCCAAACTCACACCATCACCATCATCTTCATCTTTATTATCTTGATGCAGCTAGGTGGTACAATGTAAAAAATATTGAACTTGGGGTCAGGAAGATCCAATCCTGATCATTACTAGCTACACTACCCTGGGCAAGTTATTTACTTTCTTTGAGCTACAGTTTCCTCATCTGTAAGATGAGGTTGTTGGATTCAATGGCTTCTAAGGTCCGTTTTGGGGCTGCTATGGGGTGCAGAAGATAAAGCACCAGGCCTGGAGTCAGGAAGACTCATTTTCCTGAGTTCAAATCTGGCCTCAGACACTTACTGGGTGTGTGAACCTGGTCAACTTAACTGGTCTTAACTCTGTTTGCCTTAGGTTTCTCATCTGTAAAATGAGCTGGAGAAGGAAATGGCAAACCATTCCAGTATCTTTGCCAAGAAAACCCCAAATGGAGTCACAAAGAGTCAGACATGATGGAAAAAGACTGAACAATAACAAAAATCCCTCCTAGCCAATTCTTAATAATTCCTATGTCTCTTCACTATCTGGTCTGTTCTTCTAGATATCTGACTCAGAGGCACAGAGATTAAGTGACTTACCCAGGGTCACATAATTACTGTGTTTCTGAGATCTAAATTGAATTCCCATCTTCCTGATTTTCAGGTACATGTTTCCTATCTATGGAGTCACGTAGAAGCTGCTAATAGAATGCTCTCTAAAACATTCTGAGTTGAACTGATATTCATTCACACCAAATAGATACATTGACTTATTACTTGTTTCTGAGAGCAAGCACACAAAGTGTGTTTCTTAAACTAGGCTTAGAGAGGCTATCTCCATAGGGGTCAGCCATTGCTTCTTCTGCCTTTTGAAGTCAAAGACATGAGACAGTGAAATTATCATGTCATGATGCTTTTTTAATAACAGAAACATAAAATTTGGTAAATAGGTGAATGTTACTTATGATAATTTATATCTACATATATGAATATACATGTCATAGTTTAGGAACATTGGATTGGAAGCCAGAAGTCCTAGTATCTAATCTCACTCTATCTAATCTCTCTAAACTACAGTTTTTTGTGGTTCAGTGGAGATAACAATATATTTGGACCCAGGTTTGAAGACTGCTTTTTCTGCTTACTAGTTGTAAGACATAGTACTATTCTGTTCTGTTTTCTTCCGTAAGCAATTATTAAGGCCTAGATATCGGGTACATGAAGAAAAAAACCAAAATAATTATTGTCCTAAAGGAGAGTATATGGGGAGAAACATGTGAGCAGATAAACTAACACAAATTATATACAAAGGAGTTGTATTTAGGAGGATGGTAGTACTAATAACCTGGAATATCAGGAAACAACAGGGTTCTTAATTTTTGTGTGTGTGTCAGAGACCCTCGGCAAAACCCATGAACCTCAAAATATTTTTAAATGAATTAAATAAGATGCATATAGATTACAAAGGAAAACAATTACATTGAAATAAAGTTATCAAAATATTTTTTTAAAAAACAAGTTCATGAACTACTGGATCAGAATGTTTGCTCCAGAAAGAGGGAGCACTTCAGCTGGATCATGAAAGCACTTAGGAATCTAAGAGTTAGATGAAGGGGGTGGAGGATATTCCAGATATGGCAGAAATCTGTGGAAAGGAAAAGGAGGAGAAAATGGAGTGTTGTATATGAGGGGCAAGTAGGCCATATAATGTGCTTGAATGGGAATCCCTTCCCACTCACTCCCAATCCCTGTTGGCCTCAATATTCTCATCTGTAAAATGAGGGAATTGAACTGGCTGACCTTTATGATCCATTTTTGCATGAAAAAGAATGGGAACCATAGCATCTGCCTTGCTTACTTCACAAGACTATTTTGGAGGTCATTTAGGATAATAATATGGATAAAAGCATGTTCAAAACTCTAAAACACTAGACACATCTAAATATAGATTTCAATAACTTAGTATTATGTGTAATGTATATAATAAGATTGGCATCTGTGAATAGAAAGTGAAAAGTGAGCAAAGAAATTAAGCAATTACTCAGAGAAGTTAAGCCAATTCCTGCACCACAATTTTTGATTCAATTATCTGTGTATTTCAGGCACAAGCATATGGGTTGGGGGCTGGGATGAGGTTGCTGTTGAGGAACTGTGACAGTTTTAACAGCATGGTTTTGGAAACTCTACTCAGGGAACTTCCTTCTACAAGCACATAGGGGCAGAAAAGTGGGAAAGATTTGAGAAACACTGTAGATAGAATACAAATATGTTCCCTCATGCATCAGAAGATGACAGACCAATGGCTTATTAAGGAGGATGTAAAGTGAAAAATAGAAAATTCAGCAGCAATGCATAAAGCTTTGGTCAAAAAATTGGAAGATTAGATGGCTTGGGATTGGTAATGGAATCTGGAACCTTTCATCCTCTGGTGTTTGACTTTAATCTAATTCTTTTTGGAAGAGAATGCCATTCATTATTAGTTGATGGCTTGTTTGTGACCCAGGAAAATTAGGCTGGATCTAAGGCTGAGTGAAAAGGAGAATGGAAATAATTGTGCAGATAATTCAATCTAATGAGTACTTTGAAAACAAATAGTTCATTTAAGAAAATGTGTTTCTGACCAGGAAATACGCTTGAAAACTCGTGTTATGTAATTTATTCCTTTTACTTCTTGCCTATCCTCAGTTTCCACATACCTTGTTCTACCTTTTCCATTAACTACCCTTTCACCTTTTCTGTCTTACCTGTTGTCTATTTGTTGTCAGCTCATGGGTTCATGGGGTTATAGATTAAGAGCTAGAATGTATCTCTAAAGTTGTCTAATCCAATATTCTAATTTTTTTTCCCCATAAATGAGGAAATAGACCCAGACAGGTTAGACAACTTGCTTAAAATCACAGATGAAGGAAATTACAGGGATGAGATTCAAATCTAGATCATCTGATTCTAAAACCATTGTTCTTTCCACTGAACTATGCAGTTTCACTGGCAATCTTATAATGACCTTTCAGTTCAAGATGGGATGGTGATCTGGTAACTTGCCCTTGATATTGTGGTTCTGCCCTTCTCATGAGTACCAGGATTTTGGTTCTGTGACAAAGAAAATTGAAAAAAGAAGAAAAATAGTGTCCTGAAAAAACAAAAAACCAAAAACCTCACAGTGAAACAAAAAGTAGGCCTTGTGACCTAAGGCCTAGATTTGCTCTTCTTTTGAAGAACCTGAAAGGCATAACATATTTCTGAATAAGTTAATTAAACTCTTCTGTGCTTTAGTGCATTGTCTCTTTTTTTTTTAATACTTATGATGTTTTGTTTACTCCTAAAGATCAAGTTCAGTCTAGGATTATACAATAAAATAGGAGAGAAAAAAATTATAGTACTAAATCTACCTGCTCCCTGCCTAGAATTTGAATATTTAATGGTGCAGGCACTAGCAAAGCAATTATAACTGTCTGTAAATAAAGTTATTTTCTTCTCCCTGTTCTTTAAACATATTTACTTGCCTGCTTTATTACTTGCATTGGAAGTTTGTAAGAATATTCAGTGAAGGGGCGGCTAGGTGTTGCAGTGAGTAAGAGCGCCGGCCTCGGAGTTGGGATGACCTGGGATTGAAACCTCAGAAAATGAGCACCCACACATAAATAATGACTATCCCTGTAACCTTGAGCAAGTTACTTAACCCCAATTGCTTTAAAAAAAAGAATATTCAGTGAATTAGTTACACTTGCTTTCCAACAACATTTAATACACGTTTATTTGTATCCTACTATGTGCAGAGATACAAACAATACAAGGTCTCTGTTCTCAAAGAGCTTACATCATATCAGGGAAGATCAAATATGTACATGGATAACTATAGTATCAGTAGGAATATAAGAGAATTAAACAATAAAGTTCTCTGAATTCAGATGAAGGAGAAATCATTACTAATTTGGAATATCAGAAAAGACTTTAGGGAAATAGTGCTATTCAATGGGATTAAGAAAGCATAAGAGAGACATAGGGAATAGTGAGGGGATAATGTGGAGGTTGAAAAGAATGAACTTTGTTAAAGGATAGCAAATAGCTTAGTTTGACCAGGGCATTGAGTACATGAGGTTAACTAGTGTGATATAAACCTGGCAACATAGGTCAGAAGAAAATCCAAAGAGTCTTGAATGCCAGATTAAAATTTTATATTTTATTTGATGGACAAAGGGGGAGGAGAAGTTCTACAAAGACTTGTTGGCAGTTGTGAGCAATCAGAAAAATTAGCCAGCTGGCCAATGTATTAATTTTGCTTGACTACTTTTTTTTGCTATAATTCCTTCCTTCCTTCCTTCTTTCCTTCCACAATGGGAGGAGAAAGGTGGAAAGGAGAAGAAAGAAATGTTTTTCAATTGAAATAAGTAAGATAAAATAAAAATTATGTAGAAAAAATGTCAGAAATGAAAAAGGGAAGAGGTAGGGGCAGGATACAAGTTAGGAGGCTAATAAGAGAGAGGCTGGAAGCCATGAGAGCTTGAAGTAAGGTGGTGGCAGTGGGAATGATAAGGAAAGAATAGCTGAGAGAGAAATGGAGCACATAGAATTGACAGGGCTTAGTGACTGGCTATCAGAACAAGAAACAGAGATATAATTGAATTTTTGCAACTGAGACAAGTACTACCACAAAGCATTCCTTTGTGTCACAAGCACACTCCCAGTTGCTAACAAGCTTTAAAGTTTTACCATTTACATCACCAAATGTAGTGCCAATGCAATATTCACAGTGCCAATGGTCACTATAAATATGCCTGCATAATGCTCAATTGCAAAATATAGCAGACTCTCCAGATAGAGAACAGAAGCAAAATATTGATCCAGACACCAGAAAACAAATCCAGTAAGCCAATTCCATCATAGTAGCAAAGAAGCTAATAAGCCATAACAGCACAGAGAGCCACAGCATCTTTTGGCCTTCCCACAAACCAACATTTACTCACAAGCCTAACTGGCTTCCTCAGATGCGTCCTCTTCTCCCTCGTCTAGTTGCTCTCTCACTCTTAGCTTCCTGTGGGCTCTCCTCCACCCTTCAGCAAACTCCTTCCACCAGAGGCTTCATGTGATTACATTTAGCCTATTAGGGGGCAGGGTATATCTTCAAAGCAGATAAGGTCTTCAAATTCCCTTAGGCTTATTAAGGGGCCTAATCTTCAAATTCCCTACCATTGCACTAAGCTTCTGAAGGACAAGGACTGGTGTCAGTACCTCTAATTTGTCATTGAGAATCACAGAATTTGAGAGTTGGGAAGGAACTTAGCCATTTAGTCCAACATGTAAATGAAAGAATTCCCACTATGACATACCTAACAAGTAGACTTCCTGCTTTTGCTAAAAGATCTCCAAGAAAGAGGCATCTGCTTCCTGTCAGGACAAGCTATTCTACTTTGGGGTGCTTTAATTGTTAGGAATTTTCCTGGCATTGAGTCTAAATTAATCTCTTTGCATCTTTCACTATTTGCTCCTGTTTCTTCTCTGTTGGGGCAAACAGAATATGTCTAATGGTTCATTTTCATGACAACCCTTGAAATACTTGAAAACTGTCATATCTTCCCCAAGTCTTTTTTCCAGGCTAAATACATTCAATTCCTTCCATTTATCCTTATATACCAGGAAATCAAGACCCTTTACCATCTTGGTTGCCCACCTCAGGATAATCACTAGCTTATCAATGTCCTTCTTAAACCATGTAACTTAGAATTGAATAACTAATAATTGAATAATCAGGTCTGATAAGGACAGAATATAGTGGGATTATCGCCTCCCTGTTAATAAAAGCTGTATTCATCCTAATATATCTCAATCTCTCATCTTTTTTTCTCTGCCATATTACACTGATGACTCATATTGATCTTGAAATACAATAAATTTACTGATTCTTTTCAGAAAAATGGTTGCCTGCCCATATCTCCCTTATCTTATTCTTAAGGATTTGAGTTTTTGCACCCAAGTATAAGACTTTACACTTTATGCTGTTTAGATTTCTTCTTAGATTCAGCCCAATAATTTAGCTTTTCAGATGCTTTTAGATCCTGACTCTGTCATTCATTGTATTAGCTATCCTTAGTTTTGACATTTCATACATTTGATATCATCCTATACATTAATGATAAATAGCATGTGGTTAATCATAGATCCTTGAAGTATTCCACTGAGTACCTCTTGCCATGTTGATATTGAACCATTAATAATGATTCTTTGAGACTGGCCACACAACCAGTTTTGAAGTCAATATCTTTCCCTCTTGTCCACAAGAATAAAATGAGATATTTATCAAAAGTTTTGCTAAAATCTATGTAAATTAAATCTGTAGCATTCCCTACACCTACTATTTGAATAGGAAATGAAATTAGTTTGACATAATTCGATCTTGATAAAGCCATACTATTTCTTTGTTACTACTTCCCTTTCAAGATAGTCACAATTTTCTCTTCAGTAGACAAAACCTCAGTCACCTCACCCTAGTTATGACTCTGGAGAAAAGAATCAAAGATGTTGCTGAGATTATAAATATGGGTGATTTTGAAAAATAGTACTAATAGAGGTAGATATGTAAGGAAGAGGAATTAATCCAAAGGAAAATATGAGTTCAGTTTTAAAACTTGAAGGTGCCAGTTGGGCATTTAGCTTGAAAAGATGGGTTTGTTCTCATCATCCTATAATATTTCAAAAAAGAAATTTACTTTGCATGACTATGTAGCCATTTTTTTCTCTATCATTAATATAGACATTTGTTTGCTTTAATTTAGCTTAATTCCTCAATCCATCATGCCAACTGGTTAGCTTCTCTTTTTTCACTCAGTCATCCACATCCGATTGAGATTTAACTGGGAAATGTCTGATACTTGTACTGAATCAGCCCCATTTGTTGACATAGTTATTTTTTTCAGTTGACAGCATGCTTATCTTTGAGTACAATATCACTTCATTTAATGGACGTTTGAAAGGACCTTCCCTTTATCTTTTTTTTTTTAATTCTTGTCACTGATTTTAAACAACTATTAGGGACAGGTAAACAAAATGTTTTTTCTTCTCTTGTTAGTCATCACTGTTATCTCTTCCTTTTTGGTGATCATTGATTTTATGGTTCCCAATGGTTCTTTTTCTTTGGAAACTTTCTTGTGAATGACCCTTATCTGACACCAGTTTGATGCTAAGGTTGAGGCTGGTTAGGGGAAACTATCTGCTGATATTCTCCAGCCCAAGCAAGTCTCACAACAGGCAAAATGTTGACCCATGTGAGGTTTGGGTTGGGTGCCCTTGCATCTTCCTTTTTAGCATCCCTATCCCATCTCTCCCTTCTTAACTCTACAAGGGTGGGGAATCTGTGGCCTCGAGGCTACATGTGGCCCTCTAGGTCCTCAAGTGCAACCTTTGGGCTGAATTGAAAACCAAGCCAAAGGGTCACACTTGAGGACCAAGAGGGCCACATGCTCCCCACCTCTGCCAGCTCTTCCCCTGGGTACTCCATACACTCCTACTATTCAACATGCCACTCCTAGACTGCATAAGGAAAGTTTGTCTTCCTTCCACACAATCTTATCCTTTGGTTATTTATCTCTAACCCTTATCAGGAAAATATATGCTGCATCTCATTCTCATTTAGCTCTCATTTATTTCCCAGAGAGAAATGATCTATTGAAATAATTAACTTTGAATCATAGGCTCTTGAGAGTAGAAGGGAACTCAGGGGCCAACTAGTCTAACAAATACCTGAATAAATATTCCCTCCATGACATTTTCAATATATCACTGCCCATTTTCTGTTTGAAGACCTCCAGGAAGTTGGAACCTACTTCCAGGAATTAAGGAATTCCTCAGAAGTTCTACTTTTTTTTGGATAGCTCTGATTTTTGGAAGTTTGACATTTAAGACAAAATTTGCCCCCTTTCCACCTCTACCCATGGCTTTTAGTTCTACTTTGAAAGTAGAACACATTCGATTCTTCTTCCATGTAATAGCCTTTCAGACACTTGACAATAGCTATCATGTTCCCGCTAAGTCTCCTCTCAGATAATACATCCAATTCCTTCAACCGATCCTCCCAAGAACATGAAGATAGGATCTCTTTCATTTTTGTCTTTGTATGCCTAGCATAGTTTCCTGCACATAATAGGTATTTAATGAATATATGTGGAATTTAAGGATGTAATAGATCTCAAAGTCCTTCAGTATTCTGTTTGCCCTTCTCTGGACAATTCTCAGATTATCAATGGCCAAAATAAACTGTGGTGCCCAGAATGCAGTAATCCAGGTTTTGTCTGCTACATGCAGAGAGGCCTTATCACCTCCCTATATCTGTATACTCGGTGTTTCCTGATACAAAAACCACATTAGATCTCTTTTTGGATGCCATATCACACTATTTACTCATGCTGAACTTGAAGTTCATGAAGATCTCAGATCTTTTGCAGATAAATTACTCTCTCTCCAAACCATTTTATCTTGTACTTGTGAAATTGATTTTTTGAACCCTAAGGTAAAACTTTATATTTATCCCTATTAAATTTCATCCTTCTAGATTAGCTCTCATTCTAACATGTCAAGCCTTTATGGGTTTATCACCCAAAGAGTTAATTATCCCTTTAAGGCCTAAGTCACTGACAAAAATATTAAATAGCACAGGGTCAAGCATATATAATTGGGGGCACTATCCTGGAAACCTTGCAAGTTGACATTGCATCTTTAATGACTAATTTTTTTTTATCATTTAATTAGTTCTAAATTCTGCTAAACTTTGATCTTTGTTAAATGTTTCACTAAAATCTAGATAATCACAGGTTTAGAGAAAGAAGGAATATTAGATGCCATTTTATCCATCCCTTTAATTTTACAGACAAGGAAAAAGAGGCTTAGACAGGGTCAAGCAATTCCCTCTTATATAGCTAGTAAAAGGCAGAACCATGGGTAGCATCTAGGTTTCCTAACTCCAAGTCTTGTGTTTGTTTCATTGTACCTGGTCATAATAAGAAACCTTTTAAGGCTCTATACATCACTACATTTCTATTTAACATGTCAAATAAGCCTTTAAATTTGTAGGAGTACTCAACAACTTAGGATGTCAAGGCCCAATTGGAGAGTACAGAAAAAAACGAGGCAGAGAAAGTAAAATATAAAAACAGAATACTTATATTGTCCTTGCTTGCTTCTACCTTTTTTCCTCTCCATAGGCACATCTATTTATCTTGCAATTAACAAAAAAAGCAAGAAGGTCTGTCCCTTTTGATATTTTTCTTCGGGATCAGAACTTCTACATGTGCCCCAGAAGGGTTCCTCAAATGTTAACAACTTGAAATGAGACAAAATTTAGAGAGATTGAGATTCCTGTCTTTGACTTCAGGCAATTCACATAACCTCTCTAAGCCTCTGATTCTTCATTGGTAAGATGAGACCATTGGTTAAGATGATCTCTTAAGTCCCTTCCAGCTGAAAAATTTCTATTTTTTTGAAACATGTTCTCAAGAATGTTACACAGCTTAAAAAACCAAGAATACATTATATTAGTTTAAATTGATGCATTAGGCCTTTTCAGACAGCAGAGTTTAATATTTTACTATAATAAAACTTAAAATTACTACTAGATATTTATTGCTTTATCTGTGACATTCATTGACCTTAATTTATCCCTCTTATTCCCTCTCTTCCTCTGAGCGTCCCTTTCCGATACATTACTGTCCCCAACATTTCTATGAGAAGCAGCTTGGTACAGAGAAACCGCCTTCCAGTTAAGAAGATCTGGGTTCATATGTTGCCTCTGATACACATTAATTATTTAACCACATTAAATTCACAATCTGAGTGTCTCTGTAACCTGTATGTTATAGACAAGATGCTACTCTGGGTCAATGGAGTGGGGTACTACATTGAGGGTTCCTTATCCTTATGGAATTACAGATTCATAGCACTATTATTTGTTTGAATGTATGTATGTGTGTTTCTGATATTGATTTGTACTTATGATTTCAACAGTGTTGTGAGTTCTTGACATGGAAACATCTTTCTCGGACAAAAATCAGCAACTTCTCTGAAAAGTGTGTTATGCCTACACACATATATGTCTTCTTTCACAGGATCTTCCTCCTTATGACTTGTAATAAAATAGTGTACATTAGATCAGCTACTTTTGCTAATTTTCTTCTTTTTCCTGAAATAATTTGTATTGTATAATTTTCCAGAGGAATAAAAAAGGGAATATGGTAGAATTTCCTGTTAAAGACAATGCCTTCAGAATAATTTCTCACTTTACTTAGTTCATCTTCTTCAGTCTTACCATTTTCCACACTCCCATGTTCCCTGCAGTATGGTGCACTCAATACATTCAAATGCACAAAACCCCAATTAATATTTCATGAGGAAATTGTGGAACCAAATTGCAAATCTCCCTCTCCATTTGCTGGGAGATTGGTACAATTACCCCCAAGTACAAAATTCTTACATTAGAATCCTCCACCATTTACTACTGGCTTATGTGACCTTTGATAAGTCAATTAATTTTCTGGGTTTCATTTTCCTCCCCTGCAAAATAAGGAGTTAGACTCAATGATCACCCAGGCATTAATCTATGAAGTCTTCTGGAAGCTAATAAATTTGGGGGTGGAAATATCTAAGGTAGGCTTTGGGTCATAGTATCACAGAATCTAAGAGATGAACTAGAGCTCAGAGATCATCTGGTACAACCTCCATCTCTCCAGGAATACCCTTTACAACATGTCCAACAAGTGACTGCCCAGTCTTTGTCTAAAGACTTCTGATGAGAGGGAATCTCACTATTACTCAAAGTATCCTGCTCCCTTTCTGGAGAACTTTAATGAATAGGCAATTTTTCCTAACATCAAGCTAAAATACATCTCTCTGAAGTTTCTACTTAGCACTAAATCAGAGTGATTAAAGGATATAATGTGTATAACGTTTCTTGCAAAAACTTAAGGTATCATAAATGTCAGCTTTTATGATCATTACTTGGAAATAGTTACCATCTCTCCCCAACCAACCCCTAAGAATCTCTTTTCCTGATGACCAATTAATCAGTCCCACTTCTATCGATCCACATATAACATATTCTCTAAACCTCCTATCATTCTAGTCACTCATTTCTGGAAGTAGTTATTATGGACTACTGAGTTCTGTAAGTATTCAATACATTTTCGATCACTTGGATTATCACGTACCTTATGCTCTCCAAGGAGAGTAAGTAACATTTACTGCCCCAAACCCCCTTCCCTATTGTGATTTCTAAAGTCTAAATTGATTGGTCAATAAGAATTTATTAAGCATTTACTATGTACCAGACACTGTGCAAAGCATTGGGATTGTAAAGAAAGTACAGAATATGGTTCCTTCCTTCAAGTAGCTTATGTTCTAATGGAAGATGCAACATATGAAATTAACTACTTTGTTATTTGGCATCACATAAAGCTCCACTTATTAGAACAAGACAGAGTTAAATACTAGATGTCTTTTTTTACATTAGACACAGATAATTTTCTATGGGCTGCCTCACTGCCTCTCATGGGATTCCTGTGCTCATCTGGAGAGGTAAGCTATTCAAGGAGACACTAAACAATTCCTTACCAACCAGTCTTTCCTGAATTACAGAGGCAAGAAAGTTAACCTTCCATCCTTTAGGGGTAGCAGAAGACACTCAGAAGGGACCAAATTCTATGGTGCACAGACAAGGTCTAGAGAGACTTGTAACTGTCCTTTCTCATGGCCATAATTCCTATCCAAAAGTATACTCCCTACACCAGAAAAAATCAGAATACTGTATTATAAAATTAAAACACCATGGGAGATGAGATAGATATTTCTAAGACTTGATGAAAATGGAATCTATGTAAATAACATCTGGTCCCAACAAATTGACCAAAGGAAGACATATTTCCCATTCCCACTGCTTTAGCAATTGTCATGAGGTACTTGGTAGACTTCCTTCTTTACTGGAGACTGACCTATCCTGTCACTGACTCTCTTCCCCTTCTTTTTTCCAGCCCTTTCTCTACTCTGCCTCTCCTCTGAGCTCCAATGCTGCATTTATCTTTAGTACTGAACCCTACCACTATAGGGCTGTCATAAGGAAAAAGTCTTATTAAAAAAAGTACCATAGGGGCGGCTAGGTGGCGCAGTGAATAGAGCGCCGGCCCTGGAATCAGAAGGACCTGAGTTCGGAGCCGGCCTCCGACACTTAATCCGCACAAACAAAAAAACCTATCCGTGTAACCTTGGGCAAGTTACTTAACCCCAATTGCCCTAAAGGGGCGGCTAGGTGGCGCAGTGAGTAAGAGCACCGGCCTCGGAGTTTGGATGACCCGAGATCAGATCCGGCCTCAGAAAATGAGCACCCACGCATAAATAATGACTAGCCGTGTAACCTTGAGCAAGTTACTTAACCCCAATTGCTTTAAAAAAAAAAAATTAAAAAAAAAAGTACCATAAAATATTTCATTACTATTGTTACTATTATTTTTTTTTTTTTTTACTGCCTATGGGTATCTTCAGCTGGATATCCACTGGCATCTCGTACTCAACATGACCAAAGCCAAACTCATATTGTTTTGAATGCTTCTCCCTTCTGACATATATATATATATATATATATATTTCTGTTTCAGGAACCATCAGAAAGGATGAAAGGCTCATAGACTTAGCACTGGAGAGAACCTTAGAGACCGTTAAATCTAACTTCCTAATTCTGGAGATGAGATAACTGAAGCACAGCGAGATTAAATTGTCTAGGGTCACACAGATAGTAGTTGTGTGAGGTGACATTTGAACTCAGATTTTCCTGACTATGAATAAAATACCCTATTCACTCTCCTATTTTCTTTCTTCCTTCTCTCTTCTCCTTTTGTACTACTGTGATTTTCTTCAGCTGTCATTGACTCAATGGCCATTTCAACGCTGATGATTCTCAAATCTACTTATTCTGCTCCAAATTCTCTGCTGATATTCAGTCTCACATAGCCAACTGCTTTTCAAACATCTTGAACTGGATATCGAGTAGACATTTTAAACTCAACATGTCCCAATTGAACCTATTATCTTCCCCACTTCTTAACTTCCCTATTATCTTTTTTCCTTTTTTTTTTTTGGAGGGCAACTGGGGTTAAGTGACTTGCCCAAAGTCACACGGCTAGTAAGTGTGTCAAGTGTCTGAGGTTGGGTTTGAACTCAGGTCCTCCTGACTCCAGGGCTGGTGCTCTCTTTACTGTGCCACCTAGCCGCCACCTTAACTTCCCTATTATTGTAGAGGGAAATACCATCCTCCCAGTCTTTTTCTATTTGAAATCTCTGTTTCTCTCCCCTTCCAATATACAATCTATGGCCAAGGCCTGTTAATTTCACTTTTGTTACATCTCTCCAATATGCCCCCTTTTCTCCTTTGGTACTGCCATCACTAAATGCAGGTCTTCATTAATTCATGCCTAGACTATTGCAATAGATTGCTGGTGGGTGGGCCTGTCTCCGGTCTCTTTCAGCTCTGAAAATTCTATGATACTGTTAAAAAGTGATTATTAATAGAACATTTCTTGCTCACTTACTTGCTCCTTTGGCTTTGATAGCCCAGGATTTCACCTTTTCTAGCTCTGAAGGTAAATTATAGTAGGATAGATCTTTGGAGCATATATCATGCCTACATTTATAATATCTTAGGTTTATCTATAATATGCCTAGGAAAACAGATGAATGCTTGCTTTCTACCCAAATGAGAAAATCTGGCTCCATGAGATTTGTGGCTATCTTAATTCTGTTTGAACATCTTGTCACATTTTTCTGTTTCTTGGACCACAGATGGACACTCTGTTGATATGCTGATAATGTATGCTGGTCAAAGTCTTTGCTTGGCATTTATGAAGGGCTAAATATAGTTTGTGCCTAAATCAAAATTAACAGTTAATTAGAAGGTAAGATACTTCTTCAATTTAATGCTAGTAGAAGCCCTTACAGGATATAGTAAAATCTAACCTGGAAAATGCTGTTTAAGATTTATGCCATGTGGCTGGCCAAAAATCCTCTGCTTTTCTTGACCTAACTTTTTTTTGATAGACTTTTTCTGTTTTATATATATGCCCTCTTCCTGGCTGATACCTAGCTTGTTTTCTTTTTCCGGGATTTCTTTCATTTGGAAATTTCTTTGCTGGAATATTTCATGCCGTGGGCTGCTCAGTGTCCAGCACTTAGCATGATCCAGAGACGTGAATAAAGAAATGACCAGGCCATGTGGGTAGTTCAAGGAAGAAAAATGAACTCCATTTATTGATTCTTAGGACAAGGTTTTTATAGAGCAAGGAGACAAAGGGAAGGAAGGGATCTCAAGTATTCATATCATTATCTTAGTCTGTCATATCCTGGAAGTAGCATGGCAGTAAGGCCTTTTGTTCTCTAGGTGCCAGAAAGTCTTAGGAAGAGTCAGTTACCTCCTTTCACATGCAGTCATATCACAAAGGATGCTCTTGAGAGCTGGCTTCAAGGGCTGATGCCAAAGCCGAATCATCAAGTACATCTGCATAGGAACTGACCACTTAAGCATTCAAATATTTAGGTTTTGAACAACTAAAGTTTTGGGGCAGAGCCTTAGACCTAGGCCTCAGGTATCTCTTAATGCAGCTGCAGTCATAAATGGATACAATTGAGAAAAGACTTCAAAGCTGAAGCGCAATCCTCAAAAGACATCACATTTAGAGCTGGCCACCCAAAGATACCTGAGTGAAGAATCAGATATAAGTGCTGGCTCAGGCCTCTTTGGCTCCCCACAATTCCACTTTCCTTGCCTGCTTGGGGATAGCAGAGGTAGGGAATAAATCATGAGGTGGAATCCCAGTAGAACCCCTGTTCCTCTTCCACATCCCTGAATAACTGTATTGTATGAAGTAACCTAAGTGTGGCAGCACTAAACTAGAAGTGTTACTATTTGGGCATAACCTAGATGAAAGGTCAGAAGAGTTCCCTTTGTTTGGATTATTGATTTCCATTTTATTTCTAATCATGGCTGAAAGATCATCTAACCTGAGATTTGGATTCCCCCACACCACCTCAACCTGGCTAGACAGTCAATGTTTCCTGCCCCTTCAGAGCTACAGTGACAGTGATGCTTAATGTGTCCCTGTCTCCTCCTTGCCTGCCAATTCACGGCTCAGATTAACAACCTTTTCCCTTGTGTGGGTTTAAAATGTACCAAAATAAAGACCTATTGCTTTTAGCATCTCTGTCCATTTTGCTTCCTCTGTGGAAACTTGAAGGCCCACAAGGCAATCACGACACACTGGAACACACTGTTTTGTTAGATGTTCTCAAAACTTCTTGTAATATATTTAAAAAAAGAGAAACTTGCTTATTATGTTAAAGAGGCTTGATTTTTTTAAAATGCCAACTGCTGTAGGCATTTATATATGACTTCATCTATTTCCTTGAACTCTCAGTTCTCTTTCATTACTCCCTATGAAATAATCACTGTTTGTTTTTGAGATAAAACATCTGGTCAACATCTTATGGATTTTCCTTGGGTAGAAATCAGAGAACATAAGCACCAACTGGAGGGTCTAGTATGGTTTTTCTTGATGTGCTGTGGGTGTCTATTTAAGGAAAAGAAAAAATAGCAAAAAACAATCAAGATTTTTAGAACTGTATGATCTTCAAAGTAATTGGCTGAATTTTAGCTTGTAGCTCAAGGATTTTAAGGATTTACTTAATCTTCTAGGGAAAAAAAGCATTCTGAGAAGTTTACCAAAGTCTGTAATATTTTCTCTGAAAATAAAACGTGATTTTATGTGAAATTCTGATATTAAAATATTACTTTTTAAAAATTACTTCTTAGCTCTGTCTTGGCCAGTGATAGCATTGGCATAGGTCTGGTCTTTTTTGCATAAATAGTTAGAGGCTATAAAAGGTAATGGTCTATGTCTAGATTTTTTTTCTCTACTCTATTGATCTGTAAAGAAGGGAAAGTAACTGGGGTGGGATAAACAGTTTGGCTAATATCTGTAGCAAAATCAACCAACCATCCTCAAGGAGGTGTGCAGGCATAGTATCTTATCATTTGATCATTGAGATAACTGATTTTCATTTTTGGTGCTATAAAATTTGTCTTACATATTTATAGGAAGCAGTTTTAATTATTAAAAATCTTGTGTCTTCTATTGCATTGTGTGTGCAAAGTCAAAGCTCTTGTCAGTTACTGTAGAAGTCTAGATTGAACTATTTCACACTGCTGTAACTAGAATATATCTATTTCCACCTGCAGGAACCAGCTCTTTGTCTCCAAAAACTGTCACACACTTTCCCAAATTTCCTTCATTTAAGTCAGGATGCTATGTGATGAATATCTTCCAGAAGATTTTAGCAAGTGATGTGGTACTATTCCCTCTGCATCATCCCTTTGGAAATCTTTGGACCAGGAGCAGTTACTGCAATACAATGTAATAGTAGTACATTCAGGGAGAGAGTATGGTAAAACAGCTTTTTGTCCTGGACTCAAAGTCAGGAAGAACTAGATTCAAATTATGCCTCAGACATTTAATAGTTGTTTAACCCTAGGCCAAGCTATTAACTTCTCTCAGGCTTAGTTTCCCCAGCAGCAAAGTGAGTAAAATAGTATTCATAGAATTCACCTAATAGGATTTTATATCAATAAAATAAAATGATGTATGTAAAATGTTTTGCAATAAAGAGATATGTAAATGCCAGTAGTTTTTGCTTTTTCCAAATATTAAAAGTATAGAAATTTAAAAATTGAGTACAATATTCAAGTGCTTAGTATACTATGAGTTAGCAATGTATTGAAGTCAGGGGCTAAGGGTCCAATCCCTTTTCCTCTGAGGTACTTATTTTTGTCATAAGCAATAGTGTTGATGTGCTGAGAAATGTGGAGGGTCGTAGGATGGATTAATGCCTTCCTTAGGATCTCACTGGAAGAAACATGCTGTGTAGCTGATTATGGCTTTCTTATATTATTAGGAGTGGATCTTAGTGGTTGAAGCACTTATCCCATTTGTTAATTAATATAATCCCTTGTACCATTTTTGGTACAAGTACACGATGTGAAATATCCAGATACTCCAAATAACAAATCCTCAATCACCAATGTGTGCTGAAATATTTGTAAAATAAATCTAGATAGTTGGCATCATATAGATTATATTTCTGAGCATTGTGTACAACGTTCTATTTCTCATATGGCTGTTTTATTATTTTCCACTTATGTAAAAACCATTGTATGATCATAAAATATACTCAATTACGTCTCCTCAAATTTGCTTGAGAATTATTCACTTACAAAGAGATGAATGTCAAATGATGTGGGCCCTCCTTTTGTGCACAAAGAAGCATTAGCTACATTTTCCCTCTTCATGTAATTCATGTCTCTTCTCTCCTTTTCACCTTCCGAGTCTGTCCTCTAACCAGATGGTAGTCTATACATTGGTTACTAGGAGAATGAGGAGGATGTTCTCACTTTATATAATCATGTATTTTACTGTAGGAGGGCACAGTGATCAAAAGGAGTATTTTTTACTGATTTATGCCCAGAGGGTTTCCAGTTCAGGCCTCTGGAAGAGAGCTTCTGGTGTTGGCATTGCTCCACTGTGAATGGAACTATAATGGAGTATTCTGAAGTCTTCATTTCCATGTATGTGAAGCTATTATCTTCCCTGTGTGAGACTCTGGAAGGACACCTAATCTTTTTTAAAGTATCACTCAGACAGCTATTTCCTCACCAAAGGATGGGGAAAATTGGGTTCAACATTTGTTTGGTCACCTTTCAATGTACTAAACTGATTGAAACTGTCGTCTCGACTGGAATGGAGGACTTTAACATAATCCCTTTTTCTAGTTTTTGTGTTTGAAATTCTGCTTGCACAGAGGGTTTGTTTGTATTTTAATTAGGATTAGCACCATGGTTGTAAGCTCAGATCTGATCAGATCTACACAGAAGCTTGACTTCAAACTAAGAGGTAATACATTAATCATATCATTTCTATACCTATGATTGCTAGAATACATTTTAATAAATTACTTTTTGAAAGGAACCATCCAGTTTATGACAGGATACTGTGCATGATTCCATGGTGTTCAGTGGCATTCAAGGGGATGCACTTACATGACACCACAGTTATTTCTTCAATAGCTCATTAATGAAAATTGATATAGGTATTTACTACATTAAAGCCTTCCTCTGATCCTCCTTGCTTGTGAATTCCTGAAGGCTCAGGCAGCAGAGTACAAGCTGTGGTGGGTCCTATTAGGTTAGAATGGCTTCTAGAATGAGCCCCCTGCAATGGCCTGTCTGTCATCCAAGGAACAGTCTGTCTCATCACTAGAAGGGTGTCTACTTGGATGATTAATTCTTTCAATCACACCAACTCTTGTAGAAGGCTTATAATCTTTATGGGCAAAGGAATTACTCACAAAGTCACAGATTAACAAGTATGTGAAGAAAGCAGAGATATAGACATTTGGCAGATCTTCCTTCCCCCTTCATGAAATGAACCTCAGTCCAATCTCACTCAATTTCACATCAATTACATTTTAATCATCTTCCTCCAAGTCTAGATGTCTCCTTAACTTCAAGATGTCCCAAATGTCTTCGCAGTTCTAATCTTTCAGAGAAATGCACAAATATTTAGATGTTAAACTGCATTTTACAAGAATTGCAGTGCTATTCTCTTGTTGATCCATCCCTTGATTATAAAGAACATACTTTGTCCCTCCACAGAATAGTTTATAATATACATCACCAACAAAGGAGCCCCCACCAAATATCTTTCTAGGAAAGGAAAACATTGCTTAATGATTATACTCTTAGGGACTAATATCTTATTCATTCTAGTGGTGTGCTGGAATAAGTGGAAAAGGCCATTGATAATATAGCCTACTTACAGGTAGTGAAATTAGTTCCTGAGCCAGTACCTATAAGTAATCCCCTGGTCAAAGTCAAGATTCCTGGTCAAACATGCACAAGGGTGTTAGAAAGAGGGCTCTAAACATTCAGAGGAAGACATGTATGAGCAACTATGCAAAATATTCTAAGCAAATATATCTTGAAATATCTTGAAATATGGAAACATCATAAACCAAATATCCGATCTTCAAAATTTATCCTACAATGCCTACATATTTTATTATATTCTACAAACTCTTGGACACAATTCTTCTATTAAGGTGTCAATTTAATTATCTTGTCATAGAAGGGACCTTGGATTCTTGAATGTAATACCTATGGGGCATTCTTGCAGAACCATTTAAGCTTGTAGGTTATTGAGTCTGAACATCATGGGTTAGCAACTCATTGAAAGAAGGCTAATCTCCAGATTCATTTAAAAAAATTACAGCAATTCATGAAGATGAGCACTGGCTCTGGAATTAGAGCACATTAGAACAAATCCTACCTCTGATGCTATTTCCCATGTGATATTGGGCAAGTCACTTAATCTTCCTGCCCCTCAGTTTCCTTATGTGTAATATAGGAGACAGAGGTTCTCTGAGATGTCTTTAGCTCTAGATCTATGATGGTTGTTCAAACTTGAATACAAATGGGGGTTGTCACTAAACCATACATAAGAATATCAATAGGGACCACATATTGAGTTAGAAAACCACATATTAATCTTATCTATATTCTATTGTATTTTTATTTATTTTCTTAAATATTTCCCAACTATATTTTAATCTAGTTTAGGCTGCACTTGGAGTGTTGCTGGCCATAATCCAACCTGAAAGTGTTAGACCCCTCTGATTTAAATCATTGGATTTAATGCCTGCAATATTCATGTATGGAAAGAGTATCTATAATGATGAAATCATGGATCCTTGAAATATTGAAATAGTGATAGATAAAACTGTTGGATGAGTAACACGAATCTCTATTATTTAAAAGTCTAATATTTGAGTGGTAAGTGATGATAAATACATTATTAAGTTCCTAGAACCAATAACCCTATTTAAATTTTTTCTAGCTCAACCATATTTCCCAATTTTCCTAAATGCATTAGGAACTATTATCATTCCATCAGACTTGACATAGACTTTTTATTCTTCTTTTTACTGGTCTATGAAATGACTATCCTATTTCTTCCCCCCTTTTCTGCATTTTACATTCTCACATACTTCTATGCCGCCACCCTAAGGGGTCTAATTTGTAAAAGCATCTCATGTACAACTTCGATATTAACAATAAATGGCAAAATTTTATAAAGTATGTTGTTAAAACCTGTTCAACATAGCAGATTGCTATCTCTTTATTGAAAGTATTTTTGTGTTCTTTTTAAAGACCCTTAATTCCAAGATAGCTTCTAGAACAAATAAAAATTACTATAAAAACCCTTAAAGATCATTTATACTAATCCAAGGAAGAACTTACTTTGCCTATGGAGGCAGGAATAAATATTAACTTTCAAAAGTACCACTAAAGAAATCTGCAGAAAAAAAGATGTATAACATAGTTATGCAAAGAGCACAGGTTATAGTGAAGAAAATGTTACACCCTGATTACTTTATCTCCCAGTTGTCACATTTGAAAATAGAAAACACATAAACCATATTTGTAATTAGAATGCAAGCTCTCTCATTTATCAGTGCCCAGGGAAGATTGATCCCCTTATCACAGACTTCTCCTAGGTGAAAAATGGTAAATCTTTCTTTCACTTATTCAGCAATTCAAGAGAAGAGCAAAATACAATGTCCTCAAGTTTATTTGAATAAAGCAATTAGCTACAAACAAGCCTACGTCTTTTTTTTCAACATTAAGATGGTTTGCCACTTGATAATTTACAGACATTATTATTGGGGGTACCTCGATTTAAAAGCATCACCAGGCAGAACAAATTCAATCTGATGTGTTAAGTTTGGTACACAAAGCCATAACCCTTTTGATATTCAATCTTTAATACTGCCAAAGATTGTCTTCAATTTATAAAATCATTCTTTTGAAGAAACATCCTATATTGTTCTTTGTAGACTACCCCAGATTCCTATAGTCCTTTGCCCAGGATTGAACTTCTTGGTTTTTATGGAATAATTTCTCAATAATTATACTTGTTTTCTTTTTGACTGGTCTCCTACTGATCATCTCCCAGGCCATATTGTAACTATTTTGTACAGAATGATATAGATATATGCCTGTTTCTTCCAGTAGAGTGTAAACTTTTCAAAGACAGGGTTTTTTTTTTTTTTTGTATCAAGTGACTGGTACATATTAATTGCTTAATAAATGCTTGTTGAATGTTAAGTGACTCTAAGAAGGTGAAGACTAAGGTCTCAGTAGTGGAAAATGAGGTCTTAGATGAAGGGAAATTGATAACAATGTACGTCAGTGTCGGAACAAAGTACCACGGTAAGAGATAATAGGGGCCTAGAATCATGGAGTATAACTATAAAGATAGCTAATTGAAGCTTGGCCCTCAGGTTCCTGGTAGATTGCTAATTTGGCCTTAGGGTAAATCAAAATTTTCTTACTGAGAAAATATCTTTTTATGCACAGAACAAGGGAACCAAATATTATTAAATGTCTATTATGTTCCAGGCACAAGCACTTTACAAATACTATCCCTCATGTAATCCTAACAATCCAGTGAGGCAAGTGCTATTATTATCCCTTTTTACAGTTGAGGAAAATAAGACAACCAGATGTCACAAAGTAGGAAATGCCTAAGGTTCCATTTGAACTCCTCTTCCTGACTCCAGGACTACAACTCTTTCTACCATGTCACCTACCTACCCAGCTTTTTTATTATGAAAAGAAAACAATAAGAAAAAATGAAATGTTTTCATAAAGATACTACCCTTATAGTTTATCTACTCAGCATAAAATAGATTTTTTTCATCTTTACTATATTGTTTCCACTGGGATTTGTGTAACATCAGGTTGCAGGAAAGAATCACAGTGGTGCTTTTTCTAAAAATAAGTTGCAGTTTGCATTAGGTGGTTTTAAGCTTTAGAAATGTTGGCTGGGCTAGTGACACTTCTGGCTGTTTGCCTGGTTTGGTGTTCTTAGCTGCAGTTCCCTATGAGATTACTAAATAAAAGGACTTATGTGACATACTATTCAAGTCAAGAGTGTCCCTTGTATAAGGATTAGTTGACTCATTGATTTGCCTTCTCATTTAATTGTACCTTTACTTTGAAATACTATATAACTCACTGAGGTCCACTAATCCATTTATTTTCAACTATTGAATATGTCTCAATCTAAATGTTTCAGATAAATAGGATAAGACATCTTTGCTTAATAAAGTATAATGTTTATTTAAAAAGCTAAAAGATCAGGGACATGACATTCATAGGAGGGGTGTGGAAAGAACCTCAGAGGACTACAACAACATCAACAACAAAAATGTCATCATCATCATCATCATCTTCTTCTTCTTCTTCTTCATCATCATCATCATCATCATCATCATCAGGTTTTTGTCAAGTTTATGCATGTTCTTGGCCCATTACTGCACTCTTCATTACAGTCACACTTGGAGGCTTTGGAATTTATGAATTACTAAAAACCATGCTAATTGAAATTCTAGTCCAATGCCTGGCCTACTTAAAAAGCAGTAGATAGCACACTGGAATATAAGCCAATTTGACAATTCACTGGCATGGTTTTTATAAAACATGTCTGACATAAATTTAAAAGTTTTATCAAGCATATAGAAAACACTTTTTTCTGACTGCAGAAAAGCAAGAAAATATGAACTCTTATGGCTCAGTGATTCTTCTTTGGTTAAGTCTTTTGCCAAAAGTGTGCATCAGCATGAGGTGAACATTTCTGTGGAAAGGAAAAGCCCTTTTCTGGATACTCATATTAGTTTCTTCGTAATGGAGCAGAACAATACATGGCATAGGGAAATTTGCTATTTGAAATGGCTTGCTTACTTGGCAAAACCTTCAGATTATTCCCGTGGATGATGTTAGCTTTTGGTTTTCTTTCTCTCACCTCCTCAGCTTTAGCCTTGACTCTAGTGAACACTTTCTACTATATTCACCTTTAGTTGGCACTTAATATAAGCCTATTGGAGTGGGTTTGAACCGGTTCTTCTCTAAAACTCAACTCTTTGTGCAGCAAGAGGGATATCACATGTTATCAGGGAGCCCTTACAAACATATTGGCAGCTCCCCTCAAGCCTGGTCTCCACATTTTATCCTAATGCTGTAGAACCATTTTTCATCTGCATGAAGGAGGCAGTATGGTGCAGTGTTTAGGGAACTGGACTGAGAGTTAGTGATACCTATGTTCAAATCCCACATTAATTGTGTGACTCTGGGCAAAATCACTTAACCTTAGTCTCATTTTTCTCATCTGTAAAATTAGGGTTTTGCACTTGATGGTCTTTAAATTCTCTTCCAGGTTTAAAACTATGATTCAAGGTAACAAATCATTAGCATATTCAAAGGCATGGAGACCTCATGTTAGGAATAGATCTTAAAATTCCTTCCTCTTATTCCATTGATGTAATTTCATCTTCTCAACCTCTTATATTATTTTTTTCCCACTTAGCCTCAGATAAGAACCAATTTCCCATATTGTGACCTTAAGGTCCACTTTTTTATTTTTTATTTATTTTTTACTTTTTGGAGGGCAATTGGGGTTAAGTGACTTGCCCAAGATCACATGGCTAGTTTTGTGTTAAGTGTCTGAGGCCGGATTTGAACTCAGCTCCTCCTGACTGCAGGGTCAGTGCTCTATTCACTGCGCCACTTAGCCACCCCACTTTTTTTTTTTAAATGGGGCTTCTAAGACCTTTTTGTATTATTCTTAATATTAAGCTTCTGTAAATAGGTCACAATATTTTTGTTGTTTTCAACATGGTTTCCTTTGAAAACTACTCTATACCCATGGGAATTAAAATCATTATCATTATCTTCATCATCATCATCTTCTTCTTCTTCATTGCTTTTTGGAGGGCAATTTGGGTTAAGTGACTTGCCCAACGTCACACAGCTAGTTTTTGTGTTAAGTATCTGAGGCCAGATTTGAACTCAGGTCCTCCTGACTCCAGAGCTGATGCTGTATTTTATCTTCTTCTAATATCTCTAGAGGGAGATGGAAAAGAAGAGGGAGAGGAAGAGAGAGGGCTCAGACTTTTAGAAGCACATATTCTGTAGTTTCAAAGACTTCCTTTTGGGAAAATAGAGTCCCTCTGTGGGAGAAAGCCATTATTTGAAATATCTGGAAAATTAAAGAATGAGAAATGTATTCCCAGCTTGACATTATTTTTTTTCTTTTGTAGTTCATGTAATGAAATCTTGTTGACTTTTAATCTGCACTACTTTAGTGCAGATGTTTAGATGTGAATTCAGATGAATATCTTTCATCCCTTTGATTGGCAAAGGGGAACTTAACACTGGAGCTCTCTGGTTGGTGGTGAAGTCCCAGGATGTCTGCTCATATAGCAATGAACTCTAGTAGAAAGACTAAGGGACTTGGTTTGTACTACCGGGTCCAATGCTTACTAACTGTATGACTGGGGACCTCTCTGTGTCTTCATTTCCTCAAGTGCTAAATGAGTATAATAACACCTACCTGAAAGGGTTGTTGTAAGGCAGGAATTTTGTAAGTTTAAGAGAGTTTACTTGGGGTGGCTAGGTGGTGCAGTGAATGGAGCGCCGGCCCTGGAGTTGGGAGGACCTGAGTTCAAATCCGGCCTCAGACACTTAACACAAAAACTAGCAGTGTGACCTTGGGCAAGTCACTTAACCCCAGTTACCCTCCAAAAAGCAAAAAAAAAACCCCAAACAAACCCCCAAAAACAAACAAACAACAACAACAACAACAAAAAACAAAGAGATTCTACAAATATGAACTACTATTTTTATTGTTGCTATTCCCTACTATATCTAGGCTCTCTCCTAAGAGTTTTGAAATGTCTGCCTGAACTATTTGAATTTTCATGGACAGTATATGGATAGTTCCTGGGCCCGATCAATCCAAATATACAAAATTGTATTATAATTACAGGTAGAATTAGTTTTTTTTAAATTTCAAATATTTACACCTTTTCCGCCTCACATTTCTTTTTTTTTCTTTTTTTTGGAGGGGGGAGGGCAGGGCAATTGGGCTTAAGTGACTTGCCCAAGGTCATACTGCTAGTAAGTGCCCCCTCAGATTTCTTGTCTTTCTATAAACCACTGGCATCTCTACTTGTGTTCTTACTGTTCTATAAAATAAGCATTTCCTGTGAATTCAAGCTTGAAAGTGTGTGTGTGTGTGTGTGTGTGTGTGTGTGTGTGTTTTGAGACTTAAAATCAAGAGAAAACGGCACACCATTTAAGTAACCTAATAAGGCCTATTGTTTGCTCCTCTCATCCATGATTTTTGTAAGGTTGTTTAGTAGTGTATTTTACAGGCTTACTATTCCTTTGATTAAGTGAGTGGTGGTTGCCTTTGTTGCTTTGGGGAATATGAAGAACAGCATTTGAAATAGTAGGACACCCAGAAACTACAGGTCTGATTCGATTACAGGCACTCAGTGGAAAAAATACCCTTCTTTTCTTGAAGAGGAATTTCATGGTAATGATTAGTGCTAGGACCACTACACAGTGGGTAATCCCCAGTGGGTGATGGGGCCCCTCCTATGCCACGTAGGGGGAAGAGGAGTGGGAGCCCAAAGCCCTGTGACTCCTGACTAGAAAACATCCCTCCCCACTGAGAAGACAGAAGGCAGGAGCCAGTGGCTAAAACACAGCAAGAAACTTTTTCTCTTATTGGATAATCTTTCTCTTATCTTGTTTCACCTTGCAGGAGTTTGGTTCCCTGCCGGAATTTTGAGTGCCTGCCTATGTTCACTGGTTTCTTAAAGAAATCTATTTGGGAAGATTGTATTTCTTGTTTCCTCTGTTAGCTCAAACTGGGGAATGAGGTTTCTGTTGCACTAGGCAGATGCTCTTATTTCTCCCAATGTGCTTATGGGATGCTACATAATTCAGCATCAGATGTTCCTCACCCTTTCCTTCTCTTCATTCCAGGAATGACTGTTGGATGAACAAAGACTGAAGAAAACCATAGCAATAGTTTAGTGCTTTAAAGTCTGCAAAGAACTTTCTGCACAGTCACCCTGTGAGGTAGGTTATTTAACAAGTAGAGTTGTTTTCCTTTTACAGATGAGAAAACAGAGGCTCTGAGAGGTGAAGTGGCTTTCTCAAGATCACATGACTATTAAAAGTGTCTGAGAGTGATTTTAAAATGAAGGAAGGATCATGACTCCTTGGGCCATGTCCCTTCTATCCTGTTGCATCTCATGACTACACATGACCATCAAAAATAAAGTTGTTTGGTATAATATATTTCATTTGGACGTTTAGTGAAGACAATGTGAATGAGCACCTAGAATCTATGTCCAACTATATGCAAAGTGGTGCCTGATGTGCCTCAGGGAACTTCCAGGGGGCTCCCTGGGGTATTTAAATATTCAAGCTAACTACTTAAGAGAACTATTAGATAATTATTTTGTTTTAGGAGCCCTGCAAAAAGAATTACTGAGGCACATAAAGCATTGTGAACAAAAAAAGTTTGGAAACCTCTGATAGCATAGAAGCAATATGATTTGAGAGCTTAATATTAAAGTACATTTCAAATAAATGTTAGAACACAACTATTTAGACAATAGAATTTAGAATAATAACTGTCCATTTTTTCCCCTTGAGTCTATGATTTCATTAGTATGTGGAGCTACCAGTACATAAATTTCTTTGTCTAATCATATGGAATATCTGGGGTCTTGAAAGTAAATGATTTGCCTGTGGCCAGATAGTAAGTATGTCTCTGAGGCAGGATCTGAATTTAGGTCTTCCCTGTCTGACTGTGGATAGGTCAGTAACTCCTCTTTCCCCAGGCATCATTTTCTTCATTTGTAAAATTATAGGGTTGGATTAGGTAGCCATTGAGGTTTCTTTCGACTCTAGATTTGTGATCTTAGGATCTTATCTATCTTCTCTATCTTAAATTACCTCTTAAAAGGACAGCAATGTTAAAAAAAAAATCTGAAAATAGACTAGAGAACTAGAATTTTTTTAGTTTAATGATAAACAATGTTTCCACACTTTTATAGTATTTAAACAGCACATATAGTAGTGATTACGGAATAAAATTGGAAATTATAATGACATATATTTTACTAGTCATGAGTACATAAATGCTAGGCCACAGAAAGAGACCTTAACTGTAACTTATTCCAGGTCTTTCATTTTATGTATGAGGAAACTGAAACCCAGACCAGTGATATGATATGCACGAGATTACACAGAGATTGAGAGAGCCTAGACTAGAACCCTGATGCCTTAACTTTCAGCCTACTGTTCATTTGTCTACACCACTCTAAAATTCTCATGAATCAAAACTAGGAACTGAATAGCAATAGGAAAACAAATTGTCTCCTCCTAGCCAGATACTTTTCTTGCAAAATATTTTGGTTCTTGTTCCTTGGGCTACATTTTTCTTTTCCTTGGAGTGAAAATATTGTATTGCATGGCAAGAAAAACCATCATTTTGCCAGCTACTGTATAAATCTCTGAATATAGTTCCATTCCTCTTAAGATAAGCTTGTTCTCCTTCCAACTGGTAAAATAGTGATATTCATTTTTATTAATCAGCCATGGTAAGTCTCTCTAAAATACCAGGAAAAAATTTAAAGCACAGAGAGTCCTGGCTATTGTTGTATAGTAGACTGATATCATAGTATCTTTTCTCTAGTTTTTCACTAATTTACATTCTGTGAACAAAAATAAATATCTCTTTAAAGAAAAAAAAGTTTTAGTATCTGACTGTTGGATTGAATGAGGAAAGAAGTCACTACTATTTTGGGGGTAGGGGCAGGGATGCTCATAAGAGATAATATATTTTGGAGTCCTGGGCATGTAGTCAATATACAAAAAGGTCAACCTGTAGATATATATGCCTGAAAATTCTCTTTTCTGTTTGCTATAGCTGGGCTTTTATTTTGACCAGTTGACGATTTTGTCTCCTGGAATGTTATTTAACAAACCAAATGGATACTTTCACCAAAAATAAAGTCCTCTCTCTTTCTCTTAGTCTCCTTCTCTCTGTCTTTGTCTGTCTTTCTGTCTCTCTGTCTCTGTCTCTCTCCCTCACACACACACATACACATATACACACAATATTCCTTCAACTGACCCATGCATGGCATAATCTCTAGTTCTCTACTATCCTGATTACTGGGTTGAGTTTCTCTACAAGTAGAAGAAAAAGTCAAAAAGTTCGATTCTTGTTGAGAGAGGAAATGTAGACTCTTTGTGATAATAGACAGCCCGCTCCCCCTTTTTACACGTGTGTGTGTGTGTGTGTGTGTGTGTGTATAATGAGAGCTATCAAAGTATTTGAAAGATTATCATGGTGGGAAAAGCGCTTTGTTGAGTTTACCCCAGAGGAAAAACTAGGGGTAATAATTAGAAACTGCAGAGGCAATTAATGAAAGGGATATAGGCAGAGGTCTTCAGGTTAAGAACATTTTTTAACAATGATAGTCACTGAAAAGTAGAATGTGTCACTTTAGGAGGCAGAATGGACTGCCTGGAGACTTAATGGGCTTCCCTTCACTGGAGGTTGTTGAGTAGAGGCTGGATGACCACACCAGATATGTTTTATTGGGGATTCTTTTGCAGGTATACATTCAACAGACTGGCTAATAAGGTCCCTTCAATTCTGTGGTAAAAGAAGATGACTGGTTTAACACCTCTTCCAGAAAGCTAATGTGCATCTCTTCCATATGTGGTTAGAAGTCCCAAATGAAATGTCCCAAGGTAATTGGAAGCATGTGATAAATCCGATATACTAGTAGTGTCACTTAAGAATGAGTAACCTACTTAATGCTTAGGTGCTGTTCTAATCATTTGCTGACAAACAAAAGATTAGAAGAGTCAAGTAATGTTAATAATTACTATCTTGGGAATTATTACCTTGATAAAAAACCTGCCTTATTAAAAGAAAGCTGTCACCATATATGAGAGCATCATTGTACAACAAGACAATAGGCTCTAAAAGGATCTGGGAGAAGTGGCAATGACTATACACTAACTATCTAAAGGTGATTTTTGTTGTCATGTCATGGCTGAAGTGTTTTGTTTTTTTTTAAGATCAAAGTTTTATTTGTTTTTATGTCATTTCTTAATATACCTCACTCTACCCATTAAGTGAGCTGTCCCTTATTATAAAAATAAGCAGCTAAACAGAAGCAATGAACTATATCTTTTAGCATGTACAGTGTACCACTCCCACAGTCTCCCTCACTTTCAAGGAAAATAGGGGGGCTTATTTCCTCATCTCTTTTCCTTAGCTAGGACTGTGCATTACAGCTATCTGATTTCGATTCGTCTTGGTATTTTTTTGTTATTCTCATCTGTGTCATCATAGTCATTGTGTATAACCCTTTCATGGTTCTGCATGGTTGGAATTTTGCAGATTCAAACTCTGAGTAACCCTGCAACATAACTAAGGCTGCAGTTTGAGCACATTGCCAGTAGGTGGTGATAGCTGTTAGATTACAATGTCCAATGACCAACGTCTCATTAAGTCTGATTCAGATCCATCCACTTTCAACTTCAGTCCTTTGTAGCTGTAACTTTGGATTTACTTCTACTAATTACATTGCCAAAGCATATACAAGAGATGAATTTAAGCAATATTAACTGGTGAAACATACTTCTTATAATATGTTGCACGTAGTAACAACAATAGAATGCACTTGCTCTATTTAGTAACTTTCTAACTTAGAGAGACAGAGTAGTATGATGGGGAAAAAACAAACAAACAAAGGCCTGGGAGAGCTGGGTATTACCTTATGTAAGTAACTTAAGTCCTCTCAATTTGCTCATTGATAAAATGAAAAGGAATGGAATATATGATATGTAGACTCCCTTAGAGGTTAAAAAATAAGACCCCATATGAATGTTACCTGTAGTTATTATCAATTTTGTCCTAGACCCAGGGTGGGGAACCCTTGACCTTGAAGTCACATATGCCCTTCTGTATCCTTAAGGATTTGTTATGTAAAATTCATTCAGTCAATAAGCCTCCCTTAAGGATCTAGAAGGCCACATGTGGCCCCAAGGCTGCAGATTCCCTACCCCTGTTCTTGACTTTATCTACATATCTACTTCTTATGTTAAAATTCTGTCCTCCTTATATCAGAATTTAAAAAGCCCCAACAACTTCCCATTCATAACTGGGACCAAGGCTTCAGCCCAGCTTGATATCACATACCCTCTTGACTGGTTCTATCAAGAACTGGTGGTATTTTCCTTATGTGAAAGAGGCCTCTATAATTCCTTTCTGATAATCATAGACATCGGTTTAATTCACCTTTTCAACCTCCTCAGTAATCCTTCTGTAACTCTCTGAACTCTTGTTTCTTTTCTCCACATGTGGCACCAAACAACTTCCCACCATGTCTTTTCCTAAAGAAGTAATAAATCATCCAAGCCTAGATTGTCTCTCATCAATAGAGGATTTTTCACTTTGTTCTTTCTAAGGAAGAATTCTACCTCAGTGAACTCCATGAGAAAGTCCTTCAAAAACTCTTTTTTCTGTATCCTTTACATCACAGACTATTTTAAACAAGACAACAAGACAACATTTCATGACAGCAGATAGGGATTCACATGGTCCCACTATAGTGAGACTATATATATTTTTTAAACAGAAATAGCTATTTTCCTCTGCTGTCTGTAGGAGATGTTTTCCACTTGAGAATGACAGCTGTCAGGATACAACTGGACAATCTGACACTTGCCATGGTAATCATTAATAGCCAACATTTATATAGGGCTTTAAGGTTTTTGAAGGGTTTCACATATATCATTGAATTTGAACCTAATAATAATTGTGAGATAGGTTCTATGATTATTCTGATTTTGTGAATGATAAAATCGAGGCAGAGGGAGAGATAAAGTGACTTACCCAAAGTCATGTGAGGGAGTATGTTACTCAGGAGGGGTTGGAGGGAATTCTTCCTGATGCTAAATCCAATGGATTATGCATTATTCTTGTCTCCATCTTTAAAGAGTTCTTGAGCATGCTGGGTACACTGATAACCATCACATGCTTAAGGAAGTACATGCTAGGCTGCCTGTCATCAGCATCAGAGTGGTGAGAAACACGACGCATCTAACAAGAAGAAAGTAGTATCTGCCAATGATCTGGGTAAGTGCATGCATGGGTGCAATTATTAGATGAATTGGTCATCTTGGTCTTGATCACAGCAAAGAATCTAATCCTCACTGTGTGAGGCAGAGATCAGCTACAAGCCCAACGTACAGTATTCAATTCTAGAATAATAGTTAATCCCAAAGTGACTCTGAGCATGAGAAAGGAATCCCATTACTCTTTTAGCCTCAGTTTAGTAGGGTAGGGAGCACCATTGCTTTCTGGACAGATATTTAAACTGCTCTCTATAATCTTTGCCTGAAGATTTTGTTGACACTCCAAGGCAGATGAATCTCAGTCTGAAGGCTGTAGAGAGCAATGAAGTCAGGTTGTATGGCATAGGCCTCCAATAACTTTGAATATCAAAAGCGAGAGCCTATGCTCAAGATTAGGGGCACATTATCCATGCCTCTATAGAAATTGCTATCCGTGAAGGAAAAATGCATCCTGTTTTTCTGGGATTGCGGCCTCCAATGTTTCCTTTTGATGCATCTTAGCTATCTTGAAAATAGGTTTTACTTACAAGTAGCCCAACTGAACCATGAAGCTTGAAGCCTGGAGGTTAAGGGATCTGGGTAGAACTTTTGCTAAATGTATTTTACAGAAAATGAGTTCACTTGCAGTTGAGGGCTCTTTCTTTAGAAGTCACCTCTTTTTATGTCACTGTTAACTTTTCCTTTTAATGAAGGGGTCCTATTGAGGGCCAGGCAGAGTCATCAGACTAGGTGAGATTCACAGTCAGAGGATATTTTGGCAGCTACATGCAGCTTCTCTGCAATTATTATCAGCATTTTCAGGGTTATCCCTGTTATTCATCTGTCTTATTAGCATTCAAGTTATAAACACTTATCTCCACTGGTTTCTGAAATGCTATTTGGGTATCATTTTCTAACTTTAAAAGCAATTAAACTCTTGAAAGATTTTTGGAAATCCTAGTCTCCCCTATTTTAGTATGCAGAGACTCACCTAGAGCTTCTATACATTCACTATGTGTTTTTTTTAACAAGCCTACAGATTTGCTCTAATCAATGATTGCAGCATCTTTCTGAAATTTTCAGATCTTGTAATCAACTTAAAAAAAATCCTGGCATAATATCCCCTGATTCTGCTATATATAATTTTATCTTATATTTAAAAAAAGAGATACCTGCTATGATTGTTATTTGAGTAATTCAATTATCAATAATAAGTTCAGATTAGCCATATAAGTCAGAATTTTGTAAATATTTTTCAATTTTCTCCCTTTTCCCCTCTCTCTTTTCTTCTTCCCTCTCCCCCCTCTTCTTACCCTCTCTCCCTTCCTCCCTCCTGTCCTTTCAACTAGTATCTTTCAGCTTTGTCCAACATGAGGTTCCTAATTCTTCCTTAATTCTATTTCCTATTGATGAATTATTTGAGCAAATCATAATCATGATAACTGATACTCATAGCTTTTTAGATTATCTAATTTAAGCTATGCAATGATGCTATGAAGTAGGTATAACATAATATTATGCCCATTTCACCACTGAAGAAACTAAGGCTCAAGATGTTAAATGGCTTGCTCAGCACTTCACTGTAACTGTAGGAAAATCTGAACCCAGTTCTGCTTGATTCCAAATCCATTATTCTACAACTATGCCATACTACCACTTAGCTTGTAATTCAAAAGTTCATCAGAATGAATTCTTGAGTCGCTAACTGGAAGCTGGGCTAATGCAAACTTAATTCATGACATCCCTCATAGGATAAACCAACTTAGATCCTTTAAACTACTTGTTTTTGTATAGAAAAGGGGCAACTTATAAAATGAAGGGTTTAAAATAAAGATTAGATTTGCCAAAGTAGCTTCCAACTCTAAATCTGTGACTATTCTGTGTTTAATCAATGACCATTTATTAAGTACCTACTATGTGTCAGGCATTGTGCTAGTGCTGGGAATACAAAGAAAAAAATGACATAGCCCTTAAGGAAAGCCCTTCCATTGATCAGAGGAACAACATATATAAATATGAATAAATAGGAAATATGTGCTATTTTCTGCTTTGCAATAAACATAACCTTCCAGTGTTTAATCTATCTAGTTATTATACCAATTAGGAAATGAGGCAATTTCCAGGACTGGCTTTGAGAATAGATTGTTTTCAGTTAATTGGCAGTCTATTTTACTATCTATAGCAAATGATATATTAACATTTTAATTTGTTACTATTATCTTTTATTCTTTTTTTACATTGTTAAGTATTATTCTGACAGAAATAACTTCTTGCTTCCTTCCCCCAAATAAAGATTGTTCTCTAAATTACTCTCAAGTCACATATTTCTGAAAAAAGAGAAAGGAAGTTTACAATACTAACAATATTTGTTGCCTCAGGTTATGTTAAATTGTTTTCGTGTGTTTAATGTGTATCATTTCCAAAATTGTGACAATAAACCATTATTAAGGCTAATTTAGATTCATACAATATGTGCTTATCTTATATGATTTTTGACATTCTTTTTTCAATTCTGCTTTTATCCATTTAGAGTTTGGTTATATCTTTTGGTAGTTTCATTTTATTTTCTTCATATTGGGATCAGTTGTTTATTTGGCTAAACCTGTAAAGCTCATATTAACTGAAAAGAGTTTCAGATGGACCTTAAAGGTCAATGCACTGGGGTAACTAAGTGGTACAGTAGATAAAGCAGTGGCCCCGGAGTCAAAAGGACTCTGATCTCAGACACTTACTAGCTATGTGTAATGGAAATGCAAATTTAAAGATCTTCCCTGCCCCTAGCTTAAGTGCACCTGGAGCCTGTGGTGGGAGGCTTGTTTTTCAGGGAAGCCCAACCTTGATACTTTGTGATTGGGCAGTGGGTCAAGGAGGTTGTTACAATCTTTGAGCTAGGAGAAGGCTATATAAACTCTGATGAGAGGCTTTGCTTTGGGGCTCACTTTGAGAAGTGTTGTGTGATTTGACCAGATGAGACTCTGGGAAGCCGTTGTTGAGAGCCCCCCGGCTTTGAAAACCCAGATGTTGATGCTTCCCTCTCTGGTAACTGTGATTTGGTATTGATATAATGGTAGGACAGTTTGGAAGCCTGTCTGTTTGATCTGTAAGTTCTGTAACTCTGAAGTTCGGGTGCTGACCTTTTTCCCCTGAACTAGGTAATGTATGTTTGTTTGATTAAAGTAAGCTTGTTAACCCATTTTGAGTTGCTTTCCTTTTGAAAAGCAGATCTAAGAACCTGTGTTGGCAGTCACCCTGGGGATGTTGGGGTGCTTGCCGCTACACTATGTTACCCTGGGCAAGTCACTTAACCCTGTATGCCTCTTTTTTTGCGCCTTTTGGAGGGGAAATTGGGGTTAAGTGACTTGCCCAAGGTCACATGGCTAGTAAGTGTTAAGTGTCTGAGGCTGGATTTGAACTCAGGTCCTCCTGACTCCAGGGCCAGTGTTCTATTCACTGAGCTACCTAGTCGCCCCCGATTGCCTCTTAAAAAAGAAAAGAAAAGTCAATGCTTCTATCTATGTGGTTCAGAAACACGGAATCTTGTCAATATGTAAAAAAAAAATCCTGCTTTCCTTTAATTTTACATATTGTTTTAGATTGGTTATTCTGATGATTAGTGTTTTTGGCATGCTCAGTTTTCTTTCCTTTGGGGTTCATATCTTTCAATGACTGAGACAGTGGAGGAAAGGAGAAAAAGTGTAAAGTTGTATCAAAAGGAAAGAAAAAGAAAAGTCTTAGTAATGTCTTCATAGGATTATAGTGCATACATTTAGAGCTGAGAGGGGCCTCAGAGCTCACCTACTTTAAGCTCTCTCCATCCCATTTTATAAATGAAGATACTGAGACTGGGAAATGAAATAATTTGTTCAAGGTCACATGGTAGAAAGTAGAAGAGTTAGGATTTGAACCTAGGTTTTCTGATTTCAGATCCACCTTCTTTCTGAAGGTGTGCACATGTCAGACAACATGTTAGAGTGGAAAGCGATCTGGATTTGGAAACAGAAGACTTGATTTAAAACTGAAATACTGCCTTGTAAACTGGGGCTAGTCATTTAACCTTCATGAGCCTTAGTGTTTTGATTTATGAAATAAAGGTGTAGAGCTCAATCCCTAAGGACCCTTCTAATTCTAAGTAACATTGTCTATATGTTTCTGTACACTAAGTATGTATATGTATATTACATACACGTGAAATAATATATGCAAGTCATCTTGCAAAACTTTTAAGGTATTATATAAAGACAATTATTATTACCATTATTATATTCCTGTGCATATGCTATTTGGATAAAAATTATGGGAGAGGTGCATTGGCTTTTGATTCATATTGGAATAATTGAACAGTCTATGAAGACTCCAATATTGGCTACATCATTTTTTATGTGGGAGATTTTCTTGCTTTCAGATATATTTTTAAAATTAGTGAATTGCTAAGAAAAACATCACAACATGTCTGAACTAAATTGTGCTTACGGATATTTCTTTGGTCATGGAATTATCATTCCTCTCATGCATATCTTCTCTGTTTTGGAGGGCAATTGGGGTTAAGTGACTTGCCCAAAGTAACATGTCTAATAAGTGTGTCAAGTGTGTTAGGCTGGATTTGAACTCAGGTCCTCCCGACTTCAGAGCTGGTGCTCTATTCACTGCGACACCTAGTTGCCCCTCATGCATATCTTCTGATGTTTAGAGTTTTCTACATATATTTCTTATCATTGGAACGATAAGCATTCTGTGAGACCCATGCATTAACCTGTAGAATCTTTATTGTTACTGTCTTCACTTCTTCATTAACTCCTGACTCTACAGACTATATCAAAGAGCCAAATGTATACTTAGCTAAATGACTATTTTATGGAGAACTCACACAGGGCAGATGCTCACATGGTTGTGAGAAGTGATAAAAGGGCACGCTCAAGGTTTCTCTTAAGAACTTTGGAATTGACTGTGTGACATGGGAGACACTGGCACAGGACTGTCCAGCATGGTGTGCCCACACCAGAGAAGGTGCTGTGCTCTGTGAGCAAGGCAGAATTGACAGATCTCAAAAGAAACATGAGATGCACATATTTAGAGAATCCACTATCCCAAATGTTTACATGGACTATTTGTGCCTGACCTGTGGTAGAACATCCTGAGCTTGTATTGATCTGATCAGCCACAATTGGGTACATTGTAACTTGACTCTAACATAATGATGTCATTTTAGTCCACGTTGAGAATGAAGGGTAACAACCAACCAAATCCTGACTCTACAACTCTCCTAAAATGAGCCTCCCAATGGTTACCAACAATCTTTACCGGCTAAATCCAATGCCCTCTTCTTGATCCTCAAACTCCTTGACCTCTCTGCAGCTTTTCATACTATTTACCACTCCATCTAATACTTTCTATAATACTTTTTTTTCTCATTCTGGGTTCTCTTCCTACCTATTTAACTAGTTTTTTGACAAGTCAGGTGCCTTTGTTGGCTCATCATCCATCATCACCACCTTAACATAGATATTCTCAAAGATTCTATCCGTTTCCTCTTCTCTTCTCCTACGTTTTCTTCCTTGATGTTCTTAACAATTCCCATGAGTTCAACCATCATTTCTATATAAATGACTCTCAAATCTATTTATTCATCCCTGATCTTTTTAATTGCACCATGGTTCCTTAAGGATTGCCAACAGGCTGTTGTATATCCAAGCCTGGGTGTTTGATAAAACTAGACACTTCCAAAATAAAACTCATCATCTTTATCTTTAATCCTAGTACTCCCCCAGACTTCTCCATTTCTACCTTGGGAGATACCATATTCCCAATCCCTCAGATTTGTAACCTTGGAGTTATGCTTCATTCTTCCTTCTCTTTCATTCTTGAGTTTTAATATTTTTCAAAGCCTAATTAGAGTAATGCTTTCCTAATTTCTAATCCTTTTCTCCATTCATATGACTACCATTCAAGTTTAAGTTTCAATACATTTCATTTGGAGTAATGTAATAGTTTACTAGTTGGTTTCCCAGTTTCCAATTTCTCCATTCTCCAAACTATTCTGAAAATAGTTGCCAAAATAATTTTATTACCTCTGACTTTAACTCGTGATTAAAAACCTTCAATGCTTTCTTTTGCCTTGAGGATAAAATACAGACACTTCAGCCTTGCATTTAAGACTCTCCAAATTCTGGGTTTAACCTATCTTTCCACCATTATGTCACATTATTTCCTTGTGTGCACTCCTTAATCTATCAACACTTAATTACTAGCTGTTTCTTGAAATTTTCTTTTGTCTCTCTGCTGTGTTCAAAATGTTTCTCTTACCTGGAAAGCATTTTTTCCCTTGATTTCACCTCTCTAAATCCTGGTATACAGCATTCTATTTCCTGCCTAAGTGCCTTTGTACAGGCTGTCTCTCATGCCTAAAATAATCTCCTTCCCTGCATCTGCTTTCTGAAATCCTTTGTTCCCTTAATGGCTCAGCTCAGACTACCTTCTACATAAAACCAGTCCTCATCTTTCCCTAGTTATTAGCATTTCCTCACCAATTACTCTACATGTACTTTATATTTATTCATTTGAGTAGATGTTCTTTTTCTCCAACACTAGAATGTTAGCCCCTGGAAGGCAAGATTTAATCTTTCTTTAGTTTTTCTATTCCCATTGCCTAGTCTAGTGCCTGGAAAGCACCTATTCTATGTCAGTAACAGTGCTAAGCACTAGGAATAGAAAGAAAGGTAAAAACAAAATAAAACAAAGCAGTAATAAAATCAGTACTGCTGTTATTATAAAATTATTTTTATATAAAATAATTTATTTTTATTTTTTATTATATAAATTTTTATTATAAAAATTTTTATTATAAATCACAAGGAGATAGCATTCTAATGGAAGAGATAAAAGTAAAAATATTATGTGTAAACAGTGTGAATGTGTATACACACATGCACATATGTACTATATGTAAATATGTATATATGTGTATACATATGCATATATATATGCAAGACACATACACAGAAACACACACACACACACACACACACATACAATATGTGGAGATAATCAACAGAGGGAGGGCACTAGCATTAAGGGTTATAGGGACTGGATCTGTGGTTTCATTGGTAAAGGGAACTCCCTAGTGAGGAAACTGTCTCTGCCAGTTCAGGGCAGGTCAACACCTTTTCTGCCACTTAGAGTCTTGGAGACTTTCATATAGCAGTAAAAGGCTAATGATTTGCCCAGGGACTATTGTCAGAGGCAGCATTGTGTAGTAGGTAGTCAGCTTTGGAGCTGGAAAGCCTTAGGGTTATATCCTACATAGCACACACATAGTAGGAATCTAATCAATGATTGAATGACATCTGAGCTGGGAGAAATGGAATGGAATGATTTCAACTGATAATGAGATATGACTGGAGACAATTCTAGTCATTGTCTATTTCTCTTACTTGACCATATGTTGTTAATATTATATTGTTATAGAGAAATTTTTGTGTGTATGATGTATCCCCTAAAGGGTGGTAAGTCTCCTGAGGTTAGATGCTTTGGTATCCTCCAAGATATCTAATAAAACACTATAAACACAATAGGTGCTCAATAAATATTTGTTGAAGGAACTTAGCACCTCCTGGTTATGTGGTACTCATATTGGAACTATTAATTTCAATCAAAGTATTTGACTTTGAATAAACACATGAGAATGAAGGGCTTTATATTTAATTACTGGAAGAAAAAGTCTTAAAAGATATCTACCTCCAAACCATCATTTTGGTTATTTTTGTTCAACCTCTAGTATCTGCCCACATTTGAACAAATAACTTACTATTAACCCAATGGCACCTACACTATCTATTTTCTAAAAGGTTGCACAATATACATTTAAATCCATTAAGAAAGATACTTCCTACTTTTCTTCCCTTCCAATTCCAAGATTATCATTTTAAAAGACATCATTTCTATACCTCTTTCAGTCAAATGATCAAACTATTTTATTTTCTGCAAGAAGACCTCAAAGCCACATAGATGTTTTTAATCCTGCCCTAATATAAGCTGAATTCTCCAAAATGCTTGCCTCAAAGGTAAACTGAATCCATTAGGAAAATAAATAGTTATTAAGCCCAATGCACAGAAAAAATATATTAGAAGTCTGAAAATGGTAGCTTTGGGGCAATGAAACTCATTGGAAGTGGAAGTGAATAAGCAAGAACAGAAAGGCAAAGGAATTTTCCTGTTAATAAAAAAAAGATCATGATGGAAAATAAAGCTAATTAGCATTTTCATGGTTCCTTTCAATAAAAATCTCAAGGAATTTTACAGGACAAGCAAAGTGATAAAACCATGCCTCAGGACAGGCTACCAGATGGAAGAATATATACACCATAAAATACATTCCAATATGTAAACATTGCTGGCTCTATAAGTTATGTAACTGCAAGATAGACCATGCCTTCTATAGATTGTATATGACATTTAACACATCCCACGGGCTTAACATCCAATGGAGACCAAATGATAATGGTATCGCTCTAGTACAAAGTTTAAATATTGAGTGGGGTTTAAATTGGATCCAATTTTAAATGTCTTCATATCCATTTCAAATAAAGTATCTATCTAGGCTTATATACCCACAGTACATTCTCATAGAAAAAGAAGAATGATACATTTACATTTTTCAAATGAGTACTCCAGGGAATAAAAGTCATACATATTTTTATATTACTAAATCTTATGCTATAAAAGGGAAACCAATTCAATGTGCACATGAAGATGGAGATGGAAATGAACAAATACATAGCCTTTATTTAGTTGCTGGTGTAAATGAAAGTGATGTTATGCTGAAGGTCAGAATTGTACTAGGAGTCACCTTAAAGTTAATATTGGAGAATCATAATGAAGTTAAATATAGACCATGCTAACAGAGTGCATGTGTTCCGTTCAGATAAGGCATATTTTCCATAAATGGAGTAGAAGATCAGTTTCAGTCTCAATTCACTAAAACCATCTACTGCCCTGACAACTTAACAAAAATGGCTCACAAATTAATGATCGAGTTCTGAGTAAAGGATATAGATGGAACACTGATTAAAAGATATGGATGGCTGATTGGTTTCATGAACCCTAAAATAACACTGGCTATAAATATACAGACTGTCCCAGTGGTATGAACACACTGTCTTTTAGCACACAATCCCAAATTTACCAGGTTAGTAATTGAAGATTTCTTTATATTGTAGTCTCTTTCCATAATAACTATGCTATAGAAGAGGTTAGCATTTCTCCACTAAAATTGTAACTTTACTATTTTATATCATGCTTATATGAGATCTTAAGATTGTTTACTAACATAATCTAGTTAGCCTCAGAAAATGTCCCCATCTGTCACATACTGGCTACATCACCCCTGGCAAATCATTTTACATTTTCGTGACTAAGGTGACTCTCTGTGACTATCAGGTGGGAACAATAACAGAAAGGTCAAAGATTCTAGAAAGAATAACAGTAACATAATATCATGAATGTCATGGTATATACATATGACAAATGCCATCTATACTTTTTAAAGAAAAGAAGTTGAGGTGTGCTGATCAGACCAAGCACTGAATAACATCAAAACATTGACAATGATTTTATTCTGACAGATAGGAAATGCCTGATCACCAATGTGGGTATCTGTATAATTATTCTACTGTACCCTGTGCTCTGTTGGAGTAAAGCTAAAAAGCAATGCCAAACTGAAAGGGATAATAAAAATCAAATAAAATAGTATGAAATTGTGGCAATATCCACTTGACCAAATTAAACAATCTGTTTATGACAAAAAAAATAAAGAACTGATGAAGCAGACAAAGATACAATCACTATTTCCTAGGGAAACTCAACTAATGTAAGCTTATCAGCACAATAAAGAGATTTAGAAAAAAATCTAGACATAATCTTACCCAGGAACAATTGATTCCCTTGCCAAGTCAAAAAGTATAGCAGTCATGGGCTCCAGCCACTCAGATTATAATTTTTTTTGTAAAATCTTGGAAATGAAGATTTTGAGAAGTATTGTCTCTTAAAACAGCAAGAAGCCTTAAAAAGAAAAATAAGCTTAAACAAAGCTTGGCAAGAGATCCAATTAAGCCAGATCATCCAGAGAGTATTTATAGATAAAACTAGAAGGAAGATAATGAACTGGCAAAAAAATGGAAAATGTCAGGTAAAGATATATATCACAAACATTTTTCTTTATCATTGCTAGTGGAATCTACCACATTTGGATTCTAACCATACAGTTCTTGATGTGCTGCATGAGGAAGTTGAACTGGCCCTAAAGAAAAAGAATGATGAGATAGCAGCTGTACTAGACCATGAAGACACCATGTTGGAGGTGATATAATTTTGAGGGTAATGAAAGATTATCATTGTATCTTAAAGAGAGAAAGATACCAAAGACTTGGAAAATTCATTGACCTTATTATAGAAAAGTGAAATCAAAATTATCCATGCATCCCAACTCATGTCCCCTCCTACCCTTATTTATAAATTTTTATGAGAATAATCTATACACACATTAAAAACCTTGACAAGTTCTGAGGAGTGTAAGGCAGTAATTCATAGATAAAATTTTTAGCAGATTCAATTTATTCAGACACGTTGCTAAATGGTACAGAGAATATAAGATTGTGAAGTACTTCAATAAAGACTACTTCAAAAAGGTCTTTCTCAAGCATTTTTCAAGCAAATAAGATTTTGGATAGATGAAACAACAGAGACAATTCCATTCAGTAGCCTTCTGTTAATTCAATGTAACCTAGGTTCAAATTTGGAGTATTTGTATAAGACTCCATTGGTTCAGAGAAAGATGACTTGATGCTACATGCCTTCCTGAGGCATGTTGGAACAAGAGTTTGAAAGAGGAAAGACATTCTTTTGAGAGAGAGAGAGAGAGAGAGAGAGAGAGAGACAGAGAGAGAGAGAGAGAGAGACAGACAGACAGAGACAGAGAAAGAGAGAGAGACAGAGACAGGGAAAGAGACAGGGAGAAAGAGAGACAGACAGGGAGACAGAGAGACAGAAACAGAGAGAGACAGAGAGATACACAGAGACAGAGATGGAGAGATAGAGAAAGAATAAGAGACAGAGAGAGAAAGGGGGGGAGATAGAGAGATAGAGACATGTAGAGAAAAGCCGGCTCCTCAAAATGTCTGATTTCCATCATGCCTCCCTAGAGACTTTAAGGTAATTTCTCTTGGGTGAGAACAAGGTGTTCCTTTATGTGTATTTAGCATTTGATGCAAAGGAGCCAAAATCTTCCTTTCCAACCAGGAAAGTGGATTTCACCTAAGGGGAGGAGGAGGAAACATTCCCTAGACTAATAATATTTAGGAGGGGGCAGATGAATATCATACTAGTCCATTGACCTTTCTCTTTTCTCTTCTGGGGAGCAACTTATTTTAGTTATATAGCTAATTCTGCCTCTATGGATTTTGTACAGACACTTGACCATTCCCCCTAATGTGAATTCTTTCTTTTTTTATCTTCAAATAATTTTATCCAGTGTCTTTCCTTGTCCTTGTTACATTCCTGGTCTTCATATTCTGCTTCTTCCTAGTACTTTGACTTTCTTTCTAGTATCTGGTTCCTGCTGCTACAGACATTCTGGTGCCAATTGTAGTCTCATTATTCTATTTGGCCCCAGATATCCTCTCCTTTCAAGCAATTTCTGCTTTGCTTCAGATTGCACATAGAGCTTCATAAGTCTAGAGTCCTAGTCACCTCCATCTTCCAATTTTCATAATTCCTTAGGACTGGTCATATCAATTAGTGACATTCATCTTCATCATTGGCATTGAATCCTATAAGCTCAGCCAGCTATCTATCAATCTGTGGTCCCCAGCATGAGAGTGTCAACATTTCATTTTACTTAGTTGCACAGTCTTCCAAAAGGGTGCTATAATGAACCCAGGGCCTGTTTAGTACCGTAAGGGTCCTCAGAAGACATTTAGTCCAACCCCATCATTTTACATATGAGGAAAACTGAGACCCAGAGAGGTTAAGACTTGCCTAAGATTAGACAATAAGTAATGTTATAGCTGGGACTTGTGAGTTAGTAATATGTGGATTTAAGTCCTGCTTCTGACACATTAGCTATGTGAATAAGGGCACATCACTTAATCTCCTGTGCCTCTAATATCTTTTTAAGACCAAGGTTCTTAAATTTTTGGTTGTTGTTGTGTAGTGAGATCCATGAACCCCTTCTCAGAACAATGTTTTTCAATGAATAAAATAAATACATAGGATTACAGTGGAAACTAATTATATTGAAATATAATCTCTAACCAAGAATACTGCAATAGTGAGTAGGCTAGATTCAAGTCCAGCAACTACAGTAATTTCCAAGTAGTAATGAGTTAAAATGATATTTTGAAATATCTATAACAACTAAAAATATCTAATATTTTGTGGCAATGTCACAGGTACTGATGCCATTACTACTTTTTTGCATATCTTTATGATTCAAGGAAAGATGCATTTTCCCCCCTATCCAAGTTCATGGCCTCCCTAACATCTACCTAAGGACCCTTGGGATTCAGTAGTTTCTAGGTTAAGAACCAATACTCTATGATAATTAGCTACAATGTAAGATCTGAAATGGCAAAGGAATTTACCAAACAATGGATCTTATTAAGTGCCTTTTAAAGGTGTTGCAGATACAGAGACAAAGACAAAATAGTTCCTATCTTCAAAGAACTTACATTCTATGAGTGATAGTAATATGGGGGAGTGGAATCCTGTGGAAGGTTAAGGGAGGCAATATGTTTTCTAGACTAATGAAATACCAGGCCCAGACTCCCTATCCCAGCCATCCTGACAAAGGTTCTCTATTCTAATGACTTAAAAAAATCAGAACCTCAGGAGGACAAATTTTATTAGTCATGATTTCATAGTAAACTGCTTCTGCCTCTGTTTTTAGAAACCCATTGATTGCTCCTTTTCCCAAAATCTTTACGTTGGTTCCTAGGCATATCTCATATTTATCCCACCATCACCAAACTAGCACATTTGTAAAAGTTTATGGTTTTGAGTATTTTGAAAAAGCCAGGGAGGAGAGAAGGAAAAGGTTATAAAAGTAATATAAAACAAGCCAGGTTGGGGCGGCTAGGTGGTGCAGTGAGTAGAGCGCTGGCCCTGGAGTCAGAAGGACCTGAGTTTGGATCTGGCCTCAGACACTTAACACACACAAACAGAAACCTAGCCGTGTGACATTGGGCAAGATACTTAACCCCAATTGCCCTCCAAAAAGCAAAAAAAAACCAAAAAACAAAAACAAACCAGGTTACCACAGCAAACAGATTTATTTATACAGAAGAAATACATGCCCATAATTGATATTATTGTTGTCCTTTTATTCCTTAATTTATTTTAATATTTTAAAGCAAATCAATTTTAAAATAAAGTAGATTATATTTAAAGAATTTTGAGGCATTATTAGAGTAGTCTGAGTTTCTGTTGGAAGTATATTTTACTTAACAGTTAGGGAGCTATTTACATAAGATAAGTCTAGATGATTAGGCAAGTATTACATTTCTTCATCATTGGTGTCAAATATAAATTCTCTGTTTTATAGGCATGCTATGCACTGTTTTCTATAATGGGTTTCAGGTTTGCTTTTTCCCAATGACAAATTTTTTGTTGACCTTTAAAGTGGCACCCATATTTCTTTTACTAGTACTGAGTCCACTTGCTTTGGATGACAAATGAAAATGACTTGTGCCCAGGTCTGTGTATAAGATAATAGAATCATTATTTTAGGACTGGAAGGGATCTTAGAAATTGTCTAGTTCAGGGGTTCTTAAGCAAAGGGGCCCACGACATAAAACATTTGTTAAGAACTCTTAGTCTAGTCCATTCATTTTTTTATAGATAAGGATCTTGATATCTGCATAGTTCTACTTCATCTGACTATATTTTCTTTTTCTTTTCTTTTCCTTTTTTTTTTTTTTTTTTTTTTTTTGCTTTTTGGAGGCCAATTGGGGTTAAGTGACTTGCACAAAGTCACATGGCTAGTATGTGTGTCAAGTGTCTGAGGCCGGATTTGAACTCAGGTCCTCTTGACTCCAGGGTGGGTGCTGTATTCACTGCACCACCTAGCTGCCCTGATCTGACTTCTAAATTACAGTAGTATTTATATATGTATATGTTTGTTCATCCATCTATCTATCTATCCATCTATCCATCCATCTATCTATCTATCTATCTATCTATCTATCTATCTATGTACCTACCTACCTACCTACCTATCTAATCTATCCATCTACACAATTAGACAACAAGGCTAAGCAAAAAAGAAAAGATAGTTTGGAGCACCTCTTCAACCTAGAAAAAATAACAACCCACACCATTCAAAGATATCTAATATCCACAGTCACTGAAGTTAAATTTAATGATACTGGAGAAAGGCAAATTGAGACTCAGGGGCAAAGAAAAAGAAGAGCAATTACATGCCATGAAACAGTCCAAATGGGCTTAGAGAAAATAATATAAACATTTACTTGTGATAATGGAAGGAAGACATTGGGAAACAAAGTCGAACAGAGAATCATATATAATCTACTCTAGAATGGAAAAATCGAAAGAGTTGTACTAGCCAAACTCAAGGATTTTCCCTCTTTGATTTTGCTGGTCTCAGTTACATTCACACCATCTTAAAAAGAAAGCAGTAAATTGGAGTCCTTAATGGGCAGCCTCCCTACCATTCATTCTTTTTTCATACATCAATTCTGCTGGCATATGCTCTAGGTACACATGTACCAGCCACTGGAGAAGAGTGAAGAGTCAATAAGCATAAAAACTTTAGAGAGTCTGGAAGTTACCAAGCCTCAGTAGTGTGAATGGAATTGAGCAAGTTCTATTGATTTTAAATCGCTGGATAGACAGGAATTGTTGAGTGATTTGTTGAGAGGTTCGAAAAAAAATGAGGTAGGTAAAAAGTCACACTGAAGAAAGGTCAGCAAGGAAGGAAAAGCTTTTGTGGAGGAAGGGCAGGAAAAAAAAACCCTCAATTTTTCCTTAAAATTAATTGCAAGAAGGTGATGCAAAATATTGTCAACATTTTTAAGTGATAAAAGATAAAGAAATGGCCATCCTACTAATCACAAATTAATTAGTAAAACATCTATTTTTGATGCTTTAGTTCATTAAATGATGCATATTGGGCATTTAAAAGAATTTATTAGGAGAGGAGAAAGAATATCCAGGATTTAGGAAGTGATGATCTGAATGTAGCTGCACCAGCTAGACGACATGGTAAGTACTAAATTCATTTGGAAACATCACATTTTGTAAAAGACTTTAAAACTCTAGAGAGTCCAGAAAGAGGCACCCAGTGTGGAGAAAAGCTGCCAGCTCATGCCAGATGAGGGCTGGCTGGAAGAATTGGAAATATAATCTGGAGAAGAGGCTTAAAGGAGATGTTACAGGTGTCTCCAAGCATTTCAAGGGCTATCTTATGAGAGTCTACATTCATGCTTCTGGGATTCAAGGCCAGAACCAGGAACAATGAGTAAAAGCTACAAATACTAACATTTTGGCAAGAATACATTCTATAACATCTTCCAATCTATCCCTGAAGAGAGAGATTTGAAGTGTTGTGGAATGTCTTCCTGTTCAGGTAGGGGTTAGACTAGATGGTCTCTGAGGTCCTTTCCAAATTTGGAATCTGTTAGAATATCTATGAATGGTGAATAATACAGCATGTGCCTTAGTGTGTTATTAAGTTCTAATAGTTTAATACTGAACCAAGACATTTGGGATACCACATGTTAAGTTCTAGTGACCTTTGAGCAAGTATATGTTAAATCTTAAATCAAATGAAAGTCATGGTTGCAATTGTTTATTAAGAAGGTAAATAATCAAGCAGAAGTGTCAGAATTGAACATTTGTCAGTCTAAGTCACTCCTTCATTTATAAGAACCTCAACTTGACTTTGGTGATCTATTCCTTTGATACAAGCCATCAATAATGCAGAGAATGGAGTTGAGTCAGTATGGAGGTGAGACTATGGAAAAGTCAAGATCTTCTTGTGTAAAAAATGAAAGGCTTAGGCTTGATGGCCCCCAAGGTCCTATCTGGATTTTATGTCCTGGCCCCATGGTATATTTCAATCATTCAACAGAAATGGCCTCTGCAAAAGTAATAAACATGGGACCCCAAATAAAAAATAGGACCCATGCGGGCAGTCAGAAACAAGTTTGACAGCAGGAGAAAAGAAAACCTAGAATCCAACATAGAAAATTATGTCTTCCAGGACCTTCCATAAAATAGACAATTGAATAAATATTTGATGATGATAAATTACAAAAGCATCTAGACTTATGAGAGGTGCATAGCTCCTTGATTTACATATCATTAAATAAAATACAGGAAGATACACAGGGAAGCTTTGAAAAGCTAGGCTATTAAAGACTGATTCAAATGATGGAGTATTTAGGAAAATTTGGGATTCTATGGCCCCCTCAAGAACTAGACCTCAGGAAGGGGACAGCCCTGTTAAACATGAGCATAAGATTCTCCTGATTAAGCATGTTTTTGGTGATTTGTTCTTTTTTCCTTTGTTGCTGCTGTGGGCCTTTTCTGCTGATGCTAGAATCCATCTTTTGCATCAAAGAAATGCAAGAGTCAACTTTTAGCAGGAGTGCAGAATGTCATTTTCAACAATCTTGATAAATCAAATTAAAAGGTATAATAGTTCTTTGTATCAAAGCATTAGAAAACTGAGAAAAGTAGAACTAAATGGGAAATCAGACGTGTCATATTTAAAGGGGTTTATACAGCCATGTATAAGGTCTGTCATAAATAATGTCAACATTTTCAAAAGGGCGAGCCAATAAGGCAGTGTGATATAGTAGGGGGAAATGGTACTGGAGTGAGAGGACCCAGGTTCAAATACCTCTGAAGACTCTCACCTGTGTGACAAATCCCTAGGTCACAGTTTCTTCATCTGTAAAATGAAGGTGGTTGGATTATATGGTCTTCATATCCTTTCCTAGATCTATGATCCTAGGAATCGTGTCTGTCTGTCTGTCTGTCTCTCTCTCTCTCTCTCTCTCTCTCTCTCTCTGCTTTTTGGAGGAGGGAAAGTATGGCAATTGGGGTTTAGTGACTTGTCCAAGGTCACATGACTAGTAAGTGTTCAGTGTCTGATTCTGGATTTGAACTCAGGTCCTCCTGACTCCAGGACCAGTGCTCTATTCACTCCACCACCTAGCCACATCCTCCCTCTTCTCTTGGAATTCTGGGGTGAGGGAAGGAAGGCTGGTAGTAATAAGATGTAATGAATGTTGTTTCTGTTTACTCCTTAGACCTAACTGTCCTCTCGAGTAAGGAAATCAATTTGATGCTGGTGATGATAATGAAGAAGGGGGAAACTGGGGACAGTTGCTTGCATATCATTGCCAATTGGACAATGACCCATTTAGGAAAGATTGCCAATACCTAGTCTACTAAAATCCAATCAGAAGAAAAGAATAAAAACAAAAATACAAAGCAGAATCAAATATGGATAACTGAGCAATTTGTGTGCATGTATTTCTACTGTCTTAATATTAGTATGTGTTCTTCAGAAGTATATTTGACTGAAGTTTTGCCTATATGATGAGAGTAAGAGAGCCTGCTAGGGGGGTCTTTGAACAAGGATACAATCTTTTGCCCTAAAAGCTAATTTGGAGAGGTAATAGGGATACAACTAAATTTATTCAGCTGTCTAAAAATCAAGTCCCATAGAAATCAATGTAAGTTGCTAAAAATTTCTGTAGCCAGTATGTTCATTCTTTACAAAGGCTTCCCAGGCCTAGTGGGAATATTCTGTGTCTTTTTCATTTTGTTGCGTTAGTGCTTAAGAAGGGTACCAGACTGATTTCTATAGAAAATGAGGGATTGGCAAGGAGCTTTAGCCTAGTTTAAATAGGTTCTTATATTTTGTTATGGCATATATATATATATACACATATATAAACACACACATAGACATGCATATATGTATATAAACATACACACATATATAGACACATAAATGAACATATATGCGTGTGTATGTATGTGCAGTCATAAGTGAAGTAATTCTGCCATGGCCAGCTGCCATTTTGGTACCTTTTGGTATCTACTTAGACAGCTATTAAACTTCTTATCTATTTCAATATTAAATACAACTTATTTGTAGACAATCCTTTGATAATATGCCTTAGAAGTCACCTCTTTTGGGAAAAGATTTATTTGTTGGTAATTGAGACTTTTAATCTTCTAAACTTCTCTCTTATGTTTATAAAGAAAGCTACCTTAGCAAATATAGGGGAAATAAGTTCTATTCTAGCAATACTTTTTTCTTTCTAACTTTGTGTTTTCATTTAAATTCCACTGCAGATTATTTGCACTGTCAAAAAAAGATAGAAACAAAATTAGTGCCTAATGATTGCAGAATATCTGAGCAAGTGATGGTATATTAATAAAATGGGATATATTTGTTCTTAAAAGGACATATGTGAAAACAAAAAAAAGAAATACATACATGGGGAGACTTGTATGAAGTGATGCAAAACGAAGAGACCAGAGACAAAAGAATGATAGGCACAATGACTATCAAATAAAGTCAGCCTGGAGAGACGAGATGATCCTGGCCAATTACTTTGGTCAATGGTAGTACCATTTTTTTAGTATTTTAGGACATGTCTTTCTGTTAACAACTCAAAAACTTTTGGAAAAATGTACTTGGTAGGAGGGATTTGTGAGGATATTTGTTGGAAAATATAGAGTGTATCCATAAATAAATCCATAAATTTAGAGTGGAAAGTACTTTAGAGATCATTTAGTTCAACCTCCTCATTTTAGAGATGAAGAAATTGAGTCCCAGTGAGGTGAAAGATTATGTTCAAGGTTACACAAGGAGTGAAAAAACAAACCTAGAATTCAAGTCCAGGCCCTGTGACTTTCAACAAAGTTCCCTTTCAACCACTCCTACTTGCCTCATTTTCTTTGTTAAAATAATATATGTCAATAATTTTTTAAAAAATGCATAATTTAGGAAGCAGATTAAAACAGAAACTGGGGGATTATTTTAGAAGTCAGGTGCATTGAAGACCTCTAACCTGGTACCTGTGATAAGTTGGGTAATCTTGGAGAAGAGCCCAGACGAGCATATGTGACAAAAGGAAAAGAAATTGGAATTTGGAAGAGATATCTTTTCATCCTATAATGATATTTTTACTTTGGTTAAATTACCTTTTCAAACTTTTACATATTTGTTGTTGTGTTTGTCCTTTGTTCTCAAAGAGGATCATGAAACCATGATGCCATGACTTACAAGTGAATTGGATTTAAGTGAAGGAGGTCTGTGCAAAAATTCCAGCCTTACTCTTTCCTCAGGATCATATTTAAAATAATGAGATTTACACACGATTATTTTTTTAATGAAAAAAAGCCTAGCAAAAATTATCCTATTTACCTGAATGTCTTTAAGTAGTTTGTTGAATGTCCTAATCTTTTGCAGTGATTGTATCTTTTCCAAAAGGAAAGGGCTTTACTAATCTATCTGCATATTAAACTGGCAGGAATAAGCTGTTAAAGTTAAAGATCTTCTTTGAGAGCAGCTGTTTTGAAACCCAGAGCACCTATAAAATACTTGTACAAGGAACTGATCAAGGTTTCCAATGGCTCCTGGATAACAAAGAAAAATGACTATGCAATGGAAGATAAAAATGAAATGATTTGGTACCTATATCATCATAAATATCAAAAAGCACCATAATTTTAATGTTGCTGAAATTGGTACTGGAGTGTTATTGATTTTCTGTACCTATTCAGCTTCTAATGGTTTCCTGCAAATATCTTTTACAAAAGAACGTTATCTGTCTTCTTATTAATCTTTCTTCTAGTCACATGCTATCAAATTCAGTGGAGCACTATTCATTCAAGAATGAGCTAAGCCCATTAAATATATTTCTGTTAAAATCTTACTAGGCTTGATAATATGATATAGAATATCACTTTATCTTTTGAATTAATTGATTTTTTTCATGCTAGGAACAATTAATAGCAAAAGTAAAGATTTCTAAACACAAAAAATTTATCTTGGGGAAAAATAATCTTTTGGGGGCTATTTTTAGTATCAGGTTAAATTTTTTATGCCTTTTATTTCTAAGCTCAAGTTTTTATTTCAGTGGGGTATTTTTTTGCATGTACAGAATGGATTCTCTAGGCAGATAAGCAATATAGAATGTACTTGGATTGTGATGCCCAGGTGCTTTATATAAGGACATGACTGCATTCTATTGTGTGGGGACAGAAGTAAGATGGAAGATAGGAGAAATCTTGCAAGAAATGGAATGCTCTTAATACTGACTGGGGAGTTAAAAGGATAAACTTTGTATTTCAGCAAAGTTTCTTGACCTGTTCACTTCTTTATCAGACAGTTATTTGAGAATTTTTCTGTGATTTGTGATTTATTTTTAGTTTTCTGCATAACTATGTTTTAGTGGGTAGTCTGGATTAGCATTTAGGGTTGGCTTCTAGTCCTAACTACGTCACAGATTGGCTACATGACCTTAGGCAAGTCACTTACTCGATATGAGTTAGCAATGTGATTTGGCAAACAACAACAACAAAACCCAATGAAATCTTGGGCTACAATAAAAGAATCACAGCTTCCGGGAATAAGGAATTAATACTCTCTCTGGACTTTGTTCTTATCAGACTGAATATGGCATATCATGTGCAATTCTGGGTACCACATTTTAGGTACTACATTATGGGTACCACATTAGATGATAAACATATAGGGTAGAGTAACCACAATGATGAATCCATGTCTCATGAGAATCTGCTGAAGAAAATGGGGATGGCTAGCTTGGAGAAAAAAGATTTAATTTGTATATGATAGCTTAACTCAAGTATCTGAGGAATTGCCATGTTGCAAAGGAATCTAATTTGTTCTTTTTAGAACCTACAGGGTAGAAGCAGGTATGATAGGTAGGTGCTACCATGTGATCCATTTAGGCTTGATTGAAGGAATAACTCCTTAATGATTTTAGATACCCCAAAGTGGAATGGGTTGTCTTGAGAGGTGAGTGGTTTCCTTTAACTAGAAGTCTTCATGTAGAGGTTGGATGGCCACTTGTTAGGTATGTTATATAGTGCAGATTCCTTTCATTAATGGGTTGGACTAGGTGGTTGCTGAGGCCCGTACAATACCAAATTCTTTGAATCCTGAGATAACTTCCTTGGGCCCCAGGGTCCTCATCTATAAATGAGGGTTTTAGACTACTAAGAATTTAAGAAATGATCATTCATCCATTTATTCATTCGCTAATTCAATCTCTAAGGACCACTAGAGTTCTAAATCCTATAATTAGGTGATTCTAATTCTCACAGAGATTAAATTATTATAAATGTTAAATTTTCATTTTTAACAGATACCTCTTATTCTTATTTCCATTTCAAGTTGTCAATGTAAAATTAATATATTTTGTATAGTTTGCTATCCCTGAAAAGACAACTTTGAGGGAAGAATATTGAAATCAAAGGAGACATATAAATGGAAAATATGCCAATGACTTAATTTCTCTTTGTTAATCCCACTTTTTGCTATTGATTCTTCTATTTCCTCTTTTTAAGACCCTCAAAACAGTATGTGTGGGATACACACAGATATCTGTATCTATATATAAAATTAGAGATCATGCATGATGAATCTACAATGCATTATTATTAGAAAGTTACAGGTATTTGAGGTATATCCCTAAACTTTCAAGTGTGAAACAAAGCATGTGATGCTTTCTCATGTCAGTGACAAAATATTGGTCCTATGTTTGTCAAGGTTTTCTTACCTTTTTTTCTTGCTAATAGTCAAGCGTGGAGTCAGGAGGCCAGGGCTCTATACTAGCACTAACTGATAGTTATTCCCTGTTTGTCTTGGAGTAACTCACTTATCATCTTTGAACCCCAGTTATTTTATTTGTGCAATGGGAATAATACTAATGCTGCCACTTTCAATGGGTTTTGAGGAAAATACTTTGCAAACTAGAAAGCATTTCATAAATGTAAGAAGCAGTGTGGCCCAGAAGATAGAGAACTGGCTTTGGCCTATGTTTAAGCCCTGTATTTGACACATACCCATGTTATCTCCCATGAGATTTACAACAATGCTGTGGTGCTACAGGTAATATTTTCCCCATTTTACAGATGAGAAGATTGAGATTCAGAGGCGGGGGGGGAGGGGGTGGGCCTGCCTATGGTCATGTGACTTAGTGTTAGATGTGAGGTCTCAATTAAGATCTTCTTGACTGTGAGTTTAATACTAACACTCCATTTTTGGGGTCTTTTTTTAGAGGGGAAAGGCAGGCAATTGGGGTTAAATGACTTGCCCAAGGGTCACACAGCTAGTAAGTGTTAAGTGCCTGAGACCAGATTTGAACCAGTCCTGACTCCAGGACTGATGCTGTATTCATTGTAGCACCTGGCTACCCCGAGTATTCCATCTGTAAAAGTACTGCTTTAGTATATATTTTTTCTTCCATTTCTCAAGAATGGAAACACAATCAACATAAAGATTGCAGAAATGGGCAAGATTTTGGATAATTTTTGTTGCAAATCACTTCTATGTCAATTATCAGATAACTTGTAACAAAAGTGGGCTTTTAAAATGATGTTTGAATTATCTAGAAAATTGCTTTAGTTTCCACGTACTTTCCCTGGCATAGTTTCTGAATGACAAGCTAACTCAGTGGGAACTATGGCAGATAGCCACTGGCTTTTCTCATTGCTACTTGTGTGTTGAGTGGAACTGCATGGTGCTGTGCCTGGGGACAGACATGGTGGGCAGGAGCCTTGAATACAGTTTGCAAAAACAATAGTAGAGGCTGGATTGAGGGCACAGAGACAGCTCCTGCCAATGTCTAAAACTAAAATACTAAACAGTGTCAAAATGCAGATGAGAAAATGCAAATAATGACATTATCATTTGTGTCTATGATGATGTCACCATTTACTGAGTTCTCAGTAGTTAATATAGGTACATATTTATCTCCACCCCCACCCCAACCACGTCTGATTGGAAGCTGCAGGGGAAGCTCAAAGAATATATACACTTTGCTAGTGGGACTGAACATTGGAGTTCACCAGCTATGTTAAGACATCCTTGGTGAATCTGGCTGTCTGAATTTCTTGGTTCCATATATATGAAGGCCATATTAATTTTTTTTCCTTGCTAATGGTCATACCTGGAGTCAGGAGGCCTCCCTGGGTTATATCCTACACCTGATAGTTATTCCTTGCATGTTCTGGGGGCAATTTACTTATCCTTTTTGAGCCTCAGTTTCTACATTTGTAAACTAAGGATATTAATACTTGTACTATTTGCTTCACTGGGTTGCAATGAGAAAAATACTCTGTAAGGTAGAAAGCCTTGGCCTTAGAGTCAGGAAGTCCTGAGCTCATGCCTCAACTCTGATAAATGCTTGCTGACTAACTCTGGGCACTGTGCTTCTGTGCTCTAGGCCAGAGGTTTTAAACATGTCACATGCAGCCCCCAAAACTCCCAAGTGAGGCCTGAACTAGAATAAAATATATCATATTTTATGTCTAATGATATTATGTAATAGATAAATATATTACATACAAAGTAAATAAAATAATACATTATTTTTATATTATAAATAAAACACATATTTATATTATATATAAATATATAGCAGAATAAATAAAAATATAAGAAATCAAAGATTTATGTTAATGTTAATATGTGGTTTTCTAAGTCAATGTGGGCTCTCAGATGTCTTTATGTACATTTAGCACTCTAGGCAATTTTCTAAGACTAATAACTATATAAGTTACAGAACTATAAGTTTCAGAAAGGTGCCAACTTACATTGGCAAAGAGAACTTCTTCAATTCAGGAGCTCCCTCTTAGAGCCTCAGAATAGCTGCTGATCCTCATTGATAGAAGAAATGTCCTTCATGGGAATTTTCAATACCAACAAAATAATAGGTCTTGTCCCCATCCTTTCTACCCCTCTCTAAAATGTGAGTTACTACCATCGATACTGATCTCAACTCATTGTGCCATGGATATACTATCCTCTTGTTAAATTCTGAAACTATTTTAAAATAATTCATTTGGAGATATGCCTGAATATTTTGGTGTTTTGCCCAAAAGGTGGAATATTTTGTATGACATATATAAAATGACAATAGTTTTATAAACGACACTGGAGGTCATCCTCACAAGAATTCTCTTTAAAGAAGGAGGCAGCAGTATGGCATAGTGAGTAGAACACGAAGATTTGAATTGAAATCTTATCTCAGATAACTGCTAGCTGCGTGACCTTTGAAAAGCCATTAATTTATGTTTGACTTAATTTCCTCATCTGTAAAATTGGGATATAATAGCACTTAACTCCCAGACTGTTGTTGGATTCAAATGATATAACGTTTTGAAAAAAAATAAAGTGTTATATTAAAGTCTAGCTATTATTATCATTAATAGTAATATTGTCTGGGAAATCATGAATACTCTTTCTCGGTTTCATAAACATGTATATTTAAGTACTTCAGTGGATCTGAGATGTAAATGGGTGGATCCCTGATGCAAATTCTTCCAAGGCAGATAACAATCCATCTAAGTCTTCTACTTTGATGTGCCTTATTCATGTCATCCCCTAAATTATTAACAATGGGTACACCCTGTAGGATTGCAGCCTTCATCCAACTTCCTTGATATTGTGTGTAATCCAACAGGGCAGGCAAATTGATCATTATGTATCCCTCCTTCTTGCTCTATATGACTGGCCCCTCATTTTTTGTTCATGCATTTCCTTGATGAAATCTTTTACATTGTTTCTCCTGCACAATTCTTCATATGTTATATATTATAGTCTGCCTATGCTAACTATGTACCTCTTCACTGTCTTTATAGTATACTCCAGACACTGTGCTATCTCATCACTCACAGTGATGAGTGTACTATATGTACTTTGTTATTATACAGATAAGGTTTTTGTTTCAGAACATATCTTGGTGTTAATAATAGGACTGCCCACTTCCCAAAGGTAAACTGATCCACTCTTGTTTTAAAATCTGGGCTCAGTTCTTTTTCCATTTGTAGTTTCTGTGAAAGACACATGTAAGTTTTCCATCCAAATACATTTCAGTCTGTGAGGAAAAGGGAATTGATATCTGTCATAGACATAATTTCAGTATAAATAAATATGTATATTTATAGCATGTATATATTCACAGTTATACACAATTAAGCATATGTATCTATGTTTATAGATAACACATATATAGTATGTGTACATACACACATAACTATGAATAGGTCTAAAACATGGAAAATATATCTATAAATCTCTCTCAGCTTTTTCTTTCTTTTTTCATTTTTTCCTTTATGCTTTCACTTGCTCTCTCTCTCTCTCCCCTTCTCTGTCTCCCTCCTGTCCTCAGAACTATTTTATGATTTATTTGAGTTACATAAATGAGATAGGAAAATAAGCCTTGAAAAACAAAATACTGATCATATCCTATAATCAGCTGATTACAGTGCAACTTAAAATGTCTATTTTGTCAAGTTTCGATATAAGGGGTTTTCCCCTTTTCTCTTTTGGAAAATTGTGTCACAAAGAAGAAATGACAAGGAGATGTTTCACTTTTGCCATTGCTGAAATGTCTGAAGCAGTGAAGATGAGTTATATTCAATCACTCAATGTAAAGATAATGGAAAGCAAATGGCTCCAAAATTATTTGGATTAATAAAAGCAGCTCTCAAAACATTTCATTTCCCACCCCATTCCCTAAAGAATTTCATGTTAGATGTACTGCTAAGGAATGCACAGGCATATGCAGCACCTTTCTTTCATACCCTAAAGGAAAGAAAGCTGTTGAAAACATTAGGGATGAGTGGAAAGAAAGGCTTAAATCTGTTGAGGCAGACAACTCGGTAAGATAAAACTAGGTAATGAGGTATTAACTCAACTTATGGTAAGGAAAGTACAATGACATCTCATATAGTTAAATGCACAAAACAATTTAAGCTGGAGTATTTTCTGGGTAGGAGCTGGCTATAATGATGTGCAAATTTCTGTTTTTACTAACCTCAAACTTCAGAGAGACATGGCCAATTCTTCTAAGCCTTTATACTTTAGCTCATTTCTACACTTGCAAGAAACTATGCTCATTTGGAATTTAAGATGTTGTACATACATATTGGTATTGTGATGTTTTGACTTTTTTGCTCCCTCTCAAGTTGCCAATAGCTGACTGGATAAAAAATATTGATTGGCAAAAGATATTCTGGCAAATGGGAAAAGATGCTAGGTATGCATCATAGAGTATTATCGCCACCTGCTGGTTGATTTAAGATAACCATTCATCTTCCTCATCCTGATGTGATAACTTCTGTGGAAAGTGATGCTATTTGCATAGTTATATTTAAATGTGGTACCTGGAATTAAAAGAAGTTATTTAAATATCTATGTCTAGCAGTAAGAAGACATAACGAAGAGAGTGCTGGCCTTCAAGCCTGGAAGACCTGGGTTTAATTGCTGTCTCTGTCATCTATTAGCTGTGTGATTCTGGACAAGTCATTACCTCTCAGTGCCTTAGGTAATTCTCTAAGATTACAAATTACAGAGAAGTTGCCAACATGTATTTGTAGAGTTGGCTTCCTTATCTTGGAGTTCCATATACTAATGACTTCACAGGTTCAGTCACTTTCCCTATTTAGTTATTCTCAGACTAGCATAATGTACAGTGGGACTATTAAGATCCATGATCTGGATACTATATTCTATTAATAGAACCTAATTAACATAACTTTTTTTTTACTAAAAAAAGTAGCTACATCATACTGTTAGTTCACATTCAGATTAATGCCCACAAAATCCCCCAGATACTTTTTTAAAGTGAGGTCTCTCCAAAATACACTTATAGAATTTATTTTTGATACTAAATTATGCATACTTATATAGATTAGTGTGGGGAAAAACTGAGTTTTGTGCCTGAACACTTCTGCTAAATTTCCAGTTTTGATACATTCTGCTTATATTACCTTGAAAAGTAATTTCATTTTTTGAGGCTTTAGTTACTTGATCTTTAAATTGGGGCTGGGGGAATTTGGACCAGATGATCCCCAAGGTCTCTGCCAACTATACATTTGTCATCCCTGCTAAGTTTTGAAGGCTTCAGCCTAGAAAGAAATTTTTGGATTTTGATTTTGTTATCTATTGTGTTAACCATCCTTTATAGGCTTGTGTCTTCTGTACAAAATACATAAAAGCTATTATTATAATTTCTTCCTCCATGAGATTGATAGAGACTTTGAGCAGGAAAAGCAGGGTCAAGGTCAGAGTCTTTTGATTCCTCAATAGAAACTTCCTTGCAAGTTGACACTCTTCAGAGAACAATACTCTTTGAATATTATTATCCACCCAGCTGCCAATCCACTTAACAGTACTATCAAGTCCATATTTCACAATCTTATCCCGAAGGATAAATGCACAATGAGAGAACATAGTGTAATTGAAAGATTAATGCCTCTGAAATCAGAGAATTGACCTGGATTCAAGTCCCAGGCCTGCTATTTATAATTCTTACAATCTTGGACAAATCATATTACCTCTCTGAGACTCAGATTCCTTATTTATAAACTAGATACTATTCTGGTCACTAGAAGATTGTTAAAATCCCTTTTAGGTCTAAGTGCTATGATTCTTTAACTTGTAAACAGCCTTTACCCTTCTCCTATGAACACATTAGCAGGATTTGTTTTTGCATATTTTCCTAGTTAACATCTTTAGTCTTAAGAAGACTAGTCAATTTGAAAGGTAATAGTGGAGGGGAAAGAATCAATTTTTCTTTATTCTTTTTTTTTTTTAAGCAATTGGGGTTAAGTAACTTGCTCAAGGTTACACGGCTAGTCATTATTTATGTGTGGGTGCTCATTTTCTGAGGCCGGATTTGATCTTGGGTCATCCCAACTCCGAGGCCGGCGCTCTTACTCACTGCACCACCTAGCCGCCCCTTTTAGGGCAATTGTTAAGTAACTTGCCCAAGGTCACATGGCTAGGTTTTTGTTTGTGTGGGTTAAGTGTCTGAGGCTGGATCCGAACTCAGGTCCTTCTGACTCCAGGGCCGGCGCTCTACTCACTGCACCACCTAGCCGCCCCTAAGAATCAATTTTTCAATAGCAAGCATTTATTTAGCACTTACTTATATGTCAGGAACTGTCCTAGGTCCTGGTCATACACATACATAGAATGAGATAACTCCTACTTGCAAAGAATTTACATTCTGAAGGAGGGGGAGATACAAGCATCAACACACAGAGATCCCATACATGTATATGTGTATATATATATATATATATATATATATATGTACGTATATATATACATATATATGTACGTATATATATAACATTTAATATAGAGTGAATAAATGATAAATGCAAATATGTACAAAATAGTTAAATATTAAACAGTTTGGGATGAAGGGCACTACCAGATGAAGAGATCAAGAAAGGCTTCATGTATGATATATTTCTTAAGCTATGTCTTTGAGGAAGGAAATTCTAAGATAGAGTGGAAAGGTGAGAGTACATTTCAGGAATGTGAGACAGTCAGTGCAAAAGCAGCAAGACCAATAGTAAGTGCTATTGTTTATGAGGAGCAGAGAGAAAGCCAGTATATCTGGATCATAGAATACTGAGTGTTGGTTAGGTCTAAAACCCAAGGAGATTGAAAAGATAGATTGCAATCAGGCTAAAGTTTAGATTTTATCCTAGAAACAGTAGGAAACCACTGGAGTTGGTTAAGTCATATGGTCAGATTTGTGCTTACAGAAATTCACCTTGTATGATCACACATATGATGCCCTGCAGTGTTGAGAGACTTGATGTAGGGAAACCAATTAATAGGCTGTTTGGGGAATATATTGATAATTTGCTTGCAAGAGGTATCCACATTGGAGGAATATAAAGTGAGTTCCCAATATTTGTAGAGAAGAATGGAATAAAGAATTTGTATGTAAGACAAACTTAATTAATTTGCCTTCTAGGAACTGGTCCTAGAAGTTTATGGAAACATAGATGAAGAAATTAGGCCTAGAGGGGTTATGTAAATTGCCAGCTGGGATTTCAGCTTAGGTCTTCTGACATAAAACCCTCTCTCCTTTTCATTGCACTGTGCCACACACAGTAAACTACTGCAATAAGGTACATGTCTTATTTGCCTTGGTAGCTCTTTAATGTGCCTGGCACTGTGCTTTGCATAATACAGATGCTCAAAAGAATGTGTGTGTATGTGCTCATAATTTTAATTGTCTTTTTTGTATCAGCATTATTTGTGATATATCCTATCTTCCCTAAGCTATCTTTTATATATAAAAAAAGAAACACAAAAAGAGACTTCAGGAAAATGAGTACATTTGCCACATCTGGTAGTACATGTCATGTTCCACGCCGATTTCCTCCCCTCACCTCCATCTTGGCAAAGTAGGTGTATTTTCTCATCTCTTCTCCAGGGTAAACAAATATTCATGGAATGAATTTGTGTGAGAGATGGAGTTGCTTGTTCAAACTCTGAATTCAGTTCTGCTGCAGAAGTTTAAAGATCATTCTAGACACTAAAAACAGTCTGTGGGTACAATAGATTGTAACCCTGGATCTTTAAAGATTTCCTTGCTAGGACATTCATAGGGCAACATGAGGGCAGTCAGGAAAGAAACCTAGTTCAAAGGAGAGTCATAAGCAAATGTGATATTCTTCATATATTTATGGAGCTCCTGGGCACACTGGCAAATATGCTATTGTACCAACTATATTTTACTGAGTAGAAAATGGAATCACAAAACCTAGCTGGAAAACTAGAAGATGTGAATTTATTTTCTGCTTAGCTCTTGGGGAATGTTTTTCTCTTGAGATGCTAACCCTAGTGCATTTCTACTAACTGTAGATCCTGGTCGTCTGTTTAATTCCACTCAGCAAATACCGATTGGGCATTTGAGAGGACACAAGGAGAACTGATCCTCAGGCTGCTTCCATTCACACCGTCAGCAACAAACTAATTATACTAAAACTACTATTGATATAATGTGCTAAGGCTTCAAAAAGGTTTGATTACAGAAAATGAATATCATGTATTGCAGCATTCCAAGAGCAGTCATAGCTTGCTTTGTGGAAGTTGAGAAACCAGGGTGCCAAGAAACAGAATCTTGTGTTTCTTGGCAAGATGCCTCCTAGGATCTCAAGGGAGCCCTTCAGTTCCCTCCAATTGCTTTCTCTATTCAGCTGTCTTTTTCAATGCACTCTACTTCTGACCTATCCTCTCTCCCAATTCAGAAATAAGAGCTCTTTATACATACCTGAGCTGTAGTAGCTTTCCTTTATTCTCATTCTTTAACTGCTATGTTAATAATTGTTTTTTTCCTCATTTAATCCTCTCCTAAACTTGCCCTATCACTGACTCTTCCAATTCCTATAAAAGGCTTTCCCTTTCTCATAGGAAATGGTCTTATTCTAGGAGGTAGAGTAGCATAGCAAATAGAGATCTTATCTTGGAAACAGAAAGATGTGCATTCAAGTCCTGACTCTAGCAAATTCTGGCTATGTGACCCTAAGCAAGTCATCTCATCCCTTATCACTCTAGACAAATGTCTAAGACTGAAGCAAAACCATATTGGTTTTGCTTACATATATCAGTAGCAAAATGTTATGCATATAGAGGAGAATCAGCAAATACTTTTTGATGGAATAAATGAATATTTTATATAATCATGAGACACACTGGTATTTTTTCTTCTAAAAGGACACCAGGATACCATGCTGCCTCCTTCTGCCAGTGAAAATATTTTGTACTTAACAAGTTATATCAGAGAGCCAAAAGGCATTATGGGGATAATTTCTACAGAAAAATTTCTATGGAGTAAAGTAGAGGTGAGAGCCCTTGGTATGGACAGTAGGAATGGGTGGGTTAAGTTAAAGAAGGAAGCTTTATAATGAACTATTTGACATCTAGATTCTAGCATTCAAATTCTTGAAATTTTGTTTGTTAAAATAAAACTATGTTTGGAAGGCAAATGACCAAACTACAGATACTTCTAGAGATGGATGAAGCAGAACCGATCGCCAGCTTCCTGGAAGTCAATTGGCAAGTGAAAAACATTTTGACCTGTGGGGACAGGTAAATTTATATAGTGTTACTATATGTCAGGCACTGTGCTAAGCACCTTACAAATATCTAATTGGATCCTCACAACAAATAGGCTTCCTAATTTCAGGCCCACCACTATATCCATTACGCCAAGTAGCCTCGTTTAGGTGGCTTTTAAGTAATCAGAATATTTGAAGTAAAGTAGCAGAGAAAAATCTCCATAATAATCTACTTAATAATGAGTGAGACCCGTGACTGAGTTACGTGTGCTGAGAGAGCATACCTAAGCCATCCTGGTCCCAGGGCTCCATTAACTCCAGACTCCACCATCAGGCATGATCACTTTGCCTGGACATCTGTCCTCTGAGTATATACCCTGCTGTAAGTAAGGTGAATTTTAGTGTGTGTAAAGTAGATTTTTGTTATTGTTTCTTAGAGTTCAGTTTCCCAGGATCCATATCCATAACAATCTCTTGATACCAGGTGTTAAATATGAGTTCCCATAACTATGGTTCAAAACATCTCCACCATGCTTGCACAGCGTTATATAATGATAAATAATATAAACATCCACTGCGACCGCACAGTGAGATACAGGAATGGGATGATGTAAACTTGTGAGGCTATTGCTGGCAATATGCCTTCTTTGTCTGTCGCCCCTATAAAGTGGGCAGTGAGCAGTGAATGGGGAACCTTAGTGTTGAATGTATGAATGCTGTGTATGCCTTGATAGGCCCCCATCAAGGCTTGGGGGAAATCTGTGTTTGCCTCAACTGGGCCCCATTGAGGCTTGAAGGGATTTAGGGGATGCACAAGTAGTACCTGTCTCGACTGACCCCAGAGAGACATAGGGATAGTTGCCCCCACTTCTTGCTGGTCCCTGCAAAAAGGGCAATTAGGGAAAGCTGTAGGAGTTTGTCCTCTTATCACCAGCAATCCTCTTCTGGGAAACCAGACTAGAATAAAGTAAGATCATTAACCCCTTTTTAGTGTCTTTCCTGTCTGACCAGATGAAGAGTGAACCTCTGCTAGCATCCATCCTATGTACTGTGTTTATTTGTCTTACACCTGCCCGCCACCTTTATTAAAGGATTAAAATCAATCAGACATTGCCCTTGCCACTGTGATGGGTGTGACAAACTACTGCTAGAATCACTGGGATTCTGAATGGAATGAATGAATGAATTACTCTCACACTCCACATATCCAATCTCCTACCAAGACTTTTTGCCACCTTCACAACATTTCCGGTATGTATAATCTACTCTGTTATTGCATAGGCACCAGCAGCCCTAGTTCAGGCCTTCATGACCTCTCACCTGGACTAATGTAATAGCCTCCTGATGGGTTTCCCTGCTCAAGTCTCATGCCATATCTCAATCCACTGTCCACTCATCTGACAAAGTGATCTTCCCAAATGTAGGCCTGCGCTGTTTTCCCACCCCACTTCCTTAACTCAATAAACTCTAGTGACTTCCTATTACCTCCAGAATCAAATATGAAGTTCATCATTTGGCATTTAAAGCTGTGCTCAACTCAGCAGTTTCCTGTTTAGTCTTCTCACACTTCATTCCCCTCCATGCACTCCACAGTGTTGTTAGTCTGGCTTATTTGCTATTCTTTGTACAGTACATTCCGCCTTCCATCTCCACGGCTTTTCACTGACTATCCCTGGCTTGCTGGGCTTCCCAGTCTCTGCTTCTTGGTTCCCTTTGTTTCATAAAGACTATGCTAAAATACAGTCTCTTGTAGGAGTTCTTTCTAAGTCCAACTTATTGCTAATCCCTCCTTTTCTGAAATGACCTCCCATTTACCCTGCATATATCTTGTATGTATAATTATTTAAGGGAAGCCTGGAGTACAGGAACATGGCAGAAGGTACATGATTTAGGAGTATTTGGGAAGCATAGGCTCCATTTTCTGATTTCCCTCTCTACTCCAGGATACCTCTCCATGTCCACCCTATCCTTTTTTTTTGTTTTGTTTTGTTTTTTGTAGGGGGTAAGGCAGGGCAATTGGGGTTAAGTGACTTGCCCAAGGTCACAAGCTAGTTTTGTGTTAAGTGCCTGAGGCCAGATTTGAACTCAGGTCCTCCTGACTCCAGGGCCGGTCCTCTATTCACTGCTCAACCTAGCCACCCCCACTCTATCCTTTTGATGTCTCACCGCACGATCCTCTACTTCTCCTTTGAACTGTTTGAAACCCCTGTTCTATTGTTAATTAATACTACCACATATTACATCTGGCTCTTTACTTTGCATATACACAGAAGTAGATCTATACTATTTACTTATATGTGAATATATTGTTTAACCCCCAAAGGAATGTCAGCTCCTTTAGTATAGGGGCTTTTTTTTCTTTGTATCTGGCACTAAGTATATATCTGGCACATTTATAAATGTCCGCTGAACCAAAATTGAATAGATAATAAATTTAGAAGCCTAAGGGACCTCAAAGATTATCTTTCTCAATCGTTTTATTTTACTGATTACAAAAGTAGGGGGGGGGTCTGACTCCTTTGACTTGAAGTCTATTTTATATATTCTTTCACAGTGCATCAGATTTAAACTTTTATTCTTTTCCATTTCTTTCTCCAAAAACTGGAATTTTTTTCTAGGTTGTTTTGATATAAAAAGATAGGAATTATAATAACAACAACAACAGCTAGCATTTACATAACACTTTAAGGTTTTCAAAGTGCTTTACAAATATTATCTCTCTTGATCTTCAATGCTAGATAAAGATTGCTATCATTATTTCCATTTTACAGATGAGGGGACTGAGACAGAGGTGAACCTACTTGCCCAGGATTACACAGCTAGTAAGTGTTTTAGGTTGCGTGTGAACTCAGGTCACCCTGACTCCAGGTCCAGCACTCTACCCAATGTGCCACCAAACAAGTTTAGGTAGGTTTTGCTTAAGGCAATCAGAATATTTGAAGTAATAAAGTGTTAGAAAAATTTTAAAGGATGGTTTCTTAGATATAGAGATAAGAATAAAATAAACACAATAAATTAAATTTCTACTTCAGAAAATTATAGAATTTTAGAGTTGTAATGACCCTCAGAGAACAGCTTATCCAATTTATCCTAATACAGTGATCTAGCCATTTCTGAACAAACTTTAGTGAAGGAAAACCTACTACTTCCTGAGCTTCTCATTTCATTTTCAGACAGCTAAAGTTGTTAAGCAATATTTCCTTCTATCAAGCCCAAATCTACCTGCCTCTCACCAATTTCCATTCACTGTTCGTAGCCTTACTCATTGGGTTCAAACAGAGTAAACCTAATCCCTCTTCCATATGACAGCCCTCCAACTACTTGAAGATAGCTATCAAGTCTCTCCAAGTCCTTTGTTCTCTGAACTAAACATCTGGGAAGATGTGTTCATCTTCATTCTCTCCCTGAATGCAAACAGGGCATAATCAAGCTCTTTCTTTGCCAAGCATGACTATTTCAAGGGCAGGGACCAGAAGAAACACTTGTATAGCATTATGATGTCTACAATTCATGATAAACAGATCATCAAAGTGTGTTTGCCTGAACCATCAGCTGGGCTGTGAAAACCACTTTGTATATAGAACTATTCTTGGTAATAGCAATGAGATTTGATGTAATGGGATTTTGCATCTATAGAAATGGAGATAAATCAAAACATGTTGAGACATTTGGAAGAAATGTGCAAAATAATCTAAGCTATGAAATGACATGATATTTTGGTGTACTGTTCTTCCTTTTCTTCACATTCAGGGGTCAGCTTATTGAGAAGAAGTTAGGGAAAAGATGAGGCATGTGAAATGCTGCCTCTACTTCTGTGTTGCTAGTGGCTAGAGACACATAATAATAAATCAGAGGAGCCACTGGTCATGAGTACCACAGCAACTATTAGCAATGTAAAATTATTGGTTCTATCATGAGTGTCCTATGTGATCTTAGCACATTGTTTCCCTCTTGGGAACCATAGTAGATTTAGTGTATGGGAGAAACATGACCAGATTTATGTATATCTGACCATACTATGAAAACTTAGCTAGAATCATGGTTTCCTACAATCTTAGATCAGGAAGAGACCTTAGAAGGAATTTGGTCAAGGGATCTCAAATTCATGTTTCAGACAGCTTTTCTCACGCTCAATTTCAAGTCATATTATGCAGTTCATTGTCCCTTTGTTCTATCAAATATGTAATTGTATTAACATGTCTTTGTGAAATGAAACAGGGATTTATATAATATTGATACAAATGGATTAGTGATATAATCTTAAACATGTGCCTAAAATTTAAACTCACTGGTGTAGTCCACAGCCTCCTTGCTCTCATAAGCAAGACTTAGTTAAATTCAAAATCAGGATGTTTTAAATTCTTAGTCCCATTTTAAGCTTTAATAGTTTCATTTATCATTGTCTACTACTACAGTTTTATCAAGAGCTACAGTCTCTCAACTAACCAGTTTCCTGAACAGAGGTAAATTGAAAAACAATCCATAAATTTATCAACTAATCTTCCCTGTGTTTATGTTACACACATATACATGTGAGATTGGGTGAGCCCTGGAGGATGATCATTTGACTCTTTTCACTGGTAAGGGTACTCATTCTAGACCACAATATTGCCTTGCACAAAACAGTTTGTAATCTGGTGACCAGCCTTAGGGTGATGTCTCTCCATATTTACCTAGGTTAGTACTTAGTTGGCAGATACCAAATCCCATAACCCATACCTTTTCAGTTTGGTAGAATCTGCTAGGGTTTGTATTCTTTTGGCACAGTATTTGAAAAAATTATGCCATGATGAGAGGTAAGAATAAGCAAACATTTATTAAGGCTGTCAGTCAAAAAATTTAGTAATTGCTGATTCTGGGTACCCCATCTCAATGCTAGTCTCAAGGGAGTTAGGAGAAAAGGACTTAGTTCTTCTCTTCAGTTTTAATGAATGCCATTCATCATATAATACCTTGGGTCTTGTCTTCATTAGCGTGATACAGAAGGATAAAAGCAGCCAGCATAAAAAGCTTTATTATGGTTACTGGTTAGATTCAGCAGGGAAATGAGAGCCTCTGCCCAGACAATATGCCACAAAAGTTGGGTGCAGGTTCATAGTTCCTCATGACTTACCGTAGTTGGTCAGAAAAAAATGGAAAATATTTGCTTTTGCTAATATTATAGTGACCGTGCATAGCCTGAATTTCCTCATTTAAAAATAAGGAAACTGATAAATGACTCTGGCTGAATGAAGGCTTTTCCAGTACTGGGCATTTGGGATTATGGGGAGTGGGAAGACTGGTATTGAGATAGGAGACTTATAGAAGTAACTAACTTTATTCTCATAGTCCCAATTTGTTTATTGTTCAGTAAACTGGGTAGACAGTGGAGGTTGTCCCAGACTCTGGCTTCATCCCTAGGTCTTTATTAATTTTTGGGAAAAGAAGCTAACCTTAAATCTCACTCATGTGAGCTGTTGATGATGGTAGTGGTGGTGGTGACCATGAAGATTGCAATTAATAATAACCAATATTTATGTGGTGTTTTAAATTTTTCAAAACATGTTCCATACATCATGTCATTTGTTTTTTTCAATATCACTGTGAAGCAAATACTTCAGGTATTAAAACCCCATTTTAGAGATAAGCAAATTGAGGCTGTCAGGTAAAGAATTTGCCCTTAATTACACAAAAAGTAAGGACCAGAGGTTGGATTTGAACACATGGCTTTCTAAGTTTGATATTCTGCCCCTTATGCCCTATAATTTCTCATCAATAGTGTACTCTAGTGCTTTATGGTTTATTAAGTGCTTTTATATTTATTATTGCATCTGATTTTCATGCAGGAAAGATATAATTATACCCATTTTACAGACAGGGTGATTAAGATTTAGAGATATCGTTACTTCACTAACATAGTCTTGGAGATGGAAAGGGTCTTAGATACCTTCTATTTCAACTCCCTCATTTTACAGACAAGGAAAGTGAGATGAAAGGAGGTTAAGTGAGTTGGTCAAAGTCATAGAGGTGTTAAGCATTAGAGGTAAGATTTGAACACCAGAAGTCCTTTGACTCCAGAGCAACTATTCTTTCCACTATTCCAGGCTACCTCTGACAGGACATGAAAAATAAGTAGACTATGGAGTACTTGGTCTTATCTAGTACAAGGCTACTTCTATCACCACACCCTATTTAATATTTCACAGTGTTATAGGTGCCATTTAGTTTGAGCTGTGGCCTCTGATCATGTGACCATAGGATTGAGCTAGCAGTGGCAGCAGTGAACCAGAACCTGCGGGGAAGAGTGAGCTTGTAAACAGATATAACCATTGCAGTCCCTCTGTAGAGGTAGCAGCTGGCTTAATGACAGTTGTGTGGTGTCTCACACAGGACATGGAGCATATTGATACACAACCTCTTCTTGTCTACCTAAATCAGGGCAAGGAAAAAATTGTGAAGCCTTCTAAGTTTTTATTCAGGCCTCTGGGTCTGCCCCATTTCTGCTTCCTTTTCTCTCTCAGTGGCTTAGCTCTCAGGGTTTTGAAGAGGATCTCCTGAGATAACATTTGTAAAGCACTCAGCACAGTGCCTACCATAGTAGGCACTTACATACTTGATTCTTTCCTCTCTCCTTCCTTCTCTCCTTTCCTCTTTCCTTTTTTCCTCCCTTTCTTTTCCTTTCTTCCCTTCCTTTTGTATATGTTGCTTCCCCAGATAGAAGGGAGAAAGGAAGCAATTTATTATGGGTCCTCTATATGCCAGGCATTGTGCTAAGCACCTTGCAAATATCTCATTAGATCTTCACAATAATTGGGGGTGGGGTGGAGAGGGGTAGATACTCCCTTTTAAATAAATAATGTATTTATCATTCTCTCCCTTTTACAGATGAGGAAACTGAGGCTCAGAGAGTTCTTGATCTCATACAAATAACTATCAGAGATAAGGTTGATGCTCATTTCTACCTAACTTGAGTTCTGCACTAGCCATTACATCATGTTGCCCTTGTAGCTAAAGGTGGAAAAGCTCATCACTGTAATGTTGATCATCAGGTGAGAATGTTTTGTGGCCATAGAAACTCAGGAAGTCCAACTACCTATTAAGGCATAGAAGAGTACTGACCTGAGTTTGTGAAGGTAGTACTCATTCCAGTAAACTCTCAGATCTCACAAAGTACTGAATCAACAGGAACTTAATAGATGAATGTCCTATTTGTTCTTTTCTCTGCTTGTGCTGCTAGCTTGTATTTATTCTTTAGCTGTAACAAGTTCATAGATGAATTGTGCTGGTAGAGTTAGCATTGTGAATGCCAGTTATGAAAATTGAATCCCATCCCATCCATGCATGCTCCTGTAAAAGTGTTTTCTCCTGCCAAATGCATATAACTGTTTCTTTCTTCTATTTGCAAAGCCCCCAGCAAACAGAAAGGTTTTTCTCTGCCTGATGGATGTCAATTCCCTGTCTCTCTATTGAAGGGTTATTTCCCCCCCTGCTTAGTTATCTGCAAAAATAAGTTTTCTTGGGATGTCAGCGTGTTGCATTTGCATGTGTGGCCCAGAGGCCTCATACAGTCTCAGCTGGATAGGTCCCTTGGAAAGGGAAAGAACTACATATCAAATTTTATGATGAAGCTGCCAGATTGTTGTTCCCCTCTATGCTCCTTGTAGTTGTTCTGCACGAGGGGCTCCCCAGGGCGAGTGGAAGAGATAAATGGGGTGTTGAGAGGAATAATAATTTGACCCAAGGTGAAAGGATAAAGGAAAAGTGAAAAACATTCCTGTTTAGCCGAAGGATAAGTCATATTAATTAGGCTACTTATGACACAGCTCCATAAGTCGAAATGAAATTTACGAAAAGGGAGCCATAACAATGGATCTACACCTCATGGATAAATAACACTTGCATGTGACTGCTTGCAGATTTCCACTTTGCATAAAACTACTTTGTTAGCTATGACCTTAGCATAAAATGAATCCTACATGGGTATGAATTTTAAAATGTTTAATTTTGAGATGGTGGTTTTTGTGCATTTATGATACAGTGAAAGATCCATTTCAAGCATTTTGGATTTAGACATTTGCTTTGCAATGAGAAATTGTAAAAGGAAATAACCTTCCATGGTTCATTTACTAAAACATTTATATATAGTTAACTCTAATCCACAGTAATGGAGAATAGTGGAGAGCACAATCCACAAAGCATGTATGGGCATTGGCTCTAAAATATATTGTATTAATAATTGTATCATGAATGTAACTTATCCCAGAACTAGGTGTGTGTGTGTGTGTGTGTGTGTACATACCTTGTGGATTATACCTGTCATTACCCCTATTATGTATATAGGGGGTATGTATGTGTGTGTGTGTTGTATCAATTTAGATACATATCTAGATGTACACACAATGAATACACACATTGTACTCACCCTTAAAGAGTCAAGACCTGGGATTTTATCAGTTTGGAGAACTCTTAATATGGAAACTCGTTCTACCAATGTAGGCAGTCAAGCCTTCATAATGTATAGTCTTAGCTCTCTAGCATACTGAAAGATTAAAGAATTTGCCCAGGGTCACATGCCTAATCAGAAGCAGGATTTTAACGCAGGTTCTCCTGTTGCCAAGGCTGATCCCCTATTCTCTATAATTTCTCTCTCTGTCTCTCTCCTTCCCTCCCTCTCTCTGTTTCTCTCTCTCTCTCTCTCTCTCTCTCTCTCTCTCTCTCTGTCATTTAGCATTTACCATTATTTTTGTAAAATTCATTTTTAATTTCATCATGGCTCCCTAGAACCAAGTAAAAGGCACAGTAATATGTGTTTAACAAATGTCATTGAGTTGAATTCTGCAAAAGTGAGGGTGCAATCTTTGAATGGATGCCACCTCCATTAGGAGGTGTGTTTCATGTTTGTTATATATTTGCTGTGAATAGATATATCAGACAAGACATGTTGAAGGCCCAGGTTGAAGAAGAATCCAGTTTAGTATTACAAGCAGTATAACCCACAAGTAGCCCAGAGAGAGTTGACTTCACATGAATTTATTTCTACCTCTATTGACGTAATTCTCTATGACTTAAAACTCATAACAATATAGTTATATATAGAAAGAGATGTACTTCTAAATGCTACTCTATATACCTTAAAGCAAATATGGTCTTAGGCAAGTCATGAAGGTTGGTTCTCTCTGCTTTTACAGTTATAAAGTGAGGATAATCATTTAGGCCTATGAGAGCAGAGGCTTTTATCTCCCCTTAGCTTCTGGATTAGATATTTAATGTGCCAAGAACATTTTGGAACTGAAAGGGAGCCATTCTTAAGCCACTTGGAATCTTAAATATTAAAATGACTGATTCAAAGATGTCCAACATAGGTAACGTTTAATTTGACTCTGATCATATTTCTACTTGTTTGAGGCAAATTTAAGTTGTCAATAAGTTACAATTTTTGTTGGAAACTTCAATGCTTGTTTAAGGTGCTGCATTTTAAAAAATGTTCTTCAAATTCTGCGATGTGTATATGTATATATGTATATACATATATATATAATTTTAGAAACCCATTAACCTTGTATTTGTTTAAGAAATGCCTATATCAGCGTTGTTTCTATCATGTGATACAAGGAGTAATCATTACATTATAATAATTATCATTTTCTAAGGGGTAATTAGGAATGCAACCCTGAATAAGTAATGGTGTGTAAATTACTACTGTCCCAAAGATCCAGTATTTTGTATATACTTCTCTATAAAAAGTTTTCTCTTTGATTATTATGCCTCATTTATGCTATCAAATATAGTATCCATCCTTCCTTTGTAGCTGACGTTGCTTCTTTTGGAGTAAAGTAATTGAAGTTCATTGACTTATGGGGGAGGGGTAGGAATTTAAAGAATCTTAAAAAAGTTCATTCTGCTTCAAGGGAAAAATTCCAATTTCTTCTCCCCTCACCGCATAAATATGAAACTAGATTAAATATCCTTAACATTAATGATCCTTGAGAATATGAGGAAAAAGTGTTTCTGCAGTGTCAGTTACTAAAGATAGGGTTATAAAGGACATTTCTGTATACTGAAGGTATTTCATCTCTCTCTAGTCAGAAGACAAATGACTACTTAATTGAAGTCTTCACATGAGCATGAAACATGACATCCTGTAAAAATGATTCACTTTTGTCATCGCTCCTGTACTGAGCGTTTAGAATCCTGGGAGGAAAATAAGGATTTGAATAAATCAGGAAGCATATACTGATATTCAAACTTATTACAGCACAGGATTAGTCAACAAAATGTGTATAAAATTTGGACACTGATAGTCTATCCTTATGTATATCACAATGACATTTAAGGGGGGGATTCATGATCACTGTCACTATAATAAACATTTGTTGCATGCCAGAAACATAAAGCAAAAAGTGCCTCTCTACCTTTCCCCACATCATTCTTGGGCTCACTCCTAGGATGTGACAGATAGTGATGCAATGAAGAGCTGCATATTCATTTGAGCAAAGAGAACAAACAAGGTAAGAGGCGAAAGAATGGGGAAAGTGGATGTTCTTCCTTCAAAGGTAGTTACTCTCTGCATTTAGGTGATGACAAAAATGAGCATAGCAACCAAGTCTTGGCACAGAATGGCAGATAATGTGAGCAAAGTCATAAATGATCAAGAAAAACAGGGAGAAAGTTCATTATAAAAGAATCTTCCTTGGAAGCAATAAAAAACAGATTACTTTCATAGCAAATGGGTATGCAAAGGAGACAGGCAGTCTGTGTAGCAATTAGTTGGAAGAGGCATCAGAGAGAGCCACAGAAAACAAAGGATCTCAGTTTTACTAAGTATGGAATGTGAGAAGTTCCATGATACATAGAGGTTGCATTATATTTGCATTTCTTTAAGCACCAAATAACAATGACACATGTAGGAAATAGAGATTGGTGTCCCTGTTACAGAACAGCTAGGTGATGTAGTGAAAAGAGTTCTGAGGCTTCAGTCAGGAAGACTCATGCTTCCAAATTTAATTCTGACCTCAGACACTTACTAGATGTGTGACCCTGGGCAAATCACTTAACCCTGTTTGCCTCAATTTCCTCATCTCCCAAATGAGCTGGAGGAGGAAATGGCAAACCACTCCAGTATTTTTGCAAAGAAAACCCCAAATGAAGTCACAAAAAGTTGGACATGACTGAAAAACAACTGAACAACAGCAAATTCTTGTTTGAAGGCAAGGTAAGAGAACTGTTAGACTACTATCCTACTTTTTGGCTTATCTGGGAAGAATGAAATACTACTTAAAAGAGTGGGAAGAAATGCTTTAGGAAGAAAATAAGTCAAAAGAATTTGAGGAGGCATATCTATATTCCTAAGATTTGACTCAATTGTAATGCACAGGGGTGTGCTGGAGCACTGACTTATAAGTCAGTTGTTAAATTGTCAAGTGTGTGCATTTGCATCTCAGAAATTAGCACTCACTAAAATTTAGAACTTGATTTATGGTTTTGTTGATTTTCTAGACTTAAGAAAGTGTTAATAATGCAGATTGAACTTAAAAGTGTGTGTTTATACAATCCCCCAGTCTTTGTTAAACATTTATTAGTATGCCCTTAGCAATAAAAAAACCCCTCACCTTATATTTTTATACTACTTTAGTGTCTGCCAATTTCCCAGAGAAGCCCAATACTGTTACCTATTTAAAGATCCAGTAGGAAGAGGTGAGTAGTACTCCCTATAATAAAGATATAATTCTATGAGGAAATTCATAAAGTAGAGGGAGAAGCACTGTGTCAATGGACTATTTGGGTAAAGATAAATGAAGAAAAACTACATATTGTGTCCCAAGAATAGAAAAGACTGCCATGCCAGGAGAAAGAAATGGATAGTTAGTTTCTGAAGTAGATGACAAGGCTAGCACAGAGTCATAATTAGGGACTTCCACTATCTGGCACTCATTCTCAATTAAAAGAAAAACACACTAGAAATTCTAGACCTCCTCTGATGGTCATTTTAATCTTAAAAGGGTTGAAGGAACTGTGAGTACAACTACACTTTTGGATCTGAATCTAATAAATAGAAAGAAAATGGTTGTAGAGATTCACTGTGCCCTACTGGAAAGTCGGAGGGGGTATGGGAGAAGATATGGCAGAGAGCAGATTGGAGGAGGGGATATCCAGTGGGGCTGCTCTTCCGGGGTGGTGGGTAGGGAAAAATGGGGAGAAAACGTGTAATTCAAAATCTGGCGGAAATGAATGATGTAAACTAGAAGTTAATAAAGCATTTGATAAAAAAAGAAAATGGTTGGCAAAATAGAAACGATAGGGAACTTGGAAGGAAATGACCACTACGTCTTGTAGTTTCTTAAACATAATGAACATGTGTCCTGGCTTTTGAAAATGTAGAGTTCAAAGAATGCACAGAAAGGACAGTTAGAATCTTGTGGTCTAAGATCCTAAAAAGAACAGTGGCTCAAGAAAGAGGATGATTGGGGCGGCTAGGTGGCGCAGTGAGTAGAGCGCCAGCCCTGGAGTCAGAAGGACCTGAGTTGGGATCCGGCCTCAGACACTTAACACACACAAACAAAAACCTAGCCGTGTGACCTTGGGCAAGCTACTTAACCCCAATTACCCTCCAAAAAGCAAAAAAAAAAAAAAAAGAAAAAAAGAAAAAAAGAGGATGATCTTAAGGATGAAATCCTGATGATAAGAACATGATTCTGATAAGGAGAAGAAGGATACAGGGTTCAAAGAGATTTATGCAAATGCTTAGGAAACTGATTAACACGTTTCTGTTTTGGATTTTAAATTTTTTAAATTGAATTTTGAAACCAAAACGACACTATTCCAAACACATATTGCAGAACAAGAAAGAGGATTTTACAAAAAAAAATAAATCTCCAGTAAATATTTTTAAAAGTATACAATAAATTCTGCATATTACTTTCAAAACTGTCTTGCTTAACTGTGCTCCCTTATGAAATTTCTTATGTTTTCTACTGTGCATGAAAAATATTGCAATGGCTGTTTTGGATGGCAGATTAGTATTGCTAAAACCTCTCCCTTAAAAAAAACCTGAAAGAAAAAAAAATTGTAATATAACATAGCTAAGCAAAGTGAATCCATGTAGTGACCGCATCAGAAAATATGTTTCTTTCTCAATCTTGAGTCCATCTCTTCAAATGAGATAATATTTGTAAAGCTGGGACATAGTAGTCACCTAAAAACACTTATTTCCTTCCCTTCCCTTCTCTCTCTGTCAGCAGGTATATAACATGTGTTCGTAGGTCTTCTGGAGGTATGCCAAGTTATATTTTTATAAAGAAATTTACAAGCCAGGCTTTGTGACACATGCCTGTAGTCCCTGCTACTGAGGAGGATGGATTGCTTAGGTTCATGACTTCAGAATTGTGGCAGACTAGGTCCTTAAAGTGTCTGCACTGTGACTAGCACCAATACAGGGAACACCTGGGAATAACTGACCAACAGGTTGTCTGAGGAAGGGCAAACCTTCCCATGTCAGAACTAAAGTAGGCCAAAGATACTGTATCAATCAGTAGTGGGACCAGGCTTGTTGAGTAAAAGCTACATTTCTAGATTTGGAGAATTGGGGGTGGGGTGTGGAAGTCCAGTCTCAAAAAAAAAGGAAAGGAAAAAAAATAAAGAAAGAGAGATAGAAGAAAGGATAAAAGAAAGGAAGAAGAAAGAGAGAAAAAAAGAAAGCACAGAAGATGGAATAATGGCAGGTAACTGAGATAAACATAAAACACACACAGCAGGGTCTTTGTCAGAATAATGTCAGAAATGCTAAAACTCAGAATCAGTAGAGACTTACAATAAAAAAGTTTTTACTGTTGTTGCTCTTTGGTTTAAACTATGCTTAGGGCAGGAGGAAGATCAAAAAATATTAGGACAATTGCTTTGAGTAGAAGAGTAAATTATTCACCACGCAGAAAAGGCAGAACACAATTCCTATTTTTCTTCCATTTCTTTAAAGAGAAAAATATATCCAGATTAAAAATTCTAGAACAGAAATGATGAACAGGGAACTGAAACCCAGGTCAAAGGAATACCTAGTTGATCTTGATGAATTCAAGTCATTATGCCCAATTGAACTACCTTCCAGAGCACTGAAGTAATTTCTCATTTGATTGCTACGTTGTCAGTAATCTATGAAAAATCGTTGAGAAGAGGGAAGGTGCCAAAGGAATGAAGATGGGCAAATGTCTCCAATATCCCCCCAAAAGGAAGAAGGAAGTGAATCTTTCAAAATGATAAGCTAGAGAATTTGACTTTGACTTATGGAAATATATCTGAGTACATTAATAAAGTGATGGGTTGGAGAGCATATAGAAAGGAGATAGGTGGTCATCTCTGAGACAGTTAATCAAGGAAACTCTTTTTGCATAAAGTTACTAGAGTGGTAGTTCTGAGGAATGATATAGACATATATACCTGGATTTCTGTTGTGCATTTGACAGTCTTTATGATGCCCTCACAGAAAAAATGGAGATAAGGAATAGATAGATGACTTTGGAACAGTTTGAATGGTCTGATCTGAAGAATGCTGAATAATGAAACCATGTTAACCTTGGAAGGAAGTGTCTGGTGGAGTAGCACAGGATTCTACTCTTAAGTTTCTTTCTGCCTCTGAAGTTATTGGTCAATCACATGTCCAATCCTTCTGCCCTCTTACTTAATTGCTGAATACAGGATGGGGGAAGACATAGCTAGAAAGCAGACTATATATACTAGACATTTGTGTTTGTGTGTGTTTATTAAAAATTTAATATGAATCATATACATGATATGATGGCTAGAACAGATAATTTTAATTTATTTTAATTCCATTTCAAGCTTCATTGATTAATAGAAGCAAAGTGGCTCGAACAAGGGAGTTGATAGTCTCACTGTGTTTTGCCCTACTTAGACCACAGCTGAAACATTGTATTCAACTCTAGGTATTACCTATAAGGAAGGAAACTGACAAGCTGGATGCCTTTCCATGCAATGCAAGAATTGTTAAAGGAATTGGGGGTGTGGTTCCTCTGAAGAAAACACAAGACATGATAGCTAATGTCAGCCATTTGAAATATTATCATGTGGCTATCTTTCCTAAGAATTTTAGAATCATCAAAATTGGAATAGCCCACCTCAGGAACTATTGAGTTCTCTATTATTGGAGGTCATCTAATAGAAGCTGGATGACCACCCATCAGGAATATTGTAGAAGAGATTCCTGTTTAGGTATAGGTTAGAACAAATGATTTAAAGAAACATAGGCCTTAGAGCTGGAGGGGAATTTGAGATCATGTACTCTAATTATCTCATTATTTCAGGATGTTTCTACCACTTAAAGAAGTCAAGTGACTCATTTATATGTGGCAAAGAGCCAAACCATTAAAGCAAATTCAAGTATTTTGAATTAAAATCTAGAGGATGAGCACACCTTTGAGATTCAATGATCTTGGGGAAAAAAATCCATGCCCATTGAGTGTCATGTGTAGGGAGAGTATTTCTCCCTTCTTAGATTGATCAGGGAAAGCTAGGATTCTATTCAGTAACTGCTACTTTCACGTTTAATCCATTGATGATGACTTTTTGTTGTTACTTTTATTGTTATCATTTCCCCCATAAGTATGGCCCCCAGATCATCAGAAGGTAGTTGAGGAACAGTCAGGATTACAAAGACACTCGACCTGTTCTTTTCTGGTCTTTGTCATGCTAACAGATTTGACTATGTGGCCAAGGAGAAAGTGGACAATTTTCCATCCATTGAAAATGACAAAGGCACTCTTGTTGTGACTTCCCAGCAACCCATTCTTCTAACGTTCACTGAAAAGAACATTCTAGTAAGGGAAAAGAAAAAGTCTAATGATAGAGTTAGGAAAGAATGGAAATATTGAGTATTCCTGGAGAGTGCTGTTTTCCTTTGGGAATGGAACTGTTGTTATTGTTTTGGTAAGGATGTGTGATCAGTGTATTGAACTTCTAACAGGAATCCAACTGTACTAATGCAGAATTTAAATTCAACTTTTAGCCTTAAAGAGTTGCTAAGGGCACTTAGAGGTTAAGTGTTTCATCCCACAAATCCTCAGGATGAAGCAGAGGCCTGGAGGTTCTGATTCTGACATTTAATGATAGATGACTTCTGCCTAACTTCAAGTCCAGATTTATATCCACCATACAACAGGACAGAGTTAAAGGAGGTCAATTAAGGAATAGAGAACAGGCAACTAGTGGATAAGAACAAGGGTTATCTTTAAAACTCCTTAAAATGGATGAAATATTAAATGTTGTATGCACAGTAAAGTCTTTAACTTAGAAGGGAAAAGAACAAATTTTGATGCTAGCTGGAACTTAAAGGCATGTTGGTGGAATAGTGGAATGAGTAGTGGGCCTGGATTTAGGAAGACCTGAATTCAAATACAGTTTTTGGAAACTTAAATCTGTGTGACCCTGGGCAAGTCACAACTTTAATTTTTCTCATTTTCTTAGGCTGTAAAATGAGAATAATAATAGCATCAACCTTTCAGGGTTGCTGTGAGTATTAAATGAGATAATATTTGTAAAAATGTTAAGCACAGCTCCTGGAATGTAATAGGCATCACAAAAATGCTTATTTCCTTACTTTCTTTTCCCTACTTATTGGAGTTAGCATATAGTACAGAGAGAAGAGACATATAGGAGCCAGAAGACCTGGGTCCTGATATCATATCCACCATTGACGTTTGTCACCTTGGACTTAAATTGTACCTGCATCGCCTTTAAACACATCAACTGTAAAATCGGGATAGTAATGCCTGCTCTTCCAACCTGATAGTCTCATTATAAAATCCAAATATATGGGAAAGCATCATGAAATAATTGCTATGATTTACTATAAACTTTTTGTGCACTCAAATTGCATACTGTGGAAAAGAGGGCTTGATCTGGAGTTGGGGCCTGGGTTCAAATGCTATTTGAATGAAATGACGGTTGAATAAAAGCTATTTGAACAAAATTACATTTAAACCAATTAATCAATCTGGAAGCTTTTTAACAATCATCTTCTATGGACCAGGCACTATACTTAGTGTTGGGGATTCATAGACAAAAAGCAAGACATTCCCTTCCCTCAAGGGGCTTACATTCTATTTGGTAGATATAATATATTTTTTTCATCTGTAATTTTAGGTCTTTGACTTAAATGACTTCTAAGATTTCTTCTAGTTCTAAATGTGGGTGCCAATGATTGTGATATCTAAGACCATAATGGAATTATGGCATTAGTTATGACATCACTGTTTCAGGATTATTAAGTATATTTGCATATGTGGTACAGTACTTCTTTTTTTTTTAAAGCAATTGGGGTTAAATAACTTGCTCAAGGTTACACTGCTAGTCATGATTTATGTGTGGGTGCTCATTTTCTGAGGCCGGTTTCGATCCCGGGTCATCCCAACTCTGAGGCCAGCACTCTTACTCACTGTGCCACCTAGCTGCCCCAGTACAGTACTTTTTAAACTGTGGGAACATAACCTCACAGTTTAAGAAGTGCTGAAGGGGTCATGAGTCGAAAAAGATGGATGGAACACTAGGTTTATAGCCAGACGATCTGGGTTGAGATTCAAGTTCTACTGACTGTGTAAATTTGGGCAAATTACTTAATTTCTCTGAGCCTCAGCTTCCTCTTCTGTAAAATGATGATTTCTAAAATTCCATCTAGTTCTAAATACGATTTTTTTTTGGTGGTGGTGGTGGTGGTGGTGGGGAATGGGAGGGGCAAAGAGAGATCATATATGTTATTTTGTTGATTTGGAGAATTACTAGTGAGAAAACTTCCTCTTATCAACATAGATCAGCACCTCTCTTATATCATACAGTTTTTGATAACTGTCCAGGAAACCAAGATGTTAAATGACCTGTCAGTGTCATACAGGTAATAAATATCAGAAATATCCAGTTCTTCCTAATACCAAGGCCAACTCTATCACTAAGCTATCTTGCCTCTCATCTATCAAAATGATCACTTACCTATAGGAAAATCTGGCCATCAAGATAGTCAAGAATCCCAAATCAAATACATTTCAGCCTATTTCCTCTCTCATCAATTCACCCCCCTAGTCATTTCACTGCCACAATTTAAGTAGATTGGAGTTCTGAAGTACAAAGACATTTTGAAAAAAGTGTGTGTGTGTGTGTATGTGTGTGCATGCACACACGTGTTATTTTTATAGCTCAAGAAAGGTTGAAGACTGTTTAAGACAAAAAAAGTAGAAAACTTTCTTCACTATTATTTGAAATTGTACTCAATACATGACATCCAACTGAGACACTGGTCTGGAGCTACATTTTTCTTTTATCTGATTTTTATGGACTCATAAAAATGAGGTTTATTCTATCTAAATCAAATGAAGATTAATAGTTTCCTTTATCCCTTGAAGAAATACCCTTTCCCATTGTCAGAGAAATGTTTTATTTCACTTCTATGTTTTCATATGACATGTACTTATACCTAAAGTAGGCGAGACCATGATGTTCTGTTGTTTATACTTAGACCATCCTTAGTTTAGCAGTTTATCCTCAGTTCAGTGAATTCCAGTTCAGAATATATTCACATTACTGATAACTCCATAGAATAACAAAACCCACTACATTATCGTGAATATGTATGCAGTGATGCATTCCTGGCATAATAACATCAAGCAATAGGAATGCAGGCACAAGGCTGCACATATTGATTGAAATGGGAAAAGAAACTATCTCTGATTGCTCATTTTCACTACTTGACTTTTGAACAGATTTGACACCAAAATGCCAACTATAAGAAATTTTATTAATATGATTACATGGGGGATTAATTTCTAAAGCCTCTTTAAGATCTGTGATAAAAAGTTTTCTTTAGAAAATTTAATTGTGAATTTGAGTGACTTTTGTTGTGAGAGAGGGCACAGATCAGAATTTTAAAGAGACAAGTGGCAGGTTTATAGAAAGGACCATTTGGTTAGAGTATTTCTGATGAATTATCTTAGACTTAACATTAGGTTAAGACAAAATATCGTGGAATGAATCCAACTTCACGGTTAGGAAGACTTGGGTTGAAAACCCCCCTCTGCCATTTAATCTCTCTTTGGACTGATTGTAAATTTCAGATTAAATGATGGTCTACAATGGTAGAAGGAATCTCCCTATAGGAATTCTATTTAATTATGAAATTTATGCCTAGATTAAAAACAACAACAACAAACCTACATATATTATCAAAGTATTCCAAATGATTCATGGGACAGCTAGGTGGCTCAGTGAATAGAGCACAGGCACTGGAGTCAGGAGGAACTGAGTTCAAATCCAGTCTCAGACACTTAACACTTACTAGTTGTGTGACCTTGGGCAAGTCACTTAACTCCAATTGCCCTTTCTCCCCTCCATAAAGCACAAAGAAAGAAAATAAATTTAAAAGTATTACAAATAATTCTAATAAGGGGCAATGTAAATACATCTTAAAGGCTGGTTCTTCAGGGCTTTCTAAGATATGGGTCTATATTTTGTTGTTTTAAAATGCCTGCTCAGTTTCTTAAAAAAGGCTTGTCAATTAGAAAAAAAACAGAATTAAGCAGAAATCATTTCTCTCTACTAGTGTCCAGAGGCAATAAATGTGGCCTAGTTTCTTTCTCTTTTACTTCCATTTCTAGTCTTTTTCTCATTACATTTTTATATACTGTCTCTTCCTAGGTTACCCTTTTTCTGTCTCAGTTTGTAGCTACCCCTTTCCCATGTTTCATGGTTGCCTTCTTTTGGTTAGTTTCCTTATTTCCTTCTATGGTAGTGTAGTGGGAAAAGCACTACCATTCCAGTCAGAGTCCTGGGGTTTGAAATGAGGCAATGTCACTTACTACCACTTTGATTTTGAGTAAGTCAATAACTTCTCTATTAAGACTCAGTTTCCTGACCTGCAAAATGAGAGAGCTGGATTAGATGACCTCTAAAATCCCATCCAGGCCTATATCCTGTGCTGATGTGATACTATATTTTGATCCTTAAAGGATTTTTCTGTAGAGATAGAGTGATTTGCTAAATACTCTTTAAAAAGTTCTTCTTTCCTCCCATTAGCAAATTTCTACTGTTTGCTTCTCTAACCCCTGGGTTTCAGTTATTGTCTATCAAGGTAAAAATTCCTTCCCTTTGCTACTTCTCCCTGTATTATTATTCCTAGCTAATTCATTCCCCACCCCCACCTTCTGTGTTTTAGTTGTGACTCTTTGTGACCCTACTTGGTATGTTCTTGGCAAAGACCCTCAAGTGGTTTGTCATTCCCTTTTCCAACTCATTTAACAGACGAGGAAACTAAGGCAAACAAAGTATTGTGACTTGCCCAGGATCACACAGCTGGTGTCTAAGGCCAGATTTGAACTCAGGAAGATGATTCGTCCTCACTCTTGGCCCAGTACTCTATCCACCTCACATCAGCTCCCCACCTTTCAATGTGCCCTTTAGAAAACCACTCTATCATTATCATACTCTCCATCATAGGTCTCACCCCTTGAGCTCCTTCCTTTTCCGGTGGTCATGCAAATCTGGCTTTCCCCTGAAGACGTCATTTCTGTTCATTCTCATTGGTAATGGATATTTTTTCTTATGTACTGAACCATGGAAGAAGGACCAGCCACCTCTTTGTTCACCATTGCCACTTTTGAAGTCTCTATCTCCAGTTATCACTCAGCATCTCCTCCCACTTTGAAATCCTTTTCATCTATCTGTAGTTGCTTCTTTCCAACCAAGAGTAACAATGAAGTTATAACACCTTCTGTAAGGTTTAGAAAATCAGTTAACATCTGCCATTTCAAACAAGTTGCACCATGTACTCTGTAATCGGGGGAAAAAGTTTGCTTTTTGATAGAAAAGAAATAGTCTATGTTAGGCATCTATAAATAAAAAAATTCTGGTGACAGCCAGAGAAAATAAAATCAAGGTGGAAAGGAGGCATTCAGAAGCCAAAGAACTCCGGTCAGCAGAATATGTAAAAGCTTTCTGTTCTCTAAAATGTGCTTTTCTGCAGAAGAACAATTTGCTGCAGTTGAGGTTTGCCACACTTCTCTCTTTGCTGTGACGAAGGGATCTTTAATCCTTTTCCTTCCCTGCTTATGATATTGCAGGTCCCCAAGACCATGCTTCACTTTTAAGAGCTTCCTGCTTTAGAAGCTGATATGGGGTTTTTCATTTTCTCCCATGTAAAATAAGATTAAATGAGAGGCATCATGGAATGACAGAGGGGAGGGGGGAGAGAGAGAGAAAGCGATATGGATAGAAAGCTAGAGAGAGAGAGAGAGAGAGAGAGAGAGAGAGAGAGAGAGAGAGAGAGAGAGAGAGAGAGAGAGACCTATCTAGAGATACAGATAGAAATCGAGGGAGGCAGGGAAGGAAGGAGAAAGAGGGAGGGAGGGGGAGAGAGAGAGGGAGGGAGGTGTGATGGAAATGCAAATTTAAAGATCTTCCCTGCCCCTAGCTTAAATGCACCTGGAGCCTGTGGTGGGAGGCTTGTTTTTCAGGAAAGCCCACACCTTGATACTTTGTGATTCGGCAGTGGGTCAAGGAGGTTGTTACAATCTCTGAGCCAGGAGAAGGCTATATAAACCCTGATGAGAGGCTTTGCTTTGGGGCTCACTTTGAGCAGTGTTGTGTGATTTGACCAGATGAGACTCTGGGAAGCCGTTGTTGAGAGCCCCCCGGCTTTGAAAACCCAGATGTTGATGCTTCCCTCTCTGGAAACTGTGATTTTGGTATTGATAATGGTTGGACAGTTTGGAAGCCTGTCTGTTTGATCTGTATGTATACTCTGAAGTTCGGGGTGCTGACCTTTTTCCCCTGAACTAGGCAATATGTTTGTTTGATTAAAGTAAGCTTGTTAACCCATTTTGAGTTGCTTTCCTTTTGAAAAGCAGATCTAAGAAGAACCTGTGTTGGCAGTCACCCTGGGGGTATTGGGGTGCTTGCTGCTACAGGAGGGAGGGAGGAAGGGAGAGAGAGAGAGAAAGAGGGAGAGAGGGAGAGAGGGAGAGAGGGAGAGAGGGAGAGAGAGAGAGAGAGAGAGAGAGAGAGAGAGAGAGAGAGAGAGAGAGAGAGAGAGAGTGTGACTGAGACTTGGAATAAATTTTTGCCTTTGACCTACCTCACATTTTATTCTGGCACCAAATTTCTGATGTAACCTATAGATGAATTACTGATCTGTATTGGTGGGAGATAGTTTCTGTACTGGGAATTCTGTACAATGATGAAAAAAGGGAAATAAAAAGAAAACTCTACTACCACCATGCTTTTGTGCTTCCCTGTAACATGAAAGGTAGTAATAATAATTACAATAATAATGATGTTGCTATTATCATTACTATCCCATGATTACTTTAGAGCACTTCTTTAAGATTTGCAAAGCATTTTACATATATTATCTTATTTGATCCTCACAACAACCCTGTGGGGGAGGTGCTATTATTCTTCCCATTTAAAGAGGAGGAAACTGAGGTTGAGAGAGGTCAAGCAACTTTTTCAGGCTCACAAGTGTCTAAGGCAGGATTTGAATTCAGGGCTTCCTAACTCTAAGTCTGGTAGTATTCTTTCCACCATACTAACCTAGATGCCTCTGTAGGGTCCTGGTTTCTTGATGGTTATGCCAATGACATGGAGCTTATAATGAGCATAAGAGTCCTGCTATTCTTTGGCTTTGTCAGACCAAACCTGGAAAGTTTTGTTCAGTTCTGGATGCCACATTTTAGTGGGAACACTTATAAAATGAAGAACATTCAGAACAGGCCACCAGGATGGCGAAAGGTCTCACTTGATGCTCTGAGGTTCATCTGAAGGAACTCAGACTGTTTGGCTTAGAGGTGAGAAGACTTTGAAAGGAAATGATAGGTGCACATTCAAATACTTCACGAGTTGTCATGTATAAGAAGGATTAAGGTTACTCAGATTGGTTCCAGAGGGCAGAAACAGAAGTAATTCAGAAGTTGCAGAGATGGAAATTTAGTTTCAGTGTAAGGAAAAAGTAACAATTTGAACTATCCAAGAGTAAAATAAACTGTATGTAGGGTAGAGTGGGTGGATGATGACTCACTCTGGATGTTGTAGGAAGGATTATTGGTCAAGTGTGGGCTGTACTAAGGCCTCTAAGGGCCCTACCAGCTGGGGCTGAGTGGAACTGAGAACTACCACGAATGTGTTCCTTGTTGCTGGAAAGTCTGAATCTGAAAACATTCCATTCTAACTTGGGAAGTCACCATAGCACATGTTTATGTCTCTCAGGTAACGATCATTTATAAAGCATCTATGATATGCTAAATTCTGGGAATACTAAGAAAGGTAAAAACAAAACAAAAGACAAAAATAGTCTCTACTCTCAAGGACTAGCAGTCTAATGGGAATCTGTACTCCTTTGTAGTATTTTATTGATTAAAATGAACTTTCACGATAAGCCTGTGAGGTTGGAGTACAACTGTTTATCTATAGTTAAAGACGTCAAACATGGCGACCCACAATACTCCTGAGTACTGCCTAAACAAAATTAAAATGTAATTGGGAAATGTTTAATACAATAAATAAAAAATAAAGACTATGTTCATAATACTACATTTTAAAATTAGTCAATATACAGTCCACAGGAATCCCTATGTATAAATTAGTGACCTTTATTTCTATTTGAATTTAATGCCACTGAACTAGATCTTTGATTTCAACAGAATAGAGAACTCCCAGGTTGTAAATTTCTTGTACCAATGCAGATTGATAATTCATCTATAATTTATGGCCTTATAGATTTTCCTGGAGGCAATTAGAGGTTAAGTGACTTGTCCAAGGTCACACAGCTACCATGTGTCAGAAACAGGACTTGAAGCCAGTTTTTTTTTTCTTCTGATTCTTAGGTAACTCTGCTTTCCATCGTGTTACAATGCTTCTCCAGAACTTTTTGTTGTTCGGTCATTTTCATTCACATCTGACCCTTTGTGGCCCCATTTGGGATTTTCTTAGCAAAGATACTAGAGTGGTTTGCCACTTCCTTCTCCAGCTCATTTTGTAGATGAGGAAAGTGATACAATCAATATTAAGTGACTTGCCCAGGGTCACACAGCTAGTGTCTGGGGCTGAATTTGAATTCATGAGATGAGTCTTCCTGATTCCAAGCTCAGTCTCCATCTATTGCACCACTTAACTGCCCTTTATTTCACTTAGCATCCTCATCTAACCACCAAATTACAAAGGAATAATCTAAGGCTAACCAAACTTATGTGATTCGCTTAGAGTGCCAGAGCTAGTAAGTGTCAAGGTCAAGACTCGAATTGAGTTTTTCTAACTGTGAATCTGATGTTCATTTCATTGCCTCATGTTGTGGACCACCCATGGCACAAAGACAAGAGTCATGATCAAATGCTCATGGGTTATCATTACCAATCAATACTTTTCTAAATTTTTTTTTTGCTTTTTGGGGGACAATTGGGGTTAAGTGACTTGCCCAAGGTCACACAGCTAACTTTTTGCATTAAGTGTATGAGGTCAAATTTGAATTCAGGTCCTCTTGACTCCAGGGCCACTGCTTCATTCATTGTGCCACCTGCCCTCCCCTAATTTTTTTTTGCTTTTTGGAATTTTTTGTTATTTCTTTCTCAAAGAATTATGTATAATTTTGTGGAACATGGATGGATCACTCAGTTCCTTTCCCTAGTATTATCTCATGACTCCATGGAAGAAAGAATTCTGACTTGGGTTACTACAATGTAGTTTTTGGTTGGCAGAATCATCTGAGCTCATCTTTGCTCCATTTGTTAGGTGTCTTGTCACTTGGGTCACCACCAGATAGAGCACTCACTCTACATATCAGTTTGGCATATAAAGTTCCTCAAATAGAAAATGATGAGGTACATGAGGAGGAGGCCTCTATCCCTTTCAGCCCTAAATCTGGTTATTTCCTAGGAACTGGTCTCCATTAGAGGTTACACATTCACTTTCAAATTATCTATTCCAGCATTTTCCTAGGGGCTAGGACCTAATAGAACTATCATTTTCATTTCTTTTTCTGGAGGTTTACTTTTTTCGGAGCTGTTAGATTTTAGTTTCAAGCATAGGGGACTCGTTTTGCCAGGAGGCAGTGGGCTGCAAAAATACTGAATTCAGCTAAGGGACCATTATGTATCCCACACAGAGCAGCTGAAAACAGGAGCCAACACTGAAATATGGTGCGATTCCCTATCCACAAGACTTTCGGCAAATCTCTTTTCCCCCCAATATTGAACATACACGGTCTATTATTCCTGAGTCTTTATATACTTCTTTGAACTTGGCAACTTGAAAGTTAGTGGGTCTACCAATATTTTGTTCCAATTCCTTAGGAAATCAATAATAATAACAACTAGGTTATATAATGCTTTAAGCTTTGCAAAGTGTTTACCATATGTTATTTCACTTGATCATCAAAACAATCCTGAGGAAGGTGTTATTGGCATTTATCATAAGAGGAAATGGAGACTGAGAGACAGTGCTTACCCAGGATCAAACATCTAGTATCTGTCTGAAGCAGAATTTAAACACAGGTCTTCCTAATACCAAGTTCAGTTTTTTACACCACCTACTTTTCTCCATGTCAACTGCCTTGAACAAAAGGAATATATTTAATCTCTTCAGAGTTATCCTTCACAAAGTTTTCATTCATTTTAATTTTCATTGATAATTATTAACAAGTGAAAACTATGTTTCTTAGTAATAATAACCAGTATCTTACATATATATCATCAATGAGCAAAGAAAAGTTTTACAAAATTATTTATTCTTCCAGGGGAGATAGTTTCTCTTTTTTCCTCTGTAGTACTGGTTAAAATTCTTTTTACTTCCTCTAGAAAGCAGTCATATATTAATAATTTTGAAATGAAATCATTTTTGACCAAAAGAAGTGTCACAATCTTTATTTGTCTGTCTTCCAAGCAATGATTAGACTTTCAAAGGACTTTGGTTTCTCATATGTTTAAATGATTTCCCAAAAGAGTGCAATGGTAGTGAGTCATTTATTTCCCTAAAATCCATCACAGCAATTTAAAATGAAACATTTTATATCTTAAAGGTATAAATATCCATTACTTTGATCTTGGCATGCACACCTGTGGCACCTGGCTTTGCTTTTGGAATCGGGGATTACCAATTTTCAATTAGGTCACTTTGATAAATATAGTGTCTGCAACTTTTCCATACCTTGTAATTATGTTCAGTTTATGCATTTGCATGCTTCCAAGTCCAGAACTAAATCAAACACCCAGTGGCCATTTGCCTGAAGTCTAGTTGTATCTATTCTGTACTTATTATATTAATATAAAACCATCATACTGATATTGTAAATCACCACTGTGATATTCCATCAATGTCCATTGTTTGTTCATCTTTTAAGCAAACACACAAAGCAAGAAATGCTAGTGCTAGATACTCTGATACTGATGATTCCTTGGTCATTATGTAGACTGCAGCCCAAATTATTGCTTGATATTGATGTAAATGGAATTTTTACTCTTTTTGAAATTGATTAATTTTATCAAATCATTTCCTTTCAAATATTTATATGTGGTATGTCCAGTGAATTTAGAATCTAGCACCTTTTACTTCAATAAAAATGCCTAGTATTATTGTCCTGACTTCAATATCCATCCAATTATCCATCCAAGAATCCAAGCATCCATCCAAGAATCCATCCATCCATCATCCTTCTATCCATTTAGTGAATGGGAGATACTAAAAGTTTCTGTAAAATATCTTACAATGCCCATTACTCCCAACTGCCACTTACAGACTCTTCCTTTGCCATGATCACTCATTTTTTTTCCTCTGAAACTAAGTGGATCACCAATTTCCATTCAATTTGAATCATGTTAGCTGTTTTATATGAACCCTTTGGACATCCTCTCTCTTTTTTCAAGAAGTTCAGGACCTGGATCCCAATCTTTCTTTCCTCCCCAACTCTAGTTCTTACACTCAGGTACTTCACCATCCATTTGGATACTCCCTCAAACTCGCTAGCCTTCCAATTCCCCAATCTATTTATAGCTTGTGATCTGTCCTTTCCATTAAGAGTCATGCATAGGAATGGTCACATACTGGATCATGATGCACAAGTGTTCTACTTTATTAATTAAAAATTCTGATATTCTTCTATCTGACCATGATATATTATCATTCCATCATTACTTATACCATATCCCTTCTGTGTCCATTCTTTGCCCTCATCACGCCCTCCAATTTCTCTACCTTTTTGTACTTTCTCAGACCATTTACTCTGCTCACTTTATACTTCCCTCCTCCCATCTTGATCCTATATCTAGTCAATTACACTCTGTACTGTGAGTGTCCTCAACCCCCTACTCTAAGTTCTCTCATCAGTTCCCATGGATTTAATTATTTCTATGCTAATAACTCCCAGATCTGAAAAAACCAGCCCAAGTCTTTCCCCTGAGCTTCAATCCTGCTTCTCTAATTGCTTTTTGGCTATTTCAAACTGGATGTCTCAGAGACATCTCAAATTTAACATGTCAGAAACAGAACTCCTGACCTTCACTGAAGACCTACCCAATCTGCCTTATTTTGGTCTTATGCTATCATTTTTTAAGTTTCCCAAGTATATAACCTTTGTATTATCTTAGACTTCTCAGTCTCCTTCTGCTCATATATCCACAGTTGCTAAATCTTGCAAGTTCTCTCTACTGCCACAATATATTTCACATACAGCCCTTTCTCTCTCTCTTGACAGAGGTCACTACCTTACTCTACCTTCACCTCTCACCTATCTTCTTAATTGGTTTCTCTGCCTTAAGTGTCTCACCATTTTCATCTATTCTTTATATTGTAACCAAAGTGATTTTTCTGGTGTGGACCTGATCGTGTCACTCTCCTACCGCCGCCTCCTCCCCAAACAACAACAACAACAAAAAGGACAAAAAAAAAAACAACCCTCTAGGGAATTTGTATTGTGTCAGGAATAAAATTATACACTTTTATCATAAGGCTTGTTTTCAAAGACCTGTATAATCTTATAGTAAACTATTTTTCCATTTGTTATTTTGTTATTTGTTATTTCCCTTCCTGCATATGTAATCCAGCCAAACCAGTCTTCTCTCTGTTCCTCACAAAGGACATTTCATCATTTACCATGTTCTTGCTATTGCATTAGCTGTTTCAAATGCCAGTAATGCACTCTTCATGTCTGCTTTATAGAATCCCTCTCTTCCTTCAGGATACATCTCAAGTTCTACTTTCTATTTGAAGTCATTCCTCATTCTCAACTGGTGCCTTCCCTCTCAATCTACCTTGTACTGAAGCACTTTGCACTTATTATCTTTATATTTATCCTAGATTTGATTGCATATGTCCTCATGGTTTTCTCTGTTAAAATGTGAGTTCCTTGCAACTAGGATTATTTCATTCTTGGCATTGTAATTGCATCTCTGTAGCAAAGCACTTGGAACATATGAGGCACTTTAATAAAAACATTGATTGGTTATTGCTTTGGAATTTCTGTTGGACTTGGAGTCAAAGGGATTGGTGGAGATATTAGCTTTGCCATTTACTACCTGTATAAAGTCACTTAGGCTTTCTGGGTCACAGTTTCCTCATGTGTAAAGTAAAGGGATGGTCTAGAGGATCTCAAAAGTCTTTCCTAGCTCCTAACCTATGATATTATGATTCTACCCACAAAAACAACTTTAAGCACAAATCAGAATATGCTATGCATAAAAGAGAAGAATTCAGAGGTGGAAAACCTATACAAATGACTGGAATAAAACTGCTTTACTCCCATCCCAATACTTTTATATATAACACTTTAGACAATTAGAAATTTTCTTCATATAAAGGCGAGGATTTCTCTTTTTGGACAGAGTCCATTCCTTTGATCCTGAAAAGCACTGGAAAAATAGATAGGTAATGAAGATCAAAAGGAGCTAGTAAAATAGTTTTATACTTTCAAGGCCTAGGAGGAACTGAAATGCTATAGTGGAAAGCTTTAAAATCATAACATTCATTTAAATCTTGATCCAATTTTGTGTGTGTGTGTGGGGGTGTCCTATTGTGAGGTTTAAGGAGAAAATAACTTAAAGAAGGCAACTTGCTCTGACCAGAAGTGGGCCAAATAAGTTTTTGAAGATTCTTATTCTTGCTAAGAAACTACAATGGTGGTCTTTCTGGCTATGTGTTGTTGGAAGAGTTGAGAGTACAGTATCCTCTTTGCTTTTAGAATACTCAACATTTTCTATTTTTAACAGAATCTTTTTTCATTAATTACAATTTTTAGACTATAAAGTATAAATAGAGGAAGCATGCATAGTAGAGAAAGTTGTAGCCTCTGAGTGAGGAAACCCACAATTAAAATCTTTCCTTTTACATATCCTGATTATGTGATTTTGGGCAAATAACTTAATCTCTTCTTGCTTCAGGCAACTTTTTAAGACTATAGTTGTAGAGGAGCTGCTAATTCATATTGATGGAGGGAGTGCCCTTACCAGGGGTTCCATATATCAATGAAATAATAGGCCTGGACCATAAAATGTGTAAAAAAAAAAAAAGTAAAGCACTTGAGTTTTAATAAGCTTCCCCCTTGACAAAAGATCTTGCCAAATATTTTACCCACCCAACATTATTATGAAATTATGTTACTGATAATTCCTATTTTCCATTTGTATGTAGTTTCATGAATATTAAACAATAATACTTTTGAAGTCATATACAGTCATGCCTTTCATCTGAAGGCCACTTGGGCCACAGTGACCGGTTCTCCTGGTGTGTGTCTTCAAACTCACATGGTGAAGTCCAATTAAAGTCAGTAGGAGCTTTGCACCCAGAGGGACATAGGCTCTTAAAGGGGGACAAAGGGTATTATCAGTGTGATTTATACAAAGGCATGGACGGGATGAATCTCTAAAGGCAAGTCAGTGGGAAGAGAACTCAAACACTTGGCTTGAAATCATTTTCTTCTTGTCTGCCTGACTCTAGGGAATTGGGAATGTGCAGGGCTTGAAACATCTGTTCCAGAAAGACCATCTCATTACACTTCCCCCAGGTGCTCTGTATAGATGGCACATTATAGGATGTGCAGTGGGGTGCCAAGATGAGAGTCCTCTGGATGATCTAGTGCCAGATCTATAAAGAATCCAGATAATTGAATCTACAAGGTTAACCAGGCAGCTGCCCCAAAGGAAAGATATGGGAACTTTAGGCTGCTGGAAGTTATTTGAACTCTCTGGGTAATCTGAACCTCCCATTTGTCCACTTAGTTTTCAGAACCCACACCCCTCAGTTAGCTGCCCTTCTTTTTTCCTCACCTCACTGAAATGCCAAACCATAAGTTCCCTGGATAAATTTCTTTAATAACTGGGAAGGAATTATAAAAAATGTAGTAATATAACCAGAAATGGAAAAAAGGTCATTTTTTCTAGTTCTATCTAGCACATTATTTAATGCACAGATAAGACGCCCTTTTTTGGTATTTGAGAGAATCTGGATGATACTGTTAGTCTGCTTTGTAAGCAAATACATTTTTGTAAATATAAATAATCATTTAGGTATATATATATATATAAAATGACATAATGTTGGTGCACAGGGTTTACAATGTCTCATGTTTAAGATGCCTTTTTGTGCAGTGCAGCCATTTAATGAAAGTGTTCAATGAAGCCTGTTGGCATTTATGTTTCTCCTTATCGTGTATTTATTAAGCCTGAATATCACATCACACACACGTAAAATATGAATTTGCTGGAGAGAAATGATGACATATTTTAGTACTCTGATAGTGGTGCCAATATTTCATTTAGGATATTTATATGTGTCACCTTAAAAAAGGACAATAAATTTCAGTGAAGACTCAATATATTACATGACTTTTCATCAACACATACCACAGTTAAGTCTGAAATCACCAAAAGGCAAAGGAAGAAATGCCACTGAATAATCAATCTTTGAAAGCATTTGATGTTATTAAAAAAGCTACATTTTAAATATCCATAAGTCTAAAAAATGGATGTGTTGAAAGTGGTATGAAGCATATGTGTAGATAGGATTTCTATCAAGTATATTCTCTCCCTTCCATTTTCAAATATGAAAATCACTTGATATATGAACATAAAGAAATAAAGTGAGGTTATCAGTCTTAGTAATGCTAAGGTTATGTCATAGGCCCCATCCAATGAAGGTAGAAAAATCTCTTAAATCTCTCTTTGTGAAGTATTTGTTAGTTTCCAACCATTGTACTTGCTAAATGGCAAAAAAATAAATAAATTGTGATACATCTAAAAGACATTTGATAAAACAGGCAAACTTCTTGGTTCCAAGGGTAGGTGAGTTGAATTTAATAAATTCCCTTATTGTGACTCCCTGATTGTACTGACACATTTACTGATGTCTAATTACCTCCCCTTCCCCTGGGTTTTAATTTTTTCCTTGTGAACTTCTGTCTTTCTATTATATTCGGTATATATTCTGATGAAACTTCAGATAATCTACCATTTGGCCACTTCTAGTGAGATTTCCAACCAAGAGCTCTGATTAAATGTTCCATAGTACATCATTTTCAAGAATAGGAAAGTCATAATTGAATCGGTTTCCAGAGGGTTGTATCCCATTAATAGCAACCAAGCTAATGAGAAAGGTCAAAACACATCACTTGGGTCAGACTAGGCACCATATTTGAAAAGGAAGGTAAGAGAAGAATTAGAGTCATGACATATATATCCTGTTTAAAGGATGTTTTGGGCATGTATGACAAAGAAGCAGCTTTGCTGTTTCTTAACCTTTATCCTCAACTACTCAAATGTTTGAATAGCACTTTTGATTGGGAGTTTCCTAAAGAGGTAAAAGAAGACCCACATTTCAGAATTTCTCCCAAGTTTCCTTTTTACTTTATTTTTCTCTGTGTCCAATGCCAGAAAAATTACCGACCCCTCATTTTTCTCTGCCTAAAGTCTAATCTTACCCATATGGACTATTTGAAATCTTCTCTCCCCAAGCCTCTTGAGCTATTACTTCCTTACTTTATTTCAACAAAGGCCATTTACTGTGAGCTTCTTTGTCTTTCCTACTCCACAATGTAGTGTCCTCCCACTGTGGTCCCCATTCTTCATCTCCCTTGCTATTATCCCTGAGAAAGGGGTGACTCTCTCCTTACCAAGACCATCCCTTCCCTACTCACATATATGAGCCATTTCATCTCTATGTAATACTTTGAATGTTATTTCAATTCCTGTCTCTATTTCTCTGTCTCTCTCTCCCCCATTCCCCTGTGCCCACAACACAATGGAGGCTCAGGGTCCCTGAAAAGGACTGGATATGTGGAGGCTAGGTCTGAACCTACATCGTCTTACCTAATTGGCCACACATTCAAAACTGCATTTTTTACCTTCTCAAATCCACAAAAACAAATTATTTTGGAACAAAAAATAAAGAAAATTCCCTGCCTCTTTTAAGCCAAATTGACTCTTTACATGACCTTGAACAAAGCTGCTCCTAGGAGTTTCTTCTATAAACACCCAATAATGTCTCATAATTCCCATTTCCAGAGAAATTAATGCATTTTATGGTAATAGCTGACCTGAACTATTGCACTAAGAAATCCTTTACTGACTAGATCTCTATTTTCATACCTTCCTCTAAGAATACCTGAGTCACCACCTTTCACCTCAAGTTTAACTGCCAAAGTACAGGATTTGACCTTGATATTTCAGCTCTCTAATCTCTACTCCATTAAAATAGACAGAAATGGTGTCAATTAATCTGGGATAGATGTAGACAAGTAAGCAGCTTGTCTTAGCTATAACACAAAATAGGGGTGTAAGGAAGGACATTGTAAAATAATACCATATTTGCTTAAATATAGGATATATTTTCTCTGTTTGTCCCTGTTTTTTCTCCACTCAAAACCTGGGTTATTAAAAAATCTATGAATAACCCATTTTAACATTCTTATTTAAAAAGAGTTTGTTGGGAGATAGCATGGAATCGTTGATAAAGGATGAGTCTTGGAGTCAGGAACATTTCAAATTCTGCTTCTGAAACACCAGTTATGTGACCCTGGGAAAATCACTTAACTTCTGAGTGCTCAGACCACTCTTGATAAGACTATAAATTACACATGAGCTGTTGACCTGAATGAGGTTTTCAATAATGGAAGAAATAACAGGAATGGACCTCCTTCTCTCTAAAAGAAAACAAAATAAAAAACTCAATGATCCCACGCAAAAGACATTGCTATAGTTAGAGAGAAACTGTAATTTAAGATTACTAGAATGAATATAAGGCACTCTCCAATAAAGGCTTTCCTTTCCCTGAAAGGAAAAATATAAATTGTATATGATATATACATATATATGGATTTATTTTTATATATTACATAAATGTGCTTGTCATTTGTGCATAAATATGTAAATAAATACATAATTCTCATGTGAGATATTGATATATAGATAGAGAAAAAAAAGATAGATGATAGACAGACATAGACAATAGATAATAAATTATAGATAGATGACAGATAAATAGTAGATATTAGATGAGAGGCAGTTGGGTGGCATAGTAGATAGAGCACCAGATCTGGAGTCAGAAAGACCTATTTTAAAATCTGGCCTCAGACACTTATTAACTGTGTGACCCTGGGCAAGTCACTTAACAATGTTTGCTTGAGTTTTCTAATCTGTGAAATAAGCTGAAGAAGGAAATGACAAACCACTCCAGTATCTTTGCTAAGAAATCCCCAAATGAGGTCAGACTCGACTGAAAAATGACTGAACAATGTTAGCAACAAAAAGATATTAGATGCTAGACGACAGACAGATATTAAATGATAGAAAGACAGATATCAGATGATAGATAGATAGATTAGACCTCAGGGATACAAGTAACTTAACTGTACTTTTTGTAGCTTTCCTTAAAGGATCACATACTGCTTTGAATGTGGCAGTCCTGTGAATTATTATTCCTTTTGAGATAATTAAAGGAGGTTGTACTATATTTTTATTTGGGTTGTAAAAACACAGACTACCAGAAAAAATCTATCAGTGGTGATTTAAGATGCAACTAATTTTAAAAGAGCAGTTATTAACTAGCTGAAATGATAAACAGCAGGGAGGCAGGAATGAGATACTCTTTTGGGAAGTTTTGGGGAAAAGAGAACAAAAAAAACTCATAAAAAAGAGAGCAGTGATGATGAAAATGAATAAAACATTTATTTGAATGGAAAAAATGTTTTAAAATGCTTTCCCAGTGACTTTTAATATGGTCATTTCACATAATTATTTTTTAGTACAATATGAGAGCCAAAAATGCTAATGCAATCTTAGACTGAATAAAGATTTGCAAAACTTCCAGGAACAAAAAGGTGATTTTTCCATTGTACTTTACTCTAATCAGATCATATCTGGGGCACTGTGTTCAATTCTGGGTATTATGTTTTAGGAACAGCATTGCCCAGAGGAGGGCAACTAGGATCATAAAGGGCATCTGCTTCATGTCATATAACTATCAGTTGAAGGAATTGGGAAGGTTTGACCTGGAAAAGGGAAGTCTTTGAGGAGGCCATGATAGCAGACTTCAAATCTTGAGAGGAAGATTACCTGGGCTTGTTGTTGGACTTGTTTTATTCTACCTTAAAGGGTAGAAACTAGAGGTACTGGGTAGAAACTGCTAAAAGGCAAATGTAGGCTTCATATAAAGAAATACTTCCTAACAAATAGAGTTATTTGAAAGGGGGAGTGCTGCCTTGGGGTAGAGTGGGCACCATTTCACTGGAGGTTCTTATGCTGGTTCACCACTACTAAGTATGATATAGAAGAAATTCTTCTTCAGGTAGAGGTTAGACTAGATAGGAATCTTTTCCAACTTTGAAATTCTGAGATTCTGTGAGACTATCTCTAGCTATCATTCTATGGAGTTATCATTCTATCTATCTATCTATCCATCCATCCATCCATCTATCCATCTATATCTATCTACTGTTGTTCTCTCTCTTTCTCCATAAATGTTTGTATGTATATCTCATATAAGGATTTCATATGTATGCATGTATATGTTCACACAAATGCTGAACATTATATGTCCATATACAGAATCAATGTATATGTACATATACAAATATACACTTTTTATATTGTTTTCCTTTCAAGGAAAGGAAGGTATGATTTTTATTGGGGAGTGGCTTATATTCATGCTAGTAACATACTTTTTATAACTGCACCATTTTTTAAAGCCACTACCAAATGGGGCACTGCTTTCAAACACAAGACATGGGTAAAACTTACAATTTTTGTCTAGATTGCCTTCTTTTCTTTTTTTTTTTTTTTGCATTTTGGAGGGGGGAGGGCAGGGCAATTGGGGCTAAGTGACTTGCCCAAGGTCATATGTCTAGTAAGTGTTAAGTGTCCGAGGTCAGATTTGAACTCAAGTCCTCCTGACCCCAGGACCAGTGCTCTATTCACTGCACCACCTAGCCTCCTCTATTTTTGTTTTATTTTAATGCACTCAACACCTATCTACAGGTTTCCCCCCCCTGATGATTTGTCTTTACTGATAGCAACTGGTTCATTTGTCTTCAATCTTAAAGGTGTTTCTATCTTCTTGTCACAAGACCTATTCTCTGAGTGTGTTCCAGAACTGTGCCTGTGAAGTCTTCTCCTTTGTGTCACATGCCCAATTTTTGTCTTTAACTTCAAATGTTCAGCATAAACCACATACTAGTTAATCTCTCAGACATGGGGTAGAAATAGTGAGATGGTTCACTCTCAGGTCCAACTACTGATAAGGATAAAGATACTTTGAACATAAGTCATCTTAAAACACCAAGAGCTTATTGCCAAAATCTGACTTAGTAAAGTTTTCCTCCCAGGATATATTTTCACCTACAGGGTGATTAGATCAAATTAATCCACACTTCTACTTCCCCCGAAGTCCAGAAAAAGTCAGGGAAATTGTGGCTGTAGGCTACTGCGTAAATGTCAAAGACTTAAAGAATTAAATTCTTCCTCCATCTTTATATAGTAAGCAATGACTTCATTTTAGTAAATTCCAACTGATGAAACGAATGGGTTCACTGAAAAGTGTGAGCATGTATACAGGGTTTCAAAAGAACAGCCTCTGTGTGACAGGATCTTTTTTCTTTGAACTGGCCACCTCTCTGGTCACTATTTTGTCAAAAGTAAAAGGGTTTTTGCCACTTGATCTGTCTTAAGCATCCTATTTGGGTCGGATTCCACCTTCTCAAAATTCAAAGACAGTTTGTTTGGGTGTTTAAATGGGAAATAATAACATCAGCAAATGAGAAACAATTCCATTTCATCACAAGTTTTTAACCACTATTTAGTTGACATGTGCCTGCTGAGTTAATTGCTTCATTACTTAATTATGCAAAAAACAATAGCATTACTGACAAATATCTCCCATCAAATAGTATTAAAAGTATATAGAAACATGCTTCAATCTCTCTACTCAGCACATAATTATTTCATAATGAGAAAGAACTCTTAATATGTACTACTAATGAGAGAAACTTGCATTTATCTTGAATATTGTCAAAAAAATTCCTACAAATTTACATGCAATGTATAGGAATCATTTCATCCAGGACTGAAACATAATCACCTCTGAGATACCAATGTAGCAGCTGCATTTTAGTGGGTAGTTGTTGTGTGCATAGAATAAGAAATTTATTTTTAACAAATGAAAACTTATAGATCTATTTATAACTTACAAAGCAGTTATCTTGGGAATTTCATGCTGATTCCAATGTTGCTGCTAGTACTCAGGACCATTTTAGTAATTCTTTTAGTAATTACTCTCTGAATCAATTTGTGTATGACATAATAAGTTCAGTTTTGTTGGTTTTGACTTGAAAAAAGTAGTATCAGGTTTGATTATGCACATCAATTGTCAGGCTTTTTGAAAGACTTTGGCCTGTTTCCTAAAATTAAACAATGTTTTCTCCCATCAATTTGGATATCTCTAAGTATGCAAACAGGTTTCGAAGGTCATTTCAAAAAAAGCAATTTCATACATATATATTATAAGAGGCTTAATATAATAATGACCAAATGACATAATGTTACCTTCCAGTTAATTGGAATGGGATACTTAATAATGTTCTGTTTCCTAGCTTCAGCCAGGACTTTAGGTCCTAGAAAAAAGGGAGAAGCTCTTGGCCATGTGATTGGATTGAACAAGGATCTTAATTTTCAAAATATGAAGGATCGGGTCTTAATTTAAAATCTTCTCGTTCTCTTTATAGGGATAACCCTATCCTCCTCCCCCTCCATTTGGTTCAGAAAGTATATAAGGTACTTTTTTTCACTTAATCCTTATGGTGACAGTGAGGAACAATTAATCACACAATAATCATTAATAAGCCCCTATTGTGTATCAGGTACTGTAGTAGGCATTAGAGATACAAATATAAAGGTAAGACAGACCTTGCCCTCAAGGAACTTATATTCTCTTAGAGGAAAGACAATATACATATACACAAGTCTATATACAATATGTACTATATACATACAAGGCAAATTTATGCAGGGAAGGACCTTAGTGCCTGGGAGGATCATTGAAAGACTTCATTTAGAAGGTGGTGCCTGAGCAAAGTTTTGAAAGAAATAACGAATACTCAAATGCAGAAGTGAGGCCAGAGTGAATTATAAGCATGAGAAGCAGCCAGTGTAAGTGTAAAGAAATGGATCTGCTACATATTACTTGTGTGACCTTGGGCAAGTCACTTTAACTTTTGATCCACAGTTTCACTTGTAAAATGAGGGAATTGGACCAGATGATCTCTAAGGTGGTTCCCGGACTAGCTCTATGTTTGTGAGGCATCATGGCATAGTGGAATGCCTGATGGATTTGGACACAGAGTATATGGGATCAAATACTGGCTCTGTCACACATTACTTATATAATGGTGGCCAAATCACTTCATAATCTCTCTAGGTCTTGGTTGCTTCAACTCTGAAATGGGAGGGTTGGACTAAAAGACCTAAAAGGTCTTTTCTATTTCTACAATATTCTTTTTTTTTCTTTTTGGAGGGCATTTTGGGTTAAGTGACTTGCTCAAGGCCACATGGCTAGTTTTTGTGTTAAGTGCCTGAGGCCAGATTTGAACTCAGGTCCTCCTGACTCCAAGGCCAGCACTCTACTCACTGCACCACCTAGCCACTCCTCTACATGTTCTTATGATCCTTACAGTCTCTGATTGTCATGGAAAAGAAAGAGCAAGAAGTCCAATTTGGCAACTTGTAAAAGAAGTGTTTTTTTTTTTTAAACTGAAGCACACATGATCTGATGAAAATTAATGCTAGGGCTATAGGGAATGAGTTGATAAGACTCTCTGTCTCTGTTTCTCTCTCTCCTCTCTGTCTCTGTCTCTTTTTCTCTATTTCTCTATTTTCCTTTCTGTCTCTTCCTCCTTCTCTTTGCCTCTCTCCCACTCTTATTCCCTTTTCTGCCTCTCTCACCATTATCTAGAAGAGATCACATTTTGCCTCAGTTTCCCTTTTTTCTGACCGTGTCTTGATATTACTTTTCTCAACTCCTGCTCTTTCTTTTCCTTTCATGTTCAGGGACTGAAGTTGGTAAAAACTGAGTGTCTTTGTTTCAAGTAAGCCCAAATAGACCCGAGGAGATTCACTGATTGGTAATAATTTTATCTTTGCAATGATCCTGTGTCTGTAAATATCATTACTATTAAAATTGAATTTTAAATCTATAAAATAATTTTAAATAGCTATTTATGTTGAGCTATACATTTCCTGACAATGCACACTCATACTATTGGTCATTAAATACAGTGCTCCTCCTTGCCCATAAAGCTATGTCAGTTGATCGAGTGAGCTTCCACTAACCATAATGCTTTACTAGCTAAATGGTTAGTATCTTGGGAGCTTTTGGCTGAGAAGGAAATTCCTTCCTTAAGCCACATAATAACACAATGGCTAATAACACAAGGTCACTACTTAGATGGGGACAAAACTTACTTTGATTTGTAGTACTGTTATGTTTGTAAAAAGAAATGTCATATTATTTTATAGTCACATTTCTTATAAAATGACAAAACAAGAGATAAGTGGTGCATATGGGCATTGCTTTGAACTGCTGGCTTCTCTTGGAACAGGAGAATTTGCTGACCTTTGTTCTATCTTCTTGAAATTACATTCTGCCTACTCAGAGTTTTCTGTAATTGCTGAATAAGAATATAGAAAAGGACATTAAAGCTAAAAACTCCACTTATGCCTAGAGCATCACAATAACCTCCAAGATCACAAGCAGTTAATTTTTGCTTCTTTTTCATAATGTAATTTTATCTTAAAAAACATCCTTTTTCCTCCCATGCATCCCAAAGATAGTTTTCTTCCTCTTCATCTCCATAACTACTCTTAAAATATCAGATAAAAAAGCTGAAATCCCAAGAGTTCTTCCCCACTGAATGCTAGGAGTTTGTCTTTTCCAAATGACAATGGCTCACTTCTAGGCTTTGAATTTCAGTCAACTATAAAAAATGCTCTCCTCTCTATATGAGTCTGTTTATACTCCATGTTTTGATGCCACAGTTTCTCTGGATCAGATCATTTGGAGTAGTAATTTTCCTTTCTAATTCTTACAAATCCTTATTAAGGACACACAAAAAAGGCAAACATGAGTTTGGGCCTCTATCACTGAGATTCTTCTTGTTTTTATTAATTATAGGCCAAGTGTGACATATTTTGATTCTTCCATCTATAAAGGATTTCTGAAGGGCTTTTCCCCAACTTCTTTTTATCTGTGTATCTGTATGTGTTCCAACATCTACACTAGATGTTAAGTATCATGTTGATAGGGATGATGTCATAGACTGTTGAGGCGAGAGAGTGCTGTGTGTATGTAGAATCAGAAAGACCTGGTTTTAAAATCTTGCCTTTGACTTCCTTTCTCTTTGATCATATACAAATTTCTTGACCTTCCTGAGTCTCAGTTTTTTCATTTGTTGACAAAAATTACCTGTAGTAATCACATCATAGAGCTGTTGTGATGACCAAGTGGAAAAAATGTGGGTATTAAATCAGTGTTAGCTATTATGATTTGTTGCTCCTTAAATGCTTTTTAGGGAGCTTACTAAATACTTTTTGAATGAATGGGTGGCTTTATCATAAATAAAGAAAAAATAAAAAATTCTACTTATTGTTGAGAGCAGCAATAACCCATTTAATTATTAATTTCAAATAAAAGACACACATTCTTATCCTCACCCTCTTTCCTACTTCTTGCTGCTTAGGGAGAATAAAACCAATATAGCAACAACTAAAGCAGTCATTATTGTCCAGTTTAATGTATATCCCTTGAAATAGGTAATGGGAAATTCATGATGGGGACTCTTTCCTATATTTTTTTAAAAGTGGAAACAATGTTGTATGTCATAAATATTCTCTTTGTTCTAAGCTTGGTAGATCAATCTATTCTAGGGAAAGAAAGTCCTTAGTGATTCAAGGGAAGCCATTGGCTACAGCTCTCATTTAAGCCATTTATTGTAAGAAAATCCTTTGGCCACCTAAAATACAGCACCCATGTTGATTATTTTGTTCATATTATTTTAATTTATAGTGAAATAATGGTTGTGTGTGGTAGTGTATAGAGATTTTCTTTTTAAGTCATGAAAACGTAGATTTTACTTCTGACATATACTAGCTGTGTGGTCCTGGGCAGGCCACTTTTCTTCTCAGTTATTGCCAAGGCAATTCCTTAAGATTAGAGGTGGCAGGGCAAGTAATATGTAATCAGCATTGGTGGAAGGAATTCCTACATTCATGAAATCAATTTTAAAAAACATAAATATGTATCTACATAGATAAAAAAGTATATATATGAAAACACATATATACATATAGATGTGTATATATACGTATCTATCTATATGTGTGTATATAAAGACTTATTTAGGTATATATATAAACATGTCTATGTGTAAAATAATTATATAATTATTATTACATATCATACAGTAATTCTTTACAAGAAATTATTTATACACACGTGCATACATACAGAAAAACTTGATATACAGCTTAACTATTCACACAGGAAAAAAACAAGTAGAAGAATGCCTATTGTTAAATCTATGATATGCATTTAGATTGGATAGCCCATGATAGGCTGTTACATGAACATAGTAAACATGTCTTAGATACATATTACAGATGGACTACATACATACATACATACATATATATATATATATATGTATCACCAGCTTTGTAAACTTTAATGCATCACCCAAATTCCTATCATTAGTATTAGTGGAAAGGGAATGAGATTTTATTTAGAAAACCTGGGTTTGAATCCTAGCTTTGCCATTTACTAATATTTGACATTGGGAAAGTAATTTAACCTGTCAGATTCATTCTCCTCACCTACAAAATGAGAGGGTTGAACTTAACAACTTCTCATGTCCCTTTTGGACTGGACCTGACTCTATGATCCTAACTGGGACAGAATTGAATAGAAGAGGATAATGGTTTGGATTGCATTTGGGATATTGTATCCTGCTTCTAATGATCACAAGCTTCTCACTAAAACAAATGTCCACTTTAAAAAAAGCAAACATAAATAGGAGATTTCTATATGATTGAGAGTTGGGGGAGACAGTGTTGTTCAAAGACGTAGAATTGAGGGTCACTCAAAGGGTGATGGAGATTCATGTGGTGAGCATGGGTAGTATATGATACCCATGTATACCTATGTATAAGTGACAAAAAAAGGACACTATTAGAGAGGCGTGACAGAAAAAAGGGGTAATCTGGTCAAACAGTAAGACTGAAATCTTATCTGAATGACTCTACTGGTAGTTATCAACAAGAGATCTAGTGAAAGTGCCCTAGTTTGTTGAATTTATGGGAGGACATGGACAAGAAGGCACAGGATTGGAAGGCTGGGATGCATTAAGATCTACATGTGTGGCAGGACAACCCATATCCAATAGATACACCAAAATATATAGCCAAAACTTCCCTGGCAAGAGAAAGGTATTATTAGGATTAAATCTCTGTTTTACTTAGTAGTTCTGGATAAATAACTTTCTGGTTCTGTTCCTTGCAGTCTTTTCCTAGTCCATGAGGGTAATACAACCTGCCATTCATGAGTTGTTGTACTGACTTAATTAATTCATATGTTTTAAGCACTTGGAGTACTTTAGATGAAATGTGAATACCAATGCAAGGCAGTAGTATTTATTTTGTATAATTATTATCCTCTCTTCTACTTCTTAGCATGTCTATTTGAATTGTGTATTAATGCTAGCAAATGTCAAATGGCAGAATTATGAGAAATCCTGTACTATCTTTTTTGGGACTGTAGATACTTAATAGCAGATATTACATTAAGAAGGCAATTTTCTAGAATTGCTGTACTCTAATCATATAGGAACCATGCTATACTCCTGAAAGGTTATAAACATGTGTACAAATCCATTTATCCCCCAAGGAAATTAAGGTATTAGTTAGAGTTAATGACAAAACCTGGAATTGAGTCGGGAGCCTTCACATCATACATTGAGACAGTATCCTATGGATTTCATCTCACAAAGCCATGCCATATTGAATAAATGAATAAAACGAGGATGATGTTCATTTCAAAGGGCATTTATCATTTTAACTAGTCATTGTTATTCTATAGGAAAAAGCTTCAAGGAGGAAGTTTGCTCATTTGTATGATGAAGATTCTATAATTTATAGTTTCTAATTTCAGAATGTTGGAATACTTGTGCTTAAAGTTATTCTTATGAATTGTTAAACTAAATCATACAGAAATAAAATTATTTTCAATATTTTAATGATTTGTTATAAACTAATTTCTTTAAAAACCATGTCCCATGTAATAGTTCCTCTTCCCTTATTTTTCCCCTTAAACTTCTTAAAACATCTAGTATATTGTTTACAAAGCCATTACATCAAGCAGAAAATGCCATTATAGTTCCTACCAGGTGGAACCTCTGATGTTGTTTTTTCTATCTTTCTAAAATTTTTTTTGGTATAAAATAGTATGTATCTTAACATATTTTTCCATATTTGTATTATTTTAAGTCTTCAGTAGATAATGACTTTCAATAGTTCTAGAAAGTATTTTTATTTTTTAAAGAATCATTAAAGTTCAAAATTGAATGTTTCTGCCTCTTGTTGAAATATGGAACTGCCTCTTATAGTCCAATTAAGTAATTTTTAAAGTAATTTACCAGAAGTAATATTTTTTGTTTTAACTTACATATTTCCTTCTCTCCCTTGCCTTTCTTCCCCACTCACTCCCCCCCCCACCTCCCCATCCCTTCAAAAAAAGGAAGAAGGTGGCAACAGAAAAGAAGAATTCAGCAAACAGTATTGGAGAGAGAATGATTCAGCAGATAAACACCACAAACATTATTTAAACTTGCATAAGCAGTGTTTTATGATGCCCCACATTTGATTTAAAACCATCTAAATGGAAAACATATCAAAATATTACCTTGATCACATTTTCAGCCATTTTTCAAGATAGTAGGTACTCATTTCCTTTTCTGTTAACAGCTTTGCAAACAGTTGTTAACAATACATTGAATCTCTTTTAATCTGCAGTTCCTCAAGGCTGATGTGATCACTAAACCAAAGATTTTCTAATTTACAGATTTCGTTAGCAGATGCAGTTAGCACCATTCTCATAACATTAACAGCCATAGACACCTAATTTCGATTTCCGCCATATGAGATTATGTTAAATCTGCTTCTGGCAAGAATAATTTGCATATTAACACACTAACAAATGAAAATGAGAAGCAGAAAATTTAAGTTAGATCTTTTCCAAGCTTTTTTGATAGATCTTAGAAAATTTGCTTTTGAATAAAACAGCATAATCCCTATCTTTCCAAAGAAATGTATGATCCTCAACAAAATATTTTGCTATTGTCTAGATGATCCTTTGTATAATAGCCTATAGGTCATGCTTACTTCATTGGATCCTGATAAGTGTATTAATGAAAAAATTTGTAATCAAATAAATATACACAGTCATACAGAAAAAAAAATTAGGTTGCATGGCATTAAACCAAATTTCTTAGTTACTTACTATGTGTTTCATCAATGTAAAGTTGAAGGAATTCCACTATTGCAACTAAAATCATGTATTTCTATGACCAAGATATATGAAATTAACTTAGAGGATCAGCTATTTAGAGTTAGAAGGGAGATTAGAAGACATCTAGTTCAACCTTCTCATTTTATAGATGAGGAACAGAGGCCCAGAGAGGTTAACGGACTTTACCAGGATCATATAGTTAGTATCTCAGATAGGATTTGAACTCAGGTCTTTCTAGTTCCAAATTCAGCATTCTACTCATTAATACTCAATATACTAAATTACATTTCTTTCTGAGAATTTTGGGTGTTTGAGGAGGAAAAAAGAAAAAGAAACCATTGGATTGTTAATGCAGAACTGCTCCAAGTTTGGCTCTTCAGTGTTTTTATGAGTCACTTAAACTTAGTGAAATTCAGTTTCCCCATTAATAAAATGAGATGATTGGACCAGGTGACCTCTAAGACCTTTTCAATGTACTAAGTTGGTGCTCTATGATCTGCTAAGATCTGCTAAGAACTCCAATGGATCAGCTTTTTCTCATTGTTTACCTTAAGATCTTAGCATATGTATATGTTATATGTAAGAAACCCACATATATAAAATATACCTATACACATATAAAACATATGTGTGTAAATATATCCACATAAAATACATAATATAGGTTCAATAAATATTTATTAAGGTGAACTAAAGGATATGTTAGTACCTATAGCAACAGCTTTGTGAGATAAATAATATGAATATTATAATCCCCATTTTGAAGCTGAGAAAAAGAGAGGCTTGAGGACACCAAGTTTTTGGCTATATAACTAGTAGATATCTGTGCTGGGATTGGAAGCTGAGTCTTCTGAATTTAGACATCTCTGCCCAGATGTTTTGTCAGGGCTTCAAACTCAATATGGCCAAATCTGAATTTATGATCTTGGTTCCTAATCCTGTTATGTACCTTTTCCCCTAGTTGGATTTTTTCTCCCATCTCTGCAGTTTGAATTCCTTTCAAGACATGATAGAAATACTACCTCTTTCTTTAAGCCTTCCATAAGCTTTATGAGGAGAATCCATTTCTCTCCCTGTAAGCCCTTACAGATTCGTACTGCTTTTGCATTTATAATACTCCATTTTGTAAAACAGCTATTTTTGTACATATTTTATTCATGATTCCCTATTATATGTTTCTCAAGGACAAGGATATTGTGTTATTTATCTTTATAACTTTCCTTGTCCTTGGCATGTTGCATTAAACCTAGTGAGTCATTAATTAATGTTTGTTGGACCACACCATTGGTTGTTATTTATAAGAATATAGCATTAGAGCTGAGCTGTAAGGGATCTTTGAGATACTTTAAGTCAGTCCCTCATTTTATAAATGAAGAAACTTAAGCCTAGAAATAAGAATTGACTTGCCTAAGGCCATTCAGGTGGTAAGTGTCCAAACCCAGGGCTTTGAATGTTTGTCATGGAAAACAGTGTTGGTCTTTCAGGAATTTATTACTGGTGTATATTCAGTCTCAAATCCTGACTTTTTACCTGGAGAATTTATCTTTGAAGAAACTAGATTTATCTCCCAAGTGATTCCAAACCAGGGCATTAGAAAATTTTTTAGCTGGCTCATGGTTGACTTTGGCTTAATAATTGGTGTTGAGTTTCCTTTCCTCAGTGTGTATGCACTAAAATGGATGGATGCAGTGGGTAGATAGCTCTTCGTGTAAGATGCAATAACTCTAAAAATGCCTTCATTCATTCCCCTAAGTGCACTTACTCTGTGGATGGCACTTTGAAGCTTTTCACCCTTAGCTTTTTCAACATGCTACTCTTGGCTCATGGGAGGAATCAGAAATGAAAAACTTTAGCTTGCTTCCTATTTTTCTCAGACACCTCTTGGAATTCCTTGATTATGACATAATTTCTTGCTAAATTTGATGAAAACCTGCACCTGGATATGAATAGCAATTGATTTTTACTGATCCTTCATGATCTTCTCTGGTAATATGCAAGACAAAGGGTGTGGGTTTATCTTAAATCCTGTTACCTTACAGAACTCATTTATCGTTTCCAATTAATTTCTCCATTGAATCCCTTGAGTCATTTGCAAGTAAAGATACTTAAAACCCTTCTCTGCTAATGTTTAGCCATTTTATTGAACTTTATTATCCTATTCTTTTCTCCATCAGGATGTTGATTATTGATTTTAATAAATGCAAATTCCTTATTCAGTTATTGCTATGGATTAACCAACATATAAACTATTCACCTTTATTTAGTACATTTCTTTTTTTGATAGTTTTCCTTTGTGTACTAAAATTAATAAATTATATTCTATCCCCACCCCCACCCTACCTTTCTCTCTGCTCCCTTCTGGGTACTTGCAAATATTCTGTTTCCAATATTAAAAAAAACTCCAATGATTAATAAATCTTTCATTTGGCCATACTATTATTATAAGTTATTGTGCTAATTTTTGCCTTTTCTGTCATTTTCAAGCTCTTCAAAGGAATAGACTGAAGATTCTGTCTTTAATCCTTAGTTACCCACTCCTTACTTAATTTCTGTATTTTGGCTTCTATATCTGCCAATCTACTGAATTGTCTCTCTCCAAGGTTGCTAAATAATTTCTTAATTGGTTAATTTGTAAGTCTTTTTTTCAGTCCTCGTAAGCCTTTACCTATTTTGACATTCTTGCCCACCTTTTCTTCCTGAGCTCCTTCTTTTCCCTTGACATTTAAGACACTGATCTTGATTTTTTCCCCTATTTTCTGAATATTCCATTTCCAATTTCCTTTGTCGAATCAACCCCTTTCTCATACTTAATTGCATCCTAAGAGCTCTTTTCATCTTCTTTTGTTCAATCCTTAATTCTAAGGCTTCTTCTTTCTTTGTTCTTTCTTCCACAGTGACCTCATCTGTGCCAATTAAGATGAATTTCAAGTTCATATCTCTACTATTCACCTCTCTTGTCAACTCCAACCTCATATCCTCAACTATTTGTTAGACATCTTTTTACCTGGATGTTCCATTGGTACCTTAAACTCAGCATGTCTAAAGTGAAACTCAACATCTTCCTCCTTAACCTCCAAAGAAATAGACTGATTAGGAAGAGGTGAGGGGTTATCTTCCTAGTAACTGAGGTTTATACTTTACTTTTTCACTCTGTTGTTTTGCACCAATACCTGATCAGCTGACAAATCCTACTGATTCTCCATCCACAATGTGACACAAATGCAATGCCTTCTTTCCATTCCCACTGTGACCACTTTACTTACAACTTTCATCACCACTCACCTGGAACATTATGATAACCTCCTAATCGGTCAACTTGTTGATAATATTTTCTCTGTTAATTCATCCTCTACTCTGAAATCTGCCAAAGTGGTTTTCTTAGGACCAAAGTTCAAGCATGTGACTCTTTTGCTCCAAAACCTTCAGTCATTTTCTGAAATTGATTTCTTTGCCTGATTTTTAAGGTCCTTCAAAATCTGGTTCTAACCTACCTTTCACATTTTTTCACATTATTTTCCTTCCCTCATTCTCCTTTCTGAACAAACTGAATCATTAGCTGTTCCCAGAAATTAGACATCCCATTTCCTTTTCTATGTATTTCACAGAACTATATGAGTTCTTATCTGGAATACATTTCACCCTCTTTTGTACTTCTCAGAATTATAAGATGACAAGACTCATTTTTAAGGGGTAGCCTTTAGGTGCCAGCTTCTCTATGAAGCAGGCCTATCCAGGTCCCCTGAGTTGATAGGTAGTACTTTGCCCTATTCAAATGGCCTTCATTTTTTTTATCTGTGTCATATTGCCACATATTGTATCTTCACAAGGGAAAATAAACTCCTTAAGGACAGGGACCGTTTTTCATTTTTTCTATCTTCCTACCACTTAGAATAATGCCAGCCACAGAGTTGATGCCTAATGGGGACTTGTTGAATTTAACTGATCTCATAGTCATTACTTCCCAGTCATCTTCTCACAAGCTATATTGGTATTTGGACCGGAGAGTATGTTCTAGAGAACCTAACACTCTGAAATCCCTGCCCTGGTACGTTGGTGTCCTAATTGGTAAATGCTCCCACTTCCCAGATTTTTAATTCTGTAACCATAATCTAAACAATCTTGCCATTGATATTGCTTTGGGAATAGCTATCATTGCTCTCTCTCTTCCCACACTTATGTATGTATGTATGTACCTGCATATATGTGTTTACACATGTGCATATGTACATGAATGGATGTAGGCACAGATATGTGTACACATGCACGTGTGTATATTTGCATGCAATCTTTACATTTTTATTTGTGTCCTCAGCACTTAGCATAGTACATGGCACATAGTAAGCATTTAATAAATGCTTTAAATTAATTCATTCAGCAGTGCTAGAGATGATACCACCTCAGAGCAAATTAACCTTGCAATAATTACATGCTTTTTCTGAATGTTCTTTCTGGGTTCACAAAATTTCTTTCCCAATCACTTTAACTATTAGTATTTTTAATCAGTCAGAAGCTTAACTTATGAATGCTTCAAGACCTTTAAATCAAATGTATTTTACTTTTATTATGAGGATTTCCCATATAGGTGGTAATGTCTTAGCTATTAAAGACTCCTCCAAAATATGGGTAATTATGTTGTAGAAGCCCATTCATGCTTTTGAGCATTCAGATGCTAATGTTAGACAATTTCTTTAAGGCTGCAGTACTTTAGAGAAATTATCTTTGGACTTTGTTATATTCCTTCTGGGCCTTGAACAGTAACATAGATAGAATTGCATCACCTTGAGTTAATAGAAGTTGATGACTCCTGGAGACTTATTAAATTTACTTGTTAAATGGCACCACCAAATAAATTTGATATAGGAATATGCAATTTCTCCTAACCAAAATGAGTTAGAATGAGGACACTTTACATGAGTATTTCACTTGACATATCAGATGTGTTCCTGAAAAATTGCATGCACATCAACTTTTTTATGAATAGAAATTTTATGAAGGAAGAATATTAGGGGAATTCAGTATTTAAAAGTGAATCCAGGGGTAAATTCTTTAGGTAAATGAAGACTTTTTTTTAAGCAATTGGAGTTAAGTAACTTGCTCAAGGTTACACGGCTAGTTATTTATGTGTGGGTGCTACGTACTGAGGCCAGATTGATCCTGGGTCATCCGGACTCTGGGGCTGTCACTCTGATGCACTGAGCCACCTAGCCGGCCCTAAGACTTTTTTTTTTTTTAAATAAAGAGGGTCATTGTCCTTTAATGGATCTGTTTCATGAATATGAGCTTTTAAAAACCATATTTGTTTAATCTGGAGTATACTCCTATCATGTTTTAGCTTACCTAAAGTTTCTACTGCACTGATTATATATTTGAAGGTTGGTGAGTAATAAATAAGTACCCATTGATGGACAGCATGGATCTGACTGTCCACTGCCATTAAGAGCATAAAATAGATCTTTGTCAGTTGGCACTGAATATTACTAAAAAAGACACCAGTTAGGGTGGCTAGGTGGCGCAGTGAGTAGAGCGTCGGCCCTGGAGTTAGAAGGACCTGAGTTTGGATCCGGCCTCAGACACTTAACACACACACAAACAAAAAAAAAACCTAGCCGTGTGACCTTGGGCAAGTTACTTAACCCCACTTGCCCTCCAAAAAGGCAAAAAAAAAAAAGACACCCGTTAGGCAGAAAATGTTAGTTACCAAGTATCAGATCGAAGAGGTATGTGGAAAATACCTCTGGTGAGCTCTTGGTAATCTGAGAACATTGTGATATGTGAGAAGTTCAGCAGAAGAGGTTTGGCAAAATAAAATTATATGATGTTATCTTTGTCTATGTGCTTTTCAAAACATTTTCATTTATATCAATTCCCTTAAATGGCTTAAGTCCTGAGAGGCAGGGTAGTATAGTGGCTAGAGACTGGCACTAGAGACAAAGAAACCCTCAGCTTAATTATTTATATCTTGCTTCTGACACATACTACCCCAGGGGAATATAGCTTTTGAGCTAGAAAGGACTTTGGAGGTTAGCTAGTCTAGAGCTCTCCAATCCATGACTAATAGAACCTGTGACACTTCTCAAATGTAATCTCAGTCAGATTCAATGTAATTGGGAAATATTTAACAAAATAAATAACAATATGATTGGTCATAGATAACGTTAATATGTCTTTTTTTAAGTCAATATGTACCTGTTGGGATCCTTATGTAGGGTCTGGTGGCTTCTTCGTCTATGGGAGTTTGACACACTGACTTAGTCTGATCACCTCATTTTACAGATGAGAAAAACAGTTCTAGAGAGAGAGAAGTGAAGTGACTTGCCCAAAATTAAAAAGGTAGATGGTGATGGAACTAGCCCAAGTTCTATGACTCTAAATCCAGTACTCTTTCCACCACTTATTGCCACCTATGTGGCTTGAACTGCTAGCTGGAACAAGAGTAGAATTTCTATACTGAATTTCTTACGTGGGATGAAAGCACAGGTCTCTACCAAAATTAATCCCATAAAACAGGCAAGGTAGGAATGATTATCTCCATTTGATGGATGTTGAGATTACTTAAATTACTTGGTGATTACTTGGTAATTACAGAGTGAATTACAGATATGCAACTAGAATCATGGTCTGATAAGTCCGTTGTTCAGTTGTTTCAGTTGTGTCCAACTCTTCATGATCCCATTTGGGATTTTCTTGACAAAGATACTGTGGTTTGGTATTTCCTTCTCCAGCTCATTTTACAGATGGGAAACTGAGGCAGATAAGATTAAATGACTTTCCTAGGGTCACACAACTAGTAAGCATTTGAGGACAGATATGAAATCACAAAAAAGAGTCTTCCTGATTCCAGGCTTAGCACTGTATCCACTGCATCACCTACCTGCCCCAGACTAGTTGACTAGTCCAGTTTTCCTCAAGCAGATTTTCAATGCTATATGACTGTCATATTAATGTTACTTTATGTATCAGTGGATTTGTTCTCTGGCCATTTACTAAAGGACATGTATGAAATAGAGGCCCCTGGTTGATTCCTTTGTTTCCATGGAGGAAGGGAGGGGAGCTGTGCCAAAGATCATTGGTGAGTGAACCAGAAGGAGCTGCCCAACAGACTTTAAAAGGAGACAGAGACAAAGTCTTTCTCCTTTTCCTTCCCTTTTAAACATGTTGTTTGAGATTCAAGCCTTTTCCTTGGACTTCTATCAAGAGAAGGGAGAATTTCTTTCTCTTCTCCCCCCCTAGTATCAGCTATGTCAGCTATGAGCACATGGCAGCAAGAAGGGCTTTATGAGAAGAACACTAGGTCTTAGCACAGTGGCTCAAACATAGTAGGTTCTTAATAAATCCTAATGTACTGACTGATTATTGACCATCAGGTCCAACTCCTCACCTCCCAACCTTGCTGACCATCTTAACTTCATGATTTACTACATACAGAATGACCACATGGGTCATTTGTGTTATATAGTCAGCACTCAAGGCTCCTGGAATGTTTCCCTTCTCAGCAATGACTTTGATGAATTAAGTTCATTTGACAATTATTGTGATGCTTATCAAAAATCAAAATGAAATCACTACTAATCTGTAGTAACCAGTGATTATTCCTACTGCCACTGGACATTTAAAGAAAATAAACTGTGCTATGTGAGAGTTTCCCAAGGTGATTTTGCCTCTGGTAGGAAAAGGCATTATATTAGTTTGGTCACATTTTTTGTCCTCCAAAATTTAGGAATATTGGTTTGTTTATTCTGGATGCTACAATGTTCTTGACATCTCCTTTTCCCTTGAAAACAAAAGGCATTTAAAATTCACCTCCTCGAGGAAGGGTACTCTGTTCCTAATTTGGTTTTCTAGTTTCTACAAATAGACCTCTATCTGAAACTCATTTTCCCTTATTTTTACATGCCCTTCCTCTTCATCTTTTTTTGATGTGAATAATGTTATCTGCAACTGTATTCACAAACTTTGTATCAATAGTATATGAGTTCAGATCCCAACTCAGACTCTTATTTGATGTGAAGTCATTTAACCTCTCTCCATCTCAGTTCCCTAATCTGTAAAATGAGGATAATAATAAGGTTGGCACAAGGATTAAGTAAGATCACAAATTCAATTCTGATGGAAGCAAACGACCTGATCTTTTACTTTTTCTTGTTTGGTTTTATTTCCTCTTTACCATTTTTCATCCTGATCATCTAGTACAATCTGGCTTTGTAACCTGAATAATGTCTAATGTGAAAGTATTTGCAGATTCTATACTGGACCATATGCTGTTGTAGAGGGGGGGAGGGAGGGAAGGGAAATTTGAAACTCAAGGAATTGTGGAATTGAATCTTGTAAACAAAAAATAAACAAATTAATAAAGACAAAAAAGATCACAAATTCAAAGCACTTTGCAAACCCTAAAATGTTATGCAAATGCTAGCTGCTGTTATTATAATTATTCTCTCCTTTATTCCTCTGGGCATGTTGAACAAACAGTGGGCACCCGATAAATGGTCTTGCACTCTCTCCTTGGCAATTTGAACTATTCCTTAAATTGAGTTCTCTCTCTGTTATCTTCAGTTCCCCTATAAGAGACAGCCAACTATCTAGGCAGATTTACAAATACAATTTTCATAGAAACTACAGCAGAAAAGGTAAACAAAATAATTCATTAAATATTAATGCAGGCCACCTATTTCTTAACGTAGACCTTAAACTTAAAAACAAAGATTAAAGAACATAACAATCCTATAGTTACAAACATTTATAATAAGGTCTCATCCAGGGTTAAATGCTTTTTAAAAAGCATGTGTGTGTGTGTGTGTGTGTGTGTGTGTGTGTGTTTGTGTATGTGTTTGTGTGTGTGTGTGTGTGTGTGTGTGTGTGTGTGAATGTCCTTCCCTCTTTCTCCTTACTTCCTTTTTTAATCCTTTTCCACTTGGGAATTTTTAAAGACAAATCAAAATCCTTGCTTCTACCTGGAGCTATACAGGAAAATGACTGGGGAGTCATTCTTACTAGCCAAAGTGACCTCTAAGCAAGAGATCCTACCAAGTCCCAAAGTTTCTCAAGGCTCTTAGATATTTGCGTAACATTTTTTAAACTTCTAGGTTTCACTTAGATTTATCTCAAGAAAGTTATTCCCATGAATTTTTCAGCCAGATTTCAAAGATTCAAAAGGCTTAGATTGTCTTTAGAATGTCCCCTTATTCTATTAATCTTTTAAATTTCTATACTCCTTCTATTCACATTCTACATGTAAAAGAAACTTTCTTTCCCCTAGTATCTCTATTACAAACCAATGGACTTTATCTGCTCTAGTTGAATAAAATGAGTTATGGAATTATAGAACAGGAAGGAGTCTTGAGGAAATCAGTGACAGATCTCTGTGTGCAGAACACTGTTCATTGGGCATGACATATATTTGACATGAAATTTTAAAGTATATTCTTATTATTTCACATATTGGGGAAAAAAGATGAAATCTGCTAACATGCAATGCCATTTCCTTAAAGTTTAGAGAAAAATTTGGAGGCCCTGAGATTTGGATTACTACTGACATCCTAGGCCATATTTTTCATGCAACATGTTTAATGAGACGATTACATTTAGCTGCTAATAGCTGTTGCTTTTCTTTGCTTTTTTACTAGTTTTTCTTCAATTACTTAATTTGCTTCATTACTTCTAAGTGATATACTCTACTTTAGATCATTTGATTTTAGCCATCAGCTCTGTGAGCTACTGTTAGGTTAGTTTTATGTTAACTAGACAGTATGGTTAGATGTTCATGCCACATAACATGGACCAATTCTCCTATTTCTTTTCCTTCTTCCTACACATGTAACAGACAACATCACATACTGGGAATCAAGTATTTTGATATATACAGCAGTCTAAGAGGTAAAATGATTTTTTCATTTGAGAAAACCATAAAATTGGGATAAATTGTGCTAATTATGCTAATGCCTGAAAGGAGCTTTCCAAAACCACTGTTAGAGCTGCTCCCTCCTTCCCCAATGGCTGTAATTGGAAAATTCCGCACTCTCTGAAATTGCCATTCATTTGATAAGAGGGTTCTAGGATTGGCATTTTGTCTTTAAATACTTGCATTAGTTGTCAGTGGCTTCATACAGTATTGCTTGTTGATTTATATTACTATTTACAATTTAATAAAGAGCATTCAAAGGGTGAATCTTTTTTGACATATTGTGCTCTATTTATTTTCTTTTTTCTTCCCCTAAGAAAGAAGTGCCTAGGACTTAAAAAAATAATTCTATGGCAGGGTCTAAATCTGTGATTTTATCAGTGTAAGGAGTTCCTTGGTGAGGGAATTCCCTCTACCAGTACTGATCTACCAGCAAATATTCTGTAACTTTCAGCCTGAGAGAATTCCCTAGAAAAACAAAAAAGGTTAAGTGACTTGCCCAGGCCCACACAGGATTTTTATGAATCAGAGTTAGGACTAATACTTAGCTCTTCTTCACTCTGAAGCTAGTTCTCTATCTACTATGCAATGCTATCTCTATTATTCTGTGAGGTGGTGGTAGTGGTGATAGATTTGGATAGATCTATTTTGAATCAGAGAAAGATGTCACTATTCCTCTGCAAATCAGCATGGTTCAACCATATGGGAAGAGTGAGAATTTCCCAGCAGTACTAGGTTTTAAACTTGGGCATACAACCAAATATTCAGAAAATGTTCTCTAACCCAAATTCCCAACTATTCTCTTTGCCTCTCATTTTTCCTCCTCTACCCAGTCTTGTATGCTACCACTAGACTTCAAAAAAATCTGTGATTTCATTTATGAGAGTACATACTTCCATGGAGGTGGATGGCTAGCCTTATGTGCCTTAGGGTATGGTTTCATGGCTTGAGGTTGAAAAACATCACTTGGTGGCCAGCCAACCTTTTTGTGTGTAATAAAAATCACTGTTCAAATTGACAAGTCCTCAGAGAACTGGGCCCATGCTTAAAACTGTCTTCCAGGATGAGAAAATTTACCAGACCTTGCCCTCTTGTTGGCCTAGCCTTTGAACACTCAGTAAAGGGTGTGAATCAGACATGTCTGCCACCATATAAATCTTTCTAAAAAGATCACATCACTTATTTGCTTAAAATCATTCACTGTATTGTCTTCCTGTTGATTACATAGAAAAAAAAAGTTCAAACTGCTGGACAGTTAAGACCTCCACAATCTGGTCTTTATCAGTTGATTATTCTCTGGCCAGTTTGTCTCAAAATGATCCCTCTGTTCTCTGAACTCTTTTGTCAATTATTCCTTTTTGCTGTTAATTTGGCAATCGTCATGTTTTGCCATATGGCATCTTGTCTCTGCTCGATGAGGATGTTTATTTAAACAATTTATCATTATTAAGTTTTCTATCAGCATTTCATGTTTTCTCAAATTAGAAAGTGAGCTCTTTGAAGGAAGTGAGCTTTATGAATATCCTTTCATCAGTAACTTGTCCTTAGGTGCTCAATTAACAATTTTATTAAAATAATTATTTTTATCATAGCATTAACTCACACATATGGCACTTAGAAAATATTTTCCTCACGACTACCTTGTAAGATAATTCACATAAGCACTATTATTTCACACTTGGGGATCTGAAAATAGGGTTAAAGAGCTTAAGTGATTTGCCTACAAGTCATGTGAAAGTTAAGTGTTAATGAAGGATTTGAACACAGGTTTTCTGATTCAAAGTACACTGTTCTTTCCTCTACACAATGGTGCTTTGATTGCGCATCAATATCTGAAGAATCAAAGTATTATGTTCTCTTTATTGGTCCCCTTATAATTCAGAATCTGTTTTGTGTGTGCATTGATACCTATGAATAGTCCCATAAAAGAAGGATGCTTGCCCAGTGGTAGGAGAAAGAAATTGGCATGAAACCTGGAGAAATACAACTGTAAAGACATATTTGGCAGTTCTTTATCTCTGACAAAAATCCCTTGATTTCTGGAGAAACAAATGATCTAGAATATCTTGGTGAATGGTGGAAGAACAAGTATAAAGGAAGGCAGGATTATAGTTCTACACCTCAAATTACATTATGTCACATTGTAGTAGCCATAAAAACATTTTGATGCTGGTTAAAAATAGAAAAATACATCAGTGGAAAAGACTATAGAAGCAAAAATCAAAAGTGATGAAATTTAGTATCCCAGTGTCAGGTAAACCAAAGAACATAACCTATGTGGGTCTCTCTCTCTCTCTCTCTCTCTCTCTTTGGAGGGGGAAGGTAGGGCAATTGGGTTTAAGGTTTAAGTGACTTGCCCAAGGTCACGCTGCTAGGTGTGTGTGTGTGTGTGTGTGTGTGTGTGTGTGTGTGTGTGTGTGTGTTAAGTGTATGAGGTCAGATTTGAACTCACATCCTCCTGACTCGAGGGCCGGTGCTCTATTCACTGTGCCACCTAGCTGCCCCACCTATGTGGGTCTCAATCTGAAAAGAATGGTTGGAAAGTGTTTTTGAAGAAAAAAATTGCTTTGTCACAACATCTTCTACAGTATACTATAATAAGCACAAAAAGCGTTTATAGCCTGTATATAAAATCACAAAAGAAAATTAAAATAAAGTGAGATAAGCTACTTTTCCTAACTATGGCTAAGGGGAATGTTCTTAATACAATGTGAGATAGAGGAGATCACAAAAATCAATCAATCAATCAATCGATATTGTTAAATATCTACTATATGTGAGACACTTTAGATACTTTTTAGTACATTAAGTGGGAAAAAGCTTTAGGATGAATAAATTCAATGCAACTATGATAAGAAAGGAAACTGTGATAGGGATATTTTTTTCATTACATATTTCTGATAAGTGTCTAATATCCAAGACATGTGGGGAAATAACAGGAATATATAAGCCATTCTTCAATGGATTTGTGACCAAAGGGTATGAATAAATTGCTCTTAAAATAATTGCAACCTATTAACAAACATGTGAAAAATTACTCCAAATAATTTATAATGTAAGAAATGGAAATGAAAATAACTCTTTCAATTTGTTGGATGGGAAGTGACTTCTCCAAGATGACAATTGACCAATCAATCAATAGACAAGCATTTTAAAATGGAAATGATATTGAAGGGGCTATGGAAAGACAGATAATGTTAGTAAAGAATATGTGAATTCTCAAAAGAAATTTGGAATAATGGTTAAACTACACATCCATGAAAAAAGACATATACACACATATATACATACACAAATATTGTATATATGTATGTTATATACAATATACATATTCTATGTATATATATATATATACATATATGTACACACACATACACACACCTTGACCAGAGATGTCACTGCTAGAGGTGATAGATACCTGAATGAAATTAAAGACAGAATTGTTCAAATATTCATAGAAGCTTTTTATGTGCTAGCAAAGAACTGGAAATAAAGGTTCCCATCTAGGCAGAACAAATTTTGCTGCACATGTATAATGGAATTTTATTAGACTTCTCTGATGAACCCAGAGAAGACTTATATGAATTGTCCAAGAGTGAAGTGAGAAAAACCAGGAAAGCAATATAAACAATTACTATAACTATCTATACGGAAAGAACAATAGTGAAACTACATGCTGGGCAGTTAAAGGGACCAATCTTGGCCATGGAGAAGAGCTGAGAAAACAGGTCTTCTTTCCTTCAATGAAGAGGTAGGGTGCTATGGGCATAAATTACTCTAAGTACTGGCAGACATGACCAGTGTGTTGATTGATTTTGCTAAACTGCTTTTTTTTTGCCCTCTTTTTAAAAATATCTGTTACAAAGAATGACTGGCAAGGCTTCAAGTACAGATTCAGCAATAGGTTGTTTTTCTGCTTTTCAGAGAACTGGGCTTAGTTAGTGTAGAGAGGTTTCTAACCAGAAGGTTGGCCACTACATAAAGAACCTATTCTGGAGTGCACAAGTATGATATCATTTTATCCTCACAGCACTACTGGGAGGGAGGTGCTATTATTACCTCCATTTTAGAGGTGAAGAAACTGAGGCAGACAGAGATTGTGACTTTCTCAGCATCACACAACTAGTATTTGAGGTCAGATTTACAGACAGGTCATGATGATTCCAGGAATAGCCTTGGATCCATTGTACCAAGTAGCAGCAATATTTATATGACCCTTGAAAGTTGGTAAAATGCAAAACACTATCCCATTTAAGCCTCATGGCAAACCCAGTGAGGAAAGAGACTATAGCTATTATTAACCTTATTTTACAGACAGAAAAGGTTCAGACAGGCTAAGCAACTTGTCCAGGGTCACACTCCTAGTAAATGTTAGAGGTAGGATTCAAACCCAGGTTTTGCTGACTCCTTTTTACTATGCCATACTGCTTCTCACACAATGCTGCCTCCTTGACAAAAATAGCAGATCTTTCAAAGTATTGAAATAGGATACACAGTATATGTTTTACTTTAAAGTGTTTTCATCATAAAACAAGTTAGTGAACTAGAAATTATTTATATAAAAAGAGCTTTTGGGGGCACCACAGACTTTGCTTTCTCAAAAAAAAAGCTTTCCACTTCTTAATATAGGAGAACACCTTTCCTTGTAGAAGTATCAGGGGCAGCTTAAATCTGTCAGCAAGAATGTACATCAGAGGAAGGACACCCACTCACAGAACCCCCAAATATTCTACCTTCATCAATCAATGACAGCGTTAATTCACTCCTCCCAACACATTAACATTTCCTTTTCTAGTCCTTTCTTCTTGCAGTGAGTCATCCTAGTTTTCCCTCTGAATTTGTTTCTATTTAATTTCTTCCTTTATGTACTTCCACTCCCACTTGTCGACATGTAGCTAATCTACACTGTGGATTATTTGGACCTGGTTCTTTAGTTACTTGCGGCTCCTCCCAACTCTATTGGCCCCCACTCCTTGGCCTATCAGTTTCTCAGGAAAAAAAGGGGCCCTGGTTTTCATTTCACAAAGATCCACTCTGAGGTAATTTCATTTTTGTGAACCATCAACCCCAATAAATTGAGAAAAATAATCATAGGTGGTTCTTTAAATAAGTGGACTAGGAAGTCACCTACACAGTGTGATTCAAAGAGAACCATTAGATATCAGCTATCAAGAATACCTTTTTCATCAGGCTTCAGAGGCATTTCTCTTTCACATAATTATTACCATCTGGGCCACTAATTTACCAGTCTAGTCTTCTACCGTTTCCACTGGTTATTTTATCAGTTTCACTTGTTAATAGCTTGGAAGCATAGTGAGTCAGCCCAGAGGGGAGATAGTTTGGAACATTTCAATTTTAAACAACAATTTCAGTAGTTCCCTATGGCCTTATAAGTAAAGGTTAAACTTTTTTGTTTGCTATTCAAGGCCCTTGCAAATACAATGGCATTTAACATTTCTAACTGTAGCTTGCACCACCTCTCTCCATATACCTTACTCTCAAACAAAGCTGGATTAATCCCCTGACTGCTCTCCCCTGAAATATTTCTTATATTTCCTCTTCTAGGAGTCTTTGTTCTTTCTATTAGTCATTCTTGGAATGTCCTCCCTCTCCTTTCCACATTGAAATCCTAACCAACCTTTATAGCCCATCTAAACACCTCCTCCAGGGGTGGCGAGGTGGTACAGTGAATAGAACATCGACCCTGAAGTCAGGAGGACTTGAGTTCAAATCCAGCCTCAGACACTTAACACAAAAACTAGCTGTGTGACCTTGGGCAAGTCAGTTAACCCCAATTGCCCTCCAAAAAGCAAAACAAAATAAACACCACCTCCAGGAAGTCTTCTTTAGTCCCTTTAACTGATATTGGCCTTTCCCTCCTTGGAATTCATAATAGGCTTTTCATTTCACCTTCTATTGGACTTATTACAGTATTTTGCATTTAACTTTTATATACCCTGACCATATTGAAGCTCTATGAGTGCAGAGACTGTCTCTTTAAAAATTTCCATTTCTCCCAGGTTCTAGCACTGTGCTCCTCACATTGAAGTACTTTTTCAGTCAATCAATCAACAAGCATTTATTAAATGCTTACAATTTTTGCCAGGAGCTTGGAGCTTGGGATACAATCACTAGAGATAATCCAGTCTTATTCACAGAGATCATATTTTAATGGAGAAGAAAAAAATTACATACATAGCATGAATAAAATAAATATAAAAAGAATAAATACAAAGTGGTTCAGTATGAGGGAAGGAAGGCAACAGAAGTTGGGAGATCAAGAAAGGATTCATATACATGGCGATTCTCAGAACTGTGTTTGAAGGAAGAGGGGATATAAGTAGTGGAGAGGAGAGAATGCATTCCAAGCATATGGGGCAGTTAATGCAAAGACATGGGAAATCGAGAGGATGTGGAGTGGGTAAGGAATAGAAGAAGGTCAGCCTGGCTGTACTGCAGTAGGTGGTGGGGAGGGGAGGATAATGTTCAGTGGAACTAAAATGTTAATTAAAATATTAAAAAAATTATATTTTTCCTAGAGGAAATTGAGAACCACTTGCATTTCTTAATACTTTTTGTCCAATGGAGTTGACTATAATTGATTTGAAGTTAGCATCTTGAGAAGATGAAGCTAGGGAGGTGCTATATAGCAAAAAGCTTTGAGTGAAGGAGGTAGTCAAAGAACATGAATAGGGCAGGTACTCCATGAGGACCAAGGTTCTTTGGGTGGTGCTACCTTGAGAGTTTACCTAAGATGGGATCCTATTCAACCTCTAGTATCTGGTGATGGAAGGGCTATTTTACATTCAGTGCTCAGTTATTCTATATCAAGGTTTTCCCTCACCACCTTTTGGAATTCCCTTTATCCTGGAAACCATCCTATGGGAAAGGAAGTATTTAATGATGATGAATTCCAGATTAGTGGAGTCTGAATTAACATGTAAGCAACTAGGTGGTGTAGTGGATAGAATGCTGGATTTGGAATTAGGAAGACCTGAATTTGAACCCTGCACCTAGGCACATCCAATTTGTGTGGTCCAGGGTAAATTACTTGAACTCTTTAAGACTCAATTTCTTCATCTGTAAATTAGTTACAATAATAATGGTAGCTAGCATTTATATAGCTCTAAGGTTTACAAAACTCTTTATATGTTATTTAATGTGTGTTATGAGGGTCAGATGAGATAATATATGCAAAACACATTGCAAACTTTAAAGTCCTATATATAGGTTATTTATATCATTATCGTAACTATTATTATTATAATACTGTTTCTGGAAGAACTCAAAACACATTGAATTCTTTTTTTTTTTAGGGCAATTGGGGTTAAGTAACTTGCCCAAGGTCACACAGCTAGGTTTTTGTTTGTGTGTGCGTTAAGTGTCTGAGGCTGGATCCGAACTCAGGTCCTTCTGACTCCAGGGCCGACGCTCTACTCACTGCAACACCTAGCCGCCCCCACATTGAATTCTTTAGAGGAGAAAAAATTTCAGAAAGTTTAAATCTAGCTTCAGATACTTTTAAGCCTAAGACCCCAGGCAAGTCACTTCTCTTAAGTTTCCTCATTTGTGAAATGGGGATAATATTAGTACTTACCTTACAGGCTTACTAAAAAAGTCAAATGAGATAATATATGTAAAGTGCTTTATATACCTTAAAATTTTAAATAAATGCTAGTTTTTATACTTCATCAGGGAAAGCTTTGGTTACTTAGAAGTAAGATGATAAATAATCATATATCATGGTCAGCTTCCATGGGATCATAACTAATCTGACTTGAAATTTCACATCTATTTCTTAGTAAACACTTAGGCCTGCAGCTACCAGCTTTCAATGAATGGAAATATCTCAGTGCCTCCTAGGAGGAAGAGGGCTTCATGCAGCTATGGTGCTTCAGTTCCTGCTTCTCAGTGAGACTGACAGTTTTAAAATGAATAAATCATCAAACTGAGTTTTAAGTATTACTTAATTGATATCATTTAATTTTCATAATTAATAGCTTCATTATGGTCCTGATTAGAAAACTGTTTTCAAGTATCATATTAACTCAAGGTTCTATAAACAGTTTTTTGCATGTATTTAGATGGAAAATGTTCATTTTCAGTGAGTTGAAAAGAGTGATATTTGTATTACCCAATATTAGTTTAAGGGATAAAAACAATAATATTTCATGCATCCTAAAACTCTTTTCTCAGGCTAAAAAAAGTTTGACTCACTTTTTTAGTATTACCTTCTCCTTCATTAGGGAAAATACGGCTACTGAATTTCAAATGGGTAAACAGAGGAATATAATGGATTGCAAAGGTCCCAGAAAGTCAAGAATAGAACTAAAAAGAAAATGAAGGCTCTTTTATGGACAAGCTAAAGTTCCTCAAGGCACATGACCATAGCTCTGGTTCTTTAGCTACTATCACCATTGTTATGAATTCTATTTCATGCTTGTAAACTTAGTAAATTATATTTTCTGAATTTGTATGCACAAAAGCATAGTGTGTTCTATGTGTTCTGTTAGTTGATTTCCTAAAGACACATACACGGATAAGCTACTCTAACTATTCTTTCAAGCACTGTTTAGATTTTGAAACGTTTATGTTTCAAAGCAAAACAAAAACAGAGCAAACAAAAATGAAATAAAAATTGTGTCTCATTTTTATAGCCTAAAAACTTTGGTGATATTAGCAAAATAGAATTTCATTGTATCTTCATAATATATGTTTAAGAGTTCTGAATTTCCCACCAAAGGGAACAGTAAATTGTGATTTTCAACTCTGAGGATCCTTTTGACAAGTAAAGCCACTGATGTGAAAACACGGGGCATTCATAAGAATTCATGTCTGTTCTTTTCTTTATTACTGTTTCCTGACTGACGTAGAGTAAAATGCTGCTGACTGGTCAGTTCACACTAGATTTAACAGTGGAAATGGAATGGAAATGGCCTTTCATAGTTCAGTTTAAATTAATCACTAAAATGATAATTGGAGAAAATCTCTTAGGAAAAACAATACATTTTTCTAAAATCTATCTGGTGACAGTCTGAAAGAAAACAATTTTTGATATTCTGATGGTTGCAAGATGTCTGGAAGAAAGGAAGAACATTTATAATAAAGGAAGGAAAATATCATAGACTAATTCAATCTGGGGATTGAATTTCAATAGGCTATTTTTCGGATGATTATACAATTAGCTATATGATCCATGGATAGAGTCTTGGAAATGTTCAAGTCTCTTAAATAGTATATTAGATCTGTGTGAATATAATCTCTGACATATTCTGGAAGTCAAAAGGGAATTACACCATATTGATTTACAGACATGATCGCAAGGATCATTTTATTAGCAAGGGGAACATGAGAAAAGAAGCATTTCACCAATGAAGGCTGCTACCCATCTCTGTTAAGAAAACCCCAAAAGAGATTTTGAAAAGATGGAAATGACTGAAAACAACTGAATAACAACACCTGTGTATGATTCTGTAGATCACAGAATCATAGATTTAGGTAGAGAAGGAGCCTCAAAGGTCATCTTGTCTATTCTTTTCATTATATAGATAAGGAAACTGAGGCCCAGACAGGTTAGGTGTCTTGCCCAAGGTCTCAAGGGAAATAAGAGGCAGAGCTGGGAAGTGAACTCAGGTTCTTTGACAATGAGATGGGTCTAGTGATATTGCCACAGTTGCATAGAGGTTATGTGACTTATCCAGTGTCAAATGTGGTATTTTTCTCCCTGTTTTCCTAATTTTGAGTCCAGTGCTTTCTGCAATATGACACACCTTCTGATCATCATGGAAAAAGAGGAAAATGAATATATAATTGAATTTCTTCAAAAGAATTATTTGCTTTACAGCATTTTGTCTAAAGTCTGAGGAAAGAAGTGAAAATGATTTAAAATTAGTTCCACTGTAGAAATAAGGTATATGCAATGCATTGGAGCTTCCTTATAACATCCTAGATCATAGATCACTGTCTAGGGTCATTCTTAATCCACTGGAAAAATGTTAATTACTAAAATAAAATCTCATTACTTTATTGTTAGAATATTTCTTATATAATGTGGCCTTGGCACAGATATCCAAATGACCCGTCAGTATAACATTCATCTGGAAAGGATTTTAAGATGTGTGTGCATGTATTTATAGGTGTACAATACTATATCTTACTTTATGAACATGACAGTTATCATGCTGACAGAATAATTTCCAGTGCCAAATACATCTCAGATGATTAATATGATGATGTAATACTTTATCCATACTCTCTTGGGTGTGACTCCCATGATCAATGATACAGAGTGAGGTCACTGATTTTTTTTTATGCTAGCATGTAAGGAGAAATCAAGCTAAAAGGAGAGAAAGAAGTCAAAGTGATGATGAATAATGAAGACCTAGAAGAGTGATCTGGAATAGAGTATCATGGAAACTCAGAACTGTAAGGGACTTGAGAGGTATTCCAGTCCAACTAAGAACAGAACAAGAATCTCTGATGCAGTACGTGGTCAACCTGCTGATATCTGAAGATCTCTAATAAATGGGAACCTATCATTTTTCTGGGCAGCCCTTTCCACCTTTAGATAGTTATTATTATAAGACTTTAAATACATCACTCCTATAATCTGATACAGATTGTCATGTGTTATAGCGGAAAGAGAACCGTACCTAGAGGCAGGAGGAACCACGTAACTTCGAATTTTACGTCTGCTGATGAATGTTCATAAAAATTCAGCCTAAAACCTCTCAGTCTCCATTTTCTTTTCTTGAAATGGGGATAATAATACTCACTATCACTTGAGTAATAGTACTCACAGAGTTGCTGTGAGAATCAAATGTGGTGCTATGAATAAAATACTTTGCAAATATTAAAGAAATTTAAAATTGTTAGGAGTCAACATGCAGAACATGCAGATCAGAACTGAAGTAGGCCAAAATTTGGTCTGTGATTAAATGGCCAAAGTTAAACAGCATTGAAAAACTGAAGTAAAACATTAGGTAAGATCTAGAGTAAACAGTCAAGAATTGAGGACTGATGAAGCCAGTGGTAAGGAGAGAACAAGAGTTCAGAACTAGGTAAGCAGTCAGATAATAAAGGGCACAGACAGTTTACCAAGGACAAGGAGATCTTAAAATTAAGACAACTCTCGTTTCAGACAGAAAGGCTCTTGTTGCTGTTGTTATTTCTTTGTTCTAGAAGAGGACCAATGGCACCACAAGGGTGATGACTTGCACATGATTTGGTGTCACTGAAGTTGAGTGATAAGATATAAGTCAAGGTGGTTGGCAATGGCCCAGGATGCAGTGGGTATATATACTTCCTAATAAGGCAGAATCCATTCATGGGCCATGGAATATCCAAAACTTCAATATAATACTTGCTATATGACTCACTGTTTTGGTCATGAGGCTGCCAAAATGCTGAGCACACCTGGAAGGTCCTGATGGAAAGAAGGTTGGACAGTTAATGGCCATTGAACTGAGTTCTTCATATTAGCAGCAGATAGAGACCTACATCTGCTTAAGCACTCCTACTAGTTCTGATGGTGTTTGGGTTATGTCATACTGGAGAGAGAGAGACAGAGAAAAAGAGATGGGGGGAGGGGAGAGGGAGAGAAGAACGGAGGAAGAGGGAGACAGAGAGGGAGAGACTGAGACTCTGTGTGTGTGTGTGTGTGTGTGTGTGTGTGTGTGTATGTTTGTGTTTTAGGAGATAGGAACTGGACGATGATTTCACAAGTGTAGGGAACTCCAAGATTGTGAAACACTCTACCAAAGTACGTAGAGATTTAATAACCCTAGAGATTTGCCTATAGCACTAAGGGGTTAAGTGCTTTGCTTAGGGTCACACAGGCAGAATTTGCCAAAGACTAGACTTGAACCCAAGTCTTTTTAGTTCCAAGTAAAGCTTTCTTTCCACTATGCCATACCATCTCTTAGGATCCTTTTTAGGATAATATGGCTGCAATGCTTCACCACTAAAATGTTTGCAGCCAATGTCTAATTCTCCAAATTTGAAGGCAGCATATGAAATTTAAAAGAGCATGATATCTGTAGAAATTTAGGGAAACGAGAATATCAAAGCAAATTCATTTCTAAGATAAGTATTTGCAGCCTAATATGTGACTTCATAGGATCATAGATTTAGAGCTAGAAGAGATAGATGTTATTTTATATGTTCAAAGCTAAGTTGCAGAATAAAAAATGGCAATTTTGAGCTATGCTAATTCCCCCAATTTTTCTTGTCCACATATATATATATACAAATATGCTGTAAAATCACATTATTTTCTTGGAGATCATCTAGTCCAATCACTTTTTTAAATGGATGAGACAATTAAGATTCCAAGAAGGAAAGCGACTTTTTAATAGTCATATAATTAGTAAGCTACCTCTATTACTATTACTACTATTAGTACTCCTAACTCTAGCTGACATACAAATATTACCTTGAGCTTTGCAAAATGCTTTATAGACACTGTGTCATGTGATTGTCACAATAGCCTTGTGAGATGGGTGCTGTTTTTATCGCAGTTTTACTGATAAAGAAAATGAGGGAGGGCAGCTAGGTGGCCCAGTGAATAGAATACTGGCTCTGGTGTCAGGAAGACCTGAGTTCAAATCAGGCCTCAGACACTTGACACACTAGCTGTGTGACCTTGGGCAAGTCACTTAACCCCCTCTAACTAACTAAATATAAGTAAAATGAAAAAAAAAAACCTAACTAATTTCTTTGCCTTCCCCCTTCCAAAATAATGAGGAAGAAAGACTTGCCCTGTATCATGGAGTTGGTAAAAGTCCAAAGCAGAATTCAAATGTAGATCTTCCTGAATCCAAGGTTCAGCACTTAATGCACCACCCCTATGCTGTCTCAAATACAAATCTTATGATTCCCAGATCACACAAAAGATATCCACTTTTAGCACACATATCTGATATACAGAAGATGATTTCTATGATCATCCTCACCATCAGTATGACTAAAATAACAATAGATACCATTTTTATAGTGCTTTAAGGTTTCAAAGCATTTTACAAATATTATCTCATTCAGTCCTCACAAATCTGCAATGTAGTCACTATAATTATCCCCATTTTACTGAAGAAATTGAAAGAGATAGAGGTTAAATGAATTACCCACAGATTTGAACTCAGTTCTTCCTGCCCCTAGGCAGCTAGAGGAGAAAATCCATTTTCTTCTGCTTAACCTTTTATTTACCTAAGCAAATATTTTATTTAAATAAAGAAATATTTTGTCTTTTTATCCCTAGATCCTCTATGTACTTCAGTATGTAAAGGCTATGAATACATTGATCTTTGTGGAGTTTGTTGTTTGAGCAAAGGGTTAAAGGCATCATGCAGTAATGTGAATACCAACACAGTGTTCAGTGTCTTAATTGGGAAGCTGGTAGCTATAAATAGGCGGCTTGGGGAAGGAGGTGGGGTAGGGAGGTGAAGGGGAAGGAGGATTGTTGACAAAGGAATTGTAATGTGGCAGCAGAGTTCTTCAACTGCACATAAAGTGAGGGGAAGTTGATTTTTAATACTACAGTGTTTATTACAGCTAGAGGGAAGTCAAAGTCATATCAAACAGAGCTCCAAAATAACTCTCCACGATACTGCTATGTGCCAAGCATGTAAAACTTTGTGCTGTATGCTAAAACCTTGAAAATCGTTCCTCAAAGAGTAATATTGGCATCACAGATTTTGATGTGATTTTGCTGACCAATGTAAATCATCCTAATGATGGCAATGCCTTAGAAATCACAACAGGACTAGATATGTGGCTCTCACAGATCCTTTGGAGCATTGGATCTTGGAAACAACTTTCCACTGTTTGCTCATCCATTCATTCATTTCACATCAGCCATAGATTTCCATAATTGCTAACTACATCACTCAGGATAGAGGTGCATATCATATTTGTCTGTGTAAAGGAATCTGAAACTGTTTATATAAGGTGAAATGGAAAGTTGAATTGATAATCTGGGTATTTGGGACAAAAAGTATCCTAGTCTGAGGTTATGTGAATCATATTGTTAATTATTGTTCCATCATTTGAGTTGGGTCTGGCTCTTTATGACCCATTTGGGGTTTTCTTGGCAGAGATACTAGAGTGGTTTACCATTTCCTTCTCCAGCTCATTTTATAGATAAGGAAACTGAGGCAAAGTAGGTTAAATGATGTGCCCTGGGTCATTTGGCTAGTAAGTGTCTGAGGCCAGATTTGAACTCACAGACAAGTCTTCCTGATTCCAGGCCCAGTATTTCATCCATTGCGCCACCTAGCTGCCTCTGAATATGTACACAGTGAAAATTTACTAAATTTTTCATATCATGATACTGTCAAAAAGGAATGGAAATATTTCTTATTTATAACAACATCAACAATAAGTAGCATTTGAGTGGTGCTTTAAGATTCACAAAATCCTATATTATATCTCAGCTGATCCTCACAACAATTCTGTGAAGTGGCTGCTATTAGTATACCCACTTTACAGATAGACACACAGGTTCAGATAGATTAATTGATTTACTCAGTGTGACACTGCTAGTAAGTGTCTGAGTCTAGACTTGAATTCAGATCTCCTTGACTCCACGTTCAGTATTTTTACCCTCTAGCCACAGCTCGTTTTTTCTCTGTGGATGCTGTTAGTAGACATTTAAATGGTCTGTAAAATGTAACTTAATTCTGTTGTCTATTCCTCCTCAACAATTCAAGACTTCAATGCATCTGTAATTCCCTCAATGTGAGTATTCCTTCTACTTGTGCCAAGAAATCTAGGAATTCTGCCAGTGAGGAAGATTGAGAGGACTCTCATTTTTCCATTAAAAATTACAAAGACCTAAAAAAGAGAAATAAGGAGAAAAAAATAGTGGGTCTCAGAAGCTTTTTTTAATATAAGAAAAAGTCAAATTAATAGCATGGTACAGTGGGTAGCACGTTGAATTTAGAATCAGAAGATTTGAGTTCAGATTCCTATTTTGCCACCTACTATCTGGGGAATTTTGAGTAAGTCAGATCTCTAGGGTTCAGTTTTCTCATTTGTAAAATGAGACAGCTAGATAGTGTAAGAATTAGATTGCAAACTCAGGTCTTTTAATTCCCAAGGTAGAATTCTTTCTATTGCTTCACAGGGGAGAAGACAAGCCTGTACTGAATTGATAACTACTCTCAGTTATATAAATGATTCTAATCCTCCGGCCTGATGTTTTTGTTGTTTAGCTGCCGAGATGTAGGGAGCTCATCCATGAGACCTCTTGAGGTTCTACCAGCTCCATGATTCTCTGAGCCACAGTTTAAAACTCATTAGCCTTTCCCTAAGCCCACATTAGTTCTGGGTGGCTGTCTACAAATAAAAGAAAAGATGACAATTCAAACACCAGCAACTTAAGTAGTCCTCTTCATCCCTTCCCTCTAGCCCACGTGCCAAATTTTCCTATTTGGATATGTAAATTCTCTTTAATTAGCTATGACTTCTATTTAATTTTAAAAACAAAGAATAGATTCGTGAAGACAGTTAGGTGGCACAATGCATAGAGTGCTTGCTGGATGGGGAGTCAGGAAGACTTGACTTTAAATCTCACCTCTGATACTAGGTTTGTAAGTGCAGGCATGCCACTTAAACGTCTTCAGCCTCAGTTTCTTAATTTATAAAATGAAGCTAATAATAGCACCTCCTGTGCAAGGTTGTTGTAAGTACAAAATGATAACATGTAAAACACTTTGAAAACCTTAAAGGCCTATATCATCATCATCATCATTGTTGTCATCGTCATTTTATTAAAGACCTAGCAGTTTCCTTCAGAAATGAATACAAGGAAGAGACTTTTCCAACTATTCAAGTTCTACCATCACACTATAATTGTCTAAAATGATGTTAGAAGTCACGTGTAATCCTGATGTGAATATGACATTAATGAGGAACCCAGTGTGGCCCCATTTGTACCAACTACTATGATGAGATTTTTAAAGATCTAGCATGCTGAAAATCAGTAAGCATAAAATAAGAAACAACTAGCCCTTTTAAGAAATCAAATTCCAGGGGGGCAGCTAGGTGTTGCAGTGAATAGGACACCGGCCCTGGAGTCAGGAGGATCTTAGTTCAAATCTGACCTCAGACACTTGATACACTTACTAGCCGTGTGACTTTGGGCAAGTCACATAATCCCAATTGCCCTCCAAAAAGCCAAAAAAAGAAAAAGAAATCAACTTCCAAATCTGAATTGTACATTTTCTAGATTAATGCTTTGCTCCTGAATTATAGCTGTGTAGGTTTTTAGTATATTCAAGCAGGAAATAGTGCAAGTATTAAATTTGATGAATACTAATAAAAGTACAAAACTTAATTATGTGGAAGAATTGCAAAGAACCTGAAATAACTATGTATGCATCTCACAAATATATTTAAAGGAAGTGGGTATTTTATTTTTGATATGGTATCTGATACTAAATTTGTTACCTTTGCTTCATAAGTTATAGAGTATTTTACCACTGAGTACTTCCTAATTATTTAATGGCAAATATTACTTTATATAAAAGTAAAGTATTATGAAAAGGCATTATTTTGTAACCTAAGTGGTCTATTAGAGGTGTATTTCAGGAATACAAAGTCTAAGGATATTAGATTTGGAGCCAGGAGGAACTAGGGAAGCCATCTTTTCCAAAGCCCTATTTTATTGATGAGAAAAATGAGGCCCAAAGAGGTAAGTGATTTTCATAATACTATATAGACTGTAAATGGTAGATCTCAGATCTGAATCCTGTTCTTTAGAGATGGATTGACACTTGAATGTTTCTCCCCCAGCTCATCTGATGGAGTCAGAGAATATAATCCCAACTGAGTATATTTCACAAGGTGTGACTCTGTGGTCCCTTTATGAAGTGCAACCACATCTTTTCTTGAGTGAAGAGCAGAATCTAGGATAAGCAAAAACTTTTGTCACAACCCCAAAGTCCTAGGTGAAAGCATAGTAGAAAACATAGCCTGGGGACTGAATATGGAGGAGAGTCCTTGCAAGGGTCATGGAATTTCTCTCCTATCCTGTGCTTTTTGGCCAGGCAGCTTTTCAGGGGGGTTACTTGATCAATAGGAGAATGCAGATCCAAAGGCGATCAGAAACATACAATCTACACAGACAAATATAGAGACAGACCCAACAGAAGAAGAAGCTTTGAGATATAGGTTCTCGGATTAGAAGCAAGCTCATCTAAGCAAGTCACCTAGCTAGCAGAAACACCACAACCTGGGAGATTCAAGCCCAGGTGAGCAGTTCAGTCTGAATAGACTCCACACCCAGTGGAATTGTATAAGGATCACAACAACAGAGAAAGGATTTACAGGCCCTGAAGCATTAGGAATTAAGAGTTGTCTTTGCCACTCAGGAATCTTCCATGTTTGCCTCATTTACTGAGTTTGAAACCACTTTTCCCATGGTCATGAGGTGTATTTATGGAAGAATTTGCCCTATTTTCCCCACCCCCCAAGGGGAGGGGAACATTTTCTAGATATGATGCCATCTTATTAAATGCCTTTGCTGAAGCTGAACTGTATTTGCTGGCTGTATCTATTGGTGGTATGATGAGAGCTCGTGAGGTATAATTTTAGAAGTAACCACTTGAATTGCAAATCTAGCCTTGGACACTTAATAGATGTGTGACCCCGGGCAAGTCACTTATCCTCTGTCTGCCTCGGTTTCTTCAAATGTAAAATGGGGATAATAATGGCACCTACACCCCTAGGATTGTTGAGAAGATAAAATGAATTTTTAATTGTAAAGAACTTAGTACAATGGGGGCGGCTAGGTGGCGCAGTGAGTAGAGTGCCGGCCCCGGAGCCAGAAGGACCTGAGTTTGGTTCCGGCCTCAGCCACTTAACACACACAAACAAACAAGAAAAAACCTAGCCATGTAACCTTGGGCAAGATACTTAACCCCAATTGCCCTCCAAAAAGCAAAAAAAAAAAAAAAAAGGAACTTAGTACAATGCCTGGTATATAGTAGGCATTTTTAAAAAGCATATTCCCTCCCACTAGAAGACATTCTTTGAATCCAACCCACAAATGTGAGTGTCAAGAATAAGTGAATATTCAGAATTTGTAATGAAGTAATAATAATAACAACAACTAACATTTATATGGTGCTTATTATGTGCCAGGCATTGTGCTAAAAGCTTTACAGTTATTATTTTATTTTATCCTCACAAGGGTTTTTTTTTAATCTTGCTAGTGATGTTGTTCAGTCATTTTTCAGTCCTGTCTGATTCTTTATGACTCCATTTGGGGTTTTCTTGGCAAAAATACTGGAGTGTTTTGCCATTTCCTTCTCCAGATCATTTTACAGATGAGGAAACTGAGGCAAACAGGGTGAAGTGACTTGTCCAGGATCACATAGCCAGTATATGAGGCCATATCTGAACTTGGGAAAATGAGGTCAGCTGTCCTCCTTTCCCATTTTACAGATAAGGAAACTGAAGCACACAGGTTAAGGGTCCCACATCTAGTAATTGTCATAAACAATTGGAATTCAGGTCTTCCTGTCTCTAGAACCAGCATGCTATCCACCATGGCACTTAATGATCTAAGCCTAGGGTTTCTGAAGTATTGGATTAGTATATCTTATCAATTAAGGGTCTCTGAGTGACAAGTTCATTTGATCTGTTTCTATATGACTATTTGGCAAATTTGGTGCAGGCAAGTTATGATCTTTCCTATTAGTATTTGAAAATTCTACACACATTACCATGTGATACATGTTATATCTAATAAGAAAGACTGACCAAGGAAAGTGCAAAGGCAGTGTGAGACTTCTTGAATTTCAAAAACTTAGATGATATTAAAAAAAGAAACAATCATTGACTAGAAGCCTTGAAAGGGTATTTGACCAGAAGAGGCTCTTTGGAAGTAAGTTCTTGTTTTACTCGATAATGTAGAAAATGCAATGAAATCTCAGTATTGTTCAAATGGTGATTTTTTTTTACATCTTTCTTTGGTTTAGTCTAGTCCCAGCAACCTAATCATGATTAAGCTATTCTAAAACTAGTATTAATAGGAAGTTTTTCTGCCCTCCTACAACAACAGAATCAACATGAGCAATGATACTCTCTCTCTGTATATAATTCTCAGATGAAGGACTATTTATTAACTTTCTTCATCTCCCATGAAAGGGCACTAGGTTTAAAAGCAAAGGCAAAATTTTCTGCTATAAATATTGTCATTATTTTGGAAATGCTATAATTACCTATTTGACGGGGTGTATAGCAAAAAGGGCATCATGATTTGGAGTAAAACAAACAAAAACAAATTGGAATTAAAATCTATGCTGCATCTTACTATCTCTGAAGGCCTGATTGAGTAACTTAGCCTCTCTGAAATTATAGGGTCCTTATAACATATGCACCCTGTTGGATATCTTACCCTATAGGAAAGTAAAGGGGAAGGGGAAAAGAGGTGAAGGGATGATAGACGGGAGGGCAGATTGTGGGAGGTGGTAGTCAGAGGCAAACACTTTTGAAAAGGGTTAAGGTCAAAGGAGAATGTAGAATAAGTTGGGGGCAGGATAGGATAGAGGGAAATATAGTTAGTCTTTCACAACATGACTATTATGGAAGTGTTTTGTATAACTACACATGCATAAACTAAAAATAGTGTATATGCTAAATTTAATAAGTAACCAAAAAAATTAACAATGAAAAAAAAGAAATTATAGGGTCCTCATTTATAAAATGGAAATAAGATGACAAATTATGTAGTGCTTCCATGCCTTCCATCCTCATTTAAAAGATGTAGAAATTGAGCCCCCAATATCTCTATCCTGGGGACTTCTGGGGGGGAAACAACACTGGTGTGAACTCATGTTAAGGTGTTCCAGTTCTGGTATGGGTTGGACTATAACTGAATTGCATTCCTCCATAAGATTCAATAATTCTTTAAATAACAGTGTTGGGACTGAATCCTAAACCTCTGAAGTACTTATAAAGTCAGTGAGGTGCTGCAGTAGATAAAATGTTAGAGTCAGGAAAATCTGAGTTCAAATCCTTACTCAGACACTAGCCGAGTAACTCTGGGCAAGTTGCTTTGCTACCATGTTCCTTAGGTTCCTCACCTATAAAATGGGGATAATAATGGCACCTACTTCCCAGGGTTGTGGTAAGAATAGAATGAGATAATATTTTAAAATTTTTGTAACTCTTAAAGTGCTATAAAAATGTTTATTATTATCACTATCATTCCAAGCTCAGCGTTCTTTCCAGTACCACAATGTTCCCTCCTAATTTTGAGAACAATAATGTATTTGACACATTGCATGAATGTGATTTATCATATATGTTCTAAATAAGTCATATTCTACTGGAAGGAGTTCTGAATGAATAAGAAACATAGTTCCTGTTTTTACAGTTCATACAAGCCCCTAAGGTATTGAGTAACTAATTAAGGAGTGTGAATTATAATGACACAACTTCAAAAGATTCCATTTGGAGTTTAACAAATTATACAATTTACAGAAAATCAGATTTCCTGGCTCTGGGGTCTTTTATTGAGAGAACAAAATCTGGTGAAGAGAATCACTATTCTGTACCTGATTTTTACAGATAGGAAGCCTTGTAGTGGCTGAAGTAGAAATGATAGAAAACTTAGGAGTATTTCCATTCCTTAGATTTTGTGATAGAAAAAGAAGACCAAGATGGGTGTAACCTGAAAAATGTCAAAAATTAAGAGAGGGGATTTCAAAGAGTTAAGAGAGAAAAAATTAGATAGGATCACATTGTATAAAATGCTATACCTACAATCATCTTGAAAGGGATGGTAAACTCTCAAGAATTAAATTTTAACAACACAAACACAAATAATTCTCATGAAAAAGGGGAGATCTGTCCAGAGATGGATATGAATATACTGTAAATTCAATGATCAGGTTAGATTTTTAAGTCATGTACAGAAGATGGAGGCAAGGACATTTAATATAGGAAAATACAAAACAGTCATATAGTATTATAAGAATAGTGTCAGAAAAATAAGGTTCTGAATCTGATAATTAATTGAAACTGGTGATGATTTTCTACAATCAAAAGGAGTTTTAAAAATTACATTGTTGGGAAGTGGAAGATCAAAGAAAAGACATGGACAATACTTTGTGTGAATACGTTGATGATGATTTTTGACAGAAATAAGCTAGAAGTACATCACTCTAATCTTGTTTCTGTTTTCTTTTTCAGAGAAACTGATATTTAAACTGGGATGGAAAAAGAGGATGTTTACCTAAAGTTTAATGTTTAATAGGAAGTTGAAACACAAGTTAAATCATAAATGACAATAAAAACTGGCCTCAAAGAGCTGAAGTCAGGTCAGAGGAACTCCAAGTGTATAATGGTAATGTAAATGGGAAGATCTTTCCCATCCATTAAAAGGCCCATATGACCTTGCTTGAATTATATGTAAGCCTGAGTCACATGAGTCTGTGGTGGAAGGAGCTTGCTTAATCCTTAGAGCAGGAAGGGTAGAGCAGAGCCCAGAAGAAGCTGGTCAGAGCAGTTAGAGCTGAGGGAGACAGGGGATGCAGGCCATAAGCTGTGAATGAGAGGGTGTTGATTTATGGGAAGGTGCTAGTGGAAGGAAGGCTTGGGGATGGTAGTGCCCCCTGCATTGTTACTGTGTATAGATTTCTTTGTTGCTATGATGGATTTGGCTTTTGGTATTGGGATTTGGCTTTCTGGTGTTTGAATAAATGTTTTGGGTTTTATCTTACATGTGGAGAGTCTGTTTTATCTTGCAACTCAGAATTATGTTGGCATATTCATAGCCACCATAGGTGTTATGAATATAGTGTTGGTGCTACAAACTTTTTTGGTACAGACCATTATCAGTGATCTTTGAAAGAATGACAAAAGTGGTGAAGTAGCAATAGAAATAAGCAAAGTGTACCTATTTTTTTTAAAGGAAGTGGATGGAGTCTATAAACCATAAGCTGGTGAATTTGATATTGATTAACAATAATAGTTAACATTTATATAGTGCTTTAAGTTTTTGCAGAGCTCATTACATAAAAAATTTCATCTGAACCTCACAACAACTCTGTGATATAGGTGCTATTCTTTTCCCCTTTTTACAAATGAAGACTCTAATACTGAGAATCATTAAATGATTTGCCCAGAGTCAAATTGTGGGATTTGAACCTAGGTCAAAATAACTTCAGCTCCAACACTCTATCCAATAACCAATCATAAAAGATACATGTAAAGGTCATCAGATTTAACATTTAAGAAAATTCAAGAGAGTATTTCTGGTTCAGTGTTGGAGCTGGAAGACAAATTTCAAAATAAATTAGTTGGAGATGCAAAGTGAAGGCAAAGATTGCAGAGAACCTTTCTTTTTAGAATTCTGAGTATAGAAGTATAGCTTGAGGGATGAGAGGGTCAATAAAAGGTTTTTAAGGTATTCAAAAATAGCAAATAAATAAGGAATGCTTGAAGATGAGGAAAAAAATGGAAAGAGAATGGGTAAGCTTCTTACTCCTTATACCTAATCCATTTTTGAGCCTCTCTGACACTATCTGTACACCTGTCATATCTGTCTCCTTATGACTACTCACATGTCTTTATTGACTTTCTAAATGAACTATTTCAATCTTCACATGTCTATACCTTTCCCTCTTTCATCCTTCCTCTTCATTGTTGCCAAAATGACCATCCTAGTACACACATCTTACCATATCATTCCTCTCCTCAAAATTTTCAGGGGCTTCCTATTGCATCCAGGACAAATGACAAACTCCTCAGATTAGCATTTAAAGCCCTCCACTGTCTGTCTCCAAACTCCAGAATTATTTCATATTTAAATCCCTTTGCACATTTTTTGCTCTAGTCAAATCAGCCTGATTGTTCTCTGAACTTGGCATTCCATCCTAGATGGTCTCTGAGGTCTCTTTCACCACTGGGCCCCTGTGATTTTCTAATACCCTGACTCTCTTCATGGAAGCTTGTTGGTGGCTGACTCTTCCATTTAGTTAAATCATTCATTACTCTCACATGATCTAATTTAGGATTCAAAACAGTAGGAGAAAATGTCACCGAATAATGTGCTTTAGAGAGCAAGTGGAATTTAAAGCTGATAGTCCAAGACCTGCCTTGCTGTACAGATGAGAAAACAGATGGTCAGAGATGGAAGGCTGTCCAGAGTCAAGGACTAGGCAGGAGCTAGCTGAGGCTTCTAATCAAGGTCTTAACACTGTTCTACTTTGACAACTAAAGAAGCATTTGGATGAGACAAGTAAACTGTTAGAGTGTCTCCTATCTTCTATACATAACTTTTAAAAATCTAAGCTGGCCAATGAATTCATAGTGCAAACACATCAGTATATGCATGTATGACTTCAGACTCATGTGAGGGAAAAGGATTTTGGTAACTGTGAAGTACGTGCAGTTTCAAGGAAGCGGGATGAGTGGGTGAGAGGAACAAAGGGATAGTTTGAGTTCGCAAAGCTGAAAAGCAAGCTTGACTCCATAATCCTATAACTAAACAATGAAAACAAGGTGAGAGGCTGAATAGCATACTGCTAATGATTCCCTTTAGCATCAAGAAATGAATATATAATACATTTTGGAAAAAAAGACTATGGCTTTTGAAAAAATTATATAACAGCTTAATGCCTCTACTAAGTTCTTAGATGAAAGTAATTAGTTTCTTCATGAATACTGATTGCATATTACGTCTCTCTCTTCTGCCTTTTACTTCTGGGCAATTGCTTTGAGTTTTTCTAGGACACAAAAGAGTTGTCTTTTATTTTCCCCATTTTTTAACAGGGAGGTTAAAATCTATATGTATCAAGTAATTAAACATAGTATACATTGTAGTGGCAAGGTCAGTAGGAACAAGGGAACTTGGGTTCTAGTTCAGTCTCCATAGCTAGCTTTCTGTTTGTGTGACCTTGGGCAAATCATTTCCCCTAAAATCTAGATTTCTGTTTTCTCATCTGTACAACAGGATGGAACAAAATGAACACTAATATCTCTTCTAGCTCTGAGATTCAATGAACCATTTGTTCTATAAATCTATTATTGGGGACTTATCTAGCAACTTTTAGTATATTTATAGACATATTGATTATCAGGAAGCCGATTTATCCACCCCCAGGTTTTCTAGGTTTCTTTGACCTAGTCATTCTTGGTAATATCACAATGAATCATGACACCTTCTAGATGAGTGAAAGAACACTGTAAAATAATCTGTCTCTTCCTCACCAGGCAAAAGACAGTACAGGAATGGTCCTCAATCAGACATTAATGGGACAAGTTCCCCTTGATTCAAAATTAATGCTCAATGTCATCCCCAGTGCAGGCAGAGTTCAGAACATAGAAAGCTCAGAAATTATCTAGTAGGAAATGAGGAACGTTATAAGCAACCTTATACTCTTGAAAAAAGGAATGTGATTAGGATCATGTGATCAGACTTGATCAGAAGGCATACCTTCCTCTCTTCTCTTCAGATGGAGCAGTATGGAACATACAGGACATAGTAAGGAACATTCTAACTTGTAAGCAGTAGTTAATCATGTGCCCCAAAGGACATCAATGGCAAAAATCAAGGCTCCATGTACACCAAACTATTTACAGCAATGTTTATTATTCTAACAAAGAGCTAGAAATAAAGCAGATGATCATCAATTGGATTGGAGAATAAATGAAATAAATGTTGGTACATGAATATTATGTAAGAAATGACAAACAGGAATATCAAGAATTTTAGAAAAATATATTTGAAATGATATGAAATGATCAGATCCTGGAAAATAATTAATACAATGACTAAAGCAATATAATGGAAAGAACAACAAAATGATTTAAATTAAATGTTGTGAAATTGTAAGGATGAAGCTTGTATCTAAGGAAGAGATAAAAGAAGATGATTTCCCCCATTCTTTTGTAGAGATGGGGGATCAGGGATATGGAACATTGTGAATAGTGGTAGATTTGAGAGCTATGTTGTTTTGTTTTGAAGATTTTTTTTCTCCCCTTTCTTTAAATTTTATTATTCTTTTCTATAAAGTGTGACTTTCTGGGAAGGACAAGTGCTAACAGAAAAAGATCAAGAAGGGAATATAGATGAGGTACAATTGAAATATTGTAATGACATCTTTTTTTAATTCCAGTTATATTTATTCTTTCTTTATCTTTATCTTTTTCTATCTTTCTATATCAATCTAGACATTGGTAAGTCTGAGATGCCTTGGGTCACAATAAGTCCATCTAGACCTAGCAACAGGTATCAATAATCGATCACTCATCATCTTCTTTCCAAGAACTGTATAATATTCTTGGGATTCTTGTTAAAGATTCTATTTTCATTTTTTAGTAGTACTCTTTTTAGTGCTATATGATTGTATTCAGCTTGAAATTTCCCAATATTTCATATGCTAGGCTTAAGCATATATTGGATTTGTGCTATTACTTTTGAGTCAAAAATTCCTCTTATATGGCATTATCTGATATTTCCCATTAAATATTACTTTCAAACAAAATTATTAAATATATTTTTGTGCAATTCAGCTTTCAGACACTTGGATTGTCAATGCCTAGATGATACAAAAAACTTTATTCCCCAGGAGATTTGGACTGGAAGCAGGTTTGGTGACATCAAGGAATCTGTACAGCTATAAATTCACCTTTCCTTCTCGCCTGTGATAGTATTCTTTCTTGTGGTTACATATCTGGGGAAACATATCAATCTTTCTCTGCCACTTGCATTTTTGCCATTATTTGGCATTTTGTGAGTTTTTATGTCCATATAACAATGGATGTTCAAACACAAAAATTCTGGTCATGAAACCAAGACTTGACTTTTACAGAGCCAGGGAAGGCTGAAGAATTAGAAGTGCCCCATAGCCCTTGCTTCTTCATCTAGATTCCTAAGGATAAAAAGAGTAGATTCTGGCTCTCAAAACTTCTTACTAGAGATAGGCCCTTGGACTACATTGAGAAGAACCTAAGAATCAAGATCTAGCTCATATTTTTTTTTGCCATTGTGCCTATCCATAGGTTGAATGGAACAGTTAGATATGTACAGGATGCAAAGTCCTACACTGCTGTCACATACCTACTCAGACTTTTGTGCTTCTAGACCCCTACATAATTCTAGAAGATGGTCCCATGATATAGACTTCTGCTGGCAGGGTTTGAATTTATTATCTCAATGTTTTGGAAATTCCCCTCCCCCAACCTCCATATAGAAGCAAAGAGGACCGAAATTAAAGTCTTGTCTGTGACATATTACATGCTTTGTTACCTTGGAGAGATCATTTAACTTCTCAGTGTTCTTTTCATTAAGATTATAAATTACAGAGAAGGTCCGACTTGCATTGCTAGGAGGAATTTTCTCATTGCAAGAATTGTCTATTACAATGATATTATGTGTCCAGTTCCTATATTTACTCTTATACCTCTCTTTTCAGTCAGATTTGAAATCCCCTTGTCTCTTGCCATTCTTTTCACTTTTTCTGTCTTCTCTTCGTATTTTAAGGAGCTGGGGTTTTCTTCCTTTTCTCATATTTGTGAAAATGTGATTTTGAGTATTAACAACTGTTTATATAGAGTACACTTTTATTAAACACACATAATTTGGGGATTTAGAATGATTGCTACAAGTGCTAGATTTGAGGTCCCTTGGCCCAAGTTTGACTCTGAATAATCAATCAATGAGTATTTCTTAAGTGTCCTACTGTGTACTAGCTCTGTGCTAGGTGTTGAGGATATGCATGAAAAGAATGAAACAATCCCTACTCACAATACTCCACAGTAAACAAACAAGGATTTATTAAATATTCACTATATGCCGACTACACCTCTGGGTCTCAGTTTTTTGTATAGAAAATTGTGGCATTGGATTAGATAGTCCCTAGGGTCCTTTATGGCTCACAATCTATTATCCCATGATCCTGCCATCAACTGATGACAAGGTATTCCTTTACTTAATATCAGTGAGTGGTATTACTGTCCTCCCCAAACTGAAAATTATGCAGTTATTCAATTCTGCCATTTTCTTACAGAGCTTGTGAGCAGGAAAGAGTCTTAGACCTCTACTCATCCATTTTTACATTTTACAAAAGAGGCGACTGTGGTCCAGAAAAGCAGTGTGATTTGATCAAAACCACACAGTTAACTAGCACCAGACCCTGGACTAGAACTGAGGTCATTAGACAGTTAGTTAAGTTCTTCATATTAGGTTAGAGGATAAATCCTTTAAATCTTGGGCCTATTTAATGTTTATATTTTATCAGAGGATATGATTCACAATCTTAATATTTCTACCTCATTGGCCTAGTAAGAGTGAACCCTAAAACCCAGAAATCTTGACCAAAGTTTACTCCTTTGAGTTAACTCACCCACATTAAATAGATTTGAACCCAAAAATGTATATAAGAATCTGTTTATTGTATTTTGATATCATGTAAAGACCTTAATGAGATCCAAAAGAATTGTTTGTTCCTTACAAACCACAACAATTACATATGTAATGCATAGTCACTGTATACCTAAGTATTCATTAATTAGTGCTTAATAAGTCTATTCCTAAAAAAAGGCTTCTATTGAATCACTCAATATACATCATATAAATTCAATATAAAACAGCACTCCCTTAAGCTCTACAACAATCCTTAGATAATATAAGTAGGTAGTCTTTCAATTTTTTAAAAATTAAAATCATTTAAGAAGTTCTAGACTTTTCTGTGATCTCTGTCATAATTTTTATTTTCTAACAATATTAGCATTTTCTCTTTAATCTTGTAGAGAAACTTGTAGTGGCAGTAATTCTTTCTACATTTATGTGTTGGGAAAGATATTTTATATTCTTCTAGAGAATCCCAATACATTTTCACTTGAGTCCACACTTTGCAGGGAATTCATTCAACAAATATTTGTTGAGTACTTATTAAGTGCCTCTCTTCAGTCTTGGGATATGTTTCCATCTCCCAATTATTCTTCAAAGATCACTGACATTGACTCATTCATTACATTTGCAAATTCTTCTAATATTTAGGTTAAATTCATATTACCTAATCTAAAGGTTGTAAAATTTTTTTTCTTTTATGGTTTCTTCTATGGGCTAGTTATGTATCATGTCTATATAATGTAACAATGGGAGATAATTAACCTATTGAGCCCTCTCCCCTCCAATAATATGAAGTGTGAAGAAAGCACCACAAGTTTCTGAAATGGCACCCTCATTATCAAGCCGAATGACACAAAGTTGGCAAAGGCCATCTTATGACATCTTACTGCTCACCAGCAAGGTCTTAGCTAGAGACCTTTTGTCATATCTATTGTCTTACAAAATCAGCTTCTTAAAACTGCAGCACAATTGATCAGAACTTGTGATTCCCACATAGTAGAATTGCTGGAAATGGTACCAAAATTTCAAAATGTTGATTTGACCACAATAGGAAGTCAGAGCTCTGACAGCTCATATGTATGTTTGGTGGTCCAGAGATACACATTGAGTTCCTTAGAATACTTACTAATTTTATGTCTCTGTTTGCCTCAGTTTCCTTATCTGTAAAATGAACGGGAGAAGGAAATGGCAAACCACTCTAGTATCCTTGCCAAGAAAACTTCAAATGGGGTCATGAAGACTCAGACACAACTGAAACAACTAAAAAAGGTTACTACACAATGGTACGGCCAGTTGTATCAGAGATGATAGAACACTTGGTAATCCATTCCTTAGCACCAATGGAATGAAGCAAGGCTGTGCGATGAAGTCAGTCAATCTTTGGTCTAAGATACAATGGAAATTGTTTTTATATATGCTTCTGTTCCTCTGGGAAACCATCAACTTGACAGATTGTGGAGAATGTTAAAAATTCTCAAGACAGAGCTTTACAAGTTGTTTTATGTGTACGTTTTCAAGCACCACATGGATAAATGACATACAAAAGATTATCAATAATTTTGCAAGATCAGTACAGTGATGATTAACCTGATGAAATAAAAGACATGTTAGTCTGGTCTACACCTTGGTGATGTTATAGGACTCTAAGTTGTATATTTGAAAAACTTAGAAAGAACACTATCAATATACTAATTTATTTAAGGAGGAAAGAAAAAATGTCAAATATTTTATAGAGAGCCAGTATATGTTTTAGATGGCACCAGCCAGAGCATGGTTCCAGAATAAACTTGGGGTAGAGCTCAACTATCCCTGATAACATATCTATTGTATTCATAATTAAATAAACATGACAGATTAGCTTTATTGTTTAAAAGAACACCACTTTGTTGTATTGAGAATATGTAGAAAATGGCCCCCAAAGTATATTTTGAACCATAGACTTTCACACATCTACCACACTGGTGCAAAAATCATTAAGCTTTTCGGGCTTTCTTTGGACTTCTATTGGTTTCTTCCTTAGACATGCCAGATTATAGATTTAATACAAATCTCTAGCTATTTGGCATATAAATTTTACTCCATTCCTTCTTCTTAAAGAATCATCTTAGAAAAAAAAAAAAGAATCATCTCCTAGTTTCAGACCAACCTTCAGATTTGTTCTCTTTATGACTATTCCTCCAGTGATCAATACAATTTGACCTTTGACTTAAACAAAGGACTGCCTAGCAGTCTATTCTCAGTCACTCTAATTTCATTGGTTCCATTTCAGAATCCTGAATCCATGCTCACCATCATTTTGGAAAACCATATTTGACAAAGTGTCTCATGAGACTGGTCATAATTGCTACAGATGGTACCCTAAAATCTCCTCTATTAAATGATAGAGATGTAATCATGTTTCTTTACTCACTACTACCCCATATCCTCTCTACAGTTCAGAGCATTGTTTTTATCTATGTATTATCTATATGAGATAGTGCCAGTTTTTTTTATCCTGTTTTTATACTATTCTTTTGGAGAATCCAATTTCAGTTAAATGTTATGTGAAGATAATGGCAGTTAGAATGGAAAGTGTTTCTTATAGTTTCTTATTGTGAATATTAAAAAGCTTGACTTATTTATATTTACATAATTATGCTTCAATTATTGCAGAAAACAGAAAGAAAATTACTTGGTGTAGTATAAAATGCAGTATCTAACTGGAAAAACAGTACCTCATGATGACATATTATCTTTTATCTAAAAGCTTCTTAAATGTGACCTTTTTCAAGAAATCTCAGCCTCCTTTTTTTGCCTTTTTTTTGGAGGGCTATTGGGGTTAAGTAACTTGCCCAAGGTCACAGGGCTAGGTATTTTTTGATTGTGTGTGTTAAGTGTCTGAGGTCGGATCCGAACTCAGGTCCTTCTGACTCCAGGGCCAGCACTCTACTTACTGCGCCACCTAGCCGCCCCAGCCTCCTTTTTTATATGACTAAGCTATAGCTCATAATATTAATTTAGGGAAATCATTTTGCAGATTGTTTGTAATTCCCTTACTCCATAAACAACTTAAATCTTGACCTTCATAGTATATCCACCATTTGATGTGGTAGATCTGAGGAGCAAATTTTATTTTATTTTTATTTTTGTTTTTTGCTTTTTGGAGGGCAATTGGAGTTAAGCGACTTGGCCAAAGTCACATGACTAGTATGTCATGTGTCTGAGGTCGGATTTGAACTCAGGTCCTTCTGACTCCAGGGCCAGTGCTCTATTCACTGAGCCACCTAACCACCCCTGTGGAGCAAATTTTAGAATTTGTAGGACTACCCCTTCATATACTTAAATTCAGGACCCTCCCCCAACATTTTTACCATTTCCTCTTTTCATTGTCACCTCCAATATGTCAATGACAGACTCTACATGCTTAAGACATAACACTGAAATGGGATTCACTAGAGTTATCATAAATGATTTTATAATTTAGACAAATTTAACAACAGTGGTTTCCACTCAATGTATTTTAACATGAAGATAATGGAATGCCCCCTTCAAAACCTTAATGATTATGTTGATATGAGCATCCCTCCAATGGTTCAGATTGCAACTCATCCATACCTTCTTATCTGGGGCCACTCTTGTCTGTCTCACATAAATGCTATTTCTGACACTGTAAGGATTGCAAAGGAGCATGAAAGCTTTCTTTCCATTATCTCTAATGTTCACTACATGACTAGCCTTCCTTATCTGCTCCTACATCTCTCTGACGATCTTTTGTGTCACTTTTTTTCCTGTAGAATTCTTTGTTCATTATATGATGCATCCTGCTCACGTTCAACGTGTGTTTCTCCATTGCCCTGTGAATGACCTTGAACTTCAAATCTGTAGAGACTCTGGTATTCCATGACTCACAGCTATACAGTAACACTGAAAGAATACTGATATTAAGAAGATGGCTCTTATTTTCAGAGAAAAGCCTAGGGTCATTAAAAGCACAATTTCCAAAAGGCAATCCAACTTGCTTTCAACAATTGACTGAAAAATGTAATGGATACAAGGCTTTACTGACCATATTATTTGTCAGCTATGAAAAAAATTGATTTGTTAGAACCAAAGATTTTCCTCCACTAAGGTAGCTCTCATATATTTACTCCAATTATACCTAGATCTGGGTATGTAAAGTACTAATAACCTTGACAAACCATTTCATTTTTCTAGTTTCATTCAAAATGAATTCATTGAAAGAAATAACCACTGAGTTACTTTGTCTGATGACCCTCTAATTACTCACATCAAGTGAGGCAAAAAACAGGGCAACATATTTGATGAAGATAATCTTAGGGAATAACTGATGGGGAATCCAAATGGAAGGAAGTTTCCTAAAGATGATGAGTTCTTCTATAGGCTCCTGTTTGGAGATGATACTGTGATGATTGTATCAAAACCCAGAAAGTTCAAAGTTTCCATAATCAATTTTTTAAAAGTTTGCTTAACTATGTATACAGGAACAACGAGTTTATAGCAAATGCTTATTGTTTAGGCTATGGTAAGAAATTTGATGGACAACCCACAATGCTGTCCAGATTCCCCACTATTTTTAGGGATTCTTATTTTATTCCTTTTCATGAAGCTGATTTGCAAAGGTCTTGGGAGTGAAAGGCACTGCTATCCTGTGCCTGAGTTCCTGATATTGATGCTACAGCAATAGTGTTCATGTGGCACATGTGAATCCCTGAAGCCCAGCCACAGCAAGTTAAATGTCAACTATGCTACCGGAAGCAAGAGAAATACTAAATAATCAATGGGGAGGTCTTGTGACTATATCTGGGATACAGAGCTCAACAGATGGCTGAGTGACTTTCTGGTACTTGTGAATTAAACCCCTCACCATCTCCTACAATAAATGGATGTTGTAGTCTAATCATTTGTTCACACAGATCCTTTCCTTACAGCTTTGCCCCATCCTTCCCTCTCCCTATGCTATCACAGATGTGTATCTGTGTAACTTGACAGGTGCATGGAGTATAGATAAACAGACAAACAGATGGATGGACAGAGGGATGCTAGAACAGGCACTGTGCTTATGTCCTGGTATAACAATGACTCATCTTTGTCTCTGGGAAAATAAGGTTTCTTTGTGAAGTTTTGTTTGGCTTGTTAAGGGTCGAAAGTGAGTTTATAAACTCACTAAAGGCTAACTAGCATGAGTAGCTAAGCTCAAAACTGAAGATTCTCTCTCCACCCATCTCTTCTCTTCCCTTCTCTTCTCTTCTCTCCTCTTCTTCCTTTCTTCTTTCCTTCCTTCCTTCCCCCCTCTCTCTGTCACACACACACACACACACACACACACACACACACACAAACACACAACTAGAATGGAGTTTGTTCATACAGCAGTACAGGAATTAACCTCATAAAGTTCTACAAACTAATGAGGTTTGAAACTATCAGTTAGTATACAATAATCAACCCCTTAGCCTCGGGATGCAGTATGGCATAGTGGATGGAGAACTGTCTTTAGTTAGAAAGACCTGGGCTGAATTCCAACTTCTTACATATGCTGGTTGCATGAGGGAGACTCGGAGTCAGACACATAGACACAGACACAGACACACACACACACACACACACACACACACACACAGACACACACACACACACACACACACACACCTTGTGACCGGACAACGGGTCTCAATTTTTAAGTACAGTACTTTAGGCAACTCTGTCTAAACTACCAATTACAATGATGGCACTACCAACTTTCATTGATAGGAGTTTCATGAACTCTCTCATATTTAACATTTCCTTCCCATTTTTAGTACCCCCACTCCACTTCATCTCTTGAAAATCTACAATTTTTTAGAGACAAGGTCCCAATAGCACCTCCACCAAAAAAGCTTTCCTGATCCTTCTAGCCAAACTTTCCTTAGTATGTGATTGTCCCATTTTTTTCTGTACTTCTATGTATATTGGTTGGTGACGTTAACTCCATGACTACAGTATTTAGGAAGATTGTGCTTACTTATTCAACTAATATATACTTATTAAGTTTCTAATATGTGATTACATTCTGCTAGGCACTAAGGATATAAAGAAAAAAAAAGACAAAATATCCCTGCACTCAAGGAGCTTATGTCCCATTCTGTTATTCCCAGGAAGTATACAATGACATTCTGTTGAATGAAGAAGTAAATGAATAAATGAAAATTCTATGCATACATAGCATGCAATGACAAGTGATATTCTGAATAATGGCTTTGAATCAATCACCTCAATCATCCCAAGAGAGTGAATCATATTGATTATACTTATTAATACAAGGTGTCTCAAATGTCAGTGTAATTTTAAGCTCTAATAGCTTAATGCTCTTAATAGCACTGAGACTTTTTAAAAACCCAGTATAAGAATGAATGTATTTTAGAAACATTTTTAGAAACAAGGATTGAAATAAAAATGGAATCTTCCTTGACTCTTGGTTTACCACAAAATTAAATTAATCAAAACACCCAATTTCCTGAATATTCTCTTTAATCAAGATTTTAATCTACTATATATTATCTGGCCTGGAGGTAAGAAGACTGATTACTGATCATTTAAGAACAATTCAAGTGCATTAAGGGTGCCAACTCAATTTGACCCTTCCAGTCCTTTGCAATTTGCACTGTGGAAAAATTATGAAGAAAATCTACCAAACATTACTGAAGTAGCCCCTGAGGACATGTCACTATCTTAAAAGGATGGCAACCAACTGTTCTATTTCCCCATTAAATAAAGAGGAAAAAAAGAAAAAAAAAACATACCTAAACAGGCACTGGGCATTACTTAACATTCATGTGGATTACTGAGAAAGATGAGTAACCAAAGGTTGCTAAGGTCTCCACAGGAAGTTATTAAGAGTAGCTGGTTTCTTATCACCTAGGGGGTCCCCTGTCCTTCCTGAAGTGAGGTGAGAAGCTAGAAATAACCATCAAGATCCCTTCCACTTCTGTGATTTTTATCATCTTGATACCCATCACCTCTGGCTGTTATCATAAGGTAGAAGATGTGTGCTCCAAATGTATGGGATATTAATTTTTCCAGAGAAAAGCAGTGTCTAATTATCCACACTACTGTGTGAGGAAAAACTCTGACCCAGCATAATATAGCCTCCCAGTTTAATCATAATGTAACTTCCCAGGAATAGAATTTGGTTAGATCTACCTTTCTTATTGATCCAAGGACTAGAAGTAAATATGTCAATAGGTTTCCAAGGGTGATCTTAATGAGTTTCCCATGTTTGGATGTTTTTTTTTTCCTTTCTGTTTTCTCAGCTTTATTTCCATGGCACCTTTAAAATGCATCTTAACAGAAATGATTCCAGGGCAGAATAATGTGTTGTCTGACATTTTCAATGGCATCTTTTTGAGTTTTGGACACTTACTCTCAAGGGTCTGGAGCAGTTGTTTTTCAAGACAAGATAAAGTTCTAAAGGGGATTGTATTCACATTTCTCACTCTCAAGGTCAGATTCTTATCCTAAGTAACTTGACTGGAAAAATTTCCCCAAAGCCTGTAAAGCTTCATAGAGATTTACTAGTGAAATCATGGGTTGAGGGGGTGGGGGTTGTAGTACCCAATATAATCCCTTTATCTTTTTTCCTCTTCCTCCCTGCACTGAACCAAGATGAGGATTTCTTTCATTCCTCTTCATATCTCATTTTTCCCTTATCAAACTTCTATTGCCACCAACAGACCTGGATTCCAATCTTGCCGTATCATTTACTAATACTTGTATGACCTTTAATAAAGCACTTAACCTTTCAAGGAATCAGTTTTTGTAAAATGAGGGGGTTGAATAAGATGACCAGAGGTCAGTCCATCTTTTCAGACAGTGAAAATGAATAGGAAAAAGAAGTTTACAAATATCCTAGAAAAAGGAATCAGATTGCCTAAGTATGCTGGCACCTAATATTATGTAAGAGAAAAGTGGAAACTATTAGTAACTGGGCTTGCAGTGCTGAAAGGTGGGGGGAGTGGGGGTAGAATATTCCTTTATTCTATCCACATACTGAATGAATTGAAGAAATCTAGTGACTGAGACAATTGTAGTAAGAGTGGTTTTTGAACAGCATATGGCAAGAGATTTCCAACTATCCCCTGTTTTACCCTTATTTATTCCCTCTTCAGAATGTGTAGACCATTAATACCTTCTTAAATTTCTATTGCCATTTGCAATTTATCAAATATAATCCCCTCTTATTTGAGCCTCACAAAATCCATACCACATAGGAAAGGTCCAGAGTGAGATTGAACTTAAGTGGAGAAGCTTCCATAGAAGAAGAATGAGCCTCCTTTCTCCTTCATGCCAAATACAACCTCCCTCTTTCTATTTGCAGATACTTTGGTCTCTGGGACAGTATACGTTTTTAGTATGGTACTTCTTCATGATTTCTTTGAAAGTGGGATCCAATTGTGCCAACTAACTCATTGAAATTGTTCTTCTAAGTATTCAACACACTGGAGTGGGAATGTATACTTTTGCACCAAGGATTATGAATTTCTTGGAAATTTGTTCTCCACCTATCATTTGAGTCTGTGGAATACTGACCTATTTGTTCTTTGTTCATGTGTATGTGTGGTGAGGGGGAGTAGAGAAATCTCCCTCCTCCTCCTCCTTTTCCTTTTTCTCCCTCCCCCACCATACTCCACTGTTATATAATTTATCTATCCAAATTTCTTAATAATGGATAGAGTACTGGACCTGAAGGCAGGATGTCTCATCTTTCTGAGTTCAAATCTGGCCTTAGATACTTACTAGCTGTGTGACCTTGGGCAAGTCACTTAACCCTGTTTATCTCAGTTTCCTCATCTGCAAAATAAGCTGGAGAAGGAAATGGCAAACCACTCCAGTGTCTTTGTCAAGAAAACCACAAATGGGGTCACAAAGAGTCAGACATGACAGAAGTGACTGAATAATAATAATAATATACATGTACACATATATACATATCAGTAATATTATATATTTATAAAAATACATATTATAAAATGAATATGTATAATATAACAATTGACATAAATTATTTTATAAAACCATGTATATATACCATGTTGATGATTATTTTATGAAATAATTTTGCTGGATAAATAACTGAGGGGATATAATTTTAAACTAATTACATGAAAAATATTTTTTTTGTTAAGAATTTGAAAATTCAGGAGTGGGTAGGTGGCCCAGTGAATAGAGCACCGGCCCTGGAGTCAGGAGGACCCGAGTTAAAATCTGGCCTCAGACACTTAACACTTACTAGCTGTGTGACCTTGGGCAAGTCACTTAACCCCAACTGTCCCTCCAAAAAAAAAAAGAAAATTCTTTGTAAAAAATAAGAATTTGAAAATTCTAATAATCACATTCCTTCATTTGTATTCATTTATTCATTCACTTGAAAAACATGTAATACTCATTTCCACTGTACTAGGTCTTGTAACTATTAAATTTAAGATAAACACCCAAATCCCTCACTTTACATATCTAGTTAGTAGACAAATATGGTTATTTCTACCCCATTACATGTCCCCTGTCTGTCATTTTTTGTCTACTGACATAGTCACCACTCTTCTTAAGGCCCTCATTACCTCTTTCCTTGATGGTTACAACAGTCTCCTAGTCTCCCTGCACTAAATCTCTCCCCCCTCTAGTCCTTAGTGACATCACTCCATGTACTCCCATACTCATAGTATCTAACATTCTTTTTCTTATCCTTTTTAATGAATAGAATAATAATAATTATTATTATTGCTTTTTGGAGGGCAATTGGGGTTAAGTGACTTGCCCAAGGTCACATGGCTAGTTTTTGTGTTAAGTTTCTGAGGCCAGCTTTGAACTCAGGTCCTCCTGACTCTAGGGCTGGTGCTCTATTCACTGTGACACCTAGCTGCCCCTGAGTATAATTATTAATGTAGTAATATATGCACAGAATTTGAAAATGAGTAGATGACATACATGCTCAAAAATGTTTGCTAGAAGTACCCTATCAAAAAAACTTGGGGACCACTGGATTAGTGGATAGTAGGTGAAGTGCTCTAGCATTTAAATAGGAATGAAAAGGAATTCTCACAGGACCAAATCAAAGCCCTAAATCACTAATAGATGATGGCAAATGATGTCTTATTAAAAGCAATGATGCTCAGATGATAATTGACCACATCATTGTTCCCCCCTCTCTATTTTGAAAAATCAATTTACAATTTACCTTCACAGGCTGCTGGTTTTCTTTTGGAAGAACATTTATGAGATTATCTGTAATTAAAAGCTAATGGAGTTTGAAGTCCATTTAGAATTTGCCGGCATTTTTAGCCATCTAGCACTCTCTTGCCTGAGGTTGAAAGAACTCATTCCCAGGTGCCAAATTCAAGCATTTCCTATCACCAATAACCTGAAGAGGTAATATGTTCGATCCCATTTAATGCTTTAATGTTGAATGTGGAAAAAGTTGAAATAATGAAAAGCCCATGCTCAGTAATATATTTTATTGTACTACTACTTCCTCTATTAAATTTGTTCCAACAAATTAATAGTGATGAAGTTTTCTTGGCTATACATTACCATTTATCATTTAATTATTGCTGCTCCTCACTGAAGAAAGAAATTGAGTGGATTTTTTTCTTCTTTTCTTATGGAAATGGAGTGAAATTGCATTAGAGCTAAGGTAAATATTAATAATACATTACTGCTGCTCTCGTCACTTAACCCTGTTATACTGCCCAATGACCTGAGAAGTTTGGGTAAATATTGATACTTCTAATGATTTCTTGCTCTGCATACCTCTAAGGCCCATGTTATCTTCATGGGGTAAGAATGTCTTTGGGAATGCCAAGCTCCAGTAAGATTTTGACAACAGTTTTCCATTTGGACATTTATGTTGCAAAGTAAAGCCGTAATAAACCTTGAATCTGTACATCTAAATAGCTATTTAAACGTTTTGGATATCAGGGCAATACATTTCCATTGCTTAAAGAATAATGCCACATTTTAATGTTTTATTAAAATTCTTCCCCTTCTACACTTTATTTTTTAAGCGATTCACTCAGCTCTCAGTAAATCAAGGTTGATCATTCAGATCAGGGACAAGACAGAATCCTTATTTTTTGCTCTTCCTCCTTAATAATCACGCTCAGTTTATCATTTCATGCACGTGAGCAAATCTGTGCTTTAATAATGCTTTAATACAACTGCAATTTTGTTGGTGTAGTTGGCACTCTATCATCAGAAAAATGTATGACTAGAAAAAAGATGAGCCAGTAACTGAGAGAGAGAGTGATGGATAACTGGAGCTCACATGCTTCACTGGTATTCCTGTTATGTCTAAAGAACAGGAGGGAGGCCCTCAGTACATCAGGTGGCCAACATAGGGGAGATTCATGATTGAAAAGTCTCACAGAATGGGCAGGAATGGAATGAGCACATGCATGGATTCTCTGAAACTATCAATAAACAAGTACTTATTAAGCAGTGTCCACTGTACTAGTCATTAGGAATACAAAGACCAAAAAATGAAAACTATCCCAGTCTTCAAGTATTTTATTGATCACTAAATTTATCAAACAATCTTTGAGAGTTCCTTCTGTCAAAAAACTTCAGTACCCTGAAGCTACAGTGACAAACCTATATTAATTTTACTAGCAGAGTACTCAGACAAAATAGGTAAATGCAGTTCATATGGGCCCTTGAAGGAGCTGATTCACATGAAAGTGAAAAAATGTTTTTGTTTTTGTTTTTTTGTAACTGCTCAGGTGTTATGATGAAACATTCTTTTGAGACAGGAGTCTGAATCATTGGCTAAAACTGGTAGTGCAGATCATTGAAGCATTTCATATTTATCCTTATTATATCTTTTTCTACCATTAACATGAATACTTCAGTTTGAATTTTTTTCAACTGATTGTGGTTCTGCAATAAATCCCACAGCAGAATATATTGATAATGCTAAGATGTATTATTACATGTTCCATCCTTCAGTAGATAGTAAACTCCACAAGAACAAGAGCAAGCATGTCATATATCTTCTTCCTTAGCTCATAGAATAGTGTAATACTATACAGTTAATCGTTGTTTGCTGAACAAATGACTGTTTGGATTTTTATCAATATGCCTCAAAGTTGGTATAGTTTGAATCTAAACACAAGGATTAGATATCTACATGCTGCATTGTCAGATCATAACTGAAATATGGACAGTCCCCAACTCTAAGCCAAAATGATGTATCTCAGATTTTTTTCTGGATCTTAATTCCAATAATATATATAATTTTTTTTCTGGCTGGGAAGTGGGGGTGGAGAGGCATTTACTCATTCAAGGGAAGGAGTTCCTTGAGGCTACTTTTGCATTTCTTGCATTTAATGCTGCCATATAGTTATACTAATGGGATACTTCTTTTAAATCTACTTTTGAAAAGCTGTTTACTTAGTTATTACAACTAGGCTGGCCATTCTGGAGGTTGAATTTGCCATTATCCATGTAAACAGTAACAAAATGTATGTTTTCTTGTAGCAGCAGATAATTTCTTTGTGATAATGGACAGCACACAACACAAAGCTCTCCTAGAAAATATAAGCACATATTGCTTTTGAGGGTACCCCTAGGATCATTTTGTGACCCCACTGGCAGTTTTCTCTGCTTTTCTTTTAATGAGCCCAAAAGGCCCTGAAGTCTCTGTAAACTACTTGGAAAAATAAATACATGGTGAACAGCTTTTGAGTGGCACAATCAGTCTCCAATGAGCTTTCATTTTAATTTTCTACAGACCAAAATAAACCCAGAAGGTTAATCCCTACTCTTCTTTAAAATTCATGTGAATGCTTTCCACCAGATGCACTATGTAGTAAAGGGATTTATGAATGAAGGGATGATTGATGCTAGGAGCAGGTCTCACAGACTTTACAAGAAAATATGCCCATTTGTTCCTGTTATAATTTCATATTTTAACATATCTAGGGTAGGTTAATGGAACATTACATTTCACTCACTCCTTTATAACATAAGTTAAATGCTAGGAGCCTCTAGTATCCTGGATGATTTATTTGATGTGGCTTTCATTGGGTTGGCTGACAAAACATACCTCCTGTACAGAACACACCTGAAAGCATGATCATTTCAGATGATTCAAGCAGCCAATGTCACATCCCTACAGTCACAATCACCATTGCTGCTGCCAAACTCAGCGTGAGTAAATATGGTCACTTAAAATGTAACATTTAAGGAAAAAGAAAACTCTAAGAAACTATAACCTTGGCAATCCGTTACCTGAAACCTTATTATCTGCTCTCACTTCCTCCTCCAACAAAAAGCATGTTCTTTAAATTGCTAACACAAGAAATGCTTTTACCTTAAGGCTATATTTTTAGTCAACTGAAAAGGGCTTTCACTGTGTAACCTCTATTAACATTAATGTCATGGCAAAGAAATTGCATAATGAATAGGGAATATGTCTGTGAAATTTAAATTATTTAATTTCATTTCACTGCATATTAAGAAGATAAAAAGGAGATTTTTGTTATATTTTACATTAAGCCAATAAGTTAGATAAAGCATTTTTTACTTATAAAATTAGTTGTATACCAAAAGTATTATTATATACAGTGTATACTGATTATGTCAAACTATTAAAAAAGACTAGACTACTTTAGTATAAAATCATGGAATCCCAGAACTGGAAGGTATCCTCTACAATAGATCTGACAAGTGTCATGGAGCAAATGAATGTAAGCCTCTAGTGGTACTACCTTACTCTTATATGAAATAGTACATACCATTTTAGTACCGTTCTAATTACTAGAAAGTCCATCACCATAGTGGGCCAAAAGTTACTTCTCTGTAACTCTCAATGTTGTAGTTCACTTGTGTCTGACTCTTCATGACCCCATGTCCAATCCCATGCTCTTGGCAAAGATACTGGATTTCCTTTTCCAGTGGATTAAAGGGAACAGTGGTAAAGTGACTTGCCCAGGGTCACACAGCTGTCACATTTGAACTCAGATCTTCCCCACTCCAGACCCAGTGTTCTATTCACTAAGCCATCACTAAGCTCCATGTGGCTCCCATTAGTTGGCCCTACTTCTGTCTAGTGAGAACAAGAAGAATAAAGCTAATTAATCCCTTTTCTGTGTGAATTCAATTAAATATTTGAAGCCAGTGACCATGTCCTGCTTAAATTGTTTCTTCTTAAGTCTGAGTCAGTGTCTTCATACTATCTTTATGGTGTGTCAGTTCAAAGGATGTCATAAGATAAATGTTATCATTACTTAACCCCCCCCAAAAAAACCCCCAAACCAAAACACAAGCTTGTGATGTAGAGAGAACAAGAATTAATTATCAGTTCACTTACTCCGTTTGTATTAAGGGAATATTATGAGTTCACAGAGCCATTGGAATATTAAGGAATATTAATTAAACTCAAAATCATCAGTCTTTTTATAGACATGCTGGTTTTGGGGGGTACCAGACCTATGATTTTACTGTTCTAACCAATTGCCTCTATAACTGAACATTGGCATGGTGCTATGAAAGAGTTTTATAGAATTAGTTGGGTCACTTAGGAGTTGTGACTTGTCAAAGGGTCATAGAGATAGTATGTGTCAGACTGGACTAGAACCCTGGTCTTCTAGATTGTAAGGCCAGCGTTTATCCATTAAACCGTGTTTTTTCTCCTTATAAATATTAATACTATTGCAAAAGATGTCCTACATTTTATTAATTTTATGTTATAGGTAGGAAAATCAAGGCATTTTCAAGTGACTTAACAAAGATAAAATATTGGCATTGGATCAATATATGGAAACTATTACCTTGGAAAATCTCATACTCTACCAAAATAATATAGAAGTTAGAGTGAGAATAATTGGTCCCTGAGCTTAAATTCATATTTTTATTTTTTATTGAATGGACAGTTGTTAAATTTTGAAAAAAATTGTACGTGAAATATAAATAAAATTTTAAAAAGACCTTTTAAAGCTAGATGTAGATCTATGTAAGACTCTAATACTTTTTTTTATTTAAGGAATTCATTGGACTGGAAAACCCTTCAAAGGTCACTTTATATACCCCTTTAATCTCTACCTCCATTTGGAACAAAGAGGTGTCAATTCTATTCTTACTTATTAGGGGGCACAGTAGATATGTGAGTTAAACCCATCCTCAGAAACTATCTGTATGACCCTGAGCTAGTCTGTTAACCTTTGTCTGCCTAAATTTCCTCTTTGTAAAATGGGAAAAGTAAGAGCACCTACTTTTCAGGGTTGTTGTATGCATTAAATGAGACGATATTTCTAAAGCACTTGGCACAGTTTTTGGCACATAGTAGGAACTAAAAAAAAATGCTTATTTCCTTCCACTTCTGGGAAAATAAATTCTACAGCCCCCTTTTTGGCAGTGAATACCAATATCTTTTAATTAGTACAGCCAATAAGTTATTTATTCGATCTTTCTTGAAATTCCTTTCACTGCCAGATTTCTACTAAAAGTTAATATCTGAGGTATCTGTACATGCTCTGACAGTTTACCTCTAGGGGCTTTCTTGTTTACTTATTTTTAAAATCTGATTCCTATTATAAATTTATCATCATCTTTTACTCCATTATTCATGTTAACTAAAAATGCTTGTTTCAAAAAAAGAACATTTTCTACCATTTGCCTAGCAGAAAATTCTGCTATAATAACACATATGTACTAGCTTAGAATTTTATGGTTTTCTCATATTTGTCTCATTTGATCTGTGATCTATCAAAGAATGTGTTGGATTTGGCTTCCTCATCAACATTTTATATCCTTACTTTATGACACTACATACTGACAGATTAGATAGCAATTTTTGTTTTTTCTTTTGAAGAATAGGAAATGATATTCCTAAGTACTAAGATGGTACTTTATATTCTTAAATGATCAAGAGGTTAAGAAATTTAAAAGAGGAATTAACATAAGGGGTGGGAGGTGATGGAAACTTTGCTGTGGGAGCAGAAATGCTAGTAGATATTATCAGCTACTCATCTGCCTCCCTCCATTGTTTTGTTGGGTTTATTGGTCCTTTAGGGTAATTCACATTATTTGCCATTAAAGTCCAGAGAGCACAACAGGACTAGAAAGGACAAATGGAAAAGGGTTTGGGTATCCCTCTCCAGTCTCAGGGGCAAACAGCAGAAATTTCTGACCCTGCATATGGAGTATGTTGCCTTTACCCTTAGATAGGAAAGAACTGAAAGGGATTTACTTACCCCATCTCAACTAGGAATGAGGTCTGGTATTCTTCCATATGAGAGCATTGAGACTACAAAACCCTGTAGTCTGCATCATTGAATGGAGAGTATGGGGCTTTTAAACAATAGAGCTTAAATTACAATTACTGGCCAAAGGCGTATGTGACCAAGTCTTACTATAAGGAGCAATCATACTTCTTTGAAACATCAACCTCAGTGGGAAGAAGTAGCAAATACAAGGAAAACTTAGCAAATAAATGTTGTCTGTTGTGTTTAGAATGAATATGGAAGCAATAAACTCTCTAGACCTTACCAAGGAACAATGTGAGAGGATTTCTATTCCTTGGCATGCTAGCCATGAAGAATTTATTAAATGTTTACCATGTGCCAGTCACTGTGCTGAGCACTGAGGATACATAGGAGGCATGCAGATTTTCTGGGGATTTGTACCTTTGCTCAAGAGTGGAAGTCTATGGAAGAATGTACTCATTTGTGCTTGGCAGGGGCTCAGAATGATTCTACTCAATGATTTTCCCCTTGTGTTTTACTTTCTTGCTCTCTTTCAATTATTATTTTTTAAACTTGATTATATTCCCTGCCAAGTCTGTTGATAGAGAATGAAATGGTCAAATGTTAACCCCTCTGATAGACTCAAGTAGTAGTATAATTTCAATGTTGAGTGGAATACCTGTTACATTATATACATATATGTGTGTATATATATATGTTTATATGCATATGTATATATATAGTAATACTTGGTCACATATATGTACACGCATGAATGTGTGTATATGTGTATGTGTGTATCTATATACATAATACACATACATACATACACATATAAGTACACACAGAGAGACCAAATCCTAGGTGGTCTTCTATGCCAGTACATTCATTGCTACCTTCTGTATACACTAACTTCATTTCAATCATTAGTTGACACATAGGTGAGATCTGAATATATTCTGCTACATATGTTTATACTCAGTCTGCAGATATAAAGGGTAAGTGGGAATGAATGCAACTATGAAAGAAAGTCAAATTGAACAATGTCAATTTGGTAGGTGGAGAGCAGTTGAATAGTGCACAGACTTCACTGATCTGGCTAGAATTAGGATTAATTTCAAGATCATAACTTGGAAAGGGGGGCAGTATTCAGGAATCTGAACCTAAGTAAAGTCCAGAAAGCCTGAGGTTAGGTCTGAAGCAGATACATTCAAATCGGTTCAGGTGCAGTCAGAATCCAGTTTCCAAAATCTTATCATTGCTCATAGGGCTAAATTAGCTTCTCAAGAGTCTTTCATTCTCCCAAACATAGTCTGGCTTCTCCCAGATAAGGGTGGGTTTCTCCAAAACTACTTTATTTTAAATTTGGAATCACTGAACTGGTCAGAAATGTTTGAAAAGTCTTCTTGTCACTACAGAAGAGAATTAGCTTTCCTACTTCATATCTTCCACAGCACCTTAAAATGTCCACTTTCTCACCCATCCAATCATCCATCCCTCCCTCCATCCATCCATCCATCCATTGATCCAAAAACCTTTATTAAATACCTACTATGTATAAGGCAATGTACTAAATGCCAGGGGTACAAAAAGAGAAAATGAAACAGTATTTGCCCTAAAGCTTATATTCTATTAGGACCATAGATTAAAGAGACAGAGAATCTTGTAGAGTGCGTATTATTTTTGTTGTTGTTATTGTTTTCTTGTTTTTCTCATCTTACGTTTGTTGGAGTGTAAATAAAAACAGAATTATTGTTATTGCTATTAGGGGATCCAATAATAATAATAATAATAATAAAGGCAGGTAGGTGGAATAGTAGATAGGAGACTGGACTTGGAATCAGAAAGTCTCATCATCCTAAATTCAAATTTGGCCTCAAATACGTAATAGATGTATGACCCTAGGCCAGTCACTTAACACTGTTTGCCTCAGTTTCTCATCTGTAAAATGAGTTGGAGTAGGAAATGGCAAAACCCTCCAATATCTATGCCAAGACAACCCCAAAATGGTGCCACAGAAAGTCATATATGACTGAACAATAAATAATAATTAAAAAGTAATAACAAATGCTAATTAGATAAATGCTTTAGGGATAGTGTATAATTTATTTTGGTTTGCCAATAACCAGGCTACAAAGTTCATTTGGAATAGAACAGAATCATCCTAATAATAAATAGGCCAGGGGAAGACTTCTCAAGAAATTTTCATCCATCTGTGAGACTAAAATCAATAGGAAATGAATCTTAGAATATCACTGGTTGTCTAGTATAACTTAAATACAAGTATTATTAAACTTAAAGACATTCACAAAGGAGCATAGAATCATACTCTCCTAATTAGTCCTATACCAACATTAGGTTCCAGGGAAGAATGAGTATTCAAGTGAAAGCCTATATATTTTCATCGCTCTGTTTATCAAGTGAGGTGAGGAATGGCAAGGTGTTGTTTGTTTGTTTTTTTAAACTGCTTTTCTTAGGTTTATTTCCTTGTCATGAATAATTATATGACTTTAAATCTTTCTATTACCTTTTACAAAAGTTTGTAATTGCTCCCACAAATTGGCCATAGGCTTTTGGAGCACGGAATTTGTAAATATGGCAAAAAGAATACCTTGCCCCAAGATTGTAAAGCTTAATGGAATGAAGGTGATAAAGATTGGCATAGCATGACCACACATACTGCTCTGGAGTACAGCAACACCAACACCAACCGGTTCCCTCTATGTCCTTGAGGCAGTCCTTGTGCTCTTTGGAAAATGGTCTTTGTGAAGATGGACATTTTACTACCTCTCAAAGTGGTTATTTCTCATTTTTATATTGGAAGCGGAGTGAGTGGCATTACAGATGAAATGTTGCCAGAGAAAGGTTGTCTCGTCTGTGATTCATTTAGTCCTTTTCTTTTTTCCTTTCCCAAAGGCACTTTCTGGTGAGAAAGCTATTCACCTGAAAAAACCTGTAAGTCATTAGCAGACGGAATCCCTTGTCACTTAAAACCACATGAATAAACCGTTCTTACTGATCTTGAACTAGATCAAAAAGAATATTATATGGCTGCCTCAGGTCAAAATTTGGGGAAAAAATGTGACACTATTCAGGAGATTAATATTCTTGGGTGTCTCCTTACTTGGTTATATTATTTTGAAATATAAAATATGATGGATTTTTAGTGGCTAAGACTTGCTAGCTACCCTTCTGTTTCCAGATATAGAATACTTTGGGTCACAATGTACCTGAGAGGATCATGTATGTGTCAGTTCCTTTAAATAACTAAAGCTTTGAATTCTCATCAGTAAAAAATAAACTCGATAAAAACTTTTAGGATGAGATATTAACTAGATATTGGAATCATGATTTTGGTAGAATTTATACTAATTTTATGGCTCTGAAGATATTCTATGATTTCAGATTTCAAAAGAGTATGGAATATGTGTTATAAAAATAATATACACTTAATAAATACTGATTAACTCATAAGCACAACCATATATATATGAGTATATGAGACAAAAGACTTAGTGGATAGAGGGTTGGGATTAAAATTAGGAAAAACTGAGATCAAGTGTGATTTCTGACATATAATATTTGTATGATTTCTGGATAAGTTAATTAAACTTTCTCGAGTTTCAGACAACTCCCTAAGGCATATCTATTAAATTAGAGACATGTTAGAATCTACACTGGCAGAATGAATTTCTATACTGATGAAATCACAGATCCTTGATATGCATGTATGCTAATAACATGATTTGAAGCAAAATTGGCTTCCTTAGAAAATCAGGAAATTATTCTATAGACATTTCTGGGGGCTATTTAGAAAAGGAAGTGGCTGTTTACCCTTTAATATCAAAACAAAGTATTATCTCACCATGCTAGAGAACTTACACAAAAGACATTTTGAAGAGACTTGAAAAGTAACAGTAGTTTTAGTTTAAATGGATGTAAAAGACCATTCAGGCAGAGCTATGAATGTGCCTTTGGCAGAGATTTATAAGGGCTATTTAACATTCTACTCTAGTAGGAAATAAGAAGAAGGAGGAGGGGAGGGAACCTTTCAAATTCAGGAAACTATTGAAAAAAGCTGATTCTAATGTTGGTAGTAAGCAGTGAAAATCCTAACAATAAAACATTGCAAATCACTGATAATATTACTTTGGCTATTTGACAGTTTGTGTATAACATGTACAACAGTTGTACAGATGGATAGAAAGCAAGAAAGGGGAGTTAATAATTTAAATATGACAAGGATGTGCTCTTTTTTTGAGACTGACAATTCCTGATACAGGTTCAATTTATGGTAATTTTCCTAATTATGCCCTATCTTACAACTTTAATTACGAACAAAGGTTCTGGTGCATGATAAATGTGAATAGAGATCTTTCCTTTTTTGTTCATTTAGAGGAACAAAGAAAAACAGTAAGTGATGATAAGAATTTTGGTATTCACGTGGAGGAGAAAGAAGGGGATAAAGGCTACTATTTAGTAAATTAGGACAACTGATCTCAGTTTTGTCCGAAAAATACAAGTCATGGGTTTCTCATGAAGTACATGTTATAATTTTGTAATAATTAGGCATTCTTGCAGATGATCTTTGCATTGTTTTTCTTTACTTTTTTTGCAAATATGGCCTAGAAGTCCACATAGAGAAGACTATTTGGGAGGCCAATGGCATAATCTTTTTATAGGGAAAGCTTTCATGGAAATCAAGGAGGGCAGCCTTGGGCATTTTCCCTAAGAAAGGACTATAAGAGGGAGCAAAGGAAATAGAGATTGAGCTATTGCTGAACTGAGCCATTTGGCTGTTAAAGGCTCAACCTTAAAATGCTGCCAGCACTCAGAAATGAAACCTGGGGGATTTTCCTGTGAATGTGTTCTGAATGAATAGTTAGGGATGGTTCTCAGACAGCTGGAAAGAACCTCCACTTTTACTGGGCTGAATAGCTCAGGAAGCGGGAGTAAATTGGTATTGATAACACATACTGTTTTACATAGGGGTCTATGTTCAAACAGGTTGGATTTGTGCTTAGTAATTACTGCCCCACAGAGGTCTGTTCACTGGACCCATATCCTATCAACAAGTCATATCCTTTTCAAGTTTCAAATAAATTCTCATGGATTAACCAGAAGACCCCCAAAAATCAAAATGGGAATTATACTTAGGCAATCAGTGGTAACTCCTAACTATATTCTCCTGTAGTTTTATAATCAGTCACATCAACCTAGGTAATTTAGATTGTGAACCCAACCATGGACTAATTTGCCTCACTCCATGCTCCCTACCAGACACTGTTTATTTTGTCCAAACTGAAGAAATGCTCATTGATATCAGAAGGGAGTGGTGGGTTCTTTTATCCACACTCCAGGAGTAGTAATTTATATTAAAGTATGTGAATCTTAAAAGCAGCAAGAAGAATTGAACAAGAGTGAGACTTTCCTCACCAATGAAGGCAGGTTAATCTGGAATTACTAGTCCCTTTCAAAAAGTGTGAGAAAAATATTGACTTATTTGAATAATAAGGGATATTCCTGATCTAGCATTATGTAATTATTCTCTATATAGGCTCAGATATTCAGGAGAACATGACTTTACTCTACTTCCAGAAGTTCTAGATCAAAGTAAAGCTTAAAGATGAACTATTTGGTGTTCTGAGACCGATTTTAAAAATCTTATGCATTTTAGATCAGAAATTCTTAACCTGGGGTCTATGCATAGATTTCAAAGGGTCCATACATTTAGACAGGAAAAAAAAATACATCTTTGTTTACATTGACCTCTAGTGGAAACTATTTCAATTATTTAAAAACATGATTCTGAGCAGTGGTCCATACGCTTCACTGGACTGCCTAAAGGGTCTATGACACAAAAAGTATGTAGAACTCCTATTCTAGACTGAGGGTAGAAGTCAAAGACCCCAGAACAATTCTGGGACCACTGAAACTCAGAATCAAATTAGTCAGCTCCCTATTATGTTCTAGCCAACCAGACTGGGAACAAAGGCAGGGTAGACTATATTTTCTGAATATTGAATCAGATTATCTGTTTTGTACATCTTGATTTAAACATCTATCAATTACCAATTATTAAATACTTAATATGTGCAGATACTATGGTAAGTGCTTGTGAGACAAATAGAAATCTGTGTTATTAAAGGATTTTATTTCTACTGGGAGATACAAAATGTTCCATACATTTTTGAGGGTGTGTGTATGGAGGCAAGGTACTAACAACTGGAGGAACTGGGAAAGGTCTCAAAGGAATTAGAATTAGGTTGAGCTTTGAATGAAGTCAGGGGGTCCAAAAGGCAGCAATGAAGAGCAAATGAATTTCAAGCATGGAAGACAACCTGTGCAAAGGTACACAGGCAAGTGATGGAGCGTTCGGTGGAGTAATTTAAAACACTTGAGGGAGAATTGTGTGTGATCATCCTGGAAAGAAAGGTTGAAGCCAGATTGTGGATGGCTTTAAATGTCAAACAGAGGAGTCTGAATTTTATCTTAAAGGTAATGTAGAGCTGCTTCTAAAGCTGAGGAGTTGACATCTTCAGAGTTTTACTATAGAAATATCAGTTTGGCAACTAAATAAAGGATGGATTAGAAAGGGGAGAAACTAGATGCAGGGAGATCAACTAGGAGGCTGTTGTACTAGTCCAGATTCAAGATGAGGATCTCAAGGAGGATAAACAGAATTAAGCATTAGATATAAGAGATTTTAGGGAGGTGGAATGACAAAATTTTGCAGGCAGTCTTGTGTAATTTTTGGTGGGTGAGATTGTTCCTCAAATATCAAGGAACCTAGGCTAAGAAATTCCCCAAAACATCATATTCAAGTAAAAAAAATATTTACATAAGATTATGGGATCATATATTTAGATAGTTAGCATACCCTAGAGGAAATCTAGTTGATTCCTTTTACAGATGAGGAAACTGAAGTCCAGAAATAAGTGACTTGTCAAAGGTCACATTATATTAAGAGACAGAGAGAGCAGTTTAACCTACTTCCTATGACTTAAATTGATGCTATAAGCATGCACACACAATATGAAATTGTGTAAGTTAAAAAAGGTCACTCATTTAGGTGTATGACATCTATTTACCCAGGTATGTTCATTACCAGTGAATATGGCAGATGGGATCACTGTGGGATCCTGGGAAATGATTCAAGGGTAGGGGGAGTCTTCCAAGGAAATGAAGGTTGTTCAGAGCAATTGTTTTCTATGTGGTCCCCTTTATATTGCTCCCTTCCCCCCCGCCCTGCCTCCTTCTCTGATGGTTGTTCAACAATGAACATGTTTGAAATTATTTTCACTGATAGTTTAGAAAGGCACTGAACACAAAATCCATCTCAGTTGAATGAATACTTTTACGCTTCCTGTTAGGAGAGCCAGCTGGAAAATTACAACATGAGTCATTTAAGAAACAAGAGCGGGGGTACTGGCAAGGAAACTTTAAAATGCTCTGAAAGAGCTACCTGAACTTATGACCAGAAAATGATCAATAGGAGCCATGACCAAAAGCAATCAATAAGTGAGTGACCCCAATACTACAAGGTTAGTTTTGGGAAATAAATATGCCTGGAATACTAAACTGTTGATCCATAAGGTCAGCATATGTTATATGAGGTAATTTAAATTGGATCGTGTGCATCCCAAAGAGGACAGAGAGCTTATTTATATTATGAAAACATGCTCCCCATATGTCTCTGTCAATTGCGCATTCCAGATCTTTACCCCAGTTTTATCATAGTTTCTCTAGGGAACAAAAATGGAAATGATTAACACCATCATCTCCCTCTTAAAATTTTCCATTGAATGTCTTAATTGCTTCTTCTTTCTCATTGAAATAATCATTTTGGATTATAAAACAATCTCCTTCCCCCACTCCCTACCCCAATCAAACAACTATCCCAAGTGAAGAAAAAAGAAATGAATCGGGTATGAAGATTTACCCAGCTAAACTTTCTCAATGGATGGTGTATGATTTCATTTTTGTGAAGCTCTATGGTCTTGTTCAAAGTCCTACTGCCTACTCTTACCTCTTCCACCCCCTCCCCCATATTCAACACCCATACATAACTTTCTTTTAATCCATTTGACTGGATTAGCTGAAGTGAATGAATTCACTGTATTATTAATTTATCAATCCAAATTACCTACCTGTGCTGCAAATTGAAGTATCTCATACATCAAATGGAGTCAAGTTGAATCCACAAGAGGACACCCAGGAATATTAAAAATCATGACTTGGAAGAGAAGAGAGTATAAAATCTGAACCAAAATGAAATAGCTAATAGATGTCAACATGAGATGTCACAGTAGTAATAATGGTTAGTATTTGTATGGCACTTTAAGGCAAGGGGAGAGTCCAAAAATCTAGGTTCCAGTTTTATCTTTGCCACTAGCCAGGTTGGATATGTCTTTTAACTTTTTCAGGCCACAGTTTCCTGATCCTCATGAAAAACTGGAGTTAACTAGATAGTCTTTAATGTCTCACCCACCTGTAAGATTTTATAATTTCAGGTGGAATGAAGGTAACTTTGTAGTTTCTTTTGGTCAGGGTGTAGGCATGGTACTATGAGGCAAAGTCACAATTCATTTCCCATATAAGCCAATTTAATTTCCTTTACTACACAGATTCTGACTATATCACTAAACAATAATGATCAAACATAGCTATTGAAACCATGATATGTATGGTACTTTATACCATGTAGTAGGAGGAGGTAGAAAGGGGGGAAGAATGCTCCCCATCAAATAAATAGCAGTAAGACAGAGGCAACATGATGTACAGCTATGTCCCCAAAGTACAAAAAAAAGTGAATCCCATGAAGCAGTCATTATTCAAAGTTATAATTCTGTAAAATGTGGTAATTGGTTCTAGTCCAATGGAAACATGTAGTATAAATTCATATAGTGTAACCACTTCACGGGATTCATGGACCACACTAATCGGGACATAACCTTAAGGGAAAGAATTCTGGATTAAGATACAAAAGACCTCATTCAAACACAGTCTGCTACTTAATATGACTTTTGGCAAGTCATTTCACTTTTCTGGGTCTAATTGTATAAAATGAGGAGATTAAGCTATAAGACCTCTAAAGTTCCTTTCAGAAGGGTATCTTCTTGTTGGAAAGTCAAGATATGTACATTTGAATGGATAATTATACGACGAGGCAATATAAGGTCCATAAAATAGCATAATTTCTAAATCTTTGTAGGATTTACAAGCAAAGAATCTTCATGAGACATATTTAAGGGGGGTAGGAACTTCTGGATCATGAAGAATAGCTAAGATTTCAAAGAGAGAGCAGGCATTTGGAACAAGAGAAATAGAATTGCCATATCCACAGAGAAGGTAAGGCCCAATACATGCTCAGGGAGTTTTACAACCAAGGTGATGTTTTAGAAAGATAAGTTTGGCAGTTAGATGGAATAAAAAAAGGAAGATATAGAAACTAGGGAGTTCAAGTAAGAGGCTACAGAAATGTTCTAAATGTTATGTAATTAGGAGGTAAGGTTATAAAGCAGGGTGGTACAGTATAGTGAATAGCAAGATATATAATGCAAGAAATATTGCAAAGGAAGTAAAATGACAAATTTAGTCACTGTTTAGAAGTGGCAGATGCAGTGAGACACCAGGTGAATTCTCAGATGTCTCTGCAGTATTGAGTCCAGATACAACCAACAGAGATAAGGAAATTTGGAAAAAGAGATGATATGGGATGAAGGTGAAATATTTGCCATTTGGAAATGTTCAAATGAAGCCCCAGGAATAGATGAGATTTCCAAGGGAGAAAGTTTAGTAATAAATGAGTAAATAAGGATAAGAAGAAAGCTTTTTGAAGAACTTGCCCGATTCAGGAGTGAGATAGTGAGAGGACAGGGTAAAAGCAAGGAAAGGAAACTCAGGAGGAGCAGTTAAAGGTAGAAAAAGTCTCAAGATAATACAGATCAGTAAGCTTTAAGTTGATCTCTATCAAGGGATTTTTAGAAGGGGTTATAAACTTGGACAGAAACAAGAATATCTCTATTTTCACTAACCTTTAATGAAATTGAGCATTTAGTGGTTTAAAAACATTATTCTCAGAACTCATAGACTTCACCAGACTCCAAAATGACTTCATGACAAAAGAAGGTAATATGGTCATAGACGCTGAATGAGGAAACTCTTTCTAGAATGAAGGGAATGGTCAAAAGTATAATTTGCTCTAGAAAAATCACGAATAACGTGGACTAAAAAAAAAAAGCCACTGTATTTTTTCAGGGAGTCCTTGGGAAAGTGTAGTTTCCATAGAGAAGGAAAGAAGCTCGATTGCCAGAAACTAAAGAAAGAACAGCAGAAAACAAACTTAAGCCAATCATTCACGAAGTTTGGCCATGAAAGGAGTAAATGTAGAGTGATGGTGAGGAGGCATAGAAGAGTCAAGTGAAGGATGTTTTTAAAGATAGGAAAACTGTGCATATTTGAAGGTGGAAAAGAACCAGCAATTGGAATGAGGTTGTGGGTTCTCCCTCTTCGGAATTCTTCAAAGAGGCTGGATGTCTACCTGTGTGGTAAATTATAGATACTGACAATTCTTTTTATTCATGAGTTGGACCACAGAGCTAATTGTGGTTGTGGTTTGTCCTTCCTTCTAGAAGAGGAAGATGATTATATGACTTGCAGTTGACTTTGATTTGAGTGAGGGAGGACTATGCAGGGTCACCAGCCTCACTTTCTCCTCCAGAGCCATCTGGGTCCAGTGGCCAGATGGCCACCAGTAGGACTGGAGATGGCCCAGGATACAGTGAAAGACCTTGGACCTTTTAAACTAAGGTCTTTTCAAGTTCTCACTTTGAGTAAAGTAATGCCCATTCAATGAATAGGCCTCTTTAAGAAGTGAGTCAAGGGATAGCTCCTTTAATAATAATTTTTAAAAACCCACAAAACAAACAAACAAAACTAGGAGGGGAAGACCCCCTTGGTGGCTGGCCAAAGGAGAAACAATTACTATTTATATTTACTCTGAGCCAGGAGGGCCCAAAAAATAACCCTTAAGCAGTGCTTAGGGTAAGGAGCTATTGCCCAGTCCTTGAGATCCAGAGTGAATTGGGTTTAAGGCTTCTTCTGCCCTCTAATTCTGTGATTCACCAAACCAGAAAAATAAAACAACCCCCAAAAAGAATCTTTAAAGGATTTTCTGTGCTGACAAAAGGGTGACACCATCTTTGTATATAATTAAACTTATTTTTTTTCTATTTTGAGGGGGAGATTGCTACTACTTTCGGATCCACCCATTCATGACTGCAGGCAAAGAACACCCTGCTTATTCTTCCTATCTAGTTCTTATCTGACTAGGGATCTCAAGTTTCATCCCAGGATTGAGAAGTAGGTCAAGGATTACTTTCTGTATGACAAGTCACCTCTATCTCATCCCATTCCTGCCTCTAATTGTTTTATCTTCTTCTTCCTATGTTGTCCAATTAGGTCCCCCACAGGATTGATTTTTCAGTGTTCAGACCATTAAGAATTATTTTTAACAACATTGAATATAGTTTCTCTAAATAGGCAAAAGATCTCTTACAAATTTAAAGAAGACTAGCAGGGGAGAAATAAGCTACTTGTTATCTTCCTTCTAGGAAGATAAGCATCTCAACTAACCTTATTTACTGCAGCCTATTGATGTGGGGCATAGTGCTAAGTTTGTTCAGAAGGGTCTGAAGCTACTGAGAGAACATCTGTGAAGGCATCTTTGAAATATATATTTGCCTGTTAAGGCCTGCAAATTGGAAGTTGATATTCCATGATGGTGTAGTATAAAGAAAACCAAACTGAGAGAGGGGAGAGCGGAGTTTAGGTCCTGACTGTGCCACAATCTGTTGGATGACCTTGAACAGCAGTAATGGTAATAGTTATCATTTGCACAGTGCTGTCTATATGCCAGACACTGGGACTAAGTGCTTTATAATTATTATTTCATTTGATCTTCACAAGAATTCTGGGAGGCAGTTGCTATTATTACCCCTATTTTATAGATGAAGATATTGAGGCAGTGACTTGTCAATAGTCACACAAGTAGTAAGTGTCTGAAGATCCATTTGAATTCAGGTCCCCCTGACTCCATGCCTAGAGCACTAACCCCTACATGAGCTAGCTACCTATTTCTCTTTTCCGGGGGTTTTTGTTTCCCTATCATCAAAATAAGGACTACTAGATGATATTTGAGGGACTGGATGATTTCTAGATCTAAGGAAGGGATCATAGTTTTTGTCTAGTCCAATTTCCTGCCCAAAGTAGAAATTTATTCTGCCACACTCTGGACACATTGTCATCCACCCTTTGCTTGAACACTTCTACTAAGAGCAAGATCAGTACTTTGTTTTCATTTGGTATAAAAATAAAGTCAAAAATTGAGATGGAGGTTATTCTGCTGTCTAAGTAAAATACACTCTATGCAAAGAATCTGACATCTTAAGGCAGAATGTCAAACACAAAGACTCTTGTAATCATTATAATAGATGGTAGTGCAGGGGTTAAAAAGGAAAATGAGGGGCGGCTAGGTGGCGCAGTGAGTAAAAGCGCTGGCCTCGGAGTTGGGATGACCCGGGATCGAAACCGGCCTCAGAAAATGAGCACCCACACAGAAATAATTACTAGCCATGTAACCTTGAACAAGTTACTTAGCCCCAATTGCTTAAAAAAAAAGAAAAAAAAGGAAAATGAATTGTAGTGTTTTCTCTCATTAAAAAGGATTTGTTAGGAACTTCAAACTCTGGCAAATGTTTACAAAGGATTTTTGGATTTTAATATTTATCATATAGCTCTTGGGGGGAAAGGGAGAAGAGAAGAAGGAAGAAAAAGAAAGAAGAGGAAAATGAGGGAGGATAAGGAGAAGTAGGAAAAGGAAAAGGAAGAGGAGAGAGGGAAGAGAAGAGAAAGAAGGAGGGGGAGGAAAAAACAAAGGAGGAAAAAGAGGAGGAAGAGTAGGAGGAGTGTTTCTAGGCTTACAAAAGTAAAGATTTTTCTTATTCTATTAGCTCACCTTCTGCCTAGCTGCACAGCATGCCATAACTGTGCTTATTTTCACATTGTCTTTTGTGTATGTTTCTATTGCTATTTCCTATATAGCACTGAAAACATACCCAATTTAAAAATGAATCTATTTCTGTCACAATGTCAATGAATCAATGAATTACACAGTTGGAAGAAATCTTTGAGACTATCTAGTCCAGCCCATCTCTGAAGAGACTCCCCTCTATAACATATGACATTTGTCTTTTGCTTGAAAATTCCTAATTAGAAGAAAGCCCTACTTCCCAAAGATGACCCATTCCAATGTTGAATAGCACTGAGCATTAGGATGCTTTTTCCTAATGTCAAGTCTCAGTTTCCCTCTTTGTGACTTCTTATCACTCAGTTAATTTTCCAGGAGTCAAGCAGGAGAGAGCAGTATAACCCTAACTCCCTATGATGGTCCTTCAGATAGTTGAAGACTGATATTAAGGCTACTTTGCCCTTCCCTACCAGGCCATAAAATATCCTTCTCTTCAATAGGATAAACATTGCTCATTCTTTGCTTTTTTATTTTGGAGGGGGAAGGTAAGGCAATTGGGGTTAAGTGATTTGCTCAAGGTCACATGGCTAGAACATGTTAAGTGTCTGAGCCTGGATTTGTATTCAGGTCCTCCTGACTCCAGGACCAGTGTTCTCTTCACTGTACCACCTAGCTACCCCAAACATTGTTAATTCTTTTATCAAATCTTCATCTATCATGTTCTCTAGGCCTCTTACCATCCTGGTTGCCCTCCTTCAGCTAAGTGGTATCAGACTCAGATAGAAACAGGTATCACTAAATTGTACATAAGGATTCTTGTGGGCCACCTATTGACTTAAGAAACCATATATTAACATTATCTATGTTTTATCATATTTTTATTTATTTTGTTAAATAGTTTCCACTTACATATTTTTTGGTCTTTTTTTTTTTAGAGAAGGAAAGGTAGAGCAATTGGGGTTAAGTGACTTGCCCAAGGTCACATGGCTAGTAAGTGTTACGTGTCTGAGGTCATATTTGAACTCAGGTCCTCCTGACTCCAGGGTCAGTGCTCTATTCACTGTGCCACCTAGCCGCCCCTTCCCAATTACACTTTAATCTGCTTTGAGACCTACTTGAAAGTGTTGTGGGGTTCCAGCAAGGTGTATGTTTCCCATCTCTGTTCTAGTTTATTCATGTTATAACTTGACTGAATGTAATTCTAGAGGGTAGTCAGTCAATAAGCATTTATTAAACAACTTCATTTATTAAACTTCACTGTGCTAAGTGCTTGGGGATACAAAGAAAGGCAAAAGACAGACCATAATACACTGGAGGAGGCAGCAGGTGAATAATAATTAACAAACAAGTCATATGCAGAATAAACAGGAAATCATCAAGAGAGAAAGCACCAAAATGAAGGAGAAAGTATGGTCTAAACAGGGCAAAAGAGAGTGTCAGCATCACTTTCCTAGACTTGTACGGAATTTCTCTTTTAAAGCAGCATAAGATCACATTAGATTTTTTCAGACTGCCTATCACAGTGTTGATTCACAATGAGTTTGCATCCACAAAAATACTCCAGATCGTTTAAAGGGTAAATACTGCCTGGCCACACCTTACCTACTATATATTCATAAAGTGGATATTTTGAACCAGCATGTGAGGTTTTTAAACTTATTCCTAAAAATCTCAACCGTCAAGTTGCTCCATATTCTACCAGGGGTGGGGAACCCGTGGCCTCAAGGCCACATGTGGCCCTCTAGGCCCTCAAATATGACTGAATCCAAACTTCACAGAACAAATCCTCTTAATAAAAGTGTATGTTCTATAAAACTTGGATTTGGTAGAAAGGCCACACCCGAGGACTTAGAAGGCCACATGTAATCTCAAGGCTGCAGGTTCCCCACTCCACCTGTCAAGATTTTTTTTGCATTCTAACTCTCATTTAGAACCGAATGTGACAGAATTGGATCTAGAGTCACAAAAATAGGGTTTAAAAACCTTCTGAAGGGGCAGCTAGGTGGCACAGTGAATAGAGCACCAGCCCTGGAATTAGGAGGACCAGAGTTCAAATCCAGCCTCAGACACTTAACACTTACTAGCTGTGTGATCTTGGGCCAGTCACTTAACACCAATTGCCCTGCAATGCCCCTCCCCCCCCCCAAGACCAAAAGTCCCCAAACCTGCTGGAGATATTTAGTAGCTATCTGAGTAGGGCTTAGACATCTGTAAAATGGGAATAAAAACACAACATTGTTATGATGTAGGTGTTAGGCCAAGGGCTAGACTTATGATGTCAGTCTAGAGAGAACGCCCAAGTGAGGAAACTCTACCAATGCAAGTGAACACCTTCTTTGCAACTTATAGCCTCATCAATTGCTTAGGGGGCTGAGAGGTTAAATGATTTGCCCAGAATTACACAGACAGTATGCGTCTGAGGTAGGACCTGAACCCAAGTGTTCTGGACTTTAAGGCCAGCTTTTTATCCCACAACAATGCCATATTTCTCTAAATCTCTATTTAACAATGAGCCATTATCAACCAATACAATTTCTCTAAATTTGATATTGTGTCATTTTGGTTCACTATTGTCTATTATGACTGAAATATCTATACACATATATATGTATGTATGGGCAAACACACACACACATATATATATTTTTTCTTCAATGTAATAATCAAAATTCAGGACTACATGATATCTAGGGGCTCCCTTGGAGAAGTTAACTTTTTTATAAAAGTTATTTCAGAGTAGGCTTCTGTAGGTAGTTTTCATTTTCCAGGAGAATGATAGATTGTTTTGATATTTTTAAAAGCCTCATTTACTCCCTGAATTAAACATGATTCTATATTCTTCTTTGAGGAGAGGGGATGATGGGAAAAGAGTAGGTTAGTAGAAAAGAAGGAGCATAGGTCAGAAAATAAATAGGTAAATCTATCTGGGATTAATGTGCAAGATTAACATCTTTTATAATAACTTAATGATCTCATCTCCACTGAAGTTGAGTTGAATTTGAAATCTGTTTTCCTCTGTTAACCCAGGAGGATTTCTTTGTTATCAATTCAAATTAGATGAGAATATTTTTCCCTAAATGTACCCTCTCAAATTCTCTCTACTGGGCTAAAAAAATAGCATATTTGGTCGCACAATGCAGAATAAAATGACAAAGTATACTCTATCCTCATCTCTGGATTCATCTATATAGGTCCATGAGAAAGTAATTTAACAAAATTATAGAAATGATACATATTAAAATAAGCATAGATTTTGCAATGAGTACTACTTTAAGTTATAAGATGCAGTACTTGGAGAAATCACAGGAGAAAATTCAAAATGACTTTCTCTGAGTCACATGATTTTTGGTCTTTTCCATGTCCTTCTACATTCACAATTTTGTTCTTGTAGAGATGGGCAATTAGAAATCTAAGATACGCCAAATTTAAAAATAAAATATCTTTATACTTAATATATTGCTCTTAATGATTATAGCTATAAACGCAGAGCAGATTCCCCTAATGAATTTTGTTGTAGTGATGGTTTCATGCTGTAACAATCTTCTTTACTTACCAGCAATCTTGGAGCCATAATTCATCTAGTCTAACATCTAGGCCAATATTTTTAGAAGCAGAGCTGAGGGGGACCTCAGAGACTATCTCCTCTCGGTCAGCTAGGTGGCATAGTGGAGAGAGTGCTAGACCTGGAGTCAGGAACACACATTTTTGTGAGTTCAAATCTGGTCTCAGATGCTTACTGCTGTATGACCCTAGGCAAATCACTTGGCCCTGTTTGCCTCAGTTTCCTCATCTGTAAAATCAGCTGGAGAAGGAATGGTAAACCATTCCAATATCTTTGCTAAGAAAACCGCAAGTGGGGTCACAGCACAACTGAAAAATTACTGAATACTTTCACCTTCTCATTATATAGATGAGGGAATTGAGACTCAGAGATCAAGTAATTTGCTGGAAATTAGGAAATGAATGACAAAAGAAGGCTAGGTCTGAAGTCACAAAGACCTTAGTTCAAATCTGGCCTCAGACACTGGCGATGTGACCTTGAATAAGTCACTTAGCCTCTTTTTATTTCAGATTCGCTGTCTATAAAATGGGTATCATAATAATAGCTAATGGATCAAATGATATTATATTTGTAAAGTGCTGGAACATAGTAGGCATAATATAAAAAGTTATCATTATTGTTGTTAATCTCATTGGACAGGCAAAAAGTGGGTATTGCCTTTAAAGGGTTTTAATTGACTAAGTTTTAGGTGAATTCAAATTTGATGGAGACCAAAGTGGAACCAGGATTAGAAGAGGATCCAGACCACTTGGAGGGATCCAGACCTCTGATCTCAATGTTATCCTCAACCCTTCACTTGCAACCAACCCACGTCATATATCCATGCCATTTTCAGATCCTGGCATTTTAACTTTCACAATATCTCTAAGTCTTCTCTCCACTTATGACTCTAGCTGAGTGCCAATATGTCCAATTCTATGCCAGGCACTAGGTATATGGAGAAAAAATCCCTGCCCTCAAAGTTTACATTCTATTGGGAATATGAGTAACAAAGTATTTTGTTCAAGTCCAAGCAAACAGATGGAGGGAAAAAAGTACAGAAAATTATGTTTGCTTAGCACTGAAGATTATACCACAAATACTCATTTGTACTACTTTGTTGAGTAAAGTTGGGAATTTAAAATAATTTTATAAATAAAAAAGATACTCACAGTTCGCTATTCCTATAAGGAGTTGGGTTTGGGAGAGGGAGTTCTGATTCACTTCATATTTTCCATGAAGTATGTTATAGCTGAAGAAGCATGGGGTGGTGCCAGAAGATTTGAAGGTTTAAGTATCAACTTTGACATTTATTAATTTAATTTCTTCATCTCTCAGAGCCTCAGTTTCCCAATGATATATAAAAGTGGGGAGGGACAGAATGAAGGGATCTTAACTTGTGTTTTAATAATAATTTAATAACTGTTATTATATTTATGTTCTAGGTATAGTATATATGGCATTTATATTATTATATGTGATATTATATATTGACATCAATATATTATATCAATAACAAATATAATTGATTTCCTTTGAAATATCATGTATTTTATTTCATGCTTTTAAAAACATCATTCTGAGCAGGGGTCCATGATATAAAAAAAGGTTAATAATCCCTGAATTAAATGATCCCAGTTGCTCCTAAATTTAATAGTTTGAATTTCTCCAGAGCACCTGCTATTTTTTAATTAGTCCAACTTTTATTTTCACATATGTAATGTTAATCTTTGCTTGGCGGACAATACTGCTTTCATTTTATCATATGCTTACATTATCATGCTATGTTTATGTGACAAAATTTAAACATTTTGCATTCAATCTATCCCTAGAATCAAGTTATTTTTTGAAGTAATTAAAAAGAATTTCATCTGTTTCGATTGTACAAATTAAACAAACTATAAATTTAACAGTTGGCAATAGCTCTTTTTTTTGCTCCCATTCTCCATAAAAAATTCTGTGATGTAGAAATATGAACGACATCATGTCTAACTAGTGAGAAAAATAAAGGAAATATCTAATGAAACGAAATATCAAAATTTCTCCATTATGCTTATATAATCTCACTGATACAAATATTCGTTCTGATGGCGAAGATCACAATACATCTATACCTTTATTTCCTATGTTATGTCTTCCCATAAACCCTCCCAAAAGCATCTACCCAATGTGCTGGAGGCTTTCCTCTAGGATTTTTATCACCGCAGGGCTTGAAATGACTGTAATCATACACTGTTCTTGCTTCATGACCAAACTAGCTCCTTTTCCTTTCGAAATTTCAAAATGGTTTTGAACTCATTTCCTCAAGTGCTTAATACAACCAAGGTAACAATAACAACACTAACAACAACAACAACAATAACAACAACAACCACCATTGCTTTAGCTGGAAAGGTGACCTACAAGGATTTTTAATGAGCTAAAAGGTGACCTACAAGGACTTTTAATGAGCTCATTAAAGTTGAACACTCTAAATAGGATTTCATTGCAGTATTCTAAACTTATTTTTTTCTTGTTTTAACTTAAGAATCATTTATTTGATAGAGACCTTACTTAGCCTGGTTCTTGGAAGCCTCCTACACAAAAACTTGTTATTAACACATTAAAAATTTTTAAAAAACACAGAAAATCTAGTAAACTAGCATTTCTGAATTAAATCTAAGCTTTAAAAATTATTCCCACCTACCTAACCCAGCCCAAATAAAAATGTGCCTCCTACTCAGTCCTCTATGAAATTGTCAAGTGTGGAAATTCTCCTTTATTGAGCACATGCTTGTGTGTGTATGTCTTTGCCAATGTGTTTGTTGGGGGAAGAGGGATGAATTGGCACATTTTGCTGTTGAAGAAGTAATAGTGGTGATGATGGTGTTAGTGGGGAGTGGCAGTACCAATGCCAAAGAAAGTAGGTATATGAACTTTGGGGCTTTGCCTGACCTTCTAGCTGCTTTAGGCACTGTCAACCTTTTCTTCTGGATACTCTTTCCTCTCTAGGTTTTGCTGGTACTGCTCTCCCTTGGTTCTCCTGACACACATCTGACTGTTCCTTCTCAGTCTTCTCTGATGGATCTTCATGTAGGACACTCCCAATAAACTATGGGTATAGCCCAAGGCTTTGTCACAGGCCCTCTTCTCTTTTCCCTCTATATTATTTCACTTGTTTATCTCTCATGATCTTCCTTAAATATTTTTAATCTCAGATCTATGAATCCAGTCCTAACTTATTTTCTGGGTTCCAGTCTCATATCCCCAACTGACTTTTGAACATTTCAAATTGGATGTCCTATAGACTTCTCCAATTCTACATGTCCAATAGAGAGCTCATCATTTCTATTCCCAACCTCTTCCCTCTTCTGAACTTTCTTATTATCATGCAGAGTCTCCCTATTCTTCTAGTCAACCAAACTCACTGCCTCAGTATTATCTTTGACTCCTCATTCCCACTGGCTCCACATATTCCAGCTGTTTTCAAATCTTGCTTGTTCTGTCTTCACAACCTCTTTCATCTAAGTCCTCTCTCCACTTATGTGGCCACTTCCCTAGAACAGTCCTTCATCATCTTTTGCCTGGACTATTGTGATAGCCTTCTAATTGGTGTCCCTTCCTCAAGTCTCTTTTCACTCCAAACAATCTTCCATTCTTCTGCCAAAATGATTTAGGATTTTCCTAAAGTGCTGATTTAGTTATCCTCCTACTCAATGATTTCAAGTAACTCATTATAACCTCCAGCATTAAATATAAAACTGTTTGGATTCAACCCTTCACAACCTGGCCCCTTCTTACCTTTCTATTTTTTTCCACTTAATTCTCTTTTGCATACTCTAACCAATTACAGTGTTCTATTTGCAGTTCCAAACACAACACTATACCTCTCTTGATTCCCTGTTTTTTTCGTTGGCTTGCTCTCCATCATAAATAAAACGCTCTCACTCCTCATATATACATCCTGGATTCTCCAGTTTCTCTCCAGATTCAGCTAGAATCCCACTTTTTGCATGAGTCCTTTCATGGTCTTCTTTTCCAACCCCTACTTCCAGTGCCTTCTTTGTGAGAGTACCTCATATCCTTTTATTTATATTGTGTGTGTGCACACATGCGTGGTTTGTGCATGTGTGTATATCATATATCACACACAAACTCAACAACAGAAAATTGAGTAATTGTATATGCTGCTGTCATGGAAAGAAAAGAAATTTTGTAACCATGTCAAATTCATCAAATATTTATTAAACATCTCACATGTAAGGTTTTATGCTAGGGCTCAGAGAAGCAGATAGGCATGACAAACTTTGATTATACATACAGTCTGACAGAGAGGCTATGACAAGTCTTAAAATAACTGAAACAAGTTCCTTTAATTTCTTGCCCACCTATTATTATGGATGTGAGCTGCTTTAGTTTCTAGGTTTGTTCTGCAAGTAATAAACTATGCCTATTTAGAAAACAATGCTATTTTACATTGTTTTTGAAGACAGTCACTTTCCTAGGAACAGCTTTGCAAAGCACTCTTCAGTATATTCCTCCAACACTTAATTTCTACTTCATCTAATCCACCCACATCTACTACGTAAATGTTTGATCCAACAGATGGGCCTTATGTGCCACTCAGTCAACAATTTGAGTGCTACTGTAACAAGGGGGAAAAGTAGTCTGGTTTCATGATAAAATACTCATGCTCTATCTTATACTCCTAGAAACTTAGAACTGGAGGAAAACTGGGAGAAGGGTTGGCTATCTACTTCATTTTTGCTACCAAATATAGGTAATTCTGCTGCATTAGTTACCATTATAAATTTCAAGGCAATTGCTAATTACCTTATACAGAAGATTCTAACAGATGAACAATGCAAATTAGATATTTGTCCATTAGAACAAAGTAACCAGTTTCAGACATTTGGCATTTTTGTTTAGTGATGCTTTTCTTTAAATCATTGTTCAATCAGTCAATGGACAAGCATTTATTTTATGTGCCAAGCATTATGCTAGGCACTAGGGATACAAATAAAATAAATGAAATAATCACTCCTTGAAAGGAAATTACATTCTAATGGGTAAGACAAATACACACACATATACTTCTAAAAATATAGAAAAATATGTAGAATACGTATGTGGGGGGAGAGAGAGAGAAAGAGAAAGAGAGAGACAGAGACAGAGACACAGAAACAGACACAGAGAGAGAGAGACACACAGAAAGAGTGTAAGTAAAAAGCATAGGGTAGTGTGAAAGATAGCAGTGAGGTATAGTGGATAGAGTACTGGTCTCAGAATCAAGAATACCCAAGTTTAAGGCCAATTTCTGACAAATATTATCAGTATAACCCTAGATAAGTCACTTAACCTCACTAATCCACCTTGACAACTCCCCAGAACTGTAAATTTCCGAGGTGATCACCTCCATTGAGAGAGTTTTCTGCATTGAGAGTTCCTTATGCCAATGAAATTATAGGTCTAGCCAAAAAATAAGTGTTTGAGAGTTAAGGCTAAAGAATCAAAGTATTCTAGGCATGGAGGACAACCAGAGAAAAAGCATGGAGTCAGGAGATGGCATGCCATTTACAAGGAACAGAAACCAAGTCAGTGTAACTGAATTTTCGATTTATGAAGGGGACATAAAATTTAACTAGACTAGAATGGAAGGAAGAAGCTAGGTTGTAAAGGGTTTTTAAGAGACAACTTGATAGCTGATCTTGGGGGTAATGGGGAGCCACTGGAATTTCTTGAGGGTGTGAGTGACAGTGAGACCTGCACTCTGGCAATTCTGAGGATAGATAGTAGTGCAGAGAGTTCTGACAGGGAGAACAAACAAAAGGCTGTTGCAATAGTCCAGGCATGAGGTAAAGTTATTGAGTCATTTCAGTTGTGTCTGAGTGTTTGTGACCACATTTTGGGTTATCTTGGTAAAGATACTGTGAGTGCCATATCCTTCTCCAGTTCATTTTACATATGAAGAACTGAGGCAAATATGATTAAGTGATTTGTCTAGGGTCACATAGCTAGTAAGTGTCTGAGGCTGGATTTGAACTCATGAAGATGAATCTTCATGATTCCAAGCTCAGAGCTCTATCTACTCTTCCACCTAGCTGCTGTCAAGAGGTGAAGAGGACTTGTATAAAGGGGGCAACTCTGTCAGAGATAAGAAGGGAGCATATGCAAGAGATGTAATGAAGGTGGGAATGAACAAGATCTGCTAACAGATTGTATATGTGTAGTAACTGTGAGTGATGAGTAGAGCATGACATTGGGGTAGTAAACCTGGTTGACTGGAAGAATGGTGATACCCTTGAGAGTAAGAGTGAAATTTGGAAGAGGAGAGGGTTTGGTGAGAAATATAATGACTTCATTTTTGGCCATGCTGAGTTTAAGAGGTCCACCAGATATCCAGTTTGAGATCTCTAATAAGTAATGGGAGATATGGTATTAGAGGTCAAGAAAGAGCTTAGGGATGGATTAAATAGATCTGAAAATCATCTACATAGAGAAGATAATTGAATCTATAGGTGCTGATGAAATCACCAAGTAAGACAGTGACAAAGGATAATAGAAAAAGGAAGAGGAAGAACCTTAGGGCACACATATTATCTTGAGTGACTTAGAGGAAGATCTAGCAAAGGAGACTGAAAAGAAATAGTGTACAGGTAGGAAAACCAGTAGAGAACAGCGTCATGAAAACCTAGAGAGAAGAGAGTGTCCAGAAGATGGTGACTGGCAGTGTCAAAGGCTGAGGTCAAAGGCAGAGAGGCCAAAGAGGATGGGCATTTAGAAAAGGCCATTATATTTGGCAACTAAGAGCTCATTGGTAACTTTGGTGAGAATAGTTTCAGTTGAATGGTGAAGTTAGAAGCTAGACTGCTAAGGAGATATAAGAAGATATGAGCAATAGGTATGGAATGAAGGTAATATGCTTTGGAGTACATTGCATTGTGGGGAAAGAATAGGTTATCCTCATGTAAATATGGACAAGACATCACCACATAAGAGTGAGGAATACAAAATCACAAGATCTTCTTTGGCAGAATAAAGGTAGGGATTGAGTAGTTAGGAAGAGGACTGAGTAAGTAGGGAGACATTTGAGTAATAAAGAATGTAAAGAAATGATACAGCAGCACAGGCATAGGTGGAATGTGGTGAGTTCTAAGTTAAGAGCTTAATTTAGAAGTTAAAACTTCTGGGACATTTTATTTTCTTTAGGTAAAGGGTAGCCACACACGGTGGAAAGACCACCGTTTCTAGAGTCAGTATACCTCTACACCATACCATTTCTGCCATTTCCTGTCTGGGGGGGGGGAGCATTCTTTCAGGACATCAGTTTTTTTTTTTTCTCTCAAAAATGAGGGTGGGTAAAACAAATGACCTCCAAGGCCCTTCTATTGATAACACTTTGTGGACCTAGGTCTCTAATGTTCCATGAAATGACTCAAAGTACCACGTTTTGCTTTAGTATACAATACTTCTATTTTTCAAACCATTGATAATAATTGAAAAAAATAACATGCAATGGGCAGGTAGGGGACACAGTGGATATAGAACTAAGGCTGGAATCAGGAAGACTCATCCATGTGAGATGAGATTTGGCCTTAGACGCTTCCTAGCTGTATGACCCTGGGCAAGTCACTTATCCCTGTTTGCCTCAGTTCCTTATCTGTAAAATGAGCTGGAGAAGGAAATGACAAAGCCCTCTAATACCTTTGCCAAGAAAACCCCAAATGGGGTCATGAAGAATCAGATACAAGTGAAACAACTGAATAACAATGTTCAAAGACTTTTGGTTGCGCTACTGAATTTTAAGAATAGAAATGGTGAAAACTGGGTTTGATAGGAATATTATGTAGACATAGTATTTGGAGAGACCAAAAAGCCAGGTGGATCAATGAGGAAACCATTGTAAGAGATAGAATAGGGGGCGGAGCCAAGATGGCGGAGGAGAAACAGCTCATCCAAGCCACTCTGCCCCCAGATCACCTCCAAACTATGTAAAAGGGGACTCTGAACAACTTGGGAAGCTCCAGCACCCATAGAACAACACAGAGAAGCTAACTTCATGCTGAGGACAGCCCAGCAGCCCTGCAGGGAGCAGCCAGCGCAGCACTCTAGGAGCTGGCAGCTCAGCGGGGAGCGGAGCACAGGTCCAGTCTGCCTGAGTCACGGTTTTAGCCCCAGGGCGGCAGGGCCAGGAGCTGGCTGGAGAGACCCCAGAACACCAGCAGCTGTGGTGACTACAGAATTATCAACATAGACATGCCTAGGACAGTGAGAGGTTAGTGCCCTATGGACTTTGGGACCAGTATTTGGGGAACGCATCGGCTTCCCCCCCTGGGGGCTAGAAGCCACTGAGGAGACACTCCATTTTGTAGTTTTCAGAGGCAGCTCCAGCTCCTGGCCTGCGAACTGTAGGGAGATCCAGCGATCAGTCTTGGGGGGTAATCGCTCCTGCTTTAACCTCCCTGGATCTGGACTGTGATCTAGGGTGGAAGTCGTGGGTGGGTTTACAGCTTGCCAGAAAGGGAAGTTGCCCCCCACACATTCAGGACGAAAGTTCCTCTATCTGGCCTTGAAGCCATAGTGTGGCAACAAGCCCAAAAGTCAAGTAATTAAGTGGCAACATGCCAAAGCAAAGGAAACAGAAAAATGCAACCCTAGACTCCTATTTTGGAGGCATAGAGCTGGAAAAGGACTGTGAGGTCAGAAGTCCTGCTCCAAAAGCCCCAGGGGAAAACATGAGTGGGTTACAGGCCATAGAGGACCTTAAGAAAGACGTTAAAAATCAAATAAGAGAAGTGGAGGAAAAATTGGGAAGAGAAATGAGAAGGATGCAGGAAAAGTTTGAAATGAGGGTCAATAGCCTGACTGAGGAAAACAACACCTTAAAAAATAGACTAACTCAAATGGCAAAGGAGGCCCAAAAGGGCAATGAGGAGAAGAATGCCTTAAAAGTCGAATTTGCCAGATGGAAAAAGAATCTCAAAAGTTCACTGAGGAGATTCATTCCTTCAGAGTTAGACTGGAGCAAATGGAAGCTAATGACTTTATGAGAAATCAAGATGCTGTTAAGCAGATCCAAACAAATGAAAGATTAGAAGGCAATGTGAAATATCTCATGGGAAAAACCACTGACCTGGAAAATAGATCCAGGAGAGACAATTTAAAAATTATTGGACTACCTGAAAGCCATGATCAAAGAAAGAACCTAGAAATCACCCTTCAAGAAACTCTCAAGGAAAATTGCCCTGATGTTTTAGATCCAGAGGGCAAAATAGAGGTTGAAAGAATCCACAGATCACCTCCTGAAAAAGATCCCAAAAAGAAAACTCCCAGGAATATTATAGCCAGGTTCCAGAATCCCCAGATCAAGGAGAAAATACTCCAAGCAGCCAGGAAGAAACAATTTCAATATTGTGGAAACACAATCAGAATAACACAGGACCTGGCAGCTTCTACACTGAGGGATAGAAGGGCATGGAATATGATATTCCAGAGGGAAAAAGAGCTGGGAATGAACCCAAGGGTCCCCTACCCAGCCAAACTGAGTATTTTGTTTCAGGGGAAAATATGGTCATTCAGTGGAATAGAAGACTTTCAAGCATTCTTAAGGAAAAAACCAGAGTTGAATAGAAAATCTGACATCCAGATACAAGAAGCAAGAGATGCCTGAGAAGGTAATGGGGGAAAAGAAATCAAAAAGAACTTATCAAAGTTGAACTATTTACATTCCTATATGGAAAAACAATAACAGTGACTGATGAAATCTTTCTCAGTATGAAAATAATGGAAGAAGGGTGTATGGTCATATGAATACATATGTGAATGTGTGTATATATGTTTACAGTTTTATATGGATAGAGGGCATAGGTTGAATTTGTTGGGAAGGGAGGATACTCAAGGGGTGAAATTATGAGGTGAGAGAGGAAAGTGGCAAGAGGAGATGGGGAGAGACAGGGTAGGGTAAACTATCTCATGTGGAAGAAGCAAGGGGAAGTGGCTGCAAGGGAGGGGAAGAATAAGAAGGCAAAAAGGCAAAAACACATTCTCATTGAATCTGGTTCAGGGAGAGAATAACATACATAGTAAATGGGATATCTCAACCTTCAGCAGAATAGAGGGAAGGGGGATGAGAGGAGGGATGATGGATGGGAGGGCATCCTTCGGGGGAGGGGAGGTTGGAAGTACCCACTATAGAAGAGGGACAGGATCAAGTAGGTAATGGACCAGGTGGGGGGTGGGATGAGTGGGAGGGAATTGTAAGCAGCCTTGTACAATATATCTACTATGATAATGTTTTGCATAGCTAGACGTGTACGACATATACTGAATTACTTATCTCCCCAGAGGGAATGGGTGACAAGGGAGGAAAGAAATGGATCTGAAATTCAATGTCTTAAGATTAAATGTTTCAAATATATATAAATACTATTATTAATACTCTTTTGTTTGTAACTGGGAGATAAGATGTGCAGGCATTGGGACACAAAGATTCACCTTCCTCTAATGGAAAAGTTGAAGGCGGTATGGGAGAAGATATGGGAGAGAGCAGATTGGAGGAAGCGATAGCTTGTGGGACTGCTATTCTGGGAGGGTGGGTAGGGGAAAAAAGGGGGGGGAATAATTTTAACTCAAAATCTTGCAGAAATGAATGATGTAAAACAGAAGTTAATAAAGCATTTGTTTAAAAAAAAGAGATAGAATAAATGATTATCAACTCATAGATGAAGGTGTAGATCTAGTTATAAAGAATAAAGTATCATTGCAAAAGAAAATATTATTGATTAAGTAAAAATATATCTTTATGCAGAGAAAGAAAAGAAATATTAATATATCTGTCCTTAAGGATTAAAGGTATTGTAGAGGGAAAGATATATATATATATATAGATATAGATATAGATATATATAGATATATATATATATATTTAAATGGGGATTCAAATTTTTACACTTCTAAACAGGCCATCTTCTAAATAGAAATCAAATATTCAAGAGTGTTCAAGGTAATGGGAACAGCCAACACAATTTTAAAAGGGCATAGGGATAATAAAATCAATTAAAACAACAAGTATTTAAATAAAGGAGAAGATGGACAGTTTTCCAAACATCTTTAATTTATCACCTAATAGAGACAGGGATTTGAGTTGTTCTGTTATCTATTTTCTCCCAACATTAGCATTTGTCAAATAAAGATCAATCCCTGTCTGAAAGGTCCCCTGTCTCCATTACATCTCAATCAACCTATCAATCTTGTACTTGTGTGCAGTCTGGTATTCAATAACAAATCAACCTCAACTGTCCTTTGTTTTGGCATCTCCATTTATGAAAAAAGAAGGGACTTAAAGTCTTCTTTGATAGGAATTAAACCATTTTATGTGAGAGATCTCTCTTAATTTGGGATAAAAATAATTTTAAAAATAGCAAAATAGCATAATTTCTTCATCCAAAAACATCTGATTCACTTTAAGTAATGACTGAAGGAAAAAAAAATTGAAACCATTGATATGACAGCTATTAGCATTTATTGAGTTGAAGTTGTTGTTGTTGTTTTCCTCTTTGAGGCTTAAATTCTTTTGGAAATCTAAAGATTTCTTTGTATATCCACAAGTTCCTAATTTTGATTTGTTCCACTAACACTGTCTCCTGAAGCATGAGAAGTACTTTAAGTGATTAGATTTTATTTATATATGAGGTAAACAAGACATAATTAAGTAAATGCCATTTTAGAGTCAACAGTTAATGATTAGCTGAGACTAGCCATACAACAGCTGGAGGGTTCTTTATTTTCCTTACTACTAATTAAATATAGCCCTGAATTAGCCTGTTCAGTTGGCAAAGATATCCCTTGCTACTGAAGGACAATTTCATTTGAAGTAAACAATAACACCATCCCACAAAAATAAGTTCTGGACTTGGAATCAGAAAGACTTGGGTTCTTATCCCACCTCTTATAATTTATCATGTGTGTGACCACAGACTCCCTATTTAACATGATGAGTTTACTCATCAATTAAATCAAAACAATCCCTGTTTTATGGGGCTATAAGAGGCAGTACGGCTTAGTGGATGGAGTGCCTCCCTCAGAAACAAGAAAGGGGTTCAAAGTTTATCTCTTCTATGTATTCTCTGTGTGATTTGCTTTTGGCAAATCACTTAATCTCAGAAAATTGTCAGATCACTTAGACTATAATTTGCAGAGAAGTTGCTGACCTGCATTAGTAGAGAGATTCTTCACCCAAGTGTTCTCTTTACCAATAAAATTAATCTCTATTCCTTATCTTCTACTATGTAACCCCATAGGGTTGTTGTGGAGCTCATATAAAATAATATATAAATGACTTTGCATATCTTGAAGCTTTATGTAAATATCAGTTATTATTATCATTATTGACATAGCATGATTAATCTTAAATTCTCCTGGAAGTCAATGCTTCCAATATCTTCAACTTCCTTCTACATCAATCTTTTTATCAAAACTACCATCAATATTAACAAATTATAATTTTCCAAGTGTTCCTTCTTTTCTATTTTTTCTGTCTTGTTTAGATATTCTTAAGCAATGCGATGGCCCAAGGGGAAGAAGTAGGATGGGAGGGAAAAATGCCCTGGATAAATCACAAACTCAGCCTCTCAATAATCACAAAATTTTTATCATATAATTTTCTTCTTCTGATTGTTAATTGTGCCCTGAAAATACAATTGGCACATCTGCCAGATATCTTCAATAATTTTTGAAGGATATGGATTTGCATTTAACAATACTCTTCCCTCATATTTAAATGCAAATATACTTTAGGGGGATACATAATCCTTGAATTTCTTATCCCTTTCTAGTAGTTCTGAAAGACCTATTTGATGTTCAAGGAGACTTTTGATCTTACTAATTAGTTTTTCCCTCTTTTATTTTTTTTGGAATCTGTATTTTGCTAAGTATAAATGAACATCATTCAAAACTGTTCACAATTAACTGGCAACTCAGAACATATGAGTTCAAATTACTTATTAATTCATTAAAAATTCTTATTAAGCCTTATGCCTAATAGTCTTAATTTAAGAAACTGTATTCTTCTCTCTTCACCACTGATGTTTATATGGCATATTTTTGTACTCATAAAAGTACATTTTTTGCTGGCTAATTCATTATTTAAAACTTTCTTGATGTAGGGGTTTCAAAGTACCTGATAGCAAGTAGAATTTTTCCTCCAGGGTAAAAGGGGGAAGAGGATAATAGAAGACAGAAGTTGCAGAGGACTGTGTTCATGTGTGTGGGGTGGTACGGTGCTTTGGAGCTCTGAGAAGGGGATGATATAGAGACAGCCTAGGTAGCCATTAATTGTAAGAGAAAGGTGCTGCTATAACCAGCTAAATAAAATAATGAGCTTTTGAAGACACCTCTGGATCCCTGACCTACTTAAGAAGTGAATTGTAGGGGTAGAACTTTGTTCTTTTCTACTTTGAGGAACTGTTGAATTTATCCCAATTACTTCCTCCTTTTCCTCTCCCTGCTTGGTGAATTGGCATTGCTTACTTTTAAACCTTGTTTATTTGCCATCACTGCTTTTACTATGGGTTTTATCTCCAGCTAAAGATAAACTGATTTTTATTGCAATGTGAATGAGTATTTGCTATAAATGAGTGAACCATACTATAACTCAGGACAAAAACACCTAGACTTAACTTCGAGTCTCTATTGATGGTCTCTCTGTCTCAGTATAAGGAGAGGCTTTGATATTTACTGATATGATTGGATCACTGGATATTGCTTTGTTCTGTTCCTCCTCTTTCAAACTCACACCCAAGAATCAGATACATGTAGAATTATAGTAATGACTTGTAGTTGAGATCCTAACCAGATCATGAATCCTAGACATCAAAATCACCAACCAATGAGCAGCTAGCTTCTGCTACTTTGAAGAGAGGGCATTTCCAAATGACAGAGATTTCACTCTGCTCTTCTCAAGGCATTACATTATATTTTTGGATAGTGTTAGTTTTAAATATTTTTTTTTCCTTATGTTGAGCTGAAGTTGAAACTTGCCTCCTATCAACTTACACCAATTACTTTGAATTCTGAGATAAAACAATTCTAATTATGTTTCTTTGAGAGCCCTTCAAATATTTGAAGAATTTGATTATATACTAAAACCCATTTGGGGCTTTCTTGGCAAAGATATTAGAGGGCTTTGACATTTCCTTCTCCAGCTCATTTTACAGAAAAAGAACTGAGGCAAACAGGGATAAGTGACTTGGCCAGAGTCACAGAGGTAAGAAGTGTCTAAGGCCAAATATATATTATATATTTGAATATATCCTTATATTCTTCTTCTCTCCCTTTCAGCACTCCCTCTCCTATGCTGGCCTTTTTTTTCTTTTGTCTAGGAGAGCCCATACCATCTTGCCTCTCTAGACGGCTTTCATGTGTCAGTATCTCCTTAAAAAGGTGGTATCAGGAAGTGAACCACATCTTCTAGCTGTGGTTTTACCAAGGCAGAGTGGAAATTATCCTTCCATCAGTACAGTCTCATTTCAGTAGCATATTAGCAACCCTGACTGAGGGTCTTCACCTCCCAGTTTGATTTTTTTTCTTTAAGAGGCCTATTCACTGAATGGTCACTACCTCACCTCACTCAAAGTGAGAACCTGCAAATGTCTTAGCCTAAAAGGCCCAGGGTCTCCCTCCCATTGCATCCTGGACCATCACCAGTCACCCTGACGACTATCTGGTCACTGGACCCAGATGGATCTAGAGGAGAAAGTGAGGCTGGTAACTGCACAGCTCTCTCTCATTCAAATCAAAGTCAACTGCAAGTCATGTTATCATCGCTTAGATCCATGGTCCTCTTCGAAAATGAAGGACAAACACAAAAAAATTTGCCTGTCACAAAGACTGATAACTTAGCTTAAGTTTTCAGTTCACTAATCCCCCTAGGTCTTTTTTTTTACATTGTGGACAAAGTAGGCAGATTACATATAGTGAAAGTTTACTGGGCTTAGAGTTAGAAGACACAGATATCTCCTTTGATCTTCACCAAAATGCTTTCTACTATGCCTCTCCATCATTGTATCTGTGGATTATATAATACTTTAATTGGCATATTTTTCTCTATGCTATCCTTGCTTCTCTTTGTAACTTCTGCTTTATCATCTATAATTGAACACATTCCTTGCTTCCCTTACTTGTTGAATTTAAAGCACTCTTAGTCTGATCATTTTTTAAAAAAATATTTTTGGAGGCGCAATTGGAGTTAAGCGACTTGCCCAAGGTCACATGGCTAATAAGTGTTAAGTGTCTGAGGCTGGATTTGAACTGAGGTCCTCCTGATTCCAGGGCTGGTGCTCTATTTACTTCGCCAGTTAGTCACCCCATTAGTCTGATCATTTAGACTTGAGGTAAATATATTTTCCCCCTGCCCTCAAATGTAGTTTGTCTCTGGCTAGGAATATGTTATTTCTTTATTTTATTCCCTGATGCAGAAAGTCAAAGCCTATCAGTATCTTTCTAGGCAGCTACTCACTGCCCGAGTCCTATTTCCTCTTCTGAAATCCCAACTTTTAGTTGGCAACAGATATCTAAACACCTTCTATACCTCTATGCACTTCTGTTCATGTCATCATCATCCTCAGAGTTTCTTTGCTGGGTCTTTTGGGCTGTATCATTTATTCCTACTTGTTTGCAAGTATTGGAGAGAAACCCTCAGAATGGGCAAGGTTCTCAGTCATATCCTGAATGCATATCCTGGGAAGAAAGTACAACTCCCAGTTGTACCTATCAGTTCAACACTGACTTTGGTTTTCTCCATACCTGTTGGTAGAGAGCCACTTATACTAGCACATGCCTTTTTTTCCCCAAGACCAACAGTAAATGCCTTAGCTCTTATTGGCACCTATGAACCACTATTTTTTTTTTCTGGTCAACATTCGAAGCTACTTCTTCCCTCCTTGCAAGGGATTATAGAATCATTCTCTATAGAAATCACCTCTTACTTTTTATGTAGTTTCAGGTACCTAGTGAGTGATAAATACCTTGAAGGCAGAGACCATGTCACTTTTTTATCTTGATATCATAAGGGTTTTGAACCATGCCTTATACATAATCATTGTTTAATAAATGATTGTTGCTGAATGTCCTTTTGCATCCCTTATTACTGTCCCACATTCTCTTGCTTTCCAATTTCTTGGCCTTCATATGCATGGTTTAGATTCCCTTCTGTCATCTTATGGGCTTTATCTTTTTTGTTTGACTTTGATTCTACCAACTTACTGGAGGACACTCCATCTTCCCTAATAAGCTGGAAAACATGGAGGTAGCTCTTCACGCCTTTTGCCTTCTCCCACAATGAGATCAATTTGTACGTTGTAAACCTATGTTTGCTGCTGAATGCCAGTGGCTGAAATACAAGGTTGGCATAGTCACTGCTGGTCCTTAACACAGCTACTTACTCCTCCACACCTGCTGAAATTGAGATCCTTAGTTATTTGGGATTTCCACACTGTTGGGAAGTACAGAGACAAATTTCTTACTAGTTTCTGCTATTTTAGGAACCCCTGCTTTTATAAAATGACAAAGCACTTGTCCCAAGTGCCTGGTAACACAGACATAAACAATTCATTTCTTTCACAGAACTCTTCCAGGAAAATATTCCAATTCAGCTCCTCAATTTGTCCTATCAGCTCATTGGGCTCTACCCATACACATGGAGTCTCCTTCTATAAGTACTATCAGTACTAACAGAAGGGATTGCAAGATAACAGAGAAGATGATGGTGTTTATGACTGGATGGTTGTTATTAATATCCATTTACATTTACATCTATTACATATTATTAACATCTATTTACATATTTGCTTTGCCTTGGGATATACTTCTTTCCACAGGAAGGGTCTTTATAGAATTAACTTTTCCCATCTGGCAATGTAGATATTGTGGTAATCCAGGAGCTAGATCTATCAGGCCTCATTTAAAGTGAGGAGGATGGAGATGGAGAGTTTCCTTTTCTCCACTCCCTTGACAGGTTGAGAGTATATATTTGCATCAGCTAGTTGGTAGAGTAGATACAGCACTGGGCCTAGAGTCAGGAAAACTTGAGTTTAAATTCAGCCTCAAAGGCATAATTGCTGTATGATGCTAGGCAAGTCACTTAACCTTTTTAGGCCTCAATTGCTCTAAATGTAAAATGGTGATAGTAACAGAACCTATCTCACATGACTGTTGTAAGGATCAAATGAGAATATTTGTAAAATGCTTAGCAGAGTACCTGGCACATAGTAGGCATTTTAAAAAAATGATTCTTTCCATTCTCTTCCTTCCTTATAAAAGTACTGTTTGGTTGGCTTAGTTAATCTTGAGTGGGAACACAGCAGAGCACTGAATTTAGGATTCAGAAGATCTAGATTCAATTTTCACCTCAGATACTTAAAAGGTTTTTGGGATTGGACACATGCCTTTACCTTTCTGAGTCTTAGTTTCTATGTTTATAAAATGGAAATAATATTAAGCTTTTAATTCAAGGGTAATTTGTTAGGCTAAAATGAGGTAACATAAAAATATTTTGAAAATCTTAAAACCCACATACTTATAAGATACTATTTTGATCTTAGGATATTTTAAATTTATTTTGCTCAGGGACACATAATTGATCACTAGAATATCCCTCCTAGCAAAGGTAGCCAGTCTGCTCATCCATGTCTCATTATGATCTATGAACTCTCAATCTCAGACTTTTCTTTTGGAATGTAGGCTATTTCTTCTTTTAGTATGCTCTGTCTAAAACTCAGACATTACTCAAATCAATGATGCAGCATTCAATTATAACTGGACAGAAAGATTAAAGGAAGTCTCCAAGATGGTTTTATGTTATAGTTTGTGGTCATGTCGACACATGACAAATTTTACTTAATATTCTTTTTTTCTTTTGCTTTTTGGAGGGGGGAAGGCAGGGCAATTGGGGTTAAGTAACTTGCCCAAGGTCACATAGCTAGTAAGTGTTAAGTGTCTGAGGTCAGATTTGAACTCAGCTCCTCCTGATTCCAGGGCTAGTGCTCTATTCACTACACCACCTAGCTGCCCCCTTAATATTCTTTAATATTGCTTAATATTACGACAATATCTACCTCACTGCTTTGAGCTGCTTGGCCAGTAGAGATTTTGCCATAATCACCCATTCAAATGAAGTTGCACACTCATGGAATTTAAAACTAAACCATTATATAAAAAAACCTCCCTCAGCTTCCTCTCTCCTCTAATTGGAGGGCTGGAGGATGGAGCACTAAACATCTGCCAAAGCCTTTTTTGTAGAGGACCCAGATTTTCCAGTTAATTTTCTGCTTTGAATCTGCAGCTCTGATTGATTTGAATTCTAAGGGATATAATGTCCCCACTCTGTTTACCACCTAGTGACCCCCATCACTTTTCTGCTTCACTTTATGTATTGTCTTCCCCCATTAGATTATAAGCTCCATGAGGGGAGGGACTTTCTTCATCTGATTTGTATCTGTAGCCCTATAATATAATAGACACTTAATAACTGTTTGTTGAATTGAATTCGATAGTGCCATTGTTGAAGCCCAATCTGAGAGGCAGCATCTAACTAGAAATCCATGCAACCCCTGAAAGACCAGAAAGATTTGTCCTATGAAAATGTTCCAAAATTGTAACCCTTCAAAGATATTGCTACTGTCAGTCACCTTTGACTTCTTCCATTAGAAGAACTGAGAAGAAAAGAATATTGAGAAGAAAAAAATGAGGGCAATGGTAGGAAAGGAAGGGAGCTGAAAGCTGTTTTTAGGTATTCGAAGGAATGCCATGTAGGGTGACTGGATATGTTCTATTCGGCTCCAGTAGAAAGAACCATGGTTTGGTAATATTCCTAAGAGTCTGATATAAGGGGAAAGAAGGTAATAAAAGAACTTCCTAAGAAATAGAGCTATCCACCAGTGGGACAGTATCTTGCTACAGAGATTATAGGCTCCATTTCCTTGAGCTCTTTGAGTAGAGGCTAGAGGACTATTTATGCCAGGACTTCCATCTCACTCCACTTGACATCTAATATTCTACCTAGTTTCAATGCCACTGAACAAGATGCTTCTCCCTAGATAAGTTCATTACCTCTAAACTTACTACCATGCAGCTGGCTCAAGCCTTGACTGACATCACCTCCCTCTGACTGGAAGGCAGAACAACAAACTCCTCCCAATGCCTTCCTTTACAGAGAGCAGAAATCGAAGTGTCAGCTAACTTCCCTTTGCACTTGCTCCTTTACTTAGTTTTGACTTCACAGAATAAGATGTCATATGTCTGGTACCCTCTGATGCCCCACCTCCCCACTTCCTTGCCTCCTTGGGTGTATTGTCTCCCCTTTAAATTGTGAAATCCTTGAGAGAAGGGACTGTTAATGTTTTTATTAATTGTATCCCCAGAGTTTACCACAGTTCTTGACACATAGTAGGAGTTTAATAAATGTTTATTGGATTGGATTACAGTAGGCATTCTTTCTGTGGATAGATTGGACTAGATAGCAACTTTTGACCCTCAAATCCTCTGATTCTGTTGAGAGAAATGATTATTAAATAATAAATTATTAGTGAGATTCTTGACCTTTCCCAAAAAATTTACCTCACCTAGACTATATTATCTAGGTGGAGTTGTTGCCTCACCCAACTAGAGAACCTTGCAAATAATTTAATTTTAATAATAATAATTAAATTTAAATTTAATTTAAGGTGAATTCCAGCTCACTGTGTTCCACTCAGGCAGGTTTGGACAGGGGTGTTGATTCTTTACCTGGATTACCCAAAGCTAGGGATGATTGGAAAGTAAATGACATGATCAGAGTCACTGATCCCCAGACATTCATTAGAATAAGTCCACTTCTGATTATAAATTCATTCTTCTCATTAGTTGTTAACCAATCTGAGTCAATTGCCGCCCTCAGGAACATGCACTCTTCCAAGGGTATATAAGCATTGGGTGGGTTACATGAGGGGTTTTGGTATTTGAGAGTGTTACTGATCCCTTTTATTAACTATATACTAGCATGATTAATAAGATAATCAATTACCCAGAAACAATGTTTTGAAATTATGTCACGCTGTCAATCACAGATTCATAATTAGAAGAAATTTAGTCCAACATCATTTTAGAGAAGAGGAAGGGAAGAACTAGAAAAGTTAATTTGCCCAACATACCACTAATAGTAAATAGCAGAGTCAAGCTTTAAATTCCTGTTTTCTTAATCCAAATGCAATGCTATTTCACTACTCTGCTGCCTTTCTCTCCTTGGACTTTGGCTCTAAGCTTTGGTGACTTGTATTCCTTTCTTCTCATGATTAATTCTCAATTCCCTAAGCAATGACTATAGCTCAAAGAGTCCTCTTGGTCTCCTTCTATCAGCATTTGGTAATCTATCTTCCATGCTGAACACCAGGTAGCTGAAAAGACATTAACCACAGCTCTGGTCCTGTTACTGTTATGCTCTATTGCCCTAGATTATGAAAGCATACGACACTGAAGAAGTAATGAAAACCTATGCCTTCATGATCCAGTACACACACACACACACACACACACACACACACACACACACACACCCTTCCAGCTCCCAGAGCACCATGATGTTTTTTTTTTTCCACCTACCTAATATATTTGCATGGAAAGGTACATACTCATAATGGTCTCTGGAACTTCCTTGGGCTACCCAAAGGGTTTCAGATAGTTCATCAATGCATCATTTTCATTGACAATGTAGCCCTGCACCTAAAGATCTCTGTATTTATCTGATATATAAGGATCCTTTTGAACTATAAATTATGGTAAATATCCTGTACTTTATTCTCCATCCAGAAATAACATTTTTTAGATAAGAGATGCATAGTTTTCAACACAGCAAAACTACTTGAGGTACTCATTTGTTTCAGAAAGGAGATGATATAATAAATATAAACTGAATACTATTTATTGAGATTGTAAACTTCTGGGACATTATACAAAGTATAGACAGTTACACATGGCTATCAATACACATGGGAGCTGGGGACAGTAGTATAAGTGATTTTTTTAAAAAGATGTTTCCTATTGGAGAGCATTCCTCTTCCTATATAATAAAATCATAAGACAAGAAATCATCTCAGTTATAGAGGAGATAATAAAAGGGGAGGGATAAATGAATTTTAGGATAACAAATCAAACAGGTAAGCACAACAAGGACATTGTGATTCTGCCCAAATGATGTCTTTTCTCCAGGGAATGCTAAGTCTAATAATAGATATTTTAATGAAAAAAAATAGCGCCCTCTTTATAAAAATGTCAGCCAGGTTCACATGCACATTTATTTATTTTGGTGATTACTTAATGTGATTGTTAGGAATACAGAAATAAATTATGATCACTTGAAGGGAAACCTGGATCATTGCTCTATAAAATGGTGGGTTAAAAAAATTACTCTGGATTTTGGAAGTGTTTTGAAAAAAAAAGAAGCATAGTCAAAAATGAGTTTTAATTTTTTTGATTCATATTTATATGAAGATCACATTTATATAAAACTGCTAATATCACAGTATTAAAAATTGATGATAAATTTTTGATGGAAATAATTTATTCAAAGCAACTCAAGGGGAGTTGCATTTGTAAAACCATAATAGTAATAATAACATTTTCTCTGTAGCACTTCTAAGTCTGACATGGATATTATTTGCTTAAGCTCTTTGTACCTTGATATTTATACTTGAAAGGGGAATGTGAATAATTGCTATTAATTGCTACATTACTAGAAGTGTTTTGTAAGATATTCTATAAGGGGTGGCTAGATGGCGCAGTGAATAGAACACCAGCCATGGAGTCAGGAAGACCTGAGTTCAAATCCAGCCTCAGACATTAACACTTACTAGCCGTGTGACCTTGGGCAAGTCACTTAACCCCAATTGCCCTCCAAAAAAGCCAAAAACAAAAACAAAAGACTCCCTAGGAAAAGTCATGGAACATGCTATATTCCTGCTGACAGTGAGGTAAAGAATGAGACATATTTTGGGGCAGTGAATAGAACATGGGCCATGGAGTCAGGAGGACCTGAGTTCAAATTCGGCCTTAGACACTTAACACAAAAACTAGCCATGTGACCTTGGGCAAGTCACTTAACCCCAATTGCCCTCCCCCCAAAAAAAGCAAAAAAAAAGATATATGAATACTAAATATCTTTTTTTCTCTCTTTTCTCAAATTGATGAGAATTATGTGGAATGACATTTTTCCTATTCAATATAGTAAAATATAATTTGATGGGAAAGTGCTATCAGTAAGATGACTAGCTCAAATCAACTATCTCAATTTCTGAAAAAACCAAAAAGGTTTCTCTCTTTTCCACTCTTCTCCTCTCCCAATACCTTGCCTACCATTGAGATAATTCCCCACTTATATATATATGTGTATATGTATATGCTTATATTTTATCTAACCAATTAGAATGTGAGTTTGTGTGCTTCTTGAGGGCAAGGGCCATATTTTTGCTTTTCTTTGAATCTTCACCACTTAGCACAGTGCTTGGCACATAATAAACATGTAATAAATGCTTGTTCACTGTTTCTGACAGTTGAAGGGAGAAAATACAATAGTGCCAGTAATACAAATTGAAAATATTTCTTCTTTCCCACAGATGTCCAGTGCCATTGTCTAGTAACATTATGTATGAATCAACCTCTGAAGATGAGCTTTGCATGCTTCCTAAAAGTTCAATAGCAAAATCTTTTAGCTTGGTCTGATAAAAAGGATGGCATACTAAAATCTCAAAAGGTGGAAAATAATTATAGAATTCTTTTGTCTTTACATGTTCTCTCTGAGCAAGATCAAGCACAATGACCAAACTTGATAGAACTTCTGCAAGTTAAAATATTGGCCATCTTATCAGTCATTAGTTTTCCATCTTGTAAGACTAAAGAACCATTCAAAAACATTCTCTTTTAGTGCATATAAATAAGACTAATATTTTGTGTCAAAAAGGAAAATCTATAATTATTTTTCCTTTATTAAAAAGGGGTATGGCAGCAATAGCCTCCCCACAGTTCATTTCCTAGGATTATTAACAGATAGATATTTCATCTGAGGTCATCAAATCTCTGAGAAAATCATTAATCTCTAAGAAAGGCTTTGGGCTATGTATATTTACTGCTGATATTTTTTCTTACTTCGTCGTATTCTCCAAACCGATGAGAGTTTATTGACTTTTAAATGGAATTTTTCACAGCAAAATTTGTAGAGTAATGATATTACTGACTAGTGATCTTATCTGTTTCTGTGAAGGTTGTTGGCTGAAATCCTATCAGAGGCTGGACATCATACCCAGTCCTGCCAATACAGCCACGAGGGATGCGATATTCTGCAAAGGACTTTTTTCACTCAATTTCTCACTCATATGTCTCTTCTCAGCACAGTCTAGAAGTTATGAAATAAAATCATGCTTTTTAAAATTATTCTTACTGTATTCAGTTAAAGAGAATCACTGCACAAAGGATGTGATCAGGGGAATGGATCACATACACACATATACAAGATGGGTCAGTCATTTAGAGATAAGATATAGACAGCTCACATGCTTCATGGTAGGCACCCATTGTTAAGGCAACTAGAGGAAGGCATTCAGTATTGAGAGAAATGATTGTTTTGTGAACTTTGCATATCTCACAACATACCCCGTCTATCAATGGGTATGCTGGTAAATGTTTAACAACTGGATCTCTCACAAATACACACACATACAACCACACACACACACACACACACACACACACACACACACACACACACGACACTCTTCGGTTGAGTCTTCATTATTAAGATTATCTCCATCACTTTCTGAAGTCCAGACAACCAATGAAATAAGAAATGAAGCTTTATTTATAGTGTTTGCCAATTGCTGAGTTGTAAATTCCTACACTGAAATTTTAGTCTTGCATGATCCAATGAGAGCTAGCTCTGGCACATCCCTGCCTATATCAGACTTAAGGAGGACATTGACAAAAATCACATAGCACAGTTAGGCATGGATGGAATACTAAACTATGGATAATACGCATCTTTGGGTCACTAGAAGGAATTGCCACACAGAGAGGAGAAATCTCTTGAAATGACAGGATAGCAAGTTTCCTTAAAAGCACTGGTGAGAAAACTATTCATATTAAAGAGTTTGGCATTTAAAAAAAATAGTGAACACTATGTTCCATAATTCAGCTCTATTATAAATATTTAAAAGTATTCATTCAGTAGCCACAAATATGCATGACTAAAAATATTATATTAATTAGTAAGAAGAACAATTTTAATGCCCTTCAACTTTGACAAAGCAATAAGAATACTGAGATCAGGGGCTCATAACCTTTTTTGTGTCACAGACCACTTCAGCATTCTGTTTGAAGACTTAGGATATATGGTGTGTGTGCGTGTGTGTGTGTGTGTGTGTGTGTGTGTGTGTATACATACATACATATATATGTATATATAGAGAGAGAGAGACAGAGAGACATATATATGTATTTTAAAATTCATAAAGAAAATGTTAAATTTTAGTTAGTGATGAGTAAAGATAAGGATTTTTTTCTTATCCAAGTTCAAAGACCCCCTGAAATCTTTCTGTGGTCTCCTTGGAGGATTATAAATTAAGAATTTCTGATTTAGACCAGTAGTTTCAAACCCAGAAATAGGGACCACTAAGCCACAATAAGGATCTCTCTAGGATAAATACTGATTTAGTCTTAAATATGATATTACATATGTTTTATTATATTTTAATTTATTTTGTTAAATATTTCCAAATTTCATTTTAAGCTAATTTGGGTGGTCATTGGTGGCCTGAAGGTTGCATGTTTGAAAGTTTTGCTTTAAATCTAAACATAAAGTTATATTATCCTTATTATACTATAGTTAGGTGCATTTGGAACTAGCTGAATGACCCAATTGAAAGAGCAGTCAGTCAAACTCAACTTGAAAGATCTATAATGAAAAGTCTTTGGGATTTGTCTGTCCTTGGTCTCTTGGGCTGATCAGTTTTATCCATTTCTTATACAAAGAAAGAGAAGGTTTGCTTATTGAATTATAGATGATATAAAACTAGAAGGGCTAACACACTGTATGACAAGGTAAGAATCTAGAACAGAAGTGTTAAACATGCAGCCTTGCAGTATTCTCAAATGCCCAGACAGAACCTGATTACAATGTAACTGGGAAATATTTAACAAAGTAAATAAAATACAATGGATAGAGGTAATTTTAATGTGTAGTTTCTAAATATGTGACCCACAGTGATCCCCATGTATGGCTTAGTGGCCCTCATTTCTATTTGAGTTTTACACCAATGGGCTAGAGTAATGAACTAAATATAAGAAGGTGAAATATAATAGGGATAAGTTTAAAATTCAGCATTTAGGTTAAAAGAAAAACTTCATGATTACAGACTAGGGTTGAGGAGATGTGGTTAGATAATAGTTGCCATGAAAATACTGAGGGGTTTTAGTGGACTGCAAAACCAGTATGAATCAACAGTTGGACATGGTAGCCAAAACAAGAAGTGTTCTAATCTTTGGGAAATGGAGTCATGTGGAGAACAAAAAAGAGAATAGATCTGTGTAACCTGCCCTGGTCAACCAGAACCTGGAGTGCTGTGTTCAACTCTGGTGCCACCTTTAGGAAGGCAATAAATCTGTAAGCATGCAGAAGAGGATGGTGTAGTTGACAGAATTAAGGGCTTGGGTTTAGGAAGAACTGCATTCATATCTGGTCTCAGACACTTATTAGCTGTGTGATCGTGGGCAATTCAACTAAGCTTTCTCAGTCTCAATTTATTAATCTCTAAAATGGGTATGATAATAAAATAGCTACCTCAAAGAGTTATTATGAGGAATAAATGAGATAAATTTTAAAGTGCTTAATAGCACAGTACTTGGCACATTGTTGGTACTTAATATATGTTTGCTCCTTCTTTTCACTTCCCCCTTTCCTATTCTCATTTCTTTGCCTTAGTCTAGTAATCCCACATCTATATTCTTTGGTGGCTCTACACTGACTTCCAGGTCACTTGGTAGAATTGAGCAAACAGACAAGCCTAGGGGCACTGAATAGTATATCAGTTTCTTTCTCAGCTGAATGTTCCAGTTACTTTTCTGTTCATTTTGCTTTATTATAGCCCCTAGCTTATGCCTCTTGCCATGCAAAACTATGATTTACTAGACCTTGAGCTCACAGTTAAAAAAAAACAACTTTCCTATAAGGACAATAAATATATAAATGAATTCTCTTAACTAATAAGGGTAGAGGACCATGCTGCATAGCCTTAGATATTTTTCATTGAGGAAAATTCCCTCTATATCCTCTTTTAATGGTAATTAATATTTTCTATTATTCTATGATAAAGCAGTCGTTTTTCATGTCAAAAATAAATTTATCTTAAATTCAAAAGATTTTTTAATCACAATACCAAAATCTTTCTCCTATATTATGAAAAGGGAATAGCTAAAATTTAGAAAAAAAGAAATTTGAAAAAAATGTCATTATATTATATTTATACACAGATGCATGTGTATGTGAGTGTGTGTGTGTGTGTGTGTGTGTGTGTGTGTGTGTGGTGTGTGTTTAGGTGAAAATTTGGTGTGAGTTTAGTCTGTTTTGAACACCACCCAAAGTAGTTTACTACTGAAAGTACTAGAATCATTTTATATTAAGTCAGATTGCACCATACTACTCCCCTTCTTAAACTCCAGAAGATTCTCATTACCTCTAGGAGCAAATATCAACGCCTCTTTGTTTGACATTTAAAGCCTTTTACATCCCAGCCCCAACATATTTCTAGCCTTATTACATATTAATTCCTTCCATGCATTCTACTGTCTGATAAGTTTAGCTTTTTTTATTTTTTCTCATACATATCCTACTATCTCCCATCTCTAGGAATTTACAACAGATACCCTTGAGGTTGGAATGCTGTCTCTTTTCACCTCTAGTTTTCTTGAGATTCTGGTCACATACCAACTTCTATAATGGAGCTTTTCCTACTCTAAATCTATGGCTTTATATTTCTATGAAATTGAGGTCCAAAAGATTAAGCCAAGGTTACGCATGTAGTACATATCAGAAAATAATGTAGTACATCAGTAGAATTTATTCTCTAGTAACCAATATGTGTAGTAACTGCTACCATGTTGCTACCAACTAAGAGTGAGACTTTGGGGTGACTACAACTTCTCTGGGCCTCTTTCTCATGTCTACAAAATTAGGTTGGACTAAATTATTGAGCTTTTCTCCAGCTTTAAAATTCAGTGATTCAGCTTTATAATATCAAGAGAGAGGAATATCAAGAGTAAGAGGAAGAGGAGGAGGAGAAGGGGGAAAGGACAGAGGAAGGAGGAAAAGAAGGAGGAGGAGGAGGAGGAGGAAAGAGGAGAGGAGAAGAGAAGAGAGGAGAAGAGAGAAAAAGGAAAAGACAGGAGAGGAGAGAAAAGAATTTAAAGTTTACTAAACCTCATGTGAAATGTTGAGGCTGTCAGAATTAAACTAATAACCTCTGATTTTTCTTTTTTTTTTTCTTTTTTAAAAGCAATTGGGGTTAAGTAACTTGCTCAAGGTTACACGGCTAGTCATTATTTATACGTGGGTGCTCATTTTCTGAGGCCGGATCTGATCTCGGGTCATCCCAACTCCGAGGCCGGCACTCTTACTCACTGCGCCACCTAGCCACCCCTTTAGGGCAATTGGGGTTAAGTAACTTGCCCAAGGTTACACGGCTAGGTTTTTGTTTGTGTGGATTAAGTGTTGGAGGCCGGCTCCGAACTCAGGTCCTTCTGATTCCAGGGCCGGTGCTCTATTCACTGCGCCACCTAGCCGCCCCATAACCTCTGATTTTTCAACTTTTTGCATAGCTCAATGAAACATTTTGGTAAGACTGGATTTTCTAGAGCACAACTCCTTTATGTTCAATTCTGCAAGATTTGCCATGTTTTGGCAACTTATTTGCCACCAATTTTGTTTTTTCCACAAGTGCAAATTATTTTAGTTGAAGCTTGCCACCACATTAAAGTTTTCACCTTGATCCAAGAAAGGGTTCTATAGTTCAACTGAAGTCTGATCGTTAAAGATGTTTTAGGTATTTAAAAATCTGCCACTTAACAACACTTTATTGGCACTTTCCCCTCCTTGTTATTTGATTGGAGGTTTTCTAAAAGGCAAAACATTTTAAATCAAATTTCATTCATTGGCCCACTTGATACAGCAAGTCTTTTAAATGTTGCCTTTTAAACTACTGAATGCTTAGATTTTCTTCTGCTGATGAATAATCTGTGGCAAGCTTTTGTGTAATAAAATGGTCTGCAAAAAAATTATTTCTAGGACCCAGGAAAAAGATTTTCTTGTAGAAAACAGCAGTGTTTATAGCAATGTTGAATTATTTATGAGGCAGCTTTGCTAATGCTAAATTTTGACTGAGAATGAGGGGGAAAAGTTTTTGGCCCAGATGTATGCTTAAAAAAATGAAAACTGTTATCCTATCAAAGATAGTCACATGCCGATTTGGGAAACAAAATAGGATAGCTATTCCAGTTTCATCATTTCTATGAAAGGTTAATTTCAATCTAATGGTATGTAGTTTATTTCACCACAGTATTGCCTTTCAGCATTAGAGAACTTTGGGCTTTGAAAATTTGAATTTTAAAAAAGCTGAACTACTTGACAATTTATTACAGAGAAAAAAGAGTTACTATTTATTAGGATGGTCTTTATTAATTTTCAGATAGATATCATTCATTAATAAATTCATGCACTTGCTCTTTGATGGGTAGGTTTAATATAAACTTTCAAAGAAGAGAGTTCAATATGGGGGAAAAACCCATTATGAAACATCTTGCTCTACAATAGCATGTTTCCCATGTACTTAAACGATAAATGCTCCAATTTTTCCAAAGTTATCTAGCAAATCTTCTCAAGAGTACAGAGAAAGGCTTATGCTTGTTCCTCTACAACAATGTTGTAATGGGTTCATCTTGAATTTAAAATAACTGGCTTAAGGACAAAGTACTAATTATACCTTTAGACCAGGGGTGGAGAACCTGTGGCCTTGAGGTCACATATGGTCTTTTAGGCCTCAAGTGTGGTCCTCTGACTGAATCCAAACTTAACAGAACAAATCATCTTAATAAAGAGATTTGTTCTGTAAAACTTGGATTCTGTCAAAAGGTCGCACCAGAAGACCTAGAAAGTCACACACTCCTAACCCCTACTCTAAACCTATGCTTCTGCAAACTTTGGTAATCTAAGGATTTTACCCAGATAGTGACTGGATGTTTCTGGTGCATCCAGATGGAGTTTTTAGTAATCTATTAATTTAGTCGTTCATTCAACATCCATTCTGAGTATTAAACAGTGCTTAACATTGCACAGAGCACTATGCTTAGCCTGGGTGAAACTAGACAAATATTAAATCCTTGCCTTCATAGAGCTTAAATTCTCTTGGGAATGTATCACACACAAACACAGTAAAAATTAAGCAGAGTACTGAGCTAAGAGTCAAGAAGAACTATGTTCAAATCATGACCCTGACACTAGTTGCATGACACTGGTCAAATCGTTCAATGTCTCTGGGTCTCAGTTTCCTCATCTATCATAACATCTGTAGCACCTTCTTACCTAAGAGATAGTGGGACATAAGGGAAGGCTGAATACCCTTGATTTTAGTCTCACCCTTTGATACTTAATAGCTCTATGACTTCTTAACCTTTTATAACATCTACTAAATCAGAAATGGGATCTGTTTGTGGAGGGAGGTCCCATGATATCATTGACATCTGTATGACAAAGCACTACATATAACAGCCATTATTGTGTAAGCAGAAGAGAGTGAGATAACAGCTTTAAAAGTGGTTTATTGTTATTGTTGTTTGTCCTTGTTCTGGAAGAGGTACACCCTGCTAGGTTAAGTCCAGGAAGAAAAGGACATTTCTTAATTATAAATGAAAGCGAGATGCATTTATATGAGCATTACTTTTTAATCTACTCAGATGACTTAAATACTAAGCGTCTTGGTGGTCTGTTTTATATATCCAAGCCATTTTTTTCCCAACACTTTTCTGTTCTAGTGTTCTGAAAGAGGCCATAAGTCACTGCACTGTGCTCTTGTCTATATAGTTAAGGAAAATAGATAGACAAATTAATAATCTATATTATTTGGAGGGGAAAGCGTTGGATGTGGGACTTTAAGATCTGAGTCATTCTAAATGTTTTCATATCCCCAAGTAATCATCTCATTGCACTCATAAGCAAAAAATACAATTAAGTCAATCTGTTAAGCCATAATTATTAGACCATTATTTTCACTGGGGGTAGGGAGCGGGGGGTGAAATCACTGAAGTGAAGATTAGTCAATGTAATTAATGACTTTTTCACATATGTCCAGTGTAGCTATTCAATTCTTCCAGGAAGAACTGAAATAGCAAAATTCCTAAATATAGATCAAACTGAATATTCAGCTGATTTAAAGAAATTAATGTTTTCTCCCTACATTTCTGTGGGGGTGAACAGAAATGGGGATATGTACAAATATCCTACACAGTGGGTATGTATAAAGGGGAAGAGGAGAAAGAAGAGGAGGAGGAGGATGAAGAGAAGCAGACTTTCAATGCTGTTTCTATCACCAAAAAAGAAAAGAGGAATGTCTTGGGAATCTGACAATTCATCTAGATACCTAGTAATAGTTGACTTAAGATAGCTTCCAGGTCTACACATTATCTCATTTAATCCTCACAACCACTCCCATGAGGTAGAAAGTACAATGGTTATTAACTCCATTTTACAGATGAGGATGTTGAGGCCTGGAGAAGGTTAAGTGGCTTGTTCAAAGTCACACAGTAAGGGGTAAAAAGATACTGGACTAATGATAGACCTTCTTCCCTCTAGCTCTTCTAGAGCTATCTACTGTCTAACCATGCAGATGGCAATCTATTCATTCCTGGCCATCCTGTGGGGCTCAATCAGGTCACAGATCATATATTTAGACTAGAAGAGAACTCAGTGACCATTCACCTTACTCTTCTTTGTACAGATGCAGAAACTAAGGCCCAGTGACTTAGCCAAGGGCAAACAGGTAGTAAGTGGAAGAAAAAAGTTTTGAATCTAGGTCTTCTTATTCTAAATTGAGAGTGCTTTTCACTCTTCTATATTACCTCAACTCTTTTTCACCTCCCATAAAGCTATCATAAGGAGTCCACCCAATCAGCTACAACCTTCCTATTGCTCTCTTGACATTGTATAGCTACCAAAAGAGAATGAAGGCTGTCAATTATCTCCTGCTCTTGCTACTTGATAGGGTCTATATTTCTTTCTTGTGCATTTATCAAACCACTAAATTTAAATTGCTTCTTCTGTGCAATTTCTCCTTCATAATGGGTTGTGGTTGACTCATGACCAACATAAGCCCCTCCACTGCCACTTGTGACATCCTCAACTCCAAATCTTTAGTAACTATATATCATCATATAAACACAATCTTAGCCTCACAGAGTTAAATTGTTTTTTCCCTAATGAATATTTTGCAAAGTGAGAAACAAACTAAGCCTTGTGTTCATTTAAGTAACTTCTGAGGGGGAGCTATTACTTAAAATATTGAACCGAAAACCATATTGTTAAATACTTTTTGCCTAACTACAATTTGGTTTGTTGTCCCATGAGACCTCAGTGTGTCCTTTGACTAAGATACAGTTGGCCTCTACCTCTGGAGGTGAATGTTGAAAACCTTTATTTTTCAAGTGTTGTTTTGTACCCCTTGAGCATTTTATCAATAAATAATTCTGGTTTCATTAAAATATTAAAAATGAATATTTTTAGTTTTAGTGCTCTCTCTTTCCTCATATTCTTTTCTTTCCTATATACATGTTCTAGGTCCTTAGGACAGTGGCAGTCCATTGTTGTGGCAGTCCTAGGGCCTGGCACACTGCTTTCTTTACACATAGTAGGCACTTAAATACTTTTCAATTGCATTGTTAAATTAAATTTGAGTTTGAAATAAAGTCGCCTCCCAAGAAACAGCTTGTAATTTCATTTAAAAAGTACCCTATAGTTGGTAACTATGAAACCATAGGAACATTTTACAGAAATGCTACTCCACCTTATGAATTCTCTGTGGGGAAAAATAGCACTTTTGAAAAGGTAGAGTGCCACATAAGTGCCTGGTAATAAAACAGCAGTAGAAAGTATTAGCACAATTTAAAATGCCAATATAGGAAAAACTCTGGATGGAGCAGCTGCTTGTCCAATGTGGTAAAGTGTAAAGAGAATTTATCTTTATGTAAATAAACAGTCAGAAAGTTAGTTCAAGGCTGAGTTCTGACAATTCCTAGCTACATGATCCTATGAATGTGTAACCTCCCTGAGCCTCATTCAGCTTCCCCCTCTTGTTGGTTGCTTATTTCAGAAAGGAAAGCTAAAGAGGCAGTCACTAGTCCAGAGACTAAAGGGCCAGCCTTGGAGGGATGAAGAGCTGGGTTCAAGTCTGACCTTTGATGGATACTCTCAGGGCTGCAGGCAATTCTCAAAGACTGTAGGTCACAGAGAATTACCAGTTCTCTACATAGAAGAAAATATAGACATGAATAGCAAAAAAAGGAGAAAAAGGATTATAATATTGTTTGTCACCTCCTTTACAAGGTTGCTAAGATGACAATGATATTTATTAAGCTTTAGCTATATAAAAATGAGTTGGTAATATTTGTTAGCTTTTATTATGGTTATATGCCTGTCTGAAGCACTAACAGAAAATCTAGACCTGTAAAGTTGAGCTAAATTAATTGTCTGCTTGATCAATTAAATGTCAGAAACACTCTGTCCTTCCAAATCCAATTTTCACTTCAATGTCAAAATTTTAAAAATAGCATTATTTTAAAGATTAAATTGTTTTAAACATTAATCTTGCTTAATATCAATCATCTGTAATCTTCAAAATGTCAGAATGGGTAATAGAAGCCAGATCTGGGTTCAGGTCCTATCTTTGACAAATACTAGCTAAATGACCATAGACAAGTCACGTAACCTCTTAGTGCCCCCAGACAATTCTCTAAGATTATAATTTATATGAGTTACTGACTTCCATAGGTAGAGGTAGTTTTCATCTTGGTAAATTCTCTGTACTGATGAAATCATAGGTCAAGGTCCTCTTACCTTCCTTCAACTCCCCCTTGCCCAATACTTCATCCAGCCTGTACTTGATTTCTCCAGTGTTGATATAACCAACCAGAGAACATTTTGAAAAATCTTTCTGACCAGGTCTGTATGGCCCAATGTGGAAGTCAATGCAATCCAACAAATATTTACTGAGCAACAACTATAGACTAGCATTATGTTCACTTGTGTGAGGAATTCTAATGTATAAGCTAAGGTCCATGATTACTTATAGTCTGGTTGGAGAGACAGGAATTACACATTTAACAGTGAATAATTTAAGGTGGTATGAGATTAAAGTGCTAAAATGAATGAATCAGACAAACAGGGAGTGCTTCAGCTCTCAGAGAAGTGAGAGGGAAATCTGGGCCAGAATAGTCAGGAAAAGATTTTACAACTAAGGTGAGGCTTAAGTTGATCACTGAAGGTTGGCTAATAATAACTGATATTTACTTAGTGCTTTGAAGTTTGTAAAGAGCTGTAGGTATATCTCATTTTACTATGAGGAAACTCAGAAACATTAAGTGACTTGACCAGAGTCACACAGCCAGTAAGTGTGGTGTAAGAGTAGGATTTAAACCCAGGGGTTCCAGACTTCAAGTCCATGTTCTCTCAGCTGTACCACAATGAACAGCATTGTTAGATAAACAGAGGGAAGGGCCAGGACTAAGAAACATTCCAGAGGCAGCAGGAGTAAAATCAGGGAACTGAGGAATAAGAAGGGCATTAAGTCTTCAGAGAATGAGATTGGCCTGGCTAGGAGTAAAGAGTCCTCGTGGTGGGGAGGGGTGAGAAATAAAATTGAAAAGATAGCAAAATGAAAGATTGGCAGTTATCTAGTACAGACAGCCCATTCAAATGATTCAGGATCACAAACTCTATGTAGAGAAAAAAAAATACAAGAATTGGGGATTTATATTTTAATAGATTTGTTCATTTCTAAATTTGTCTAGCAAAAACTTGCAAAAAATGTTAGAATGAAATTGCCATAAAATATCTCGATTGGAGTAAGGGAGATGGAGAGACTGATTACTATCCAAACTCACTTAGTTTCATGTGATGTTAATGTAGCATAAATTCCCAAGAATGATTTATATTTCATATCTATTATGAAGGTAAATCTGTTTTATTAATATTGTGAGTCTAGGTAGATTGTCTGCACATATATATATTTTCCAGGTAATCCTGTTTCTTAGTGCATGGGTGTAATAAATCTCTAACTTCAAAATCTATGCTTTAGTGGTGAGTGCTCATCCTGCATCCCAATAAAGCAAAATGTCACAGCGAATAAAGTATTATAAGTATAGATCTGATAGCAACCTAAAAGGACCTGCCAGGAAAAGTCTTTGAAATACTGATAAAAGAGAAACAAATCCTTGGCTAGAGTTCTACCCATTCCAAGAGAAAATTACTAAATTATGAAACAGTCGCCACAAATTGAGGCATCTTTGTGATCTCTTTGAGTCAATTACACATTCTGCTCTTTTTGACAGAAAGCCGCTGAATAGTTTCTATCCTCCTCTTCTAGGAGGAGCAATGTGCTGGGCCTGGAGTCAGGAAGACCTGAGTTTAAATCTAGCAGATATTTACTAACTGTGTGATACTGGGTAAGACATTTAAAATCTGTTGGTTTCCGTTTTCTCTTCTATAAAATGGGGATAGTACTAGAAGCTACCTCCTATGATGGTTGTAAAGGCCACATCTGGCATATAGTGATTGGTACTTAAAAAATGCTTATGTGGAAAAGCACTTAACCTTTCTGAGCCTCAATTTCCTTGACTGTAAATTATGGGAGTTAGACTAGGTGGCCTATGAGATCCCTTTCAGGTCTGAATCAATAATCCTATGATTTATATTGGAATAGATTTTTTATATAAATTTCAGTTCTTCTGTTGTGACCTACATATTTTTTCTTGTAAAGATTTTGATGGACTTGGAGGAAGAAGGAGGGATCTGCTTTATATGACCAATCAGAAAACTCCTTTCCTACTTTGGTTCACTCATGTATGTTGATCTTATAATTTAAGTATATTTAGACTTAAGCCCACATTTTGCCTATTCATTAGCCCAAACATGTCTTTCTCTATTGGCCACTATTAGTATAATTTCTTCTACTTTATGCCTTTGATACTGCAATTGCACAAGGAGCATCATTTGTCCTTGAAAATCCTGCACAATCTGAGGGAAGACATTTAGAAAGATATTGTTCTAGCAACTATCAACTGTGTTAAAGGCAAACTGTCTGTTGGTTCTTTAGTCTTCACCCAGCTTCAACAGTAGCTGAAAAGTGCAATGTGAAACAATGTACCTTAAATATATAAAATCACTGTCATTACTCACATGACTGATATATGCTACAATGGGCACACAAATAGGCATTGAAATCTCTTTCTTTGTAGTCAGATAAAGCCTTCTACCTCCATTATTTCGATTCTCCAATATCTCCATAGCAGATAAAAAAATTGAATATACAATATAATGGGTTAGATATGTTTGAATTAATACTTCTTGCATGATATGATTTTCATGGATGCGCCAACTATTTGCCACTCCCCCCTTTTATTAAAATTATGACTCCAAGAACATATAAAGGACAATCATGTATATCAAAATAAAAATAAAATTATTGTATAAGTTCAAGGTTCTCCCATATCCAAATCACCTCAAATAAAAGACTTGTTTGTTTTTAATAGTATTTTAAAAATTAATATTTAGTGGGGGAAAGTATCCTTAGCCACTAGGGGGCAGCAGAGACTAGGAATGTGAATTAGTATTTTTTGACAACCAAAAACAAAAATCAAGATGTCAGATTGTTCAGTAGGGGTGGAACATATTTCAAAGAGAAGCATAGACTCACACATTTAGAACTGGTGGAGAGACTTCAGAGTTCATTCAGTTTTAATATCTCATTTTACAAATGAGGAAACTGAGGCTCAGAGAGATTAAGTGGCTTGCATTTCAGTGGTCACATATAATAGATGGGGATTTGAAGGCACCTCCCCTAAGTTCACATTCTTTACTTCTACTATACCATAAGATGATTTTTTCTTTAGTATGGCTATAAAGTATGGCCACATTGGGAAGGAAAAAAAAACTTTAGGGGAAAGGTTAAGCAAATACTTTTTCTACACTTATAAATTCATAAAAGAGGGAGGAGGAATTATTCACATTGGTCTTAAAAACGACAGATACAGTGCAATTACAGTTATGGAACTGAAGCCAGTGGCCAGATTTCTTTCTTGCAATCAAACAATAAAAATTCATTGAATCTACCATGCACTAGGCCCTGGGATTACAAATACACATAAAAAAAACAATCCCTGCTCACAAAGATATTACTTTAGAATGTATAAGACAACAAGTACATATAGCAATATATATATATATATATATATATATATATAATTTTAAATATATAATTTAAAATATATACATATATTTAAATATAAATAACATATAAACAAAAATAGTTAAGTATAAAGTAATATAATACTGGGAGTGGGGAGGGGGTACAAAGAAGGCTTTCTCTAAATGGTTATGCTAGAACTTGAAGGAAGAGAGAGAATCTATGAAGCAAAGGTAAAGAGGGAGTGCATTCCAGGCATAAGAAGGGATCAGTATAACAGTCACTTTGAAGACAGAGATGGGGTGATGGACTGCAGCAACTGAAGAAATGAGAGAATGTAAGTTTGGCTGACTTTCATATTTCAGGAAGGGGAATAATTTTCAATGAGGTTGCAAAGATAGGTTGGCACCAGTTTGTGAAGGTCTTTAAAAACCAAACAGAGGAATTTATATGTTATTCTAAATACAACAAGGAAACTCTGGAGTTGATCAAACAAAATATCTGGAGTGATATGGTCAGCTCTTGGCTTATGGAAAATCATTTTGTGAACAATATACTGTATTTTCTGGGGTGGGTGTGAATGGGAAGATCTTTCTCATCCATTAATAGACACATGTGACCTGCTTAAGTCACGTGGAAGCCTAAGACATGAGTTTGAGTTATATAAAGCCTATGGTGGGACGAGTTTGCTAAATGGGTGAAGCAGGTAGGGTGGAGGAGAGCTGAGAGGAAGTTGGTCAGAGCAGTTAGAGATGAGGGAAAGAGACAAAGTAGGCAGCCAGCTGAAAGTGTTTGTTTGTGGGAAGGCCTACCAGGAGAAAGACATGGGGATGGTGGTGCCCCCTGTATGATGTTTGTGTATAGGTTTCTTTCTTGCTATGATAGATTTGACTTTCTGGTGTCGGAATTTGGCTTTCTGGTGTTTGAATAAATGTTTTGGTTCTGTCTTCCATATGGACAGTCTGTTATATTTTGCAATTCAGAATTATGCTGGCATATTCATAGCTGCCATAGGCACTGTGAATATTACATTGCCACTACAGTAACTCTGGAGAGAGAGTGATGAGGTCCTAAGCTAGGCTTTAAAGAGTTGAGAAGCGAGTGAGAGAAGTAAAGGGCAGAAACATAGACATATTTTTCTAGGAGTTTGGTTGAGAAAGTATAGTTCCCAATACTTACTATTATTCTTTCCTTCACATCACAAAGCCTTGACATTTTTCTTTATATTTTCTAGAACTCTTTTGGGGTAGGAAATTTCATTTTTAGATTTTAAAGCCTGACTGACCTGTTTGTCATTGAGTTCCCTTAATGGTTTTTTACTCTTAACAAAAGCCTTATTATTGACTTTTGCTGATGCTCTTTCATTTTTAAGTTTTTTTCTGATGTGTCATTTAGTTTCTCTGACCTTTTTTACTGAATAGCTGCAGAAGTTCAAAGAAGTCTATTATGTTTGGAATGATATCAAACCATCAGTAATCCCCATGTAAAGCACATTAAATTCAGAGATTCATGTCAGAGAAAGGGACCTTCCATAATCATCTTGTCTCAAAACAGAGAAGGCATTTTGAATTTTCTGCTCTTACATGACCTCCTTGTCTCAACTTTACATACTCCACAAGTTTTACTTAGTGTCCTAACATCATGAACGTTTTATTGGCCTGCTTAGTGACAAGTCTTATCAGCCTATAAGTAGGCTGAATTTTCCCTCATTTCAATTTGTCCCAGAGAGATATGATATTCCATATCCTTTCATGTTTTTTCTTTTTTCAGCAAGCTTTTACAAGAGAATAGTAGATCATGATTATTGAAAATGGTTTGTGGTAGCATAAAAGATACTATGAAAGACATGTATAACCAGAAAAGAATATAGATTAGTCAGAAGGCAAGAGATAACAGATGCCCATTTGTGGTAGATAGTCTTTCTGGGACTTAGTTTCCTTTTCTGCAAAATGAGGTTATAGTAGATGGCCTCCAAGATACTTTTCAGATTTAAATCAATAATAGCAATAATAATTATTAATAATAATATGGAGACTATGAAGAAAAAGGAGGAAGAGGAAGAAGAAGAGGAAGATGGGAAAGGGGAGGAGGAGAAGGAGAAAAAAAAGAAACTAGCTCTTATAATGTACTTTAAGGTTTGAAAAGTGATTTACAAATATTCTTTCTCTTTTTCATCCTCAATCCTGTGAGGTCAGTGCTATTATACTTATTTTATAGATGGGAAAACTGAGGGTGGTAGGTGACTGACCTACTCTATGTCATATGACTAGTAAGTAGCTGAGGAAGAATTTGAACTCAACTCTTCCTGGCTACAAGTGTAGAATTCTAACCATTAGGCCACAGCTTATGAGTCTATATGGAAAGAACCAGAGTCAGACCTCCACTATGCAGTATGGACCATCTGTGGAAGGCACTCAAATTAGAATGTACTGGAGGGACTGAGTTTGCACACCAGTGCACTCACTGATTCATCTAAGTACTGATGCTATAATCAGCAAGCCTTTCTCTTAATATCATCATTAACAAACATTTACTGGGGCCTGCTATTTGTGAGGCGGGATGTTAGATTTGGGGCATATAGGAATGTATATTATAAGATGACTCCAGAGACCTACAATAGATCCTGAGATAGGATATGTGCAGAAAATATTAATTCTACTGTAAGATAACACAAGCTAAATGCCCACAAGAGACATAGACAATAAATGTTGGAGGTGTTCATAGGACGATCTAAAGAAGAGAAAGCTATCCTCTTGAAAAGACGAAGATTGCCTTGAAAGGCTTTGAAAAGTCTGAGTTTTAGGATTTTTGAGGAATATAGTTTCATTGCTTTTATTTACCTAATAAAAAGAGTTGGTAAAGTGTTATCCACTAGAGGTCCCTAGGGAACTTACTTTGATGAATTTTTGCTGTTTGCTTGCTTGCTGAGGTTTGCTAGTTAATACACCAATTGTATTCAAATTAAGCTTTTTAAGTACTTAAAGAGGCCCCAAAAGTTTGCTATCTTAAGAAGTTTAAAAATTCCCATGCAATTTTCTGCCATTTCTTTGCATTCCTGTTACAGAGAAACCTTAACTTCTATTGGCATCTAGAAAGAATTATTTAAAAAAAAAAAACAAAAAACAAACAAAAAGCCAATGAAAACAAAACAACCCCCCGCCCAAATAAGTAGGAGAGTTGGAAACAATAAGACTTTTTTTTTGTACTAGAAGATAAATATGTGGTCATTTTTTAATCTTTATGCAGATGACTCCCAGACCTATATATTAAACCCTAGTCTGCTTCCTGACCTCCGTTCCTTCATTACTATCTGCCCTCTCCCAGACTACTCTATTAACACAGAAAACATCACCAGGAAATCAGCTATTTACACTGAATTACTCTGGTTCGCAGCTTGATGTCATTACAGACTCCTTACTCTCAGTCACCTCGCACAGCTAATCAGTTGTTAAATTTTGCTCTTTCCATTTTTCTGACACCTCTCACCACATACCTTATGTTCTCTCCTCTCACACAGCCTTCATCAGGCTGTCAGGCTCTCATCACTTCTCACGCAGGCTATTGCAACCTCCTCCCTGGTCTCCCTGCCTAAAGTCTCTCCTCACTCCATATTGTCCTGTATTTAGCTGCCAAAGTGATTCCCCTAAGGCACTGGTCCTGGTCGGATCAAGTTACTTTCCAACTCCACAAATTTCAATGGCTCCCTATTACCTATAAGGTTCAAATATAAATGATCTCTTTTTCTTTAAAGTTCTTCACAATCTGGTCCCATCTACTTTTCAAATCTTATTACACATTACTATGCTTCTGAACTTTATTTAACTTGCTATATCATTCATTATAGTATAAGTAAATTGAAAGCAAGGCCAACTTTTTTTTAACTTTGTATCTGGGTCTAGGGTAATACCTTGCATGTATTAGGTGCTTAATATATGCTTGCCCAATCGAATTGAAAAAGGACACCTTTGGATGGTATTTTCTAACATTTAATCACTAGAATTCCATCTCTTTTTGAACCTCTTCATTATAAAGGCCTGAAACAAATCTCCAATATTGGTCTATTCAGTACTTAACATAATGGAAAGACCAATTTACAGCTCTGAAAAAATGGGATAACAGGCCTTATGTGAGAAATGTTAATTTAAAATATTTCCTTCACTAACTTCATTCACATGCTCATCTGAATGGGAAATTCCATATTAAAATTCATTCTTACTTTACCTCTGTCCTTAGAATTCTCTGTATGTCTCCCATATAGAATTACTGACATAAAGGAGAAGTGTTCTTAGTGTAGAAGCCCCCAGTTAAGAACACATATTGTATCCAGAAATAGCTCCCCGGGGGACTGTAGGAGTATATGTGGATACAAAAAACCAATGCTTGGCAGCAAAATGTACCCAGTTTCTTGAAACGAAGGGACATTATGTCAAGTAAAGTCCTATCCCAAGAATTTATATGTATTTTAACCTACCCTGGAGTTTGACCAGTTTTTCATGATTAAAGCCTTTTCATTGTTTTGGCCTGCCTCTTTATCTTCCCATCTTTAAGAAAAACAAAGGGTGGAAAAATTGTCTTAGGACTGTGTGGAAAGGGGATAGGCCAAACTATACTAACAATGGCATTACACTTCAACTTTTACTGCCAGTTCATCCATTTGTAAACCCAAGATGGTAACATCCACTGTCCTAAGTACAGAAACATTCCTGATTACAGTTGTCGTAGGGTTGGGGTGAGGAGAATATTATAGGTATAAGGTAGAAAAAGCTTGTGATTCTTCATCTTTAGTACCTAATAGTATCTAATTTAGATGGAGCTTCTTGCTGCTATGGTAGATAATGGGCAGTATAAACTTGACCTTTCCTTTGTGAACTCCTTGAATATGTATTAAAAAAAAATCTAAGTTAAAAAACAAAAACAGGACGGCTAGGTGGCGCAGTGAATAGAGTGTCGGCCCTGGAGTTAGAAGGACCTGAGTTCAGATCCCGCCTCAGACACTTAACCCACACAAACAAAAACCTAGCCGTGTGACCTTGGGCAAGTTACTTAACCCCAACTGCCCTCCAAAAAGCAAAAAAAAAAAACAAAAACAAAAACAAACCCAAACCCAACACAACTCTGAAGGTGAAACTTATTTTTGTTTTCCTCTTTCTCCTCACCTGTTTCAGGATTTTTCTCTAACTTTATTTCTCTAAGAGTTCTGGATTTCAAGTTGGAGGAACTATATTAAAATCCTAGCTTTAACACATACTTTATTCAAGTCCCAATGGATCTTTGTCTTCTCAAGCAACAGACATTTATTAAGCACCTTGTGCCAGGCACCTTGCTAAGTCCTGAGGATGCAAAGGCAAAAAAAAAAAAGAACAATCCCTTTTCTCAAGAAGTTTATACACTAAAAATACAGGTGGAGGGCGAGTTTAGTTTGGCAACCCTTGCTGTAGCCTATGAGTGGGGAATCTGTGGTCTCAAGGCCATATGTGGCCCTCTAGGTCCTCAAATGTGACTCTTTGATTGAATCCAAACTTCACAGAACAAATCTGCTTAATAAAATGATTTGTTCTATAAAATTTGGATTCAGTCAAAAGGCTGCACCCAAGGACCCAAAGGCTTTAAGGCCACAGGTTCACGACATCTGCTCTAGACTCTCCACTACCTTCTATTTTGAGGGTACTGGCCTCTTTCAACAGTCAGTCAATAAACACATATTAAATGCTTGCTAAAAGTCAGGTAGTCTGTTAAGCAGTAGGGTTACAAAGAAAGTCAAAGACACAGCCCTCAACTTTAAGGAGCTCACCTTCTAATGGAGGAGACAACATGCAAAAAAACTATACAAGCAAGATATACACAAGGTAAATGCTAGGTGTAATCCATCCCATTGTAAAGTTATAGTCTGAGATCAGACCAGATCAATTCTACACTTTGTACAAGTAACACAAAAAGAAAAATGAGTGTTATACTAACTCAGGGGTCTACTGCTCTCCATGGCATTATGCCAATCCCATGTAAAATCACGTAACAAAATTGATCTTTAGAAGTAGCACCAAGGGTGGCTAGGTGGCGCAGTGAATAGAGCAACGGCCCTGGAATCAGGAGGACTTGAGTTTAAATGCGGCCTCAGACACTTAACACAAAAACTAGCTGTGTGACCTTGGGCAAATCACTTAACCCCAACTGTCCTCCAAAAAGGCAAAAAAAAAGCACCAGACATAGAAGTGGAGCGCTCTGGTTCAGGTGTCTTATATGAGCATTGTGATATGAAATCACAGGGGCAACCAGGTGCCAGAGTGGATAGAGTACTGGGCTTGAAGTCAGGAAGACTTTCCTTGCTGACTTCAAATCTGGCCTCAGACAATGACTATGATCCTGAGCAAGTCACTTAACCCTGTTGGCCTCAGTTTCCTCATCTATAAAACAAGCTGGAGAAGGAAATGGTAAACCACTCTATTATCTCTGCCAAGAAAACCCCCAATGGGGCCATGAGGAGTCCAACAGGACTGAAATGACTGAGTACCACCATCACAATGTGAAATTGCAGATCTTTCCCTGTTTGATATCTCCTTTCAGCTGTGTTGAGACACAGTAAAAATCAGATAGTCAAGTAGATGAATTGGTTTTGTTGGTTCTTCAGAACTCCAACTAATGTCCTCCTATAGAGGCAGCCTATAATAAATGAGTTTCACACCGTACATTGTTCATCTTTCTTAGCCAGGCACTTGAATCTTCACATTCTTTTGACTTTCATTTGGCACAAAGGCATCTATTCCCTTCTTGTAGAGATACATTTGAATCATCAAAAAATAACCCATGGGGTGGCTAGGTGGTGCAGTGAGTAGAGTGCTGGCCCTGGAGTCAGAAGGACCTGAGTTCAGATCCGGCCTCAGACACTTAACACACACAAACAAAAACCTAGCCATGTGACCTTGGGCAAGTTACTTAACCCCAATTGCCCTCCAAAAAGCAAAAAAAAACAAAAAAACAAAAAAACCCAAAACAAAGAATAACCCACTTTCATCTATGAAGAATTAATATTCACCTAGCAAAAAACTTCTCTCACTTGTTAGTGGAGAAATAATCTAATAAACTCATAACATTAAAATATTGGCTGCTAATTTTTTTATTTCCTTCCTTCCCGCATAGGCTCTACAATTTCTTAATCCTAAAGAAGGAATTTCTAAAAGTGAAACTTCAGACCTTGGAGCAGGCTATGAACCAATGAGATTTATATTGAAGCATCCCTTAAATCTCACTACATGGGTAACTTTAGTATATGAGATCATATATATGGTAGAAGCTATTGTTTCATGTGCTACCTTTCATACCTGGTACTCTTTGTTCATTCTTGTTCCCTGTAATGGTTTACATTAGGTCACTACTTTGTGAGAGAGGAAATCTGGTGTAGTGAAGGAAGCACTAGACTTGGGATCTAGATTGGCAGATTCTGGTTTTTGCACTTCTTAGAGTAAATCTCTTAGCCTCTCTGAGACTCAATTTCCTCATCTGTTAAAATAATGTTAGTAAAATTTCCACTATTGACTCCTTCTTCCCCTAAAGGTCATTGTGGTGGAAATGCTTCAGAAATCTTAAAGATCTAAATGTGTAAATGTGAACAAAATATCTGCTTTGTCACTACTGCCAAAAAAAAAAGATACCTCAATATACCCTATGATGTAATCTTTGTGGTAGCTGAGATAAAGGCAAATATTCTCTCTGAGAGCATTTTTCATAAAGAAATATGAGGAGAGGCCCTTCCTTTTGCCAGCACATGGAGAATTTGTTTAGGCAATTCCCATTAATGTTAATGGAAGCTAATCGCTAGAGAATAAACACCTTATAACAGGTTACATTTAAAACTCAGCGTGAGCTAAAAAGCAGGCCTTTCATTCAGTTAGCAGGATGGATGTTTTTAAAGGAAAAACCTACTATTGAGCCCCCAATTCCTCTAGTTGTAAAGGAAAGAAATTATTTTAAGTGTAATTTGTATCTATAACCTACTAGAGCTCCAGTAAGGGGATGCTGCAATTTCCTGCTCCGTGAAAATGTGAAGTGCTAATCAGTGCACAAACACCTTGGGTGTGCTGAAGCAGAAGACCGGGCAGGGGCGTGCTGTGCTGGGGTTCTTAGTCATCTTGTCCATTTCCCTCTCTCATTTTCGTCTTATAAAGAAAATGGTTCACTTTCTATAAAGTACAGTTATTGAGAGGAAAGACAGGGCAGATTAAGTAAAATCAAGTAAGAGGCTAAAAGGTCTCTTAATTGACATGTTTTTTTTTTCTTCCACTTTAAATCTATTAGAAAAGTATAACTAGGGGGGCGGCTAGGTGGCGCAGTGAGTAGCGTGTTGGCCCCGGAGTCAGAAGGACCTGAGTTCGGATCCTACCTCAGACATTTAACGCACACACAAATAAAAACCTAGCCGTGTGACCTTGGGCAAGTTACTTAACCTCAATTGCCCTCCAAAAAAAAAGCAAAGTATAACTCTGGGAAAAAGAACTTGATGCATATTATAATAGAAACATATAAACAATTTTGCTAGTTTATCAATAATGTACTCTAAATTCCTTCCTAATGCCTATACAAATATATTTATATAGGGCCGTCCAAAAGTCTTATAGCAGTTTGAAGCTATAAGAGCTCTTATCCTCTGTATGGACAATAGAGAGTACTTTCAGAACTATATGGGACTTTGACTGTCATCTTGTCCTGCCCATTCATTTTACAAAGCAGGAAATAGAGGGCCAGAGAGGTTAAGTGATTTGCCTAAAGTCACATAGGTAGGAAGATCAGAAGCAGGATTTTAACTCAGACTCTATTATTTCTAGTCTTCCACTCTCTTCACTGCAGCACACTACTTCCTTGAGATAACTGATATGCATTCTGCTGATATCTATGCAATGTCAAGAAAATAAGAGCAAAGCTCTAATAAGTTGTGTGGACCTCTTGTGATGGATTTGTATGAGGACATGGGCCATATTTAAATGGGATGGAACATCGTGTGTGAGTAGGATTAACAGGTTCCCAGTTTTGGGTGTTCATCAATGAGATCACAGATTCATTGGAGTATACATTTTTTACATAGTTGTAAATGTATCTTTATAATTAACCATTGTAATTCATGAAGATCATTTATAGATTAATAAAGGACTTGTAATATATCAACAGAGGAGGTATTCACATCAATGAGAACACTGGTCTTCAAAGAAAAATAATGAGTTGTAGTTAACTTGTATGATATTCTTTGCTTTTTGCCTTGATGCTGTTGTATATTTCTTCATATTCTTTACAAAGTCATATGGGACCTTAGAACTGGGTGGGAATGTCAGGATTCATCTAATCCAAAAAATATCTAAATAGGAACCTTTATATTTTATTTATCTTTATTACTGGCCTATAGCTCATATTAGATTTTGGGAAGAATGATGGATTTGGAATGAAAGGGCCTAGGTTCAGATCTGATTCTGCTATATTATACCTGTGTAACTTTGAGCAAATAAATATTTACCATATTTGAGCCTCAGGCTCCTCATCTGAAATATGGGGGGATGGGACTAGATGGTCTGTACTCCATTCTCGATCTAAATATGACCCTGATATTGAGTCATTTAGCCTCAACCTGAAAACTCCCAGTGATGGGGAAACTTACCACCTTCCTAGGTAGCCAATACCCCATTTGGGTAATTATAATTTTTGAAGAAAATTTTCCTGTTGAGCTGAAATCTGCCTTTCTGTAACTTCCACTCATTGCTTCTAGTTTTGCACTGTTGCCAAGCAAAGTAAGTTTAAAGCCTTTTCCATTTCAAGACAGTTATCATGTCTCCTCTTGAACATCTCTCTGCTAAGCTAATCATTACTAGGACACACAGTCTTCCTGTGGCATAATTCCCAGACCCCTCATCAACCCAGTAACCGCACTCTGGCTACACTGTAGTTTATCAATGTCTATCCTAAAAGGCAGCACACAAATTTTGAGATGTGGTATGGCCAAGACAGAAAATTGTGACTCCATGCTTGTATTGTTGGAATCTATGATTGTGTAAGCTTTTGTTTTCTTTTGGGGGAAGAGGACGACAGGCTACATAATAGCTCATGTTTGCCTTGCAGTTCACTACAGCAATCCTCATGTTTGTCTTTCTTCATGGAGATACATTTCTCTACCTCTGATGGCCCATCTTGGTGGCCCCAGTGAGGCACAAGCTTTTACTCCTCTTAATAAGTTGCAAAGGCTTTATACATGGGCCTGACCATTTATTCTGTGAGTCACCTGGGGACTGGTCTAATGAAGTTTAGAGAGGCATGACCACCAGTTGATAACTATCTTTGATCACAGAAAGTCAAGAAGTCTATAATGTGCAAAGAAATTATGGTCTGTGTAAGTTGAGAAAGGAATTATACCCCCCACCACCATGTCACATATTTGAAATGTAACTGGACTTTCACCTAACCCTAGGGTATTTATAGGTTGTTTCTTATCCCTGACTTTGGATTTGTGGAGAGAATGTTGTCATTAGCCATGCCTATGTCAGGAGCAGAATTGGTGGGAGAGCTTTTGGGAGGAGTTACCTTCAGTGAGGGGGAGATATGACATTCTTTGAGAGTGATTACAGGGAGGAAACAGTGAAAGACAACTTAAGGAACTGGCTTCCCCTTCTGCTACAGGTCTGAACCTTCCAAAATCTTTCTCTGCCTTCCCCCCACACCCTCTCTCATTGATCCTGAAGGTCTGGTGCCTATCTGTCTCTATGTTTCTGCCTCTCTCTTCTACATACACAGTTTTTTAAGTTTTTGTAATATCACTATTTCTATCAATTAAGAGTCACATTAGGAGTCATGTCCTTTTGCAAATGTAGCAGCCTGCAAAATAACCCAGCTTGAGCAAAAGTTCAGTTACATAAGGAATTATACACACATGTACACATAATAATATATAAGAGAAATAAATGTTAGAAAGTATACATACACACATATACATATACATTTTTACATTTATTTTCTTCAAGTAATATAGCCGTTCTCTAACTATCAGGGATTTATTTTGTATATCATATTTATTCATTTTGTTTAACTTCATATAACAACAAAATTTAGACTTAGATGGTATCTCAATGGCCATATATAGTAAAACACATAGCTAGAAGGAAACCCTAACATACCATAGCAGACAAGTGGTAATCCAGTCTCTGATTGAAAACTTCCACTGAGGGTTAATCCATTATCTCCCCTTCCACTTCAGGACAGTTCTAATTGTTAGGACATTGTCCTTGACATCAAGCCTAAAATTGCTTCTTCCCATTACTTCTGGTTCTGTCCTCTGAGGCCAAACAGAATGAGTCTAATAAATCTTCCATGTGATAGCCTTTCAAATTCTTGAAGACTGCTTTTATATTTCTAATAACCCCACTCATCTCCCTCTTTGCTTTTTGAGTTCTTTTACTATTATAATATATCTACTTATATCTTTGTACAAGTAATGGTACAAATATTTGTACAAAAATATGTATGACTACATGTATTTATATATGTTTAAGTATGTGTGTACTGTATGTATATATATTTGTATGTATATATATGTGTGTACTGTATGTATATATATTTAATTTAATGACATGTGAATTGACTGATTTTACTCTAGAAAAATGATTCCAATTTTGCAAAAATGGTATTGCTTTTTAATCTCCACTATTCATTCAACTAAATATATTGCCTGAAATGTGTTCCATCATTGGGATTCCTGACCTAAAGTCCACATATTGATCTGCATATCGCTTATAATCACAGAATCAAAGCACATTAGAGTTGGAAGGGATCCCTGAGATCATCTATACCAGAGGAATCAAATATGTGGTCCTTAATACTACTGGATACAATTGAACCAGATTAAAATGTAATTGGGAAAATATTTAACAAAATAAAAATACAATAAAACAGAAAATATTAATATATGGTTTTATATGTCAATATTCTCCCATGAGGGTCCTTATGTACAGTTTAGTGGTTCCTATTTCTATTTCAATTTGACACTACTGATTTTTATCAAGCCTCTAACTTTACAAAACAGAAGACAGAGGTCCCAAGCAGTGAAATAAGTTACCTGTAAGCCCCTCAAATGGCCAGTCTAGTACTATAAATCTCCCTCCTGGACTGAGCAAGAAGCAGCATCTGGTTTGTGATCTATACTGAAGGTGGTCCTACTTTACACTCTGGGGTCAGCTATCTAAAACTAAACTTATTCAAGAGATAACACCCTTTTAAATATAAGATGAATAAAGGAATACACTGAGATTTTGTTTCAGCTAAGTTACTTAACTGAGGTAAAAAGATGTTATTGGAACAAAATGTTGTCACAGAATCAATGGGCCTGATTCTCCTCCAGGGCCTACCTTAGGCAAAATTGTGAAGTAGGTCAAATTTTCATTCATTCATTCATCTACCTTCTGATAGAAAACTCCCTCCTATTCTCTTCCTGTTCAGTCTTCATTGTAGACATCCTTTCCTACAACCAATGTAATTCGTTTGATTTCTCATTTGCTCTGTGGGAAGAACAAGCATTGTTCATTCCTTAGATACCATAAACAATTGTGGAGAAGTCAGAGGGAGATTCCCCCTCCCCTCCAAATGAAATAAGGCATGCAGAAACACTTTGTTAAACATAAAGGCCTATACAACTGTTAGCTATTATCATTATATGTAGATTTAGAGATGAAAGGTATTTTAGGGATCAAGCAGTCTAAACTCTGCTCCCCATTAGATGGAGAAATTGATGTAGGTTCAGAGTGTCACAATCACTTGCCCAAATTAAAAACAAACAAACAAAAAAAAAACGTTGACAATGACAGGGTTAGAATCAGATTCCATCTTGGAGAACCGTTTAGTGAACTCTTCATTATAACAACTTCTGTCCACAGAGAAGATTTATTGCCAGATTTCTACAGTATGCAGAGGAGTGAGTCAGGATTATGCTATTCCATTTTAAATGTACTGCTCCAGGTACAAGTTAGCATTATGAAAATTTCTGTAAACCTTTAGCCTACAGCAACTTTCTATCCCACTACTTATACTGTTAATGAAAGGAGAGGCCAACATACATCCTTTGCACTTAACATTTTAAAAATAAAATTTCAAATAGAAAACAAAGGAACAATTTCTGCTTATTAGGAGTCATTTCAATTAGGCAAGTCCATTTGTAGAAGGTGTGAATAATTTATCGCCTTCTTAGCCAAGCTACATAATCCACAGTCCTACAGAGATGGAAAGTCAGGACTCTTTAACAGCAGCAGAAGGGAGATTTCTGAGGCAACAAAGAGTGCTAATATTTCCATTAGAACTGCAACAAGAGCATCCTTTGAATTTGTATTTGTCATGTTGCCAGAGCAAGAGGCTAGTGAGGACCATTCTGTGAGTAAATACCAAAAAGAAAAGTGGTGAGAATGCTCAGGGGCAACCTGGTGCAAACAACCAGCTTTTCCCTGGAAATCAAAATCTCAGCCAGGGCATCTTCAAGCTGATAAAGGCTGAGTATAATGGAGAGTGATTGCAGTCATCTTTATTCAGTGGACTCTCATCTATGAGATATGGTTTGGAGATACAGGTCAAAAACTCTGAAGGTGGCTAGTCATTGACAAGCTCCCTCTGTTCTTTAGTTCTTTTTAATTTCATCTTCATTTAACAGAAGGAAAAATGCAAAATTTAAACACATTGGAAAGGCATATTGTATATTTAACTACAGGCACATCAAATTTTGATAATTCTAAGTTCAACATATTTCAATTTATATTTAAGTAACCATTCTGGGCCTAGGATTTGGTGCACATGGCCATCTAAAAACTTTGCTTGTAAGACAGATGTTTTCATTTCTATTTCTGTTAGATGTAATTGGAACACTCAATTTTAGGGTAAAATCAGGAAGAAGAGAATATTGAGCAAAAATACAGTTATAAACATTAAATATTTACAGAATGTTTGTAATCTGCTAGACATTGTGTGGAAAATATAAAAAAGATATGCTTCTTACAGCATACAACTGAAGTAGCTCTAATTGTTGGTTATATATTTCACAAATATATATATGTATATACACACACTATATATGGGTACATATACACATATATGAAAGTCATTGATACGATACATAGAGAATAACAAAATCAACAAATTTATATAGTGTTTAGATGTTTAAAGAGAACTTTATTCACAATAAGCCAGTAAGTTAGGTATTGCAAGTATTATTATAGATAAGGAAATTAGTGAGGTTCAAGAAAGGTTAAGTGATTGTCCTCACAGTTATATGTTAGAGGCATGGCTCAGGGTTCTTGCTAAGTTCCAAGCTCAGTGTTCTTTCTATTACAACACATTGCCTCATTGGTATTTTCTATCGTATACTAAACCATAACTTATAGTTGTAATTGTGTGCTACATTTCCTTGAGTATAAGTAATTACTCTTTGAGCACTGAATGAATTATATATCTTCCAAAAGTTAATCAGCCTTGTTCTCCAATCTGTATTTTGGGCATTGGGCCATTATAAACGTATGGAGAAAAGATATACAGGGAGAGGTAGAATTAATTTCCTTTTCATGGAAATGCAATGCAAAAAGCCTATTTTCTATTCCACCATCAAATTTAGAATTTTCAAAAAAAAAAGATTAAAAGCTAAGAACTGAGTTGAAGCAATCATAAAATTTCATGTTCGGAAAAGACCTTTGTGAGCTTTTTGAAGACAGACCCTAACCTCTTCTTATATCCCCAGCATTTAGCATAATGCCTAACCATTAGGAAACACCTAATAAATTCTCATTGACTAATTTAGTTCAAATACATGAGACATAATGACTGTGATCTGAAACATGAATATCCTCTAAGACCTCTCTGGGAAGTGTTTTGTTACGTGTCTGGCTTCTCATCTCCAGTGACAGAATATTCAAGACTTCCTAATAACGTAGATAGCTCATTCTATTTTCAGGCATGTCTAAGGATTAGAATGTTCTTCCTTATGTCCAGTGTTTATCCAATATTCAAATAAATCTATGACTTCATTGATTTGAGCATTCTCACCAGTACCAGAGATGAAAACCCACTCATCTCATCCATGTCCTCCCTAAAGTTCCACATACAATGTGATGGAGGCCACCATTGCTTTCTGCAAATATTATGAGGATACTGGAAGAGCACTCTGGCCATCTACTTTGCTCTTACCACCTGACCAGCCCATCTCTTTTCTTGTCATACAACTCCTCATAGTAAATGAAAATATCTCTTAGTCCCTTCTGCCCATTGTTCATAGATTCAAATCTATGACACTTACTAGCTGTGTGACCCTGGGCAAGGCACTTAATCTCTGTCTGCTTCAGTTTACTCATGTGTAAAGTGAGCTGGAGAAGGAAATGACAAACCACTCCAGTATCTTTGCCAAGAAAACCCAAAGGGGGTTGCAAAGAGTAGGAAAATATTGAAATGACTGAACAACAACATATGACTTAATGAGTGTTTCTTTGTTCATTCATTTACTAATTCTTTCTTCTCTGCATAATCATTCCTTTAACCTGTCTTGATCTGCCATAGTTCTATGCTTTCTCATTATCTGGGTGCTTCTCTAGATTCACTTTAGCTTGTCAAAATAATTACTAACAGTAACAGCTTGCATCTGTATAGCACCTACTTTGTGCCAGGCACTGTGCTAAAAGCTTACAATTGTTATCTCATTTGATTTTCACAATGACCCTGGGAGATATGTGCTATTTTTATCTCCATTTTACAGTTAAGAAAACTTAGGCAAACAGATGTTAAATGACTTACTTAAGGTCACAGAACTAGTATATCTCTGAGGCCAGATTTGAACTCAGGTCTTCTGACTCTGGGCCCAACATTTAATCCACTATACCACCCAGCTACTATCATATCCCCTTGATTGAAAATTTAGGGTGCTGAAGAGGTTTTTTTTTTTGCCTTGTTGACTTTCTGAGAAAATGTGATAAATTTATTTCTTTTCTGATCTCCAACGTCTGCTAAATACTCTAGCACCTTATCATAGTGTAGAAGTCAACAGCAGACCAATATGTGTCAATTGTAGATCAATACAAGGCAAAGAAGTTCTAACAAAATGCTGTTTTTTAAAAAATAGCTTTGATGTAATGGAGTATATGTTTGTTGCCTAGTCAGTCTGAAGAGATTCATCACCCAAGACTCCATCAAAAAGTCATATTTCTTAGTCAAAGCAAATTATGAAAATCATTTATAAAGTCTGAGGTTATATTTTGCATTGGTGGGAGGATCTGCGCTGAAGAAAGCAAAGCTCTTTGAAGTATTCGTATAATTTCAATAAATTACAGAATTTAGTTAGAAGGGAACCAATTCTGTAATTTTACAGATGAAACTGAATCTCTAAGAGCTGAAACACCTTATCTGAGGTCATAGACATAATAGGTGAAAATAATGAGATTGTAACTTTTTTCTATCTCTAAATCTAACACTCTATTTACTCCAGCAAGTTAATTTTCAAAAATGGAATATACGTTCATGATGTGTTTATTGGAACTACAGAAAGAAATCGGGTTAGACTAGTATTCTATGAAGAAAGGAAGGAAGAAAAGAAGAGAAACAGACATATATAAAGTGTCTATTACATGCCAGCCAACATGCTAAGCACTTTCCAAATATCTCATTTGATCTTTACAATGATCCTGGGAAATAGGTGCTATTATCATCCTTATTTTACAGTTGAGGAAACTGAGTCAGGCAGAGACCAAATCATTTGCTCAGATTTGCATAGCTAATTAGGTATCTGTGGCTTGATTTGAACTCAAGTCTTCTTGACTCCAGATTCATGGCACTGCATCATCTAGATGCCTCTATAAAACATCGAGTAATTGAATGGAATATTTACTTCTAGCTTCCACAGGTCATCTTAATTTTCAAGATCACAAACTTTTGCTTACATAATCATGTAATTTGTCATGCTGACTACTTTTTTTTTCTTCTTGAAACACATTTCTTGGTATGTGGTCAGCTCATAAACTTATGGAAGCTGACCCAAGATCAATGCCTCTTGAGCTCTAATGGGTTGCCAGGATAAGGGAGATTTATATTTAATTGGATTTTTATGGTAGTAGCAGTGACCAAGCAAGACCAAGATCAAGGAGGTTCTTCACGGGATTTTAAATATTTCCTTTTTGAAAGACTCAAAGATTTTCCCAAACTATTTTGAATCAACAATTATTTGTGTGTTGTTTGATAGAGACTATACTTCTAAGGTGTCCCAAATGTAAATTAGCAGAGCTGCTGCCTGCAGTAAGGTGTGCACAGAGTTAATGTGAAATTCTTTATATATACTCAACCCATATTGAATGCATAAAGAGGAGAAAACACAGAAAGATCTCTAACATTTTGATGCAATGAATGGAGGCATTTTCATTGTCAATGTAGATTGCAACCCAACTAGGTCTGCCCATGTTGTGTGACCTTTGCTTAGGTTCCCTAATAAATCCATGAAAGGGGATCTATTCATCATTCTCAGGATTTTCCCTGAATTCTCTTGACATTGCCCAGATGCCAGAACTCTGTCCGTCTTGTAACATTAGTTTCCCATTTCTTTTTCCAAGTTATGCACCTCTCTAAAAGCATCCTTTACCCCATTTCACCTGTATAATTCCTCATTTGTAATGTTATAGCTGGTTCTCACTCATCACATACCTCTCCACTGACTCCTGGGTGATTTTAAATTGTACTTCTATGGAAAGTATTGCACGTCCTAACATCCATTTGACATCGCTACAATCCTATTGATATTAAAAAGATGGCAAGTTGCATGCTCTAAAATCAGTATGCAGAATTGTATATGCAAGGAAACTCTTGCATGAGGAGTCTTGATTATCTCAGAAACTGTCCAGTATCCTATTCACTACTGACTGGTAGGTAGTACATTTGAAAGATAAAACATTGTGCAAAAAAAAAAAAAACCAAACAACTTTTTATTCAACACTTTAGTGTTGTAAAACTCTTTTCTCTTTTCCCCAGAATGTTAAAATAATCTAGGATTCCACTAGTTCTGTCTTTTCTCCCTATTCTACAACATGTGACTTGGCTCCAATGGGACAGATAGAAGGTGGGGATTGATCTGCTTTTTGTTCTGTTCTAATATCACCGTCTCAGTGCCTGGCTCCTACATTGACAGGCACTGTAGAAATTCAGAGATTGATAGGTAGGGAATAGAAGTAATTTCAGCACACAATGACAGCATGAATCAAGTTTCCTTTGCCAGACATTTTTTCTTTGAAAGAAATTTCCTGGGCTCAGAAACTAAATATTTACATCTATGGTAAGCCTCAGTAGGAAAAAGAGCGAGGGAGAGCAAGAGTGAAAGAGAGCTAAAGTGAGAGACAGAGAGAGAGGGAAGAGAGAGACAGAGACAGAGAGAAACAGAGACAGAGAAACAGAGACAGAGAAAAAGACTGGTATGTAGAGAGACTGACAGAGAGACAGGTGGTGCCATAGACATGAATGATAATATTAAATTTCCATTAGAAATGAAGAGGCAATGATGTTGATATTAAAGCTAACTTAATGGGCCACTGGAAAAGACTTGTCTTTCTAAATGAGAACTTTCTACTTTCTCATTTTCAGGATTCTTCTCAACTGTTTCATGGCCTAAATTAGGTAAACTATCACTACATCTCAGATCCAGTACACTTTATTACAAGGAAATCAATTGGACAATGTGCCTTCGGGTTCTCTTTTCTTTTAAAAATGTATCTTTTTCCATTCTAGGTAATCTGTTAATTAGTGGGGATTTTTTTTTGCTTTGTATATTTTTTCATAAAGTGTCTTCATATTTCCTTATTTTTACACAGTTAAGACAAGTGAAATCAACAAGCATCTATTAAAGGTTTACTACATGCCAGGCATTGTGCTAAGTATTGGAGATACAAAGAAACCCACAAAAAACACAGCCCTTGTTCTCAAAAAACCTTTTGAAAAAATTTGGATTTAAGCTAAGCCTTAAGGGGAAGCCAAGGGGCAAAGGTGAGGAGAGAGAGTGGCTCAGGAATGGGGGACCAACAGTGAAAAGGCATAGTAAAGATTGGGAGTGTCTTGTCTAAGGAAGCACAAAAAGCCAATGTTGCTGAATCATAGAATATGTACAGGGTTAAAGTGTAAGAAAACTGCAAAAGTAGGAAGGAGTCACATTGTGAAGGGCTTAAAAAGACAGAGGATTTTGTATTCAATCCTTGAGGTATTAAGGAGTCACTGGATTGTCACAGCCTAACAAATATCTACTTTTGATCCAATTATGCCAGAATGCAATGACCTCTGGGAAGAAAATTTGTATTTCTGAAGACAAAAATGCATTTAAGAAGTCATTATAGCAATATAGCAAGTATCCCCAAACCTATGGCATATACTCTCTCCTTTGGCTTTAGATGTTTGTGTTTAAATTCATTCTTAGAAATGTTTTTTTTTTTTCTGTAATCCAATGTATAAAGAAAGGAAGACATCTTCTAAATTTGTGGGGGGTATAATTAAGTCCTAGAGAACAGTATTTCACATTAGAACAACAGCAAACTATTTGACTATGATAAAATGAGAGAGTAATAACTCATATTTATAACACTTTATTGTTTCAGAATGTTTCAATCACCAAAGGCCATGAAACTGGTAAAGCAAGAATTATTCTTCATTTACAGACAAGGAAACCGAGGATCAGAGAGTTTTTAGAGAATTGACCATTCATTGTCAGGAACACTGGAAGAGCCAGGACTTGAACTTGCCACCTGATATCAAATGCAATGCATTTTCCACTAAACCATGTTATTTTTAAAATAAATATTGTGCTCACACAGAGACTAATATTTACTAGATAGGTCAAAGATGAAGTGATCATTTCAATTAGGGGTGGGTGAAAGGAAGCCCCTGTGATTTTTTCCATAGGCAGAATTCCCAATATGGAAATTTCCACTACAGAAAACAGATCAAGGACATAACTATATCTTTGGTAGGGGTTTAAACCAATGCTTCCTGATTCTAAGGTGGACCCTCTATCAACTATGCCATGCTCTCTCTCTTATTTATCACATAAGATTAAATCTCAACAAACATTCCCAGGAATCAACTTAAGACAAAGACAAGGTTAATAACTAAATCAATAAACATTTATTAAGCCACTACCATGTGCCAGGCACTTTTCTAAGCACTGGATTACTACATTTTGCTTCCTCATCTCCCATTCTGTTATAGAATCATAATAATAACAATCACTAGCATTTATACAGCACTTCCAGGTTTGCAAAGAGCTATAGATTTATCTTTTGACCCTCATGATAATCTTTCAGTTAGGTACCATTATGACTACCCCTTTACAAATAAAGAAACTCATGTTGAAAGGTAATAAATGACTTTTCTCATACCCATCTAGTAAATGTCTGAATCAGAATTTGAACTCAAGTCTTTATAATTCAAAGCCCAGTACTTTTGCCCACCATAATATCTAGCTTCCTCTAATGATGATAACTCTAAGAACATTTCTTGTAATGAGATATGTGTTAATATATAAAAGTTATTTCCCTAAAGGCTAACTTTGAACAAGGAAATAAGAAATTTAATAGCTTTTGTATTCCTAACACTTTGGTGCTTTTTAAAGTTACTCAGTGGACACAAACTAATCTCAACAAAAGTGTGCCCCTACTTAATACTGCCAATTAGTCTGTTGTGCTTCTCCTTGTCTACTTCTGCTCACAGACTCTGATAATTTGGCACTATTAGTAATGTAGCTTCTTTGGGGGCTGAGATGGCACGTGATCCTACTGATCCCTCTCAATTAATACCTGTATTTCAGTAAGCACATTCCAAGCATTCAGTGCCTCCCTGGAAATTCTAGAATTATTGCTTATCTGTGTTTCAAGTGAATTATGGGAGCGGACATAGTTTTCAATTCTTGTTTTCTTAGCATAGCTCATTCATGACCAAGCTCACTGTGTGCCAGTTTTTGAACTTGTTGAGAATCTTAGAATGTGCCTTAGAATGTGGGAGAGAAGAGTTCTGGATTTAGAATAATAGGACATGGTTTTATATCTCATCATTATCACTTACTACCCATATGTCCTTAGATGAGTTCCTTCACCCTCATATACCTCCATTTCCTCAGCTATAAAATAAAGGGGTTAAACCTCTATCTCTCACTCTAGATGAAATCTGAGATTCCCTGAAGACAGATGAAGTTACACTGACATTCAGTGAGAATTATCTGAAGTACATAGCTTATAAATAACAGATGGACATAAACTAAAAGACAAAATCTCCAACTTCTCTTGTTTCAGCAAGACAAATATAGATAGATGATAGACAAAAAGATAGATTAAGTACAAGTTGATGCACAGATATATAGATGGATGGATATAGATGGATGGATGGATGTAAGCAATTGAATATGGTGGCAGGACTAGACATAAGGTATAATGTTGCATAATAGTAGACCAACTCTAAAGAGCCATTTGTTTGATATGTGGAATTGTAACAGCTGGCATCTTGTATCACTTGATCTTTGGATGGCCTGAACATGTCCTAAATATTAGTTAGGAATGTAGGTTCTCCCAACTGTGATTAGTCAAACCATGCCATGCTACATTTCTCAAATACAGATGAGACCTGGGAAATAGGCAACAAAGATTTTAGAACTTTTGAACTTTAGTATTAGTTCTTATTCATTTAATGATATTGCTGTCCTAGATATTAAGAGAAATAGCTGGGTAATTTTCTTATTTCACTGGCAATTGTACAGGACCAAAGAGACAGAAACCTTTGCCCTCTTTGGGGAGGGGATGAACTGAACCAATTTCCTTGAAATTGATTCAGCTCTTTCAGGCAACATGCTAATTAGCCAAGTGAGTAGCTTTAAGTGTTGTGACTCCTCTGGTGCCCTATCAAGTTATAAAACTGATTTAAAATCACTTAAAAGGGGCTGACATTTGTAAATGAAACCAATTCATTATACATCTGTTTCTGTGATACTGGAAGAGCTCTGAAATAGGCTAAGTCTAATCCTAGGCCATTGATATTACTATCAGACAACTGACTCTCTATGATTTTTAATGCATTTCCAATGCCAGATCAGTAGCTTTGCCAAAACAAAGCAAAATGACAGCAAATGAACAAAAACTCATCCCACTTACTATACTTTTAGAGAGAATTATTTACCTTGAAAATATAGCATTTGTTTTGGAAAATAAGAGTCCATAGTTTTGAACAATCATTTCCATGTCATTAGAACATGGAATATTACCTAAGATGTGTTTGGTTGCTTTAACTTGGCTAAATTCTATTTTAGTTTGAGAGAAAACAGTGGTGGGGAGAATGTAGGGTAGAAGTAGAGATGATGCATCAGAGAATGCTAAAACTGAAAGTATTAGAATCTTCTCAATTATTGAATCACTGGTCCTATCTTTTTATTTTCTTAAATTTTTAAACCACTTTAAAGGTTTGCGTAGAAAAGTAGGTCATTTCATATGCAAAACAGTTCAATTCAACAAATCAATTAAAATTATTCCCATTTAAAAAATCAAATAGTTTTCACCTCTGGCAAGGAAATTGGTCTTGTCAGTCTAAAAACCAAACCTTTTTGGAATGACTTGACTGATATTTTGTCTGCCTTATCTGCCATAACAGTCAACTCAGTTGCATGTGTAGACATAGTCTGACCACAAGGGAGTAGCTTCCTAAGGATAACTTAGGTAGACTTGATCAAGAAACATGTAAGATATGAGCATGAATTTCCTCATGAATATTTATAAAAATATAGTATTTTATTGTATCAATCAAATGTTTGAGATTCTAATTAAGAAAAATCCTATTGTCATTCCTATGTCTTGATATGTTTTTAGAACACATTCAAACCCAGTGTATCGCAAGTAAACTACATTTAAATTTCTGCACTGAGAAATGAAATTCACAGTCATCAGAAATATATGCATATCCAATTTACACACTAGTTCAGGGTATAATACTCATATGTATGTATATATCAATATATATCATATCATATATATGTATATATACATATCAAAATAGTCTAATATATATGTAGCTTTAGACGGATTTTAATAGTTTCATATAATCAGATCACTTAAAAATGTTCTCTAGGGGCAGCTAGGTGGCGCAGTGAGTAGAGCGTCGGCCCTGGAGTCAGAAGGACCTGAGTTCAGATCCGGCCTCAGACACTTAACGCACACACAAAAAAACCTAGCCGTGAGACCTTGAGCAGGTTACTTAACCCCAATTGCCCTCCAAAAAGCAAAAAAAAAAAAAAAGTTTTCTATCCTTGTAACTTGGTTTCAACTTTGAAAAAAGCATAGGTTTAAGAAAACTAAAGTGATGCCGAAAGAGATCTCAACCAACCACCTAGATTGAAAATTAAATTGTCCTTTCCACATCCCTATCTATGTTATGGAACATAATTATAGATGTTATTTAGTTATACTTAAATAAGCATATATGCATATACATATGTATAGGTGTCCATTTATATTTTACTAATACACAACACACATAAACTTTTAGCATTAGGTTAACTTATTAACTTTAGGTTAGTTTATGACTCCTATCAAGTTTTTAGGAAATATTTTACTGCTGTGGGTATCTAATAATGTTACAAAGTAAATATCTAGAAATTAGACCAGATTTTCACTATTACTATCAGTACTACCACCATCCTGCCCCTTCATCACCGTCACCACTACCACCACCACCACCACTACTACTACCTGACATGTATATATAGCATTTTAATTTTGCAAAGTGCTTTAAATATGTAGCAAAGGTAAGTGGGGCACTAAGCCTACCCCTCCAACTCTTGGTAGCTTCTCACTTCCTGAAGTAAAGCTAACTTGTTTCTCCAACCTCTACCCACACTGGCAGGTCTAGGTAGTTCCCTAGAGAGGGCAACTGTATGGTCACTACAATCATTCAGGGATCTGGAGGCAACCATAGCATACATGTCTACTATTATAAAATATAGTATCTAAACCTCTTCCAGTGTTATTCTTATTTAAACATATCTGTCAAAATGCGAACATATACTTTTATAAATGAAACATTTCTTACAGAAGGCAAAGAAAAAAATCAAAATAAAAGTCTTCCCATAGACCTGGGTCATATTGACAGTGTCTTAAGGGGAGAGGAGGCACAAATTTGAAGAAAACTAGCAATGAAGCATGTGAGTAGGGAAACCTATATGCCTGAGTTAATCACAGTTTGGGACTGCAGGCTTTGATGCTCTTGGTCTCTTTAGGGAGTAGTCTATATCACATGTCACCTGTTGAATGGACTACATCTCTTCTGGGCCACTCAACTCTCATGCTTGTTGAAGCCACTTTTCTGCTATTCTTAGGCCAATGAAAGAGTGCTAAGTTCCTTTAGCAAAGAGAAGCCTTAAGCTTGGGATAAGCAAAGGGTCCAAGATTATCTTTCTTTGGTTGGGTGCTGAGGCCATGTTATAGTCTTAATATGAAATCAGGTCCTTTAAGTCTAGGATCTGTAGAGCTAGTCAGGCCAGCTCTCTTAAGTCACAGAAAATCGAACAAGTTAATGTAGGCATCGTTATCAGAAATTTGCTCTCTCTTAAGTTGTGTATAGTACTGAAAAAACCTTTCCCCAGTTGACTCTTCAAACAGCAGAGTATTCTGCTTTCTCTAATAAGCTCTCAGCATGTGCTTTCCTCCAATCAGATATGTTCCCTATTTTACATATGAACTCTAAAATTCGCCTCTTTCTAAACCTAGTCAGGTTATGCTTTTATTCTATTGGCTTTTGTGCTCTGTTGTCTGGATTCTGATGTCTTAACTTCTGTAACCAGCTTTTCTCAATAGCTTCTAACTTCAAGTTCCCCAGTTGCTTATATGACTTCTAAAGTAGCTTCTAATGCCTCAAATCAGGGATATTTTCATATGTTCTGAAAAATCCAAATCCATATTTCTGGCAGATATGATACAATAGTAAATATATTATTTTCCCATAGACACTAGTTACTAGATTTTGCATTTCCAAGCAACACACTCTAAAGTCTTAAAAACAGACCTATGTAAATTAGCTGTTAGGAAAGAATGAATTGTAGACATCTGTTAATACTTTTCCTCTGAGGAACTATTTCCACTCAGGTCCTCCTCATAACTATATCTCTCTTTAATTATTTTTATCTGAGAGGTTATTCTCCTCTCAAGTCTTCTCAGAACTCTGTATTTTTCTCAAGCTATGTTTCTCTGTATTTCTCACACAAATGTTGTTTTTCTTCCCCTTTCAGTAAATAAACCACCCCCGTAAGAAAGGGGCAGGACCTCATTTGAACTTCACAACAACACTGTGTGGTTGGTACTACAGGTACTCATATCCTCATTTGGAAAGTCAGGAAACTGAGATCAAAAGAGATGAAGTGCCTTCCTGAGGGTGACACAACCAGTTAATGTCATTGGTGGGTTATGAACTCTGGTCTTTTTTACCTTAAGTTCAACTTTCTGACCACTACACCTTTACATAAACATTACATAAAATTAAGTTACATAAATTACATACAAAAATGAAGTTACAAAAAATCTCTCCAAGATTACTTTTTCTTTTTTTGTCAATCATAAACTTCTTATATTCCATGAAAGTCTTTTTGCAGAAGACATTGATTTTCCTTCTTATTTCCACAGGCAAATAACATGCACAATTTCAGAATAAACTTCCCATTTGCAAAAAAAAAAAAAAAGAAAGATTCTAAAACTCAAACTTCTGGTTTCTGAATGTTAGGAGAATTATAAAATGTAGACAACTGTAATCACAGATACAGAATGATCAAAAACACCCAGGAACATATCTGCATACCTTTTCTGGGGGAATGCCTGGCATATATACACAAACTTTGCATAAAATGATTGGCAATTAAACTATGTGTAGGAGTTTTCCACCAAGATTTAGTTTCCTCAAGAAGTTCACAATTTTTATGGAAATGTAGAGAAAGAATTTAGAAGTTAGTAGAGCTACTGTTTTATGTCTTCACTGGCAGTGTGCAAATCTATCTTAGTAAGCTGGCCTTTTAGAAATAGATTTGACAGCTACAAAGGTCACACTGAACTTACTTTACTGCTATTTGTGAGTGGAAATAAGGAGGGAGGGAACTGAGTCATGCCCTTGCCTTAGCAACACGAAGACATCCAACTGGATAGAGATACTCCATAATTTTCAAGAAGATTACTATAGTACCAAGGTTTTGTTTTATCCTTATCTTCTTGTGTGTGTGTGTGTGTGTGTGTGTGTGTGTGTGTGATGTGTGTATACACACACGAGATTCTATATACACATACATATAGTGTAAATTTGTAACACTTAAGAGTCCTCAAAAGATCAAGTGCGACATCAACTGCATTGAAATATGTCAGAATATCTTTCTAGAGTACCACTTGAGTTTTAAGTAGCATGCTTTTAAAATCTTAATCATCAGGGAGTCTTGGTTCTATTATACTGCTCTCCAGGTGGTAAGCAGAGGGTGTTTGGTGCAATTTGGATGGTTTTGTGCAGTGGGTGGAGCATATGACTAATTTCTCTAAAAAAGATCTGACTCTCATGCTGTGCTACCTCCTGTCTCCATGTAAAGCAAAACTAATAATCTTCGTCTGAGTCTTGGTCTCACTTGTTGGAGGAACGAGATTAACCCTAGTCATGATATTCCTTACTATTTCACTGAGTAGAATTGAATTGAAGAAATAATTATTAAGGACCTACTTGATAAGTATCTGCATTCAAAGCCCTTCCTTATGTGCTTGAGGGCAAAGTTATGATTTATAAGATATAGTCCCTGATCTTAAGGAACTTGCTATCTTATGAAGCAACTATGATAATTAGAATATGATATAGGAAGAGGGACAGCATTGTAAAATGAGAGAGAGAGATGGTCTCTCACTTAGGAAGACCTGTACTTAAGTGCTTCCCTCGATGCATATGACAAATCACTAAGCCTCTCAGTGGTCCTCAAGCAACAGTCTAACACTATAATTTGCAAAGAAGTTATCTCTTGGCATTGGGAGAGGAAATTCCTTTTATCAGAAATTTCCTACATTGATGAAACATGGATCAAATAAAATAACAATAAGCATTTTTTAAAATGAAAGTTACACAGTGCTATGATTGATCTAGAGTGGAAAGGTTCATGTTGATACCCTGAGCTGGGCCTGGAAGGCATTGGGGGAAGTTATGAGGGCATGGACAATAGATGAGGGAAAAATGGAAGGGGAACAAATGAAAGTCTACATTCACGAAACATGCAAGAGTCTTTTAAACCACAGTTGGGAATTCAAAAGCTATTTATAGTTTCCCCAAGTAGAAGTTGAGCATTTTGCCAAATTCCATTTTAGATGATGGAATTGGCTCTTTCATTGTTACACCTCAGAATTTGTCACTACATTTCAATGCTCAATGACCTACTTTGCTCTGTTTTGATTCTTCCCACCCCTGGCAGTACTATCAATCAACCCACCAATCAATCAACAAACACTGAGCAAATGCAGCTAATGGTGTGCTGCTAAATGTTTAACAACCAGCTCTCTGAAAAGTGGACACACTTATGCTTAATTTGCATGAACATTTTCTCTATCACTTTCTTAAGTCTAACATAAAATAAATTAAGGTTCAGTTTGTAGTATTTACGGATTTTCTAAGTGTAAATGCTCACATTCAAAATTTAATAATTATCTCTATTGAGCCAATAGCAGCTAGCTTCAGCACATCCCTGTGAACTATCATGTACTGGTTAGTGCATTAAGCCCTGGAAATACAAAGTAAAAAAAAAAAAAAGGCAACTTTATTTATTTATTTATTTATTTTGACCATGAAGGAGCCTAGATGATCCTAGATGGAGAAGATGACATGTGGTCTCCCTCTTCTGACTAAGTTACAAACTCCTGGAGGGCAATGATCATTTCATTTTTCTAAGTTACATGCAAAATAAGTACAATTTTTCATGACATAAGGGAAGAGGATGGATACTAGCAGCTGGGAAGAATTAAGAAAGTCTTTCCTGAAAAGGGTCAGAGGAGCAGAGCCTGAAAGGAAACTGGGAATTCTAAGAGGCTCCAATGAAGAAAAAGGGCATTTTGGGCTTAGACAACAGATGATGCACAGAGAAAGAAGATGAAGTACAACTTAAGGTAGGCCAGTTTGACAAGGTATATGAGGGGAGTAATATGTAATGCAATTGGAAAGGTACTTTGGTCAAGAATGGGAAGGGCTTTATGATAAATGCAAGATAAAAGAGTTTATATTTGATCCAGGAGGCAATAGGTGACCACTAGAGTTTACTGAGTACTGCTCTGGTGTGGTAAAAATATCCTACCCCACTCATCACCTGGCAATCTGAGGACAAGAAGAATGACTTAAAAACAAAGATCAAAGTATCAGGCAATTGGAACAGCAAGGACTTACCTGCTGTTACTAGATCTTATTGGTCTTGGATTCAGGAAGCCCTGAGTTTGAAGCCTGGACCTACCAATTACTGTTTAGCCATATGCAAATCATTTAGTCTATCTAAGCTTCAATCTTCCTCATCAGTAAAATGAGAATAATAACAGTTACATCACTTGCTTCCTAGGGATTTTGAAAGACTATTTTGCAAACTTCAAAATGCTATATATCAATGTGGGCTAGTACTATTCTATTAAATATTAAATTCTTCACAAATAAGAAATCTTGATGTAACAACAACAACAAAAACACCAACAAAGGTTCTTGGATGTTGTAAGTAGAGCACCATACTGCAAAGTTCATTCCAGCTTACTCATATCTACTGTGTATGTATAAGAAGGTGCACATCTGTTTTTAGCAGATGACTGTATATATACAGGTGGATGACTATTCATGTGAAAGCAAAATTGGAAACAGCCCTGATGTTCAGTGTCCCTTGTACTATTTTGAGGTCAGTTTCCTATTTCTTTAGGAAATATATTTTTGGTGTTAGCCTGATTTTCTCTTTGGGATTTAACTGACATAGTTGAAATTTAGCCAAAGTGATAGAGCATTTCAAGTTCAACTGGAAGAAAACCAGCTGGGCTAGAGCCACAAAAAAGCATCTTTCTGGAAGACATACCTAGGGTAAAGGTGCCCTCTGTGTGTCTGAAACATTGAGAACTTTCACAAATCTTCCTGAATATTCCAATGTTCTCATCTCTGAGTCATAAAAAGGTCTGTCTCTCCTTAGACTCAGGCACTGTACCAAACTATTTTAAGTAGATCAAATAAATATTTATTGATAATTGACTCCATGCTAGTCATGGGGTTGGAAATCAAATGATATCGAATATTTTCATGGTACTTTAGAGTTTAAAAAATGCCTTAACATTCATAATTCCAGATTCATAAATGCATGATAATAGTAGGAAATACAAATATTTGGTGATTTTTTTATATGAGGAATTGAGACTGCAAGAGGATGGTTAACTTGCCCAAGGTCATGTAGCTAGTAGTATAAGAATTCACACTAAAATGAAGTTTTATTTGCTGTCTGAGGCTCTTTTCACAAGCAATTTTCTGGCTTTAAGACCTCAAACTTGGTATAACTAAGCTAGGATTAACTGAGAACAGAAAGCAGAAGAGGGTGAATTAATAGATAAACAAATCCATTAATCAATGAAAAGCATTTATTAAACCCTTACTGCATGCCTTAGGGCAGTCAGATGGCACAGTGGATAGAGAATCTTCCTGAGTCCAAATCTTCCCTCAGACACTTACTAGCTGTGTAACACTGGGCAAGTCGCTTAACCCTGTTTGCCTCAATTTCTTCATCTGTAAAGTGAGCTGGAGAAGGAAATGGCAAATGACTCTACTATCTTTGTCAAGAAAACCCCAAATGGGGTCACGAAGGGTCAGACACAACTGAAATGGCTGAACAAAAACAATGTGATATTCAGAGTACTAAGTGTTAGGGACATAAATAAAAAGGTGAAATACTTCCTATTTTCATGGAACTCACACTCTAATTGAGAAAGACAAGACATAAAAGAAAGTTTAACTGTACTGCAGATGGGCAAGTTTTTACAGTCCTTGGATCATATCAGAATGTGAGATAACAGTGCTCAGAGACTATAGAATAAAAAGTAGCAAGAAGATGGTAACGCCTGAGCAGGTAGTGAGTCCCCATGATCCTCTCTAACTCAACATAAGTAATACAGTTACTGCCTCCTATTTCATATAGGTAGTGTGAACAATCACACAGTTCTGATGGGTTCTGACTATCTTGATCCAGGAGAGAAAACAAAGGGAAGGCAAGCAGGGAAGGTGCCTTTGGTGGTGAGTATTCTTGCCATCTGGACGTCATGGGAGCTTGAGTGCAAGAAAGGGAGTACAGGCGACATCTAGATGTATAATACCCCTCCTCAACTGGGGGATGAAGACACCCAGTCGTCATAGATGGATTCCAGATGTCTTAAGGTCAAGAAGAGGGTTTGAAAGCAGAAGGCAAGGGAGGAAGTAGTGATATTCCAAAAGCCTAGCAGTCCTGGATGAGTTCCCAGTCTGCTACATGACTTCAAAATTAATTGTAGCTAATATCTATGTATGTATATTTATATGAAAATATATCTACCATTCTCATTTCACTCTCAGAAGAACCCTGTATGATTGGGTTTATTATTATTATACCCATCTTACAAATGAGGAAAGTTACTTGCTTGGGGTTAAACAGTGGAAAGTTTGTGAGGAAGGACACAGACATACACTTTTCCTGAATTTATGCCCAACATTCCACCCTACCATGTCATAATGACTCTCCAGAAATGGTACTTCAGCAAGGTTCATGGGATCAAAGCCTTCAAGCTGGGAGTAAGCTTAGAGGTCATGTAGGTCTTATAAGTTTAGTCATCTGGAAAGTTCACTCTAAGGTCATGTCAATTTATTTTATAAGTGAGGAACCTGAAGGTCAACAAGGATCCATGACTGCTTTCCTACTCCCCTTCTCCCTCCTTTCTCTCTCTCCCTCCTTCCCCTCCACCCCCCTCTCATTTCCATGGCACTTAGCAGCCTATGGAAAGGAGGGCTGGAGAATAATTGCATTTGAAAGAAGAAACTACTAAAATTCTGTGAAATAGTGAGGAAGAGGGAAAAAGTAAGACAAGGGGAAATGTGCCTAGGTTCAAAGTCAAACCAGCATCTCCTTATATCCCTACTTTACATTTGCTCATTCTTTTATTAATTCTTCCTTTCTCCCTCAGTGGGGCATACTAGTATGGATGGCACAGACAAGGAGGGGAGGGGATGTAGGAAAACAGGAAGTAGGCAACTGGGCAAGATAGAAATTGTACAAAATCAGTCATAGAAAGCCTAATCTTTCAAGAAAAACAAAACATTTAAATCATGTGTTTGTCACTTAAAGAAATGGGAAATCATGAGCTAAAGATAGAGTTTAATCTAGAGTACCATTTCAGGTATGACCATACCTGTCATGATGCTGAGAGCAATATTCTTTGGGATGCTTTGCACCTCCATTTGATGAGATTATGTCCTATGAAGGACCAGAAGCCAGGCATAAGAGTACATAGTAGGGGCAGAGCTGTCACCAGGGTAGTTTGGCAGATTATGCTATCCTATGACTATGGTAATCCTTAGGAGTATGGCTACTTCATAATGCTGTTTGCTATAGGCTGTAGGGACTGATTACATTGCACATTTCTCTCTCTCTTTCTTTTTTTCCATGACTGCTGCTTAAATGCCTGAGTAATAATAGTCTATATTTATATGACTCACAAATAGGAAAAGATGGGAGGGCATACTGATTTTTATGATATGATGGAAAAAATAGTGGATGTAGAGAAAAATGATCTGCATTTGAATCCCAACTCATGTACTGTCTGGATTTTAATACACCTCAGGTGTAATTATATTATCATAGTAAAGATGGTTGTAATCATGTGATCATAGACTATCCATGCCCTTAGTTTTCTCTTCTCCAAAATGGGGCAATAATAATTATGCTATCTATCACATAATTACTGTGAGGAAAGTGCTTTGTATGCTGAATAAATATATAACTGTGAGTTATTATCTGTTACCAATTTCCTTAGGTTAATAAAGATAATGTGTTAACCAAGGAAGTAGAAACACTCCATAACAGGTTTCATTTTTACGCGGCCTGTTATCTACATCAAATTTTTTTTCTATCCTGTCCACAATAGTTAGATCTTTATTTTTTATTTTTACTTTTTTTTTTGGAGGTCAATTGGGGTTAAGTAACTTGCCCAAGGTCACACGGCTAGGTTTTTTTTGGTTTGTGTGTATTAAGTGTCTGAGGCCAGATCCGAACTCAGGTCCTTCTGACTCCAGGGCTGGCGCTCTACTCACTGTGCCACCTAGCCGCCCTAGTCAGATCTTTATTTTGCATTTTGCAATGGAGAGATTCACTCCTTTCTATTAAAATAATCTTCATGGAAGGAATACTGATCTAATTTAAAGAGAAGAGCTTGCATAAACTCCTGAGAAAACTGCTCTCTTTTTCCTTAGGGTCTTAAAGCCTTGTAATAGTGATTGTCTCAGGGACCAAGAAAAAGCAAATACAGTCACAGTAAAAGAGTAAGCAAATGTGTATTGTGTTAATACTCTGATGTGCAATGCTATATAGAAGAAGAGAGGAAGAATCCAAACACCTAGTAGCTGGGACCAAAAGAGTCAAGGTGATTCATATGATAATGTCATGTCCACTTTTGAAAAAGCTTCTTTTGTTTTTTTTCCTATTACATAATTTTGTCATAGTAACACTCTTCAAGACATCATGCAAACAGATGTGTACACATTTATGTGTCCACATAAATGATACACTTCTTCATTTGTTTTACATGTATGAAGCTACTCCAGTGACTTGCTAAGTCACTTTGGAGTACAACACTTAATTGTATTTCCATTTCTTCAATATATAAGATGGACAGTTATACTTGACACCTATATTCACTAGAATGAATCAAGGGTATCTCAAATATATTCAGAACTCCCTTGATTCTGAAAGTCGGTAGATTAACATCCCACTTAATCACAGAACAGTTTTAGTAAATTCACTTACCCAGAAAATAGCCAAAACTCAAGGGTAGGCCAATAAGGTCCTTCATTAGCAGTGGCTATTAAGCGCAGCCCATATATTTTACTTCTTTGTTGTTTTTTGGCCATTTCAGTGGTGTTGGACTCTCCATGAATAGAACAAATTTTGTTGTTTATTCACTTCAACTCTATCCAACTCTTCTTAATCCCATTTGGAATTTTCTTGTCAAGGATACTAGAGTGGTTTGCCATTTCCTTCTCCCACTAATTATACAGATGAAGAACTCAGGCAAATAAGGTTAAGTGACTTGCCAGGGATTACACAGATAGTTAGTGCCTGAGGCCGGATTTGAAATCATAAAGATGAGCCTTCTTGACTTTGGGGTGGGCACTTTAGCCACTGCACAACCTAACTGCCCCACTTTACTCCTTTGGAAACCATATATACCAATGTTAGGCCCTCCCTGAGAAAGTTGGATAGAAAATAATGCAGCCAGCCAATTATAAATAGGAAAAACTGACAGTATTAAGAAATGATAGGTTAGCAATGGGGAAATTATAAAAATAAAAAAAAACTATATAAAAACTACACTCTGGGGTAATTTGCTGTAGGAACAAACATTATTATATACTTAAATAGCACCTCAGGAATTCATGGTTTTAAAATACAGTTTAAAGAAATGATGTTTATGTAGATCATCCTAAGTTGTTCTCAAACAAATGTCCATTGATGCTTTTGTAGGGGAATAGGTGAAACAATTTAGAAAAGTTTTCTTCAGAAAAATTTAAAAATTTAAATAAGTTGAAGTTCTTAAAGGGATGTTTAGTCATCTGGAAAGTTCACTCTAAGGGCAGCTAGGTGGCACAGTGGAGAAAACATCGATCTGGAATCAGGAGGACCTGAGTTCAAATGTGACCTCAGACACTTACTACCTGTGTGACCCTGGGCAAGTCATCTAACCTGATTATTCCCCCCAAAAAAGAAAAGAAAATTCACTCCAGGATCTATCAATACTGGATATGTTAAGTGCTACCATTTATCATTGCTTCTGTTAAAGACTGAATAATGGGAAATGCCTACTACAGAGAAGTCAGGCAGACAACCAACATACATTGAGTTTATGTGTTAGGAATTGTGTTCAATGCTAGAGATAAAAATACAAGCCAAAAAGAAAGACAGAGGCTGTGGTCAAGGAGCTTGCATTCAAATAGGGTAAGTGAAAATTTTTAAAGGAAGTTAAACGGGAGGCAGGAGGAAGAGAAGGAATCCATATGAGGACATCATAGAAAAACCAGAGAATGAAAATCATAGCCAGGAAAGTAATGAAACATGGCTGTCTTAGGAACAAAATGGAAGGCCTCAGAAATAACTCACTAATGAGAGAATGGATTGCCATGGCCCAAGGGTGTTCCAGGGTGAGATGCTTGAAGTAATCAGGGAAGGCAAAGGGTGAGAAGACAACTGAGACACAGTGGCAAAGTTTGGAAGATCAGAAGCATAGCCAGGAGCCCACGGAATAAGATCAGAAGCATAGCCAGGAGCATATGGAATAATATTTATGTCTCTGCTATAAGTCATAATTTATTGATCTTTGATAATTTAACAAAAACTTTGTGTTGTCTTGAGATTTCAGCATGTGAAATCCAGATACATTTTTTTTTAAATGAAAAATACATTTCTTACTCTTTCTGAAGTACAGGTCTGACCACGTCACCCCATCCCCACCTCCATTTAACAAACTCCAATTTTTCCAGGATCAAATATAAAACCCTCTGGTTTTTTTTTTAAAAGCTCTTTATAACCTGACTACTTACTATTTCAGTGTCTGTATACCTCGTTCCCCTCCATGTACTCTGTGTTTCAGTGACACTGGTCAACTTCCTGTTTCTCACAAAACTCATTTTCCCCCTAGAGATCTAAGCAATCTCATTAGCTCTTCTCCATGCCTAGAACTCTCTTCCTCCTCATCTTCATGTCCTATCTGCCCTGGATTCCTTCCCACCTCACCTAATGCCCCACCCTCTGCAAGAAACCTTTTTCCATTCCTTCTAATATTATTGCCTTCTCTCTCACACTAGCCACCCCCAATTTATCCTCTCTATGTCTCATTTTTATGTAATTGTTTGCATGTTGTCTCCTCAATTTGAGTGTGGGCTCTTTAAGAGCAGATACTTTTTATTTTCTATGTCTTCAGCACTTGGCACAATACCTGGCACAAAGTAGGCACTTAATAAATATTTGTTAAATTGATTTAAATGGACAAGTTACTTTTCTTAGATTCTTCATAAATATTCTCAAAAACATCATTGAAGGGGTGGCTTATGATATTTGGAAAGCAAAGTAGTGATCAAGAACAGCCAGTAAACCTTCCTCAAATATAGGGACAGCCAGACTTAGCTGATATTATTTTTTTAACTGGATTTCCTATTTCACTGGTTCAGTCAGCTCTAGGGTGAAGAACTTCTACTAATATAGATAGCAGTCTTTTAGAATTGTCTGGAAACAATGAAAAGTTAAGAGACTTTTCTAGCTTTACAAATCCAGTATACATCAGAGGCTGGATGTGAACCCATGTCATTTTGACTTGGAAGACAGCTCTCTATTTATTACACTATATGGTATAACAAAGTACTATACAAACATACATTTTTATTTTAATAACATTAATAATATAAGTACATGGAAAGATAGAAGTATATTATCTCACAAACTTAAGTGGATACATTTCTCTGATGTGTGTAACATAGATAAATATGATATAGGTCATCGTGACAATATAGGTTGTTTAAACTAAATATACTGCAAAAATCTGTTATTGGTATTTAATTAATATCAAATACTGTATATGCTTTCAGACATGAAAGATGAGTTACTCTCTTCTCAAAATTGACTCTGGATGGTATAGCTCAGGAGACCAGGATTGCAAGTACTGATATGGGGTCTTAAACAGGATTAGAATGATAATAGAAATCAAAGAGATAAAAAGATTATGTAGCAGTCTTCATGTGAAAAAATATGTGTTATGATGTGTTTTTAAGACATTAAAATAAATTATATAATTTCAAGGATTGGCTCACTGCAATGAATATATATCAATGATAATTGCTTAAGATTGACATGGGACCATTTGGCTTTTCTTCCCATATCCTGTCAAGCATTTAGTCAGAAAGTCAATAAACATTTATTGACCATCTAGTATATTCAGAACATTCTGTTTCTCTGCTGCGGCTTCTTCCCAAACTCCCTATATCATTTCCTAGGTGCAGTTCAATTTGATTACAAGTGGGCTGCAAGGGAGTGAAGAATAAAATGAGTCAATAGACAGGATGAAGTTGAGAACACAATTAAATTAAGTAAACAACAGATGACCATATCATTATGACAGTGAGTTGACTCTGGTATCTGGAAAGATCATGCACTTGGCAAGGCTTTGGGCGGTAGACTCATGAGGTAGAAATAAAGAACTCTTTTGGTGCCTATTCTGGGAGAACTGAATAAAGAGACTAAGAAAACTCAGTAAGTAGGGCACATTGGTAGACAAGTTATAATCTGAAAAGAGGTTGAATGAGAGAAATAGCAATAGAAATATAGATGAAATGCATCTACACTAATAGAATTTGAGAAGTGGGAGCAAACTTAGAGGGTATCTATTATTTACATAGGTCTGAGACATATCCACACTTGGTCATTTGCACAGAACATCAAGGATGAGAAAATACCCAAGAGTCAAAGATAAATCTAAGCTTTCATATTAGAGAGAAAGAAAAATGACCTTCTGCCATGGAAATAGTGAGTAAGAATGAGGTCTTAGTTTAAGAGCAAATAAATGGAGCTGCTTTTTTACCCATATTATGTATAAGCAAGGCATTTGTGTATAGATATTTCTTATTATTCATACTACAGATATTTTACCAATTGCCTGTATTGCATAAGACATTTTAGACTACTGAGAAATATGAAATTATGCATTATTGGAGAGAAATGAAGATGTAGCTTCAGAAGTCAAATTCAAATATCAATTCAAACCATATAGAGAAAGAGAATGGTGATGCATGAGAAGTAATCTTTGATATTTAGATTCTTTTCTAACCCTAATAATCCTTTACCTTTAGGAAATCCAGTATACCCTATGACCAAACTGTTCATGAACATTTTGTTTTAAGATTTTTTCTTTCATGCTCACTATTATTTTATTGATTAGAGTTATTAATAAGATCACAAACCTATATTTGGAAGGACTTAGAGACTCTAGTCCAATCTCCTTATTTTAAAGACAAGGAAACTGAGGCCTTGAGTGATTTTGTTCCCCAGTTTGTAAAGGTAGTAAATAGTACTCCAAATTGTGTGTGAATCTCATTGCACCACACACTTTTTGTACTCTGTTCAATTCCTAAAACAAAATTAGAATCAACATTTTTAGCAAGTATGCTGGAAGAAGACACTCTTTAAAATCTATCTTTGAACTTAGATGGTTGTCTGAACTAAGATTTGAGAGACATAGACTTTAAGGCATGTTTCCTAGGACACTTCTTAATTGAAGTTAAACATCTAAGAAAGTAAATTTTCACACCACTGGTATAAGTTTTGAAGTATCGCTCCCCAAACCAGAGACTTTATGAAAAAGTTTAAAGATTTTTTCAGATTACTGTCAATTTGAAACTCTTGAATAACCCAAAGTGAACTTCATGTTATATCTACACAGGACACTAAACTATCACTACTTCTTCACCTCAACTCAAAATGCTCAGCTTTCCTTAATGCCTACCTTAGATATTACACACTCCCCTTCCCCAACCTAAAACATTTACTATTTCCTTAATCCTTAGTTTTCTCCTGCCAACTCAGATTACCATATCTAGGCTTATCACTTTACGTGTTGAATTCCCACAATAGAATGAGGACATTCTTGAATATGGGGATTAATTTTGGTTTATTTTCCTTTATAATCCCAGAATTTAACATAGTATTTTGCACTGTGGGTTTCTACTAAATGCTTGTTGACTAACTGATGATTGCATTTGATTTGAGAAAGAAACTAATAACCTATGACTCTGGAGCTAAAATGGCTTCAAAGTAACTCAAGGTATCATTTAGCCAAAAGATGAGTACAAAACTAACTTTAGCAAATCTTCTTTAATTTTCAAAGAGGGAGAGTGGAGAGATGATAACTAGCCTAAAAAAAGGAATGCATTTGAATTACAGAATGTTTTAATACCCATGTAATTTTGACTATTTTCATATATACAGAGTACCAGATGTAGGCTAACTATGTATTACTAAGGAACATAAGATGAGAATCATTTAAACAAGAATATCAAGTAGAGATAGATGAGTATATCAAAAGTACTTTGTTTCCTTATATAATTTGAATAGTGCTCTTGAAATTTTATTTACATTATTCATTTACCAGAAAGCTGCTTTTTTTTCAAAGATGGGAAAAGGTCAACTTCAATAGATTCCTAGTCCAAAGGATCAAAAGATTCCAAAGAATAGGGAACAAATTAATTAGGTCTTATATTAATAATACTGTAAGTGAATACCATGTCCTAATTATTTTTAAGAGAACTTTACTAAGTCTTTGTTATAGTTGCTCAAGTAATTTTCCCCACACTGTACCCCAAAAGAGTCCCTAGCTGGCTAACCAGAATAATATTATATAATCTCCAGGAAAAAACCCCTCACCTTATTAAGATTTCTTAACTTTTACACAATGTGTCATGGTACCTTAACTAGTATACTGCTAAACTCTGTCAGAATAATTAAAGTGAAACTCAAGTTGTCAAAACAAAAGAACAAAGTATACTTTGTGATGAAATATCCATGACTTTCATTATATTTGTTCACACACTCAGTAATTTGCAAAATTCAGCAATTGTCTTCCTGTCATTAGTGTGAATTAACAAGGCTCTACTGTAATAGCAGTTATGATGGTAATTATGGCAAACAGAATTGCATTTCTAAACAAATGGAGGTTATGTGCATGTTTAGTGCTGTAGGCAGATGAAATGACACAAGGACAAACCATTTAAACATATATTTTTAAAAGCTATTTCCTACTCTGAAAAAAACCAAAACATTTTTCCTTCCTTTTTTGGTTTTTATTAATTTGTTTGTTTACTTTTAGTTTACAAGATTCAATTCCATAGTTCCTTGAGTTTCAAATTTTGTTTCCTTCCTTCCCCTCCCCCCTATGACAGCATACAATCCAGTATAGGATCTGCAATTACTTTCACATTAGACATTAGTCTGGTTACAAAGGCGGATTGTACTAGATGGAATGAAAAATGGTAAAGAGGAAATAAAACCAAACAATGAAAAGAAAAAGATCAAGTAGTTAGCTTCAATCAGGATTCAAATTCAGTTCTTTCTAGTTCTTTCTCTGGATGTAGGCATCTCTCTCCATCATGAGTCTTTTGGGATTGATCAGAAAAATCAGGATCCACAGATACAATCCAACCCCTGCGTTTGTAGATAAGAAAAGCGAGGTCCAGGGACACAGTAGTCCAACTATAGTTAGTGTCAAAGGTAGAATTCAAACACAAGTTCTCTGATAACTCTTGATAAGTATATATTGTGTTTCCCCTAAAAGAAAGTAAGCACCTTGATGAGATATTTTATCTTGAAATCCCCAGCAATTAACAAGTACCTGGAACATGACAGGCTATTGATCATGCTTACTGATTAATAGACTCATGAAATTTCAACTTAACTACCCATACCAAAGTAACCAAGTGTATGAAGAATGCCTGGACAATGAAGTATAGTTGGATAAACACATCCAACTTTGAATCCAAAACACTATTTACCAGAGTTAATCCAAAACAATAAGGCCCATCAGTACATGTAGCTTAAATAAACAACAGGAATGGACCCCCAAAATGGACTTAAAACTGAGTCAGAGAGAGAAGAATAAATTGCATTTGTTAATTTTCCCAGTACTTCTAGTGACTAAGCTTCTCCTAATTTAAATATGGACATCATGGTTAGTACTCTTCCGCTGCTGCTGTATGATTATACATCATAAAATACCATAGTCCCCAAAGAATTAAAGTTGTAGATCACCCACCCAAAGGGCATTAGAAAGGTACTTGGAGAGCATGAATAAACTGCAACATATTACAAGCAAACTATTTTGCAGGGAAAACAAATGGAATAGAAGATATCATCATAAAGATATATCTGCACAAAAGATTGTGGGCCAGTCATGCAGATATAATAGGAAAGGATAACCAAGGGACACTTGAAGTGCTCTACTCACATAGGAAGAGTGTCAAGAGATGTAGAGCAAGACCCTCCAGAATACTGGGTAGACTTCCTGTGGAGGATCTATAGGAGATTGTCAGAATCACAAAGGATGAAATGTTGTGGAGGTATTGTCATCTGAATTGTTCAAAGAGACCAGCATGTCAATGAGATAATAGAACCAGTGAGTTAAAAAAGTATTCTTTTTCTTGGTGATACTGAAGAAATTACTATAGTGAGAGAAATAGGCACAATTCTTAGTGTCAAGGTTCAGATAGCAGGTTGTCATATGTCTATGGAGAGAAATCCTTTTTTAGTTTACATAGAGGAACAAAGCAGAAAAGTTGTTTCTTTTCATCTGAGCCTGAATAAACAAATACTTATTCTACCTGGCTGTCCCATTTTTGCTTGCTAAGAGACGTGGAAAGATTTGTACATTTACTTCTTTCCCCAGTTTTTCTAATGCTTAGAATTTTCAGTTGTATCAGAAAAAATTGTGAACCAGGCTACCAGAGTCCCTGTTGTATCACTTCATTTCTGTGAAAAATAGTCTACCAAGGAAACTGGTACTTCACTAAATGATAAGAGATCTTCAAGTTCAGGTATTCATCTGCCTGGAGGCAAAGCATTGGATCCAACCACCTCTTGAGATCCCCCTGTTTGTGTTCTAGTATTCTATGATGTGACATGGCAGTGAATCACCAGGCAAAGGCAAGGCAGAAAAGTCAGTCTGCATCCCTATCATAGATCTACCTTCAGTACAGAATCTCAAAATGCTTACAAAAGAGATAAATCCTTTGCCTTCACCTGCAAGTAGCATTGAGGTAGTCATCAGAATTCTCACTGGATATAGAAATAACTTACTCACCTTTTTCAGTTACTTGTTAAAAGATTAACAAAAACCTGGATAAAATTATAAGACATGAATGAAATTAGTGTATTTGAACTTACTAGTTTTAAGCTATGGAAGTAAAAACTACATGATGAAAAGAACAAGATTTTCAAACCAGAAATTACACAATGGTGTACTTAATTAGACTGCCAGATTCATGAATACTCACATCCTGCCACAGATCATTGATCGAAGAAGTTAAGTGATATCAATGCTGCTTTGAAAGACTCCAGATCACAAAGCCCACAAAAACCTAATTCCTTAGGCAGCAAAAGAGAATGAACAAATGTGAGTAGTAAGAATAACTAAAAATTATTCCTAAATAAGAAGAGAGAAGAGCCAGATAGACTAGGACTCTAATGGTGCTTTTACCTAACTTAAGATTCCTGAGTATTGATGCTACTGTATCCTGCCTAGGTAATGTAAGAAAAAATGAAATTTCTGGCCTCTGATCACTCTCTAAATGACAGGATTAGGACAAACTATTCCTCTAGAAGGTCAATATGAGTCAAAAGGGATTTCCAAAAGTGAAATATGGCTATCAAAAAAAAAAAGCTAATGTGATGTTAGGCTCCATTAATAGAAGCGCAGTTGCTAAGAATAAGAAAATGACAGTTCTTCTGAAATCTTCTCTCATCAGACCACATCTATAATACTATGTAGTATTCTGGGCAACACATTTTAAGAAGAAAACTGGTAAGCTTGAAAGTACCAAAAAATGGGCAACCAGAATGGTCAAGGTCCTAGGGTTCATATTATATAAAATGCTACTGAAGAACCAGAGACATTTAACCTGAAGGAGAAAATATCCAGGGGAGACAGGATAGTTGTCTCCAAATATTTGAAGCACTGTCCTTTGGAAAAAGGAGTTTAGATTTGTTCTGTCTAGGTTCAGAGAGCAGAACTGAGCATAATGGATGAAAATTGCCAAGATGTAAATTTTCACAGCAGGGAAAAAAACAAACCAGAAACAAAACAACAACAATAAAACCTTTTAACAGTAATGGAAGGAAGGGTATTGGGTTTCTCTTCACGGGCAGGTATTAAATGACCTCTTGCCAGGTATGTTACAATGAGGATTCTTTTGCATACCAGGTGGATTAAATGGTCCCTGAGGTCCCATCTAAGTTTAAAAATTTGTTATTCTCTGATAGAGGTTTGGGGAGGAGAAGGCAAGACATAACAAATTTAAGTAGTTCTCTAATTAGGAATGTCCCTTTAGCAAATTCTTTAAGAATTGTGTGTGTGTGTGTGTGTGTGTGTGTGTGTGTGTGTATGCCTGTGTATAATTTTTAAAAAATTTACTTAATATTTCATTTTCCCAGTTACATGTAAAAATAATTTTAACATTTTTTCAAATATTGAAGTCCAACTTCTCTTCCTCCCTCACTGCCCCATTGATAAGGGAAGCAATTAAAAAATAAATCTATATGTTTATTTAGCTTTAGTTTTCAATATCTACTTCCATTAGATTTTGAGCTTAAAATTTTCTCCCCCTCTATATGTCCCCCTCCCCAAGATGGTGTGCAATCTGATATAGGCTCTACATATACATTCATATTAAACATATTTTCACATTTTGTAAAGAGGAATTAAAATCAATGGGAAAAACCAAGACAAAGAAGAAACAAACAAACCAAAAAACAACCAAACAAAAAAAGAGACCAAATAGTATGCTTCTATCTGCATTCAGACTCCACAATTCTTTTTCTGGATATGGATAGCATTTTCCATCATGTGTCCCTTGGAGTTGTCTTTGACTCTTGCTTTGTTGATAAGAGCTAAGTCTACTGAGGCTAGTCATCACACAATTTTGCTGTTACTGGGATGTTCTCCTGGTTCTGCTCACCTCACTCAGGATCAGTTCATATAAGTCTTTCCAGGTTCTTCTGAAATCTGCCTGCTCATCATTTCTTATGGAACAACAGTATTCCATTACGTGCATATACCACAATCTGTTCAGCCATTCCCCAATTGATGGGCATCCCCTTGATTTCTAATTCTTGGCCACCACAAAAAGAGCTGCTATAAATATTTTTGTACATGTGGGTCCTTTCCCTATTTTTTATAATCTCTTTGGAATAACGACCTAGAAGTGATATTGCTGGTTCAAAGGGTGTGCACAGTTTTAGAGCCCTTTGAACATAGTTCCAAATTGCTCTCCAGAATGGTTGTATCACCCACAACTCCAGTGTATAGGGGCCATGCTAATCTTCTCTGTATAGTTCCAATTTTCCTGTATGTGCTGCTGAAGCAAGCACTAACACACGCAGTTTAACATAGGGTATACATGTGTAGTTGTGGAAAACAAATTTCCATTTAAGTCATTCTGTGGAAAAAAAACAGATACCAAAAAACCCCCAACCCCAAGAAAAAAATTTAAAAAGCAAAGAAAAAGTATCTGATCTGTATTCAGGCTCTACCAGTTCTTTTCTCTGGAGACAGACAGCACCTTTCATCTTAAGTCCTACAGAACTATCTTGGATCACTGTATTGCTGAGAATGGCCAAGTTTTTCATAGTAAATCATCATATAATATTGATGTTACTGGGTACAATGTTCTCCTGGTTCTGCTCATTTCACTTGGCATCAGTTCATATAAGTCTTTCCATGTTTTTCTGAGAGCATCCTGCTAATCATTTCTTAAAGCAAAATGGTATTCTACCACAATCATATTCTAAGCAATGCAATAATCGAAGACAATTCTGTAGGATTTATGTAACTTTCAGCCACTGAAAAAAAGATTTTTAAAAAAGTCTAATCCCCTTTCCATATCACAGCTCTTCAAATATTAGAAAAGTAGTATCCTATCTCCCCTAAGTCATCTCATATTGTGTAGCACTGAATAACCACATGTTTCTGAGCTTTGTAGTCCAACTTGAAAAAGAGACTTCTATATGACAATCACAACCAAGTACAGTGGAGTGGCTCCTTTTGGAAAGCAACCACAGAAGCAATAATAAAAGAACAAATTGTATTTATTTCTCAGCTTCCTTCCAAAGACCACTTTACATAGATTATCTCATTGATCTTTCACTATCCAGATCTGTGAGTGAACTTGGCAATTCCCTTAGCTAAGGCATAAAGAGATTAAATGATTTGTTCTGGGTCACACCATAAGTCTGGAGAAGTCAGTCCTCTGGATTTCTACTTTACTGTCCTCTGCATTAGAGGAGGCAGAGCCCAACCACAGTGGTTTAACTTGGATTTCCAAATAGTGCTTACATCAAACCTTTTTCAGAAAGTCCATTTGATAACATTAATAAAATACTATCAAGAAAACTTAAATCATAAATCTTTAATAAATCAGAAAACCCAAGAAAGAAATGTTTTAAGCAGATTTAGTTATTACTCTACTGATGTTGCAAAAATAGAAATATTGTTGAGCCATGATGGTATTAAATGGAAAGAAAACATCCAGGCTCATACTCCAAGAATTATTATTTTAGTTTGTATGCCCAATGTTTTACTCTAATGGGAAAGATATATGAATATGGCACCTTTCTAAAACCTAAAAGTTACATGCTTGTGTTTAAGATGAAGATTTTTAGGAGATCAAAACTGGTTTTAGCTATCAGCATTCAATTTTTATATCCTGTACTATAGTATCTGATACTAAGTACTTTGGTTTCCATGTGGAAATTTTATTTTTCAAACAAGAGTTAGATAACTCATATAAGAAAGTTAGATGACTCACATAAGGAAAAACAGAAAAGTATAGCAATAAGGACACTGATGATAATTCGTGTAATGCTTTAACATTTGCAGAGCACTTTATAAATATTAGCCTCATTTGATGCTTATAATGACCAGTGTTATAATTATTCTGCTTTTACAATTGGAGATACTAAGGCAGACAGATATTAAATGACTTACCCAGGGTCAGGGTAAGTGTCTGAACCCAGGCAACATGTCTAACACTGTATGTATCCACTTTGCCACTCTTTGCCATACAGTCAGGCCACTGGGTGGAATAATGATAGATCACTGGACCTGAAGTCAGGAAGACCTCAGGTTCAAAACTGCCCTCAGACACAATAGCTATGTCACCCTGGCCAAATCACTTCAAATGTACCTTGCAAGGTTATTGTGAGAATCAAATGATATAATATGTATTTGTTTTAAAAAAAAGAAGAAGAAATATGCCTGGCACATAGTAGGTGCTATAAAAATACTTATTCCATTCCTCCTTCCTTACCACTAGTTTAGGAAGACTGTGTTTAGGGATCATTAGCAATATGTTTCTCTTACTGTAAATGTAAACATTCAATTCAAGACATTTCTTTACTACCTAGGGGCAAAAAGACAAAGACTGTCTACCCTCACAGATCTTTTATTGTTATCTGCAGGAAGGAGGAGAGTACAAAAAAATGCAGAGATAAATATGTATGGAATGATTTCACTTGCAACTATAGTGATAGATATGTGTCTCTGTGTACCTGTGTATTTATGTGCGCGTGCGTGCATGTGTGTGTGTGTGTGTGTGTGTGTGTGTGTGTGTGTGTGTGTGTGTGTTAGAATCAGGAATGACTTCTTATATTACATGACACCTCAGATTTGGAAAGAAACTAGGAGTTCTAGGAGATGGTGGGGGAGGGGGAAGCACATTCCATACACACCTTATGCAAAGCATGGAGGTGGATGATGGGATACCTTGAATAGTCATGGCTAGAAGAAAATCACATGATAGTACCCAGAAATTGCTAAGTTTATTGAAACTTTCTTGTTAAGAATTTTAGCAATAATTTTCAGTTAGCAAGTCTCTGCTAATAATTTTTGTCCAAGATAAATATCAAGTAATATGCATGTGAGAGTGGCCATTTTCTTCAAGGTGCTAATCACTTTTTTCAGCCTATATGATTAAAACAGTGAAGGCAGTGGCAAAGTGGATATAGTGTTAGACCTATGACAGGAATACCTGAGTTCAGACACTTACCCTGACCCTGGGTAAGTCATTTAATGTCTGTCTGCATAATGAGTTGATTGTAATATAGCAGATTCATTCTTAATATACATTAATACTTACTATATGCTTCTGCAACTAGTAAGAGGAACTATTATGCCTACAAAAATTATTTTTTCACCATGCAAATATTATGATCTTTAATAATTATGATAATTTGCAATTTATATTCATAGATTACCTGATAAAATTATTATATGTCTTAACATCAACTTTGATTGCATAAATATTACATTAACTTTGATCACACACATATTTCAGAAATACTATTTTAAACAAATATAAGGTAACTAAGCAGGTTGGAGACAGAGCAGGACTTTACATAACAAGTGCTTTTAAAAATTATATTTGTGTCTGATTTTTTTAAACCAATAGATATGTCTATGCGATACTAAGTGCATCATTGATGGAATTCTTATCTTAATGTGTTCTTTTCACCTGAAATATCCAGGTAATTAGTGAAAAGTGATGTTTGTACAGACATATCGCTGTACTACCTCAATTCTTCACTACACTTTTCATCTTTAGACACCAATTTCTTACCTACAAAGCAGTAATAAAAATTACTTTCTAACCAAAGTTTTCTATTTTCCATGAATATGAAGACCAGAGGCAATTAATATAATTCTGTGCATGAGACTTTGTTCTTTGTTCATTGAATCAGATGGTTTAATGATATAAGGGAGTTTAGGAATATTCAGTGAGTTTATACTTCTAGAGAATGTGTGTAGATTCTTTCTTCAAGTGTTAAACTATGGGTACCAAATGTTGCATACTGCCTATCAGTAAGTTTCGCTTGAATTGTTTTTGTTCCATGGAGAGCTCCTATAATATAAAGGGGGGAGAGATAGGGTTGGAAGCTGAGCGGCATATCAGAAATTGGTTACAAAGTAAAAACAAATGGCATTAATAAACCTTTAAAGAGAAAAAGTTACACAGAGCAAACAAAAGCAATATGAGTTTGACTTTCCCATGGAAACAATATACTGTAATGAGGCGTTAGCTTTCCAATCTAAGATTTGATAATGCTCATTTAAAAAAAAAAGAAATGACTACATACCCCATATGTAATCAACTATTTAATAAATTATAGGTACCATAATTGTTAAGTGCACAGCCTAAAGCTTTCTATATTGTGTTTCCATGCATTAAATAGGGCAACGTAATAATCAATCACAAAAGCATGTTTAATGTGTACTATACTGTAACGATTCTTAGCTTATTCCATTGTAATCCTTGCCTTAGGCTTCTTATAATAAATTAGATGATGAACTTTACAGGGATGACCTAAAACAGGTTTCATTTAGGGAGGTCGTGAATGTGTCTTTGAGGGGACCATGGAGACAACAGCTTTTTGTGGAGATGACACTGGGATATTTGTTTTGCTGCCCTCTTTTATTCATGTAGTTTCTCATTTTAATTTCCTATCGAAGTTGGATTTTTTCTGATACACACCCTACCACCTCCCCACACAGTTATCCCTTCCACATTGCAGGAACAATTTTATATGCATCTATCTGTGTCTCTCTCTCTATCTATCTACCTATCGATTGATACCACATTTCTGAGTTTCTAAACTTTTTCTGTGTCATGTGCTGGCCTTTGAGTGTCATCTTCAGCTTCTGTAAAATTCCCCCAAAATTCCATTTAATTTCATACACCAAGCCACAATATATCAAAACTGTGATGGGAAAAGTTACAATGTGTAAGGGAAAACTGTATATGTACACGCACACACACACACACACATATATGAATGCATGCATATGTGTGTACATATTTTTTTTCTTTCTGAAGCAAATGTCAGAGTACCTTCAAGCTCACCAATCCTAAATTTGCACTTAATGATTCAAGGTCCAAGCCTTACAGACCACCTGGTTAGTCTTTCTGCTGCATTTGAGCTTGTATCTGTTTCCTCAAACCCTGCTGCATTGCACACCTTTACTTCCTGCCTAAAACCAATGCCTTAGATAATGACATAGGTGTATTTGGCAGTGATTGCTGAGAGAAACAGAAAAAAGGGAGGGAGCATGAAAAGGTATCACCAGAAGGGAGAGTGTTTTTGACAACATAATGAGAAAGGCTTTGATTTTTTTCCCCCCACTTTGGCTAATATACCACCCCCTTACTTACAGCTACTGCACAATTTTATTTAGCACCTATATCTGCAGGACACTGAGCTGAGCTTTAGGGAGCAGAGTGCTGATGGTGTTATAAAGATTCAATAAGGAATTGGAACTGGACCTGTGATTTCATCGGTAAATAGGATTCCCAGGTAAGGAAACTACTTCAACCCATTCCAGTCAGCTTCTTCTCTGCAATTTATATTCTTAAGGAATAATAGAATAGTGAGCAACTGAATGATTTGCCTAGGATCCTACAGACAAATATGTGTCAAAGGCAGGCCCTGCACCCAGGTGTTGTTGGCTTCAAGGTCAACTCTCTATCCTCTATGCCATGCCTATCATGTAAATATTAAGTGAACCCTAGTCTTATTTAAATACATGAATTCTCGTGGATGAATAATCTAGAAATGATATAAAAGGCACTATTAACAATAATACAAATGACATTTGTATGAGTGTACAGCAAAGTGCAAAGTACCATGTAGAATGAGAAAGGATATATGTGAGTGTTAGCTGCAGAAGGGTGATGGCTGGTGAGGGAGATCAAAACATATAATGAAGAGAAAACAGTTGAACTGAGACTTCTGATCAACAGATAGGATGGAGCAAAAGCACAGTGTTGGGACTACATGGGATATATTTGGGTGATGTCATTCAGTTATTTAGTGGGGGCATAGTACATATGGAAGTTAATAGTATGAGTGTTATGGGAATGGAGATCTAAAATCTTCCCTGCTCCTAGGCCCTTTGATAGGCTTAAGTGATTCCAAGAACCTTCCTTGATTTGAAAATATACTCCACCCCCTAACAGGCTGTGGTCACATGGGGCCTGTGGTGGGAAGCTTGCTTTTTGGGAATGCCCGCACCTTGTTGCTTTGTGATTGGGCAGTGGGCCAAGAGAGTTGTGACATTCTCTGTGCTAGGAGAAGGCTATATATACCCTGATGTGAGATTTTGATTTGGGGCTCACTTTGAGAAGTGTATGATTTGGTCAGATGAGACTCTGGGCAGCCATTGAGAGCCCCCTGGCTTTGAAAACCCAGATGTTGATGCTTTTCTCTCTGGTAACTGACTAGGTATGGATATAATGGTCAGACAGCTAGAAGCCTGTCTACTGATCTGTTTCTCTGTCTCCTTGTAACTTGTTTGTTTTCTCTGAAGTTCAGGGTGCTGACCTTTTCCTCCTGAACTAGATAAATGACACATGTTTAATTAAAGCAAGATTGTTAACCCATTTTGAGTTGCTTTCCTTTAGAAAAGCAGATCTAAGAACCTGTGTTGGTAGCCATCCTGGGTATGCTAGGGTACTTGCTGCTACAATGACATAAATAAGAAAGGAAGCACTGATCCAGAAGGTGGACATTCCTGAATGTCAAGCTTAGGAAAATATGAAGCCCCTTTATCAATTTTGAGAGAACAGAATAAACAAGGTGACCTCTAAAATTTTTTACAAAATTCCCTGTGTCAAGCAATGAGAAAAAAGGCATCAAATGATAACTCTGCATCACTCTCAATAAAGCCAATGATCCTATAGGTATCCCTCAAAATACCCTCAAAGATCATAGAATCATAGGGTTGTAGAACTGAAAGGGATGATAGACTTTTGCAGTATATCTTCTTTTTCCTCTCCCATTTTATAGTTAAGAAAATTGAATCCCAGGGGCGGCTAGGTGGTGCAGTGAGTAGAGAGTCAGCCCTGGAGTCAGAAGGACCTGAGTTTGGATCCGACCTCAGACACAACGCACACACAAACAAAAACCTAGCCATGTGACCTTGGGCAAGTTACTTAACCCCAAATGCCCTCCAAAAAGGCAAGAAAATTGAATCCCATAGAGTTGAAATAAAATGGAAACTAGTCATAATCTTCCCTATATAAATTCTTTTGAGTTATTTGACCCTGGTAGAGATGTTCTTGCATCTTTGGATTTGAAGTTAAAAGCTAAATAAAATAAATATTATGAATAAGAGAAAGAAGTGTTGAATAGAAGTACATAGAGAATGACTTTACTTATATAAATATGTGTTTATATATACATAATTTTGCCTAATGGTAGCCATCTCTAGGGCAAGGGGGAGGGAAAAAGAAATTTAGATGCTAACTTTGCTATATATTTAAAATAGCTAATTATATATAATAGATGTACAGTTTCATATGAAACCATCTTTTTATTATATTGTGTTACAGAAATGGTTATTTTAAGATAAAATAGCAAATTTTAAATAAAATAAACAAAATGAAAAAAAGTAGGATAAAAATTTTATACAGTATAGATTTAGTCTTTTTTTTTTTTTTTTTTGGTCTAGACCTGCAGTGATATTCACATAGAAAATGCCTGTGGTAAAATTTCTTCCACTAATAGATTAGTAAATTGGTGACTTAACTGTTTCTTACAGTATTAAAAAGTAATATGGGGGTATTGGGAGATGAAGTAATTTGTACATGGTCATACAGCTGTTATGTGTCAGAAATAAGATTAGAATTTAAGTTTTTCTCTTTTCAAGATCAATCTTTTATCCACTCTGCTAAGCTGTTTCTCTTATATGTTATAAATTCTTAAGTAATCATTTGATATGTTATTCGTATTATGTAACTTAGTAAATGATAGATAATTAAGCATGGCATTTGTAATATTTCTATAAAAATGAGGATATCCTACCACCATTAAGAGAATATCAGGAATGTGCTGAGCCTAGCTCAGACTGACTAAAATGATTATTAAATGTTCAGTTTGGGCATTGACACCTGAGAAGTTAGCAAATGTCTTATTGTTTTGCTGATTGCCTTGACTTAATAAAGTGATAGAAAAATGTTAATAATGAAGACAAAATTTAAAAATATGTGATGCATACTTTTTTTTTAATTTGGACAGATGACTGTAAAACATTTACCAGCCCATCCCTGAGTGTAAGACCCCCAAATTCAAAATTAGAGGATAGTTTAGAGGTTTTCTAATTTCCAACCCCTTCATTTTTAAACATGAGGAATAAAAAACTCAAAGATAAGAAGTGACTTGCCCAAGGTCACACAGATTAAAAGAAGCAGAGCCAAAATTTGAACCCAAAACTTATGACTAAATTTTATGCTCTTTCAATTGCATGATACTCTATTATGCTTGTTTTTCCCCAAACAGAAAGATGTTTTCAATTTCCATCATTTAGATATTTGGTTCTTTTTCTAGGAAAGTAATCACATATCCCACATTAGGTATAAAGACTGTATTAATACCATATAAACTCTCATAAAACATCAAATAAATTAACAAACTAATCCTTTAAACTCAGGTCCCACTGACCTAAACAGAAGACACATGTGAGTTTCCAAGGGCAGAGAGAAATTTTGGCCTATTACTGCTAACGAATTCACATTACAATATTCATTAGTGAGGAGTTTAAATTGTTAGTGCCAACACATTAAATGTTAGCCTGTGTGTTTTATTATAATTGTGGCATGCTTTAAATCAAAATATTTTCAAAACACTTCCTGAAATGACTTGTAGTTTTAATTTGTAGAATATGTAATGGATTTTATAATTACAATATTGGTCTGTTTACTAAAAATAGGATATTTGACACATTTCTTTCTTCCCCCAGGGTAACTCTCTATAATCATATGTACAGGTATGCCTTAGCAAAGAAAAGCTGAATACTCTTAAGTGGACTGGCTAGCATCAAGATCCTCATTCACACCTGGATCCAGTGTAGTGGAGAGAGATCTCAGGAAGTAGATTCCCCAATGAAAGTCAATTTCCCCATGAATATATGTCATAAAGATTCATATAAGGAACAGGGTAAACTTATTGAAAGGGAAGATGGAAAAGAGGTCATCATCCAAATGGAAAATATGTAGGCATTCTTAAATGGGCAATTATCTAGAGTTTCATTTGCTATATCAACACCTCAGCTATTATGTAGAAAAAATCCATGCAAGGGGAAAGACAAAAAATGGATGTAACTACATCCGAATAAGCTTGTATCCCTTGTTGATTTCTTAAGAGGACTGAATGGGCTACTGACAAGGGGGAAAATATATTTCAATTAATTCAACAAGCATTTACTAAGTTTCTACTATGTGATAGACACTGTCCTTGGTGCCAGGAATGCAAAGACAAAAATGAAACACTGCCTTTCACCTATGTGGTATATTTATGTGTAGGGCGGGTGGACACTTATGAAGGAAAGGAATTCCTCTTTATAGTAAGACTGCATAGCTTCCATCATGGTGCACTGACTTCCTAAGGCTTCCTTAGGGGTGGCTAGGAGGCACGGTAAATAGAGCACTGGCACTGAAGTCAGAAGGACCTGAGTTCAAATGTGACCTCAGACACTTGACACACTTACTAGCCATGTGATCTTGGACAAGCTACTTAACCCTGCCTCCCCCACACACAAAAAAAAAAAAAGAAAAAAAGGGTTCCCGAAGGAGTAGATTAATCAATAGCTCATACATTTTATCCTTTAACTCCTTTAAATTTAATTTAAACGATCCTATGTGAAGTCTTCCTGATTGATTATTTCTTATATGTGAATAGTATATAACTAAGACAAGAATGAACCACTGGAATAATATAATGTGTTCATATTTAAGAAATAACAAACTCTTCTTTAATTCTTATTTACAGACATTTACTTAGATTTGTCTACTCATTTCCGAGTCGTACTCATTTCTCTCACCAGAGACAATTTATTGAAAGAAGTCATTAGGTCTCTTTGACAAAATTATTTGTCATAAGCCTTTGCACTGACTGTCCCTGAAGCCAGGAATGCTATCCTGTTTCCTGGTTTTCTTCAACACTCAGCTTAAATCATAACTTCTGTAGAAGGCCTCTTCTAGTCCTTTCAGCTCTTACTGCTTTCCTCCCTGAGATTACCTTCCCTTTACTCTGGATATATTTTGTATTTAGTATAATAAACAATATAATATCTGACATTAGTATAAAAATAAATAACATAATAATATTAAGTATTTTCATGTTATTTCCACCATTAGAATATGAGTTCTTTGAGGGCAGGGTTCCCCCCATACACAGGACCTTTCTTTTGTTTCCCCAGTTCTTAGCATAATGCTTGGTACACAGCAATCATTTAATAAATGCCTGTTGACTGACTGATAACCTAAATATATATGTTAATGGATAGAAAGAATCAGAAAGTTGAGACTAGTATTAAAATTACCAGAAATTCTTTTTTAAGGTATAGGAATTATATCAGTTAGCTCAAATTCACTAATTGGCTTGGTCAGTTTATTGATTTCATTGTATAACTTCTATTTCATATTTATTTTTCCTCTGAAAACGACAACTATCCAGATGGCATAGTCATGATTTAGCCTTATATTTCTAAAAGAAAAGCAACACACTTCACTGATTTAACCTATAATTGATCATCTCAAGCTTGTATCCTCTATAAATAACCTCATCAGCACTCAGAAAGGATTACCTAAATGAACTCTTCTACATATTGCACCTTATAATGGGCCACTATAAGACTAATGCCTTATTAGTGCTATGGGCAATGAATGATTAATTAGCTAATTCTAAAGTGAATTGTTAAGAGCATAATTGCTACCTTTTCCTAATTTCTGAAGGTTAGAGGAAGTTAATGGGATGCTAATGTAACACTATTGATGCAAGGAAACTTCTTGTTTACTAACAAGTAAAAGACAATAAAGAGTGCTTCCAAGGCAACAACCATGACTGTTACTAAAATTTAAAATATTCCCCATGTCCCACTTTGTAATCAAACAATCCATTCTAATCAGGAAAATATAGGGAAAAAATCTGAAAAGAATAGTTTAAATTTAGAAGGGAAAAAAATCCAAGGAGGAGAATTTATTTTTCTTACTCTTATTTCCATGAAAAAACCTTTAATATAAGTCTTGTGCATCAGGAATAACATTTGTAAATGAGACAAAAAGAGATTCCCTTTCACAAAATCAGGCTATGGACTTTCCTTTTGGATAGCTATCAATATTAGTTGCATCAATTTATTAAATTTCTATCCACCTTCTGAGTGCTTTCAATCATGTCATTCTTTTCTTATGCTATTAAAATCTATCAAATCTTCATCAAGGCTACTGGTTGCAAACATACTGTTTTATTTTTCTTTTTGAAAATGAAATGTACATGGAAAGGTTGCTAGTCCAAAGTGCAGTCCACATACTGCAGTCCACTGAAGGGATGTGTCTGTGTTGAAAAATTAATAATTAGAAAATGTACCAAGCTGCATCCAGGCATATATATATATATATATATATATATATATATATTTTTTTTTTTTTTTGCTTTTTGGAGGGCAATTGGGGGTTAAGTAACTTGCCCAAGGTCACATGGCTAGGTTTTTGTTTGTTTGTGCATTAAGTGTCTGAGGCCAGATCCGAACTCAGGTCCTTCTGACTCCAGGGCCGACGGGCTACTCACTGCGCCACCTAGCCACCCCAGGTATATATATATATTGTAGCGGCAAGCACCCCAATATCCCTAGGGTGACTGCCAACACAGGTTCTTAGATCTGCTTTTCAAAAGGAAAGCAACTCAAAATGGGTTAACAAGCTTACTTTAATCAAACAAACATACATTACCTAGTTCAGGGGAAAAAGGTCAGCACCCCGAACTTCAGAGTTACAGAACTTACAGATCAAACAGACAGGCTTCCAAACTGTCCAAACATTATATCAATACCAAATCACAGTTACCAGAGAGGGAAGCATCAACATCTGGGTTTTCAAAGCCGGGGGGCTCTCAACAACGGCTTCCCAGAGTCTCATCTGGTCAAATCACACAACACTTCTCAAAGTGAGCCCCAAAGCAAAGCCTTTCCTCAGGGCTTATATAGCCTTCTCTTGGCTCAGAGAATGTAACAACCTCCTTGACCTACTGCCCAATCACAAAGTATCAAGGTGTGGGCTTTCCTGAAAAACAAGCCTCCCACCACAGGCTCCAGGTGCACTTAAGCTAGGGGCAGGGAAGATCTTTAAATCTGCATTTCCATTACATATATTAGAGCCTATTTTAGCCCCAGGTAATTACTAACTGATTCATCTTCCTAGATGAATGGCACCCCTATATATGATGCACTGAAAAGAAGGCTTTGGTCAATATTAACCTGTTCATTGCACCTACAGCATGCTTTGGAGACTGTAGAATGGTTCTGGAGAGTTATATTAGAAATTTAGGCAATGAACATATATTGGCACATTTATACCCTGTATGAGTTCATAACCACACATGCACAAAGAAGAGTTTCTCAAGGTCCTGACAAGGGAGATAAACCAGATCTCTACCACAATGAGAAAAAAAGTTCAAGGTTAAGTCAAGGCCGAATCAGATTATCCCCCAACATCCCTTTTTCCTCCCTTTACCTAACAACCAGCTACAGTGTTCAGAAATTCCAAAATGTAGAACCCAGAGTGAGTTGCTTTCCCCGGCAACCACTGCTTGAAAATCCCTGGGAAACATGGATAAAATGAGCAGTACACATCAGTGATGAAACCTTTCCAGTACAAAAATTAAAAAGCTGAGAAAAGATCTGTGGTAAACTGCTTAGCTTTACCCTCCAACCACCATCAGCCCCCATCCTCCACTACACTGCTACAAACCTACACTTTGAAACACATTATTCTGGATTAAGATTTGGAGATTGCAAACACCTCCATCTTCCCTATCTCCCCCATCTCCACCTTCCTGAGGCTTTGGTTGGCTGTAAAGGATACATGCTGCAGTCTTATTTGGATATGTGTGTTTTGCTCATAGACTTTAAGCAATTATTTTCCTTGCTTAGAAGGATGCTGATTTAACACAGAATCACTGGTGTGGATATGCATTTGGCATTAAATGTGGGAATTAAAGCAGAAAGTAGAACATCAATTCTCCTTTTTCTTTTAAGAATAATCCTGCAAACTTAAAGAAATAGAACTAATTTAAATTAATGGTAATATTGGGGCTAATTCCCAAGGTAAAGGTAAGGAAACTTGCCTTGGGCCCAAAGATGTAGGAAATTTTTTGTCAAATGCAGCAATAATCTCAACCAATGTGAGATTTGTTACATCAACCCTCCAACCACCCCCCCCCCCACACAAACACACACACACAATTACAAAAGTTATAATATATTTTTTTCAATTATTATTATGGTGCTTTTTTACATAAAGAATAGGTAGTACTACATGAAACAAATCAGTTGGGGGATGGGCAATTCATTACTGGTGATATGTACTTACCTGCATGTCTGGAAGTAGTTTTTGAATTCCTGGATGTACTTATGTTAGCTTGCATGATGTTAGTGCCAATATGTTAATTTATATTTTGTATATTTATTTGTATTATACCTACATACATGTGTAGATACAAATCTAAATACACACATATGTGTGCAAACATACTTCTGCAACTATTGAGAAGTTATGTCATGAGATTGTTCAGTGGTGCACACTGGTTATCTACATGCTCCAGTGTCTTTACATATTGTTTACAAATGATTGGCTGTTTCCCTGACTACATCATTGGTAACACTGGCTTTGTTGAGGGGACCAACAATCAATATTTATATTATAGTACTTTATTGCTTTGAAGAATGTTTATAAAATCATAACCTATAACCTATTTTCCCTAAAAATTTATAGTACTCATTCCTTCAGAAAAAGAACATTAACTACATCAAAACATGCAAAGAGGATAAAAAATCAAAGTAACGACCAAATGAAATGTACCCTGAAATTGTAAAAAAAAAAAAAGTAAGTTGCTTATGATAGTAATATTTTAAGAAAGTCTATCTCTACAAGGGACCTAATACTTGAGGCAAATTACATCAGAAGATAAAAACATGTTAAACTGAACATTAAGAGAACCCTCGATAAGGAAAAAAATCCACAAAAGGTTCCATCTGTAGGATGGGTGTAAACCTGGAGAACAGCACCACCTCCCACTCTGAAGTGATATTGGCAGGATTTACAGTCTGACTACATAAAGTACATGAAGAGATATAGATATAGAACAGACCTTTAATAGCATCATCTATCAAGGTTACTTCTTTTTCTCCTTTCTATTGTCTTTTGTAGTTACTGTGAGGGAATGTTCATTTCTCTAGAGGTGTGTGTGTATAAACATACACACATATGCATACATATATGCATATATGTTTGTATGCATATATATGTATATATATAAATCAAACCTAATGAGTTTTTTAGATGCATACTTAGCTATCAATTCACTAACAAAATGCACTCTTTTTTTTTTTTTGCTTTTTGGAGGGCAATTTGGGGTAAGTGACTTGCCCAAGGTCATACAGCTAGTTTTTGTGTTAACTATCTGAGGCTACATTTGAACTCAGTTCCTCCTGACTCCAGGGCCAGTGCTCTATTTACTGTTCTACCTAGCCACCCCTCAATTTCATTTCTATTATTCCCTAAGGAAGATGTGATATGATAGAAAGACTCTTGGTTTCAGAGGACCTGGGTTCAAATTCCAACACTGATACTTACTTTCTACCTGACTTTAGGGTAGTCATTTAACCTTCATGGGCCTCAGTTTCCACATATATAAAATAAAGGGGCTATCTAGATTGTCTTGGATTTTTCTTCTTTTAGATTACAGATTCTTTGATAGATCCCTTTTTTGTTTTGTTTTCCCATATTCACATTGACAAATGCACAGTGATGGACCCTTTACACAAAGAATTTTGCGCGGGCTGGGAGCCAAGATGGCGGAGTAGAAATAGTACTTTCCCAGCACTCCTGCCCTCACCACTTCCAAAACATAGAACAATGGACTCTGAACAACTTTTGGAGCTACAGAACCCACAAAATGACACAGAGAAGCTAACCTCCCACTGAGGACAGACTGGCAGCCCAGGGAGTGGCAGGGAGTGGCCAGCACAATGCTCTGGGAGCTGAGCCCAGGCCCACCTGAGTCAGAGGTTTTAGCCCCAGGGCAGCTGGACCAGCATCCTGCTGGAGGGACCCCAGAACACCAGCAGTTGTGGCATTTCCAGAATTATCAACACATAGATGCCAATGACAAAGTGAGAGGTCAGTGTAGTATGGACTTTGGGACTGGCTGGGAGAGCATGTCAGCCTCTTTCCCTGGGAGCGAGAAGCCTCTGAGTAGACACCCCACAGCTGTCATGTTGCAGCTTCAGTTCCCAGCCTGTGGACTGTAAGGGGACCAGCGATCAGTCTTGGGGAGAGTAATCACTCTTGCTTTAACCTTCTTGGATCTGGATTGTGGTCTGGGGTGGAGTGTTGGGGTGTGTGACCAGCTTGCCAGAGCGTGTGGGGGCATCAGGAAGGGCACCCAACTAAAATTTGCAGTAGCTGAGAAAACCCCAGTGTTTAGGAAGGAAGCTCCCCTGGCTGGTAGCAGAGTCCTACTGTGGCAACAAGCCCCAAAATCAAGTAATTGAGTGGCAACATGCCTAGGCAAAGGAAACAAAATAAACAGAAAAATGCAACATTAGACTCCTATTTTGGGGGCAAAGAGGACCAAAGCATGGAAGAGGAAAAGGATTGGGAAGTCAGAAATCCTGCACCAAAAGCCCCAAATGAGAATACAAGCTGGTTACAGGCCATAGAGGACCTTAAGAAGGGTTTTAAAAACCAAATAAGAGAAGTAGAGGAAAAATTGGGAAGAGAAATGAGAAAGATGCAAGAAAAGTATTAAATGAGAGTCAACTGCCTGACTGAGGAAAATAACACCTTAAAAATAGACTAACTCAAATGGCAAAAGAGGCTCAAAAAGGCAATGAGGAGAAGAATGCCTTAAAAAGTTGAATTTGCCAGATGGAAAAAGAATCTCAAAGGCTCTCTGAGGGGAATCATTCCTTCAGAATTAGATTGCAGAAAATGGAAGCTAGTGACTTTATGAGGAATCAAGATGCTCTTAAGCAGATCCAAACAAATGAAAGAATAGAAGGAAATGTGAAATATCTCATGGGAAAAACCACTGACCTGGATAATAGATCCAGGAGAGACAATTTAAAATTATTGGACGACCTGAAAACCATGATCAAAGAAAGAACCTAGAAGCCATCCTTCAAGAAATTCTTCAGGAAAATTGCCTTGATGTTTTAGATCCAGAGGGCAAAATAGAGATTGAAAGAATCCACCAATCACCTCCTGAAAAAGATCCCAAAAAGAAAACTCCTAGGGATATTATAACCAGGTTCCAGATTTCCCAGATTAAGGAGAAAATATTACAAGCAGCCAGGAAGAAACAATTTCAATATTGTGGAAACACAATCAGGATAGCACAGGATCTGGCAGCTTCTACATTGAGGGATCAAAGAGCTTGGAATATGATATTCCAGAGGGCAAAGGACCTGGGATTAAAACCAAGAATCACTTACCCAGCAAAACTGAGTATCATGTTTTAAGGGGAAATATGGTCATTCAGTGGAATAGAGGCCTTTCAAGCATTCTTGAGGAAAAAACCAGAGTTGAATAGAAAATTTGATATCCAGACACAAGAAGCAAGAGATATCTGAGAAGGTAATCAGGGAAAAGCAATCAAAAGGAACTTATCAAAGTTGAACTATTTACATTCCTACATGGGAAAAACAATAATTGTAACTGATGAAACCTTTCTCAGTATGAAAATAGTTGAAGAAGGGTATGTGGGCATATGAATACATATGTGAATGTGTGCATATATGTATACAGGTGTACATAGTTAGATGGCACAGGTCGAATTTAATAGGAAGGGAAGATACTTAAAAGGTGAAATCAAGAGGTGAGAGAGAGGTATGACAAGAGGAGATGGGGAGAGACAGTATGGGGTGGACTATCTCATATAGAAGAGACAAGGGAAAATGGTTACAAGGGAGGGGAAGAATAGGAAGGCAAAAAGGCAAAACCTTGTTCTCATTGAATTTGGCTCAGAGAGAGAATGACATACATATTAAATAGGATATCTCACCCTACAGGAGGGTAGAAGGGAAGGGGCTGTGAAGGGGTATGATGGAAGGGAGTGGGAGGGAAGGGGGAGAGGGAAGTTGGAAGCACCCACTTTTGAAAAGGGACAGGATCAAAGTAGGGAATAGACCAAGTGGGAGGTGGGATAGGAGGGAGGGAAATATATTCAGTCTTTTACAATATATCTACCATGGTGGTGTTTCTCATAGCTACACATGTACAACATATACTGAATTGCTTGTCTTCCCAGTAAGGGCGGGTGACAAGGAAGAGAATGAATCTGGAAATTGAAGTTTTAAAATCAAATGTTTTAAAAATATATAAATAATATTATTATTACTATGTTACATGTAATTGGGGAATAAGATATACGGGCATTGGGGCACAGAGATTCACCTTCCCCTACTGGAAAAGTTGAAGGGGATATGGGAGAAGATATGGGAGACAGCAAATTGGATGAGGGGAGATCCTGTGGGACTGCTATTCTAGGGTGGTGGATAGGGGAAAAATGGGGAAAAATTGTAACTCAAAATCTGGCAGAAATGATTTGGGGACAATAAAAAAGAATTTTGCTCTCCCTGAGTATACACATCCATAGAACAATGTGCCCTGACATCAGATCCATTGGTACAGGACATGACAGGGACACATGAAACAAACAAATCAACCAAAAAACTCCAAAGGGGCCTCTAGGTGGTGCAGTGAATAGAGCACCAGTCCTAGAGACAGGAGGACCTGAGTTCAAATCCAGCCTCAGACACTTGACACACTTATAGCCATGTGACCTTGGGCATGTCACAACCCCAATTGCCCTTCACAAAGGGAAAAAAAAAGAAAAACAACCAACTAGTAATAAGAAATGGTATCTGCTGAAAACATCTACAATGGAGACTCTTCAGGGTATGAGTTTAAGCAGGTCTCACTCCATTTGTTTTTCCTTCTCAGCCTCATCACCAGAATAGGACTTTTCATTTAAAAAGATAAAAGTAAGTTAGCAACAAACAACAAAACACAGAAATATACATATAAATAAACCCAACCCCTCTATAAATTATTTAAGCAAAACACACAAAAAGTGGTAGAGAATGGTTATTCAGACAACTGTACACTCTAATACTTTTTTTTTTTTTTTTTGCTTTTTGGAGGGCAATTGGGGTTAAGTAACTTACCCAAGGTCACACGAATACTATTTAAAAGAAAGCATGTTTGTGTGCTCTAGACTGAACAGGGCAGTATTGACATTGAGCCTCATATTCAACAATAGCATAACATGAAGTACATGCTTAATGTCAAGAAAGAAAAATTGGGAAAGGAGGAGGATGGAAGAGGGGGAAAACATATCAAACATCATCTGGCGACTTTATATGGAGAATATTTTCTAAATTAGAAGGAATCTATCTTAAATGATACAAAATACCTCTCCCTACCCATCCAATGGGAAAGTATAAAAACAAAAAATCAACTAAAGACTTCATCTAAATGACAAAAGAGGTTATTTTTAAAAGTATTGAGGCAGAATTTGCTTTGTTCTGTGAAAAAAAAAAACTCTGCAGTGATTTCAGAGGGAAAAATATGCAACATATTTTTTCTAATTGTAGTATGATTGCATGTCTCCTCTTGTGAATTTGTTACAGTTTGCATGGTAGCTAATATAATAAACAATCAAAACTCAAAGATTCATTAAAGTGACCAAAGTAGAAACGTACTTTTTCCATACCTCTTCACACGTCTACAGAGAACAAATATTTTTAAAGCAATTAAATCTATCATGCCATTAAATTATCTAGTTATTTTAATTATTTTAACCAAAATGTTACATTTTGGAAGTGAACTTTTCAAACATATGATTTTTACCTCAAGAATCAACTATTTGTGAAATGCTACAATATGAAATTTTTATATTCTGCCAAGTAATACTGAAATTGTATGTATGTGGAAGGGATTTTTCTGGTATTTCATTTCAATGCAATTAACACAAATGTTTGCTACTGTACCTATTTGATTTCATAATCTTCTTATGAAAGAGAATCTTATGTAACTAGTCTCTTCCAGTCTTCCCCTTTAGCTGAATGCTAGTTTTGAAAAACATCACTTCTCACACTGCTGCAAAGAATCAGGCTAAGCAGAACCTCTCTTCCTCTTCCTCCTAATTCTCCAAGATTGCATTCTTTTTAAAATTTACAACATTTTTTTTTGGTGGGGGAGACAGATGCATTGAAATTTAGTGAAAAATTAAGAACACATTATATGACCATACGAGAAAAAGTGAAGAATGTGATGGATCAGTCCTTCTCACTGAATGATGCCAAACAGCCATTCTGAGAAATAACTTTATTGCTATACTAGTTAAATTGGTAAATATCCCATTTAGACCTTCTTCTCCATTCATACTGCTAATACTCTAGTTCAGGCCCACATCACCTTTCACCTGAGAAACTGTAATAGATTTCTAACTGGTCTTTCTAATTTAAGCTTCTTCCCTCTTTCCTTTATCCTTTAAATAGTTTTAAAATTTTTCTAAATATTATTTTTATTTCATTAACTATTTTCCAATTCTCAAAATAATCTTCTTAAAGCATAGGACTGATCATATAACTGCCCTGTTCAAAAAGCTTTTTTGGCTCCTTATTGCTTTTATGCTAAAATTTATACACTTTAACCTACTTAGCATTTCAGGATTTCTACAATCTAGCTCCAAAATTAACCCTACCATGATGTAGTACATTCTAGCCAAGATGGATCACTAGCTTTTCCCTGTAATTGACATGCTGTCTATTTCCTCCAAATATTTGTACAGGCCATCACTGATGCCTGAATTATATTTCTTTTTCACCTTTACCTTGCACATTCCTTTTTAGGCCTTCAAGGTTCAACTCAGCTGCCATCTCAGGTTTTCCTTGATTCTCCAGTCCAAAGCATCCTCTCCTTGAAATTTCATCAAAAGACTTTCCTTGGATCTTTCTTATGCCCTTACCACACTAGAGATCCCTTGAATACAGAAAGATTACATCATTGAAAAAACAATCATTGTACACTCTGTACCTAAAACATGGATTTGCACATAGTAGTCTCTTAATAATAAATGTTTGTTGAATGAATGTTTGTTTATTGAGTTGTTTTTGACATTGTGTAGGCACATGCTACATGATTTGATTATGTATATCTTCATTTCTTATTCCTAATGATTTGAGACTAATGAAGGGGAAGGGATAAACAACAGTGTGGGGATGCCAACCAAAGCATTAAGTAGCCAAGAGTAGTTGGTGATATTAAAAAAATTCTCAAGTGGAATTTACTTGATAAGAGATTTGGAGAGAAATGTAGAACATCTACCTATGGAAAATCTAGGCCTGACATTGTATGAAATGTGTGAATTTCACAGAGTTCTGTGTAGTTTTTATTTCATGTCTGTGAGCTATATTTAGTGTTTCCTCCAAAATGGGCAGGATGAAGAATATATGGATCTTTTCCTCCTCGTATAATTATTTCAATAGTTTCAATGCATCTCAGATTATTGTATTAATTGGAACATTATGTATGTAATCTTTGTTTAATTGACCAAGATCAGACATATTCATTTTATAAAATGTCTTATGAAACAAGTCTCAAAAAGAAAGTTTGGTTGTCTTTTCATAAATAGCTATATATTTTTTTTGTTGGACATCTACATGGAAATTTCAATTTGTACACTTAAGAGAATTAACAAATTTAAACATAATATAAAAAACTTTCTCTGTCTTTTTCAAAAGTCTTTGGAAAGAGGATGCTAGAAACATGGTTTAACTTCTAAGATGCTAAGATAAAATAGAATATTTGACATCAGAATTGTAAAAATGATTTCTGCAGTTAGGTTACCTCTATTGTAAGTATCAAAGTCAGTGTATGTTCTGACTGAGGCAGAAATAATTTTAATAACATGCCAGAACTATATATGCAAGGAAAATCCTTGGGTGGCAACATTTGTATGTATAAGTTCTGGTTACTTTGTTAAAAATGCATTTTCCTACATCATAGTCATAATTAGAATGCATGGTCCTATATATTTATATTATGATTAGACACTTACAGTAGGGCATATCTTTTTCATAATTTTTTTTAACAGTGTTAAGTAATTTGTACTGACATGTCCATATTGTCTTATCTGGTCTTCCTTCTGACTAATGGGGCACAGCTTTGAGATGACTGACTGAAATTATGGTCTACACTCAGGATAGTCTTAGAAGCAAGAAAAAACTTCAAATGAAACTTCAAATGATAGAGCCTATAACTTTGGTCTTTTAAACCTAGTGTTATTTTCAAAAATAATTTTTGTTGTTATCTTAATTTTTATGTCACTTACATTTCCCCTAGGATCCTCTCTTAATAAGTCATCCAAAATAACAAATAATTTTTAAAAAGAAAAAGAGGAAGAGAAAAAATCATTGAAATCAATAAATACATGGCAAAATGTGAATATATATGCAATATCCAATTTCTGTGGACTTCTACCTCTGCAAAGGAGTGGGTGAAGGTGTCATCTCCTAGTGTCTCTTTGGGACCATTCTTGTTTTTGTTTTTTTTTTTAATTGTTATTTATTTATTTACTTTTAAATTGTTATATGGTGCTTTTAAAAATTGTTACATTTATTTTTTATTTTTTAATTATGGTTTATTTTATATTTTTTTAAATTGTTATATGGTTCTTATTCTTTCCATCTAATACTGGTATACTCAAAATGCATATTCTTTCCTTGGCACACAGAATGAGTTTATGTAAATCCTTCCATCAGCATTGTATCCTTAATGAGTTATAGCCTTTCTACAATCCACTGTTTGCTTTACATAATTAAATATTATTCTTCCTCATGAATTTTGAGAGGAATACATTTCACATACAGAGCATTTATTATTGTTATTGTTGTTTTAAAGTTGACAACCAATGTTGCCAACAACTTTTTTTGTTGCTGTCCAATCATTTGCAGTTGTGTCTGACTCATTGTGACCCCACTTGAGGTTTTCTTGGTAAAGATATTTGAGTGATTTGCAATTTTCTTCTTCAGCTCATTTTACAGATGAGGAAACTGAGGCAAACAGGGTTAAGTCACTTGCCCAGGGTCACACAACTAGTGTGTGTCTGGGTCCAGATTTGAACTCAGGAACAAGCGTCTTCATGACTCCAGTCCCAGCACTCTGTCCACTATATCACCTACATCTTTAAGATTCTTTTAAAACATTAACTTTGAGAGTTAGAGAGGGATATAAAAATAGGAATAACAACTCACTTAAAGTACACTCCTATGTAGGGATTCTTTTTTCCACCTTGAAAACCTTTTTGCACAAAGCCAAAAATCCTTTTATTATTTCAGGGAAGGCATGAGATTAAGTTAAAGGCCTTCTTAGAAACTTGGGCCATTTACCATTAGCTGAGATGGCGAGAGAGGCAGGACACACTTTGCCTCTGCATAGTTGCCATTGTCCCAGACTCCCTTATTTATTGCATCATCTTTATTATATACCTTTAGAACTTCAGTGTGGGCCTGGACTCTTCTAATACTTCCAAGTGACAATGACATAGTGAACTGGGGCTAAATCAGTTGCCCAATTATTTTTCTCTGGAAAAAATGATTATAAGCTACAAAGCTACAATTTGAAAGGAAATGAAATTCTCAGTGCAAATATGACATTTCAACCACTTCATGCTCTCTCCCTTACTACTTTATCTCTCTCCCAAACACACTTGGAAAATATACTGTCACAGCAACAGAACATTTTCCATTTTGAGCTGAGGTTAAAAGCAAACCCAGATTGAGTTTATCTTTCTTTAAAAAAAGGTTTTAATTGATGTTTTGTTTACTTTTCGTATCACAAAATTTTCTCCCATTATTCCTCTCATTTCCCTAATCAGTGAGCTATTTCACATTATAAATATTTTTAAGATGAAAAAGAAAGAGGAAAAATAGAAACAATAATATACTGAAAAATCTGAAGATATGTGCAATGTCCCACACTCTTTCAACTCCCTCCCTTTTATCCAACAGGTGGGGTGGGATTGTCTTCTGTCTCTCCTGATACATGTTCATTTTTCAAATTTTGTAACATTCGAGAGAGAGAGAGAGAGAGAGAGAGAGAGAGAGAGAGAGAGAGAGAGAGAGAGAGAGACTGTGTGTGTGTGGTTGTGTAACCTAGATTACTGCACAATTTTCCCAGTCCCTTTTTAAACTGAAATATTAGGTAAACAAGAAGGAATTATGTACCATACTTCAAGAATCTGAGAGTTGGGGAACTGAGGTAGCTACGACTCCCAAAATGCTGGATTACCTAGGTGCTGATCAGCGGTAAACCAAAGAGGAGGAGAAGGATGATAACCCTATCTGAGCACTGGATGAGGGTGATATTGCCTTGCTGCAAACTTATGGACAGCACTTATTCTAGACAGATCAAACAGGTGGAAGATGATATCCAGCAACTTTTTAAGAAAATCAATGAACTAACTCACTGGCATTAAAGAGTCAGACACTGGTCTGGCTCCCCCAGCTCTTTGGGATTTGGCTGCAGATAAACAGACTCTTCAGAGTGAATAGCCACTACAGGTTACAAGGTGTACAAAGATAATCAATGCTGATTCATAGGACCCAAAATACATTATCAATGTGAAGCAGTTTGCCAAGTTTGTGGTGGATCTCAGTGATCAGGTAGCACCTACTGACACTGAAGAAGGAATGAGAGTTGGTGTGAACAGAAATAAGTATCGACTTCATATTCCTCTGCCTCCCAAGATTGACCCAACAGTTACCATGATGCAGGTGGAAGAAAAACCTGATGTCACATACAGTGATGTTGGTGGCTTCAAAGAACAGATTGAGAAGCTAAGAGAAGTTGTCGAAACCCCACTGCTTCATCCGGAGAGGTTTGTTAACCTTGGAATTGAACCCCCCCAAAGGTGTGCTTCTTTTTGGTCCCCCAGGAACGGGAAAGACTCTTTGTGCTCATGCTGTTGCTAACAGGACAGATGCCTGCTTTATCCAAGTTATTGGATCTGAACTTGTGCAGAAATATGTTGGAGAGGGGGCTCGAATGGTCTGTGAGCTCTTTGAAATGGCCAGAACCAAAAAGGTCTGCCTTATATTCTTTGATGAAATTGATGCTATTGGAGGTGCTCATTTTGATAATGGAGCTGGGGGTGACAATGTGCAACGGACCATGTTGGAACTTATCAATCAGCTGGATGGATTTGATCCTCGAGGTAATATTAAAGTACTGATGGCCACCAACAGACCTGATACTTTGGACCCCGCATTGATGAGGCCTGGGAGACTAGATAGAAAGATTGAATTTAGCTTACCTGATCTAGAGGGTCGGACACATATTTTCAAGATTCATGCTCGTTCAATGAGTGTTGAAAGAGATATAAGATTTGAGTTGTTAGCATGGCTGTGTCCCAATAGCATTGGTGCTGAAATCAGAAGTGTTTGCACTGAAGCAGGGATATTTGCAATCAGAGCACGACAAAAAATTGCCACTGAGAAGGATTTCTTGGAAGCTGTGAATAAGGTCATCAAGTCATACGCCAAATTCAGTGCTACTCCCCATTACATGACATACAACTAATCATAGGAAATTTCCAAAACATATTGCTTCTTCTCAGTTGGAATAACTTGTTCTTTTAAGGAAAAATCGCAGTTACACAGACCTGTTTAACCATCATAATTAATACTTAATATACAAATAAACTTTTTCCAAAGTTAAAAAAAAAAGAATCTGAGAGTTGGGAAGGACTTCAGTCAAATCTAGTTCAATCCATACATTGAAGCATCCCCACAATTATATGGTCAACAAGTAACTGCCCAACTTTTGTTTAAATACATCTAATGAGAGAAGACCCATCTTTTTTCTAGCTAACTTACTCCACTTGGGGACTATTGTTACCTAATTGTTTTATCTAATTCTTTACGAATTGTTATGTAGGGGCGGCTAGGTGGCACACCGAGTAGAGCATTGGCCCTGGAGTCAGAAGGATCTGAGTTCTGATCGGGCCTCAGAAACTTAATGCACAAACAAACAAAAACCTAGCCGTGTGACCTTGGGCAAGTTACTTAACCCCAATTGCCCTCCCCACCCCCAAAAAAGGAATTGTTATGTAATTGTTAGGAAATTGTCCTAAATTTGCCTCTTTACCACTTTTACATTTACCCATTGTATTGAGTTCTACCCCAGACAAAGAGAACTCTAATCCTTTTTCTTCTACTATCTTTTAAATCCTTCAACTATCACAGAAGTGTAATTTGCCAGTATAAGTGAAACTCCATCTTAAATAGATCCTCTCACAAAGATTTTTAATAGTGTTCTATACCTTTAAGAGAAAGGGAATAATATTTGATGGACCAAAACTTAACTGTAATCTTTGATCTCTCCAAGATCTGCATGAAGCACTGAGAGATGACAGGAAAAACAAACAAACAAACTTTCCTAAAGAGCCTTACAGACTAAGAAGCTGTGAAGCAAAGGAGGGAGACTATAGTTAACTGCTATGAGAAAATGAAGGAGTTGGTGATTTCAAAGTTCTTTTTGAGAGAGTCTGAAGAGTTACTTGTAAAGAAATAAATTTAACTACCTTTCCAGAGAGAAATTATGGGGGTTGAACTCAGTTTCCCTTTTGGGAGCTTAAAGCTAATTTATTAATTTACCAAATAGAAATCTTTGCTTTTTTAGGTACTTTAACTAACGTTCTAAAGTAATTCCAATTCATAGTTACCAGAGAGGCTTTGAGTTCAGTGAAAGAATTAATATAATAACAAGATAGAAGAAGAGTGTGACCTTTGAATGATTGTCCCCCAAAGCATTTCCACCGCTTTCCAACACATATCTACACCCTTGTCTATGGGATCATTGTTGGAAATAAAGGAAACAGTCTGCTTAGATAAGCACTGGTTATTGGTAGTAATCAAACAGACTATTGATGACACTGCATAATATTTCTGTATAGCTTGCTACTTGCCATTTACATAATCTTTCCTGAACGACAAATGGCATATTGGAATAGATGAAGTTGATTGCTTATGGTAAACCATGCTGAGTGGTTTTCAATAAAACTTCAAATTTCAAAAAGCATTCTGAGATCTTTGCCAATGATCAGACTTCTTTGACATGAATTGAGTTAAAACAAATCATTTTTCACGTGTACTTTAAAGAAAGAAAAAAAAGACAAATTTTGATTGATATGGAATTTTACAATAGGCAAAATATATTGCTTAGTTTGTGCAACATCAAGTATTCCTAAACATACTGATGGAAGAATGAATTCTTCTGGTTCTGATCATGTTTTTAAAAATGACCAACATGAGGTATCCCAATACAAAGAAGACAGTAAGAACTCACAGAGTTCAGAATTTCACTTGATAACTGAAGTAAGTATTACATTCTGAAGTAGAAGAAATATTGAAAAGGCCATTAAAGGAGAGAGATTCTTAACCTTTTTTATGTCACAAACTCCTTTGGCATTTTGGTGAAACCTATGGATTCCTTCTCAGAATAATGTTTCTATATACATACATACATACATATATAATATGAAATCAATTACATTTTAAAAGTTGTTGACATATTTTAAAACCCCCAAATTCCTGAACCCTAGGTTAAAAAACTCCTAACATAAGAGAATGCAGAATGTACCAAAAGTCTTTTTAGGCTATTAAAATAGGGGGATTAAGGAGGACAGTTCATGAATCTAATTATTGCCAGAGTAGAAATTATACCATTGGCTGAATTTGACCATTAGTAACACTTTTCAAAGCACAGTGAACATTCCTTGCCACCCCCAGTCCTAATTCAAATATGTATACTAATATTTTTCTAATTTTAATGACAATTGTATCACATGGTCTTTAGTATGGCAGGCTGCCTGGAAACTGTTTCGGTAAATTACACACCGAGATGATCTACTTTTTGGATGTTTTCCAGGACAAAGGCTATGATGTATAATTAAATCCAACTAACAATTAACTTCCATCCAGTATAACATAAGGAACAAGCATTTTAAATTTAGTTATTTACAATAAAAGGTATCAAAAAGCTTTTTTTTTTAATGAATGACTAAAATAGATAAATATCCATGAAGTTTGAATTCTAAGGTTTATATGGAACAATGATGAAACAAAGTAGGGCAACTTTTTCCATGTCTCACTATCTTTAAGCAGTGTGTTAATAGAAATAAAGAAAAAAAATATCTGAGAAAGTACTCAGAATTTGTTTATTTATCTGATGTTTAATGCTAAAGAAATCTTTCAAGCAGCACAGCTCTATGGCACTTTGGCATCAGTGGTTACGTAAGTATCAGTCTGTCAAATGAGCTAAAGCTATGATTTTGTGTAATTCAACATATTTACGCATACTGATAAGGTTTGCTTAATCACTGTGACATGACTTTTATATTCAACGCCCACTCATGGATACTGGAGAAAGGTACTAACTCTTTCCTAACTTAGTCTTTTATCACATCAGAAAAATCTATAGGGAAACAACTATCCTCTTAAACTTTGTTTTAGACCTAATAAGAACAATAACAACAAGGGCTAGTATTTATGTTTCCCTTTTTGATTAAAAAAAAAAAAACCCAACACTTTGTATTATCTAATTTATTCCTCATAAAAACTCTGTAAAATAAGTTGTGGAGGCCTTATCACTCCCATTTTATAGATAAAGAAACTGCAGATCTATCTGGGAGATTAATAGTAAAGCAAAGAAAACAGTAAAATAAGTAAATGGTAAAACATACCCTAATAAAAGCTTCATGACTTTTTGGGTCACCTTTATAGATGTAGGATACAATGCTGCCTTTGAAACATTTGCTGATTTTTGAACTCCCGGGGAAAGGAAAATGAGGTAGAAGTCATATACTTAAAATGTGTTCTGTTTAAATAGCTCGATGAAACTTCCTCCTTCCAAGTTTTCTGCTCCTTATGACTTTAGAGACTCATCAGATATTTCCTTCAATTTAACTGGAATGAATATTTCAAGGAAAATTAATTTTTAAAGGAAAGTTGTTTATAGACATATTGAAAGCTACAGACTCAGGGCAATATAGAAAACCACAGCAGGAAATGTGAGTTCTGGATGAGCAATGAGGGAAATAATATTATCAGATGCCTCTCAGTCTCCTATGCTAGGCAGATGCCTTGTATAAACTCTGGGAACTACACTTTTCCTTTCAGTTTTTTAACCTTTCATTTAAAAGATTCTTTTTTTCTTTGCCACACTCTTGCTGTCTTGTTCATTAGCAATAAACAAGATTCAAATTAAGATGTCTATGAGATTTAGATTCAAGGAATAATGTCTTGAGTTCTCCCTTCCCCAATTTAGATGGGGCTGTTGATTATTTATGATTTCATTTGGAAACTGCAATTTTCCAATGAATGACAGCGATCACACCCAATAAATTCTAATAATATGCTAAATTTAGAAACCAAATTATATGAGTGGTTTTTAATTTAAATGTATCCTATATTTTCCTTTCAAGTAATTTTCAGATTATTTGTATAATTTTAAGTATTCTTGTAGGGAAGGTGAAGGAGGAGAATGTAAGACTCCTCGAAGAAATGCATGCACAGACATTATTTGTTGCTTTCACTTTGGCAAATAAATGTATCGTTTTTTAGCCTGAACAAAGAAGAAAAAATATAATTAAGAACATTGCAAAGGAACTCAAATCATTCACCAAGAACTCATAAAGACTTTTTTTTTTATTTTGTGCAGTTAATCTCTCCTACAACTCTACCACCACCTTAAGGGACCTGTCATATAAATATTTCTAATGATCAGTCAATACTTCCAGCATTGTCATCAATCATTGCTGAACAAGTCCTGTTTTACACAGTAATCACATAAATCCTGTTACAAGAGATTATAATTCTTCTAGACACACCTCTTGATCCTTGGCAAGGTCATTACTGCTCTATGAGTCTCTACCCCAAGAAAGCATATATCAAAATACAAAGACTGATGAAGAAACAATGAAAGGACATATGCTAGCGTATTTTGGAGTATTTTTATTTCTGAAAGAAAACCAAAAAACCCAAGCAAATCATACATACCAAAGATTGTTTCAAGTTTGATGAATGCTGATGATACCTGGTAGAATTAATATTGTGTTTTTTATACTAAGAAATATATTCTAACAAAAAGTCATGCATATGCTTTCACCATTATTTGTGGGAGTAATGAAATCAAGTTTAAGTCAAGACTTTAATTAAGCATTAGCAGACAGATCTTTTAGTAACTGTCTATAAAATCAATTATCTTCATCATCCAAAGCTTTGCTTGTGCTATAGAAAAGAGGGGAGTTTTAATTCTCTAGTAAATTAGGAGAAGGTAATGATGTAGCTAATGTGGATAAACAATGATCTAGTTACACTTTAAATCATACTTATATATGATAAAACATCAATGAAAGATAATATGGCATAAGGAATATAGTACTGGGCTGGGAATCAGGAAGACCTTAATTTAAGTCTAGCTCAAAATAAATACTAACTAATGGCCTGTCAAGTTCCTCTGAGCACTCTATGAACAGAAGTAGAGTAAAATGGACCTCAAATCTCATAGACTCAAAGACCATTAGATCTTAGACATCTCAGAAACCACTTTGTCAACCTCTTCAATTTACAGCGGAGACAAAAAAGGATTTAGAGTTGGTGTCAGAGAAGGAATTAGAACCCAAGTCTCCTGATAGGCTTTTAAAATTTGGCATCCATAGGGCATCAGCGGTTAATACCTTTCAGAGCAAAGGCCTCTGTTCTTACAGATCAAAATAAGTACCTGGAGAGAATGGAGTTTCTTTGGTCTTTTCCTGCATATTCTGGTAAAAAACTTACCACCCTGCTTTTGTCTACTGCTTGAGAGGAAAAAATCTTTCATGGAAATAAGTGTCCTAAGGATGGGGAAATCAAGGACTAGCTTCTTCAAGGAGTGGCCAGATTAAATGCTCCTAGATCTCTATTTCCCCACCTCATGGGCATACCGTATTAAAATAGTGGAAATTTCCTTGCCGTGAGGAAATATTTCCTCCTTGCTGGGTTAGCCCGGTCCCTTAAGGGGTTAGGATTGATGAAATCACTCTGGTCATTCTTCAGGGGAATGTGGACTAACTTCAAGGTGGACTTAATCCTGCCATCACCACAACCACCATCACTAACAACTACTTCCCAACCATGTACTACCAACTGGCAGATAAGGTATCCCAGGTGAAGCAGCAAGGTACCCCAAGAAAGAAAAAGAATGTAGCATAACTGGCATGGGTTTCTTGTTGTTTAGTCATTTTTAGTCATGTCAAAGATAATGAAATGGTTTTCCATTTCTTTCTCCAGCTCATATTATGGTTGAGGAAACTGAAGAAAACAGGGTTAAGTGACTTGTCTAGGGTCACATAGCTAAGTGTCTGAGGCCAGATTTGAACTCAAGAAGGTGAGTCTTCCTGACTCTATGCCTTGCACTTTATCCACTGTACCACGAACTGCCCTAATTAAAGGAAGTTAGACCATTACTATTAATTACCATCACCTCTCAGCCCTTATGGAAATGGTACCATAATCCCCATGCAAGAGACCCATTAGAAGCTAAATTTCCCACTCCCTACCTTAAGTCATTGGTCATATCTCCAGGCCAACCCTTGCCACCATCATTCAGGAATAGAACAACCCTAATGAAGGAGACCTCCCAGCACCAACTCTTGGTCAAGGCAGTCCTCAGTCCCAAGAAGCAACAGAAGTGGCTATATACCATAAACATAAGAACAATATGAGTAGCAATGGAGAAACAGTCCAGCAACTGCTTTGTGCTAACACTTTAGCCCTGACCTCCTCATCAACCATAGCTACTGAAAATCAGGAAATGAGAGTTCTTACTACCAAAGTCCCTGGCCCTGTCAAATAACTCAACATCAGAATTTATATGTTTTTTTTAACTAAAATTCCATTAATGAAGATGTTTGTAAGTCCACCCTATTTCCCCTCTACATTCCAGGCAAACTGTATTATTATGCATTTGGACTAGCAGGCTTGATAATGCACCCTCTCATTGTACCCTAAAGACCATTGTGCATTTCCATCCTTCCGGAAATTAGATCTTCCTATATATGTTATTTCACCTTATTAGAATATGAACTCCTTTAGAGGGAAGACTGTCTTGATTTTGTATTTGTATCTCCAGAACTTAGCAAATACATAGTATATAGTACATGCTTTAAAATGGCTTTTATCATTCACTTGTTCATTCATTTATTCTCTCTTTGTAGTTCTCCTTTCACCTGACCATCTTACTCAGTCTCCAGACTTCAAGTCCCTGTGACATGGGAAACAGAGGTATCTCCAGTAAAACATAGACTTCAAGCAGGGATAGAGGTATCTCTGTCTCCCTTCTCCTGCTTTTCCATACTTCCATACTTCACCATATTCTAAACCTTTTATTGTGTATTCTAAACCTTTTATTGGTCTGCCCCTTCTTCTCGAATGAAAAAAAAATGTATCATGAGGTTAGGAGACCTTTGGGTCAGATACTTAGGGGACAAGCCCTCTGGGTTAGGGGATGGTTTCTATTACTATCCTTATACTGTTCTTAGATCTTCTAAGTTCTAAAATGTAGACTTGAGAACTAATAAAACAATCTCTTTCCCTCTTACCCTCAGCATACCTGCTCTTTCTTCCACTCTCTGTTCTACTATCTCCTGACCTAGCCATAGGTCTACCACAGGATGACAGTTACGCTCCATTTCAATCGCCACTCCCAACCCCAACAATACTATCAGCTCTTCCTTCTTCCTTGGAGTACCTGAACTGCTATAAATTGACCTCTCAACTCTGAGTTTCAGGTAAATCTGGTCACCCTTAGGAAGCTGACCACCTTGGGATTCCCTTCAATATTTTTTTCTTGTATAGTTTTTGTTCACAGTACTGACATCATGGATTTTGTGAAGAAAATGCTTTAGAAACTGCAAAGCACTATAGAAATGTGAGTTATGAGGATAATGATGGTAAAATATGTTATCACTTTGGCATAACAGATAGCTAAATGGTGTCATATTTTGAGGAATGAATATTTTTGATATACACAGAACATAACAGGCAATTTGGAGAATATGGTAAATACAACATGTCCAATTTTCATGTCACAGAACAGTAGTATAGAGAACTCTAGAAAATAATTAGGATTTCCAGCTTCCTTTGAATCAGTCCAGTGTGCTGGTTTTGATTTATTTCTCTCTGCTCTGACTTTATAGCTTTGTTCATATTGTCCTTCATAACTAGATGGTTTCCCTCTCATACCTTCTAATACAGGATTCGCCTCCTCCACAAAGTGACCCTTCATAATTCCCTATGCACATGTGCATATCTTAGCATCTGTGACTATATCCTCAAGGGGAAAGGCTCAATATGACATGCCCCAAAGGATAGAATAGTGTCATGGATAGTTTGTGGGCAATTGATTAATTCAATTAAAAGTCTCATGTCAGTATTGAAGACCTTACCTATTATTTCCATCTCTTAATATAGCATTTGTCCTTTATTTTCACTTTAAATTGCAACCTAATTAACAAATGAAATAATCAAATAGTTATTTTGCATGACATAGATGATAGAACTTAGCAGAGCATGGATATATATAGTTAAAACTCTTTACTACAGACTCTCTTAAATGACAGTTTTCATGAATTTGCCTGACATCTTTTAAAAAATTAATCTAATTTTCATGCTATCATCATAATTTAGTTCAATGCTTCCCCTCCTTAGGGAAGAGGGAAAGAGAGAGAAAAAATGTTCTGTTGTCACCAATGTATATTCAGAAGGACGGACCAAATCACTGATACCTTTGTAAAAGTAAAGAGAGACTGTAGCATCTCTTCAGCTCTCATGAGCTTAAAATGTCACTTCCCAAGGCTGTCATTGAACACACACAACCTGGAATTGGCTTCTTGTGTAAGCTCAAATAATTCAGTCTTGATGAACCCTATCTGCAAAATAAGGGGATTGGGTCAGATATACTCTCTAAGTGTCCTTCCAATTTTGAAAAACAAACAAACAAAAAAAACCAAAAACCCAAAAAACAAAAAACATGATTCTGTAATTCTCTGGCCTGGATGTAGAGGGCATTTCATTTTAGGTAGCTTCCATACTTAAACCTCCAACAAAAGCAATCTAGGAAGTATCCCTTGCCTTAAACTGGACCATGTCCTTGATTTGAGAGAGTGTGTCATCACTAAGGATTAAATATGCACTGGCAGAAGGGAAAATAAACTAGTTGATCACCTCACAGGATACTGAGGATATGGCCTCCTCTGTGTGTCCCTTTTAACATATGACAGTTCTAGAAGGAATGAAAAGGACCAAATGTACCCCGAAAGACAGCCTGGCATAAAAGGGGCAAAACTATTTTATCATATAGAGAGACCCAGAAAGAAGGCTACTCATTTAAGTTTGGGACTCTGAGGACAAGCATTCTTCTTAATATACCTGTAGATTCTCCTAGAGTAGTGTTTCTCCTAGGGAAGAAAACAGGTTAGATAGCTTCTACCAGAAATACTCTCTGACAGTGGATTAAAGCCTATTTGTTCAACTTACTGTATCATTTTGCCTTGATCCTTGCCCTCCTGGTTTCATATGTTCACAATACCAACTACCTGATTTTATTGACATGTACCTTATATGACTTGGGTTTCCACTTACACCCGATGCCCACTGTGACACATTTACTATAATTCAAATATATCTTTTACTTATTCTCTAAATTGGCAACTAAGTGACATAGACAGGTTTTCAATAGCTTGCTCTGAACTCTTTGTAGGATGTAGATATCTGAGATAATCAGGTTCTGAGAGCTGAACTCATCAAGCAAACAATTCTATAAACTATGCAGATACTCAGTCTCAGCATGAAGAATTCCTCATGTAGGGATTTTCTCCATCAGCACAGACCACAGTTTATCTGTAACTTGATGTATAAGTCCTGAGGAGTTGCCAATTACAATTAATCAACGAGAATGTCACCTCACAAATGTAAGTCACACAAACTATTTTTTTAGGTTTTTAGGCTTGAGTGAAGTACAATGGAACATAATAGCTTTTACTGCATCATTTGTCTTGGGTCCCTATATGCATGTGGAGTTTAGGTCTGAGCCCTTTCTAATGGACTAGATCCAGACCTATCTCTTAATCAGAGTGCTAATCATGTGTATTGCCTAATGAGTTAACTCCTTTCATTTAATCCACATCCCAGTGATGAATAATACTGGGATTTATATCCATTAATCAAAATAGACTTTTAGATCATCCCAACATATGGATGCCACCAATAACTGAATGAGATGTCAATGTCTTACATAGGAAAACCACTAACTGAATCAAAACCAATGGTCTCTCCTAACAAAATTCAGGAAGCTCCAGTAACATAATCTAGTAAGGAGACACCTGGGAAGGGGTATCAGAATCTGTTTTTATTTATTAATCAGCTCCCAAACTATTGTGAGTTATTTATGTAGAAGGTAAGAAATTCAAATATTATTTAAGATAACATCTAGCTCTAAATTTTATGAGACTATTAAATATACTTAATTGTACCATATACCTTCCTATGTCCAATTTACTATTAAAGAACCAAACATTTCATTAGACTTCTGACATTCAACTAGCTTTGGATTTTTTGATATTTTGATGCATGATCATCTTTATTCCTTAATACTTTGGTTCCCAATTACTTTTTTTAACTAGGAAAATAAATTATCTAACATTGTCATTGAACTGATTCTATGTCTGCCTATCTGTGAATTTTTCTCATCTGTTCCCAATCTTATCTTTCCAGCAAGCCGACTATAGCTGAAAATAACTATACTATCAGTCAGAACCTGGTTATTTTCCAAGACAACTTTGACATACTCTAGGGAACCACAAACTCAATGGTTGAATTTCTACTATCTTAATTCAGAATATCTCTGCATTATAGAAAGCATGAACAAATACTTACGGAATCTCCTTAAGAGTTCAAATCCTTCAGTTATTTAACCATGCACCATGGCTACTACAGATGGTACAAAACTCTTTCCAGTTGTCAAGTACTTCTGTTCATACTGAATATGAAAGAGAATATATCAGTTTGTGGCCACATAAGAAGTATAAGTCTATGTGAAAGGTCCACCAACAAAACCAAATATAACACTTTTGCAAATCAGTTTAATGCTGTTCTATGGTCATCAAGGACTTTGTCAACAATTCATCTTTTTTATTTATAATGTTAATGATAACAGTACGTGTACATAGCAATTTTAAAGCACTTCATATGTTTTATTTAATTTGACATGCATAACAACTCTATGTAGTGTTATCTTTGTGAAACTCAAAGGAAGGAGAAGCAAAAGTGATTTTGTCAATGAAATATACTATAGATCACTGAAACAAAAAGGAGGAGATGGATGAGAAGTTTGGAAAATGGATCACAAACTTGGAACAGAGGCATGATGTTATAGTAGTGATGAGGGACTTCAGTTGTCCACACATTTTGCTGGAGTTCTCTCTGCCAAAAACAGCAGTTTCTTGGCTGGCTTTATTGACAATTTCACCTTTCAGAAGATGGAGGAAACTGCAAGAGAACATTCTATTGAGCATCTAATTCTCAGAATGAGGAAGTGACTGCTGGAATAGATACAATGGGATCCTTGGAGGAAGTGAATCACTCTATCCTAGAGTTTGTGTTAAAAAAAAAAAAAGGAGAGGAAACCTGGGCATATTCTCACATGTAACTCAAGTTTTAGGGGAAAAAAATAAGAGGGTTTAGAGGAAAATTAGGCAGAATCCTGTGGAATAAAATGTGTAAGGGGAATTCAACTGAGGATGGATAGGAGATAGGTAATAATGAAACTTTGCAGACACAAAGGCAAACTATACTATTGAGGAGGAAAGTTTAGATCTGTCTTAAGAAACCAAAGTAAATGTATAGGGACCAACCAATTTTGTTTTTTAAAAATAAACTAGATAAGGGGCGGCTAGGTGGCGCAGTGAATAGAGCGCCTCCCTGGAATCAGAAGGACCTGAGTTCGGAGCCGGCCTCCAACGCTTAATCCACACAAACAAAAAAACCTAACCGTGTAACCTTGGGCAAGTTACTTAACCCCAATTGCCCTAAAGGGGAGGCTAGGTGGCACAGTGAGTAAGAGCGCTGGCCTCGGAGTTGGTATGACCTGAGATTAGATCCGGCCTCAGAAAATGAGCACCCACGCATAAATAATGACTAGCCGTGTAACCTTGAGCAAGTTACTTAACCCCAATTGCTTTAAAAAAAAATAAACTAGATAAGATGCAAGCATGTCCAGATAACAAATAATAGATATATGAATATCTTGTTTTTTAAAAATAGTGTTAGGAGCTGAGTCTGGTGAGAAAGGATAAGAACAATAAAAAAAAGGTTTTTTAAAGTGAATTTGGGAAAAAATGAAGGACCAAAGAAAGGTAAAGATCTTTACTTGGGTTGAGTGGGATAATAAAAAATAACAATAGAAAAGAGGAAGAGCTGCTCAATTAGTATTTTATGGTTTCTCTGCATGTGATAAAACACTGAAAATGACAGAACAAAAATAACTAATGGGACTGATATGCAAGAAAAGTAAGAAGATAGTATAAGAATAGCCAGTTACACTGTTGAATATAGGTAATGTGCCCGAGATGAACTCCATCCTTGTGTTCTGAAAGAACTAGTAGGTGTGATTGCTGAAAAGTGATATTTTAAAGATTGCTAAAAGTGGGAGAAGACACCACAAAATTGAGGAAAGGAAAACATCTATATTTTTAGAGAGAGAGACAGAGAGAGAACAGAACATGCAAACTATAGGCATGTGATTCTGACTTTGATTTTGGGGCACATTCTAGAAGGATTGTTAAAGTAATGGGTTGACAAAATTCTAGAAGGCAAAGCCGAGATTATAAAGAACAGGTCAAGGTCATGCCAAGATAAATTCATTTTCCTTTTTGGTCTTATTACTAAACTAGTAGATGAAGGGAATGCAATGGACATGGGTTAGCTAGATTTTAGCAAAGTTATGGAAATGATGCATCATACTATTTTAATGAGATAGATACTGAAATAGATTAGATGATAACACAATTAAATGGATTCAGAATTGGCAAGGTGCCTAAACTCAAAGAGAAGTTGTTAATATTTCAATGCCAATGTGACAGGAAGACTCTAGTGGGAGACCGTCAGGGTCTGTGTTCAGCTTTGCTATTTAACATTTTTTCCAAATCAATGAGTTAGATAAAAGAATAAATGCTCCCCTCTTCAGATTTGCAGATGAAAAGGAAAAGCTAAAGGATCAGATGATGGAGTCAGGAATCTAAGGAACCTTTTCAGGATTAAGGGATTGCCCCAAATCTAGTGAGATAAAATTCAATAGGGATAAATGCAGAGTTTTGTAGTTAGGTAGAAAAATTACTTTTATAAGTTGGAGGGGTGCATAGAAAGACAATAGTTCTGAAAAATATTTGGAGATTACAGTGGGCTACAAGTTTAATATGAATCAGCAGTGATGAAGGAGCAAAAAATAGCTAACCCTACTCTGGGATACACTATGAAGATATAGATTCCTGGATTAGGGAGGTGATTGTCCCACTGTACCCTACCCTTATAAAGCCTCATATAGATCAGGTCTTAAACTTTTTCTACTCATGACCCCTTGAGTACCTCTTAAACTATGGGTTGTTACCTATATAGGGGATCTAGATGCTTCTGTTCAGTTCTGGGTACCATAGTTTAATAAGGAAACAAGTCCAGGAGAGGGTAACCTGGATGCTGAAGAGTCTTGAGTTTATGACATACAAGCATCAATCAAAGGAACTGGGCATGTTCAGTACTGAGAAGAGTAGACTTAGGGGACATATTAGTTGTTTTCATGTATTTTAAAGGATTTCATGAGAGAAGGAATGAGACTTGCTTTATCTGACCTGAGGGCAAAATCAGGAACAAAACTACCACATAATTAGAGCTGTCCCAAAATGTAATGGTCTTTCTCAAGAGGCAATGAATTCCCTGTCCTTGGAGGAGTTCAAACAGATGCTGGACACTCATTTATCAGTTATATTACAGTGAGGATTCCATTGTGTATGGGTTGAACTAGCCCACTGAAGTTGCTTCCAACTCTCATTCTTTAATTCTCTGAATATCCTAGGTTACTTCTAGCTCTAAAGCTAATGATTCTATTACTTCCATTTTTGTAGATAATGGAACTGCAACTGAGAGAGGTTATAGGACTTTCCCAGGGTTATAGAAACAGTAAGTAGCAGAAATGGGACTCAGAACCAATTCTTCCAACTAACTCCCCATTAATTTCTTTTCCCATTATGCTATAACTACACTGCAATGATTCATCACTAGCATCATTAGTAAAGATGTCTTGAGAGAAGATATCTACGTTCAGTCTTCTTACTCCTTTTTTCCTTCAGGAAGAATTCTAACTGGTTGGAGCTCTCTAACCAGCTAATTTCTCACTGAGAACACTGATTTACCATATTTTCCATATTCAGATGAGAAAATGATGTTTTTTTTAAGCCCCAGAACTCATTATTCATTTAACATCTACTTACTACTTCCAGAGGTTAAACTGAAAGTTGTACCATAGAATTGTCATTAAAAAATATGCCATTGAGATAAATGTAGTACACTTTTTTTCCTCTTGATTTTAGATTCAATAATGCAATTCTATCCTTTGTTCAAAATATATCATGCCCTCATCCTTGTTTTCCTTGCTAAGGATCAATACATATTTGAAGGGAGATGACATGCACAAAGGGCTTTGCAAATCTTGAAGTGCAATGTAAATGCCAGTTATTATTAGGGAATAAGCTTTTATTAAGTGCCTACTATGTGTTGGGCACTTTCCCAAGTACACTTTATTATTACTATTTTTACTATTATTATTATTATTCTGTACTTAATTCAAACTAATCCCTTCATGTAGTTAAAAAAATGCTTCATTAAGCTATGACCCACAAGTTAACACTGAATCTTTTCTGAAGGAGATCACAGTCATATATATAGGATGAACTAACTGCAGTGGATTCCAGAAAAGTACCCCACATATGGCAGAAAACCTGGTAATCTCTTTGTAGTAACAATAACAATAAAACAAAAACAAAAATCCAGAATAGTAGCTTTTAATCTCTAAATATTAAATACCTTGAAGGCACATCTGATCTATTTTTTTTTCTCTTTTTGTCCTCTGCCTTGATGAAAGAGGTCCACAAACTATGATCCATAGCCAGTCTTCTACCTATTTTTGTATATTTGGCCTGGGAGCTAAGAATGTTTTCATATTATAAAACACAACAAACCTTTATTCACAAATGTAAAAATCATCAGTGCCTGGGCCATACAGAAACAGGAAGTAGGTCTGACTTAGCTCCAAGTTTGTAGACCCTTGACTAAGCCCAACAAACTATAATACTTCCCTTCTCACACCTAGTCTATATAAAGATGAAACATATAGTTCACAAAATTATGGGCAACCGGCTCTATGAGTGTCAAAATAATTAATTGGCAAAAACTATAGATCTAAACACCAGTGCTAGATGTAGCTTTTCATATTCATGCCTGCGAATTGGATGAGATTTGAAGTATAAGGACCACACTGAATATGTTTCTCTGACCATGGTCAGTAGAAAAGTAGTTGGAAAAAGACTTAGGAAAACATAGGTAGACTGTAGGAAATAAGGAAGAATGAAATGAGCAGAACCAAGAGAATGTTGTATACAGTAACAACTAAGTCATGCCGGCTATTATAAATACCCAAATTAGGGGCCGCTAGATGGCGCAGTGAGTAGAGTGCTGGCCCTGAAGTCAGAAGGACCTGAGTTCGGATCTGGCCTCAGACACTTAAGGCACACACAAACAGAAACCTAGCCATGTGACCTTGGGCAAGTTACTCAACCCTAATTGCCCTCCAAAAAGCAAAATAAATAAATAAATGAACAAACAAACAAATAAATAAATACCCAAATTAACTACAAAGGAATAAGAAGTTGCTATCTGCATCCAGAGAAAGAATGATTTTACATATATGTGTTTGTGTGTTTGTGTTAGCATGCACTTAATGTGTGTGGAGGTGGGAGAAAAAAAAGGGAAACAAAGAAACTTACACAACTTTATTATATATTTTAAAGGAATAGAAAGTTGTACATAATAGATTTGCAGTATCATGTGCAATCACCTTTTTGATATGTTATTGAACTACTTGTTTTATTGCATAAATTGAAAATAAAATAAATACAAATTAATAAAAAAGAAAAGTAGTTGGGAGAAGCAGAGATATCTGTATTCTGGTTCAGACTGTAATTCTATCCTCTGCTTTGGAGAAGAAAGAAAATAAGAGAAAGATGAAGGAAAGGATGAAGGGAAGAAGAGAGGAAGGAAGGAACAAAGGAAAAGAGGAAGGGAGGAAGGAACAAAGAGGAAGGGAGGAAGGAACAAAGGGGAAGAGAGGAAAGGAGGAACGGAAGAAGAGAGGAAGGTAGGAAGAGAGGGAGGAGAGGGAAGATAGGAGGGAAGGAGGGAGAAAAGAAGGGAGGAAGGAAGAGAGTGAGAGAGGAAGGGAAAGAAAGTAAACATCTGTTAAGTTCCTACTATGTGCTAGGCACTAGCCTAAGGGCTTAAAAATATTATCTTATTTAATCCTCACAACAGCCCTGGGAGGAAGGTGCTGCTATTATCAACATTTTGGAAATGAGGAAACTGAGGTAGACACAGGTTAAATGACTTGTCTGGATGCACACAGCTAGTGTTTGAACTGGGATATAAATTCAGATCTTCCTTCCTCCAGGCTCAGCACTCTATCTACTGCACAGTATTAAAAGCAAGAGAGAACAAGTCTCTCTCTCATCACTCCCCAAACCTAACCAGCCCTTTGGGCCCTGGAAAGGATACTGGCACCTTGTGTATACACAAATTAGGCCAGAGGACACGGTCCTCTCATCTAATGAAAGATCAAAAGAGTTTCATTCACTGAGCAAACAAATGCTCATTTTGATTAATCTTTGTGTCTGGTACATAGTAAGTACTTAAAAAGTGCTTGTTGATTGATTGGTTGATTTATTCATTGACCACCAAGCTTCTCTGATCCCAAAGTAGTAAGCAAGTTTAAATCTAGGGAGGTACATATATCTAGAACATTCTAGAGAGGGGTGGAGCTCCATAGTACACCTGTGGATATCAGGATGAAAACACTCAAGACCTCCCTAAGATATTGAGAGAAACTTTTCCTCCACTAAGCTATTTAGGTTACTGGAGGCATTAATCCACATGCTCTAATAGGAGCCTAATTAGCACAGTTTGAGGCCAGGCATTAACAGTGGTTGCTGCCTATATTAACCTGTCCAGCTCAGGTTAGTTCTTTTATTACTTCTTTCTCTCCTCAGATACATAACAACTAATGGGATCTTTGGGTGGTGGGCCCATAGGTCACTGTTCTGGGAAAACCATATATCTCTCTAATTCTAGTACCTGAGGCTTTGACCTAAGTAGAGGCAGAAATAATCAGCCAAGGGAGAAATACCAGACAAGTGCTAATGGAGCTCTTTAGTGTAAGGGGTCTCGCATAAACATTGTGCTCTGGAATTTTAGTTCCAACTTTGCAATAATTTTCCCGATCAAACTACTGATCAAGCATCAGATCCTCCCTTGATAATTCACCAGACCTCTTTTTTTTTAGAAAGAATGTGGGGGGATGGTGAAAAGGGGGAGGAGGGATATTGCATTGTAATAATCAACATAAGTCTAGCTGTGTTGCATGTGGTTGCTCCCTAGGAGTTAATCTCTTCTAGTTGCAATAAGCTACAGACCTTTTCAGTTCAGTAGATGGAGAGTTGAATGAATAAAGGAAAAATCATTTATCTGGTGTTTGCTACATGTCAAATATTGTGTTAAATTCTGAGGATACAAATACAATGATACAAATACAAATACAAGAAGGCAAGGACAGTCCCTACTTTCAGGAAGTTTATAATCATATGGGGAAGACAACATGCAAAAGGAAGTGGGGGCCAAGATGGGGAACTCTGGTCTAGAAAATCACAGGGATAGTGACTGGGCTATAGGGAATTAGATTGAAATATCCCATTGAGAGAGGGGGGATGATGGAAGGGAGGACAGACTGGGGGTGAGGGAAGTTGGAAGCACCCACTTTTGAAAAGGGACAGGATCAAAGTACAGAATAGAACAAGTTGGGAGTTGGATAGGATGGAGGGAAATATAGTCAGTCTTTCACAATATATCCACTATGGAAATGTTTTGCATAACTACACATGTAGAACCTATATTGAATTGCTTATCTTCCCAATAAGGGTGGTGATGGGGTCCTTGTGATGTATATATGTCTGTAGTATCAATCTGTAACATCAGTTTGTAAATGGGGTGCTTTGGGATTTATGTCTGTAAAATCAATTTGTAAAAGCAGTCTGTAAGATCACATTTCCACCCCCCCAGCCTCAGAGCATTGACTCTGCCCCTTCCCCCTTCCAGCACTCCGCCCAGCAACAACTCATGACCTGTTTATCTCTGCTTGAAACAATAAGTTATGTAAATGTTATCTCCCTTAGTTAGAGTGGCCAGCCCCACCATAAATTCTTCAATACCTTATCTATAGGGTAACTCCTTAGTCAATTATATACCCACACTGTCTCTGATGACTTTGGTGGGAGGCAGACTGGGCACTCTTAGTGAAGTGTCAGGCCTAAAACCACACCTCCAGTTAGCCCGCTTGAGCTATTTCCCAGTGAATCATGGGCAATACACCTGTGCAGTTGATATTAAAAGTGTATGGTCCTTTGAGCACTGACCACTCCTTAACTCCTCCCTGATCCCACCCTTACTCACCTAGTTAGCATAACTGACCCCTTAAAACTATGCCTGCAGCCTCTGCAAGTTTGCAGGTTCCATAAGAATCTAGCCCGCTGTTCTCTACAATGTAACAATAAACTTTACAATTTCGGCTTCAAAGTTTGCTTGAGCCTGGTGAATTCCTTCCAGACTGGATGCCAGGAGAGGTATCCCTGGCAGAACCACTTACCCTCCCCCCCTCCTTATCACCCTTCCCTCTTCAGTGGGGGATGAGGGAGGTAGGGAAAGAATCTGGAATTCAAAGGTTTAAAAATCAAATGTTTAAATATATATATATATATATATATATATATATATATATATATACATATATATACATATATATAATTATATTATTATTATTTTACATGTAACTAGGAAATAAGATATGCAGGCACTGGGGCATAGAAAGCCACCGTGCCCTACTGGAAAATTGGAGGGAGGATGGGGGAAGATATGAGAGAGAGAAGATTGGGGGAAGGGATATTCAGTGGCATTGCTGTCTTGGGGTGGTAGGTAGGGAAAAATGGGGAGAAAATTTGTAACTCAAAATCTTGTGGAAATGAATGATGTAAACTAAAAAATTTAGAAAAGAAAAAGAAATATCCCATGGAGGAGCAATGAATGGGGCAGTTTGATATGATTATGATTCATGGTCTCAGAACTAGGGATGGTGATGAGAAGAAAAAAAGACCCATAGTGGAACAAGACAGCCTTAAAGGGGAAGGAGGAGATGGCCAGAGCCTCAGGATGGAAGTGAAGCATGGCATTTTTTTTTTTGTTCCTTTCTGAAATAGTGGTCAGGGAGAGTCTGTCACTAATTAGAAGAGTGGAATGCTTGGCCAGACTTTTCTCCAGGGTGTTAAGAAAAAGTAGGTAGAGGAAGAAGTGTTGATACTTTCAGATTTGAGCATGAAATAAAACATGAGCTAGACTATCTTGCCACTCCTTTGCTCTTAAGAACAGGTTGCCTCTATTGTCAGTTCTCCTTAGGGGGAGTCTAAGGAGGTTCACCTTTTCTCTAATTCCAGAAACTCCTGATCACAAGTTAAACCTTTCAGAGCCATACTTTCATTTGTGCATAACAGGAGATATGTATATAATTCACAGCTTAGGGAGAAGTACAGGGATGCTTACAGTGAGATTCTCTGGCCTCTGCTACCCAGCCCCCCAGATGTTCCTTTTCTCAATTTTGGGCCCACCCTGAGTGAAAACTTCCATGGATGTCTCTCTTAAAGCTGGCAATATTTTAGGAATTCCAAGAATCTGGGTCAAAGAGTTGCCAAAGACACATCCAAAATAGTAACCTTTTATTTTTTTCTCCCTTTCCTTTCTCAGGATAAAACAAAGTGAATGGCATTAAAATGCATTAGTCTGATCAGACAGTATGCTAATGTGCAATCTACATAGTTCTGGGTCAGTGACACTGTAGTCCCTGCTTCACTGATTGAAAGGGGCCTGGTGACCTGGGAAAATTGGTTTGACAGCCTTTTCCTTTACCTCAGTCATAGAGTATGTTTCATCCAAGATCCAGATCATATTGCATCAGGTTAAAGAGGCCTGAGGTTGTCATTTTAAACTGCTTTCAAAAACACAGCAAAAGGATTCTATTGCTAATAGCCTTGATTTCAGTAGAATGTTGAATCTTATTAATTGATTAAGCAGTGTTGCATTTAAAAAGGCAAATGTGAATATGTAGCATTTCAAGGTTAACATGGTTTGGGGGAGAAAAATAAATAAAACTAACAAGTTTGAAAGACATTTCCAAAGCATCTCTTCCTTTATATAATTTTATTATTACTAATGCATATGATTTCACAGGAGCCAAGAAGTACTGAATATAAATAACTACTTGTGGAACCATAGCACCAATTATGTACTCCATAGCTATTTACGCCCTGTGGTGATCAACTAGCAGTGGGAAGTAAAATTGACAACATTCTAGTACATTCACAATTATGGGTCAGATTTCAACAAGCCTATTTGAACAGTTCCATTAGGTCTTACTTGGAATACTCATTTGCATTAATTTTTTACTACCTCTGGACAAGAAGTGTTTTAATATCCAGTGGTTATAGGAGCTTGTTTTTTATAGTAATGAATAATTTTAATGTGAAAAATATGTAATATTTGAAATGGAGCTATGGTCTCTTAGAAATGGGGGTTTTCATCAATGATTCAGATTATGACTAATCCACCCCAACCTATGTGACTGACTCCATGTCTTTCCATCAATTTACCACAACTGGTCCATCCAATGTCCTGGAATCCTTCCTCATATTTGGTTGACATGATGTGAAAAATAAGGGGGCACATGAGTTGTCCATAGGCTATCTGTCTCCTGCTCCAGCTATAATGGTCTAAGAATAGACCTTTTTTTTTCTTTTTGGTTATATATATATATATATTTTTTTTCTGATGACAGCATTTATAACACCATCTCCAGCAATGTTGCCTATTTTTAGTATGTTTATAGTATGCTCAAAACCACCATGAACCCCTCCACTGCCCTTTGGGTGGTCTTCAATATAATTTCTCCAGAGACTATAGCATCCCATGATTTCTACTCACATATCACTGGAAGAAAATTGGCATTCAAAAAGTGAGTCTATGTTCCAGTAATGGAAGAGAAATAGAAGTAATTTTTTTCTGAAATATGGTCCAAACAAAAGTCTTGATATTCATACATTAACTTGTAGTTTGAGCTCTATACCATCTTTAGGGTTGTTTGGGATTTTGCAACTGTTTTACAATGCATTAAAGAACCTTCACTGAAATTTTGAAAGATAGTTAAGAACAACAGTCTCTTTCTATATTGTTATTATTCTTATAATAAATGAGGTTGTGTATGGCAAGTGTAGGAGAATTTTTTGGAAGGAAATTAGGAGCCAAGAGGAACAGTGCTCAAATTCTTTTGATTTGTCCTTATTTCTGAAAGAAGGAAAACTCAAGAATATTCCTCTCTTTTACTCCCACTCTTTCTTCTTTCCTTTCCAAAGCCCAAAGCACCCAGGAGAGGTAGGGGCATGATTATAATATAGGGGCTGTTATAAGATTTTTGGCTTGAGGGACTCATTCCAAGTTTATTTTCTTCTAACATTAAGCTCTCAGTCTTCATTCACCACAATGAGAATGCAGTAGAAGGATGATGTGTATTTTTTTTCCTCAATGGTCACCTGAGAGGAGAAAAATTATCTTGAAGAAAAAATGCAAATCCAGTGAGATCTATTCTCAACTTCATAATGGACTGATCATAAGCCAATCATCTGGCTTGTACTTCCAACCTACATAAATTCAGATGTTGCCTATCACTCCAAAAGGCCATTGATATATTGTCAGTCTTATTTTCACTATACAAGCATGACAGAAAAATCAACTTTTCCTGATATAGTAAACAGCCCATTGCAGTAAAGGTTATATAAATGCTGGTGTGGTAGAATCAACCCCCAGAAAGGAATTAGAGCTTTTGTCATGATAACATTACCTAGAGGGAAATTCCCTAATGTTAATTCCATAATTGTGGAAACTGAGAAAACATATTTTAATTTGTCAAATCATTATAGGAAAAGCAACCACCTCTAGATGAATATAATATATTTACAGGCTGTTTTATAAGAATTGTACTAGGGGCGGCTAGGGGGCGCAGTGATTAGAGCGTCTGCCCTGGAGTCAGAAGGACCTGAGTTCAGATCAGGCCTCAGACGCTTAACTCACACACAAATAAAAACCTAGCTGTGTGGCCTTGGGCAAGTTACTTAACCCCAATTGCCCTCCAAAAATAAAAACAAACAAACAAACAAAAAAAGAATTGTACTAATATATGACAAACTATAATTATGTGATTATACCTATTTACATTAATCACACAATTACACTAATCACATAAATAAGCAGTACTTTAAAATATTACTTAAATGGGCAGCTAAAAAAAAACCACTCCCATAAGAAATGAATATCAAAAGGGGAGAGACTAAGACACCAAAGTGAAGCAGAATGTACTTCAAAGAGAGTCCAAACTGTTCTTTATACCCATAAGACTTTAAGACATGACTTTTATACTTCTTCTAGCATGGAGCTCCCTTAGAAGTTAAGGAAAGCGTCCTTGAAGAGATAAACAGAAGTGCTGGAGGGGGGGATTAGAATCTAGGCCACAATTCCCATGTGAAGGGAGTGTAAACATCTTCTTACCACAGTCCCACCTACAATTGAAGAGCCAGCTAAACTCCGAGAATTAAAGATAGAAAGAATGTCAGTCAGAATGTTCTGTCATCTAATTTTTATTTCTCTTGTCAACCATCAGGCACTTACAAGAGGTGAAAAAAATCCTTTTCTCCAAAAGCAAAATGTTCTTGTCTGTAAGCCTGGAGGCATGAAAACTTCTAGCAGCTGTGGGAATGATGACTGAGTACCTTTACATAGTAGGCACACGAAAAGGTATTGAGTGATTTGTTGACACATATGCAAAGCAGGGAATGGTGCCTTGTCAAAGACATGGTTTTATCCCTTTTCAGAGGAAAAGAGTCAGTCAATAAGTGTTTCTAAATGACAAGCTGACAATGCTGATAATAGAGGTCATTCTTTAAAATGAGAATCCACAATGTCAAAAATCAGAGGAAACTGCTTTGGAGGTTATGTGAGTTTGGAAGAATCTGTCTCCTCACCCCAAATATCTGAAAGCAAGAGTAATTGATTCCCAAGAGGGAAAGTAATCTGCAAGTCATCAGAGACTTTTTACTGTTAATGTACCATTGATTTTCTTGTTTCAACTTAGTAAATATCTATTAATCAAAGATTACGTGCAATTTTTCTTACAACTATCTATATGACCTTGGATATGCCAGTTTCCCTTTCTGAATTTCAATTTCATCTGGATACAAGAAAAGCCTTTTTTGTGACCACAGGTAACTGGGAGAGACTCTTTTAAGTCAGAAGTGGGGAATCTGTGACTTCAAGGCCACATGTGGCCCTCTAGGTCCTCAAGTGCAGCCCTTTGATACAATTCAAACTCCAAGTTTCAGGCAAAGGGCTGCATTTGAAGACTTGGAGGGCCACATGTGGCCTTGAGACTGCAGGTTCCCTAGCCCTGCTCTAAATCAAGTAGATGTTCTTTAAAAAGTGTGTATTCTCTCAAAGAAGCAGCAGATGAGGAACACAAAATAAACAGGTCAAAGAGAGGTGAGGGAAAAATTAAAAAAAGATGATACTGAAGGGTGAGAGGGACCTGATTTTAGTGCCTTGAACCTTCAGTTCCCCAGGAGCAGCAAACCCTAACTCCCTTTCTGTGTTTTCCCTATTGGATTATAAGTTTCCTGAGGGCTAGAAATATATTGTTGGCTCATATTTGCATTCCCAGAGTTTAGAACTGTGTCTGGTACACAGTGACTGATACAATCATTCTCCTCTTTTTTCTCTCTCTGTCACTCTGAGTCTCTGTCTCTCTGTCTGTCTGTCTCTCTCTTTCTGTGTCTCCCCAAAGAAAGAGTCAGCAGCAGAGAACTTTCCTATAGTTTCAGAGAAATATCAATCAGACCGTTTAAAATGTTCTACAGCCTACAAATGTGCCTTTAAGGTATTGAGATTTTTCTTGTTCAGTTGTTTCCTTTGTGTCCAACTCTTTATAACCTCATTTGAGGTTTTTCCTTGGCAAAGATACTGGCATGGTTTCCCATTTCCTTCTCCAGCTCATTTTACAGTTGAGGAAACTGAGGAAAATAGAGATTAATGACTTGCCCAGGGTTATACAACTCGTAAGTGTCTGAGGTCAAATTTGAACTCTGGTCTTCTTGACTCCAGACCCAGTGCACCACCCACCTGCCCCTACAATACATTAAGAACCGATTTTCTCCAGGAATCACATTTTTCTGTTGGACAAGTCTCTAATATCTCTTTACTCTCCCCTCACTTATCATGATAGACAGATAAGACAACATGGGGTAATATAGATGAGCAGGCTCAAATACCCTTTTCCTGTAGCTCTAGTTTATAATGTCAGGCAGATCAGCATCCATGAGTAGTAAAAAGAAGTAGTCTTGAAATCCTCAGTGTTTGCCAATCTGGGGTGTGGTTGTTTGGGAAACAGGAAGTATGAGAGGTTGTTGTTTCTGTTAACTTTGGTTCTTTCTCTTGCATTCTGTATAGGTAAATGCTATCTATGTTAATTTACTCCATGTATTGAATTTTTAACCCAGTCAAGGAAGGATCAGCAGAATTGTGTCTAGTAAGTCAAGAATCAGAGAAGATGATGGATCCTGAACTTGCCAGTAAACAAATGAATTGGATTCAATAAGCTCTATGGTCCCTTCTAGTTTTAGATATTTAGATGTTTCTTTGAAGTTCAGAATTCAGTCACTGCACCTCTGTTACCATCCACTGAATGTCAATATAACTTCAGGGTCAGGGTAGTGAGGCTGAATTGCTTTAACAGAGCCTTTTCATCAGCTGTTGATGGATAATGGGAAACTGGAGAGAAAAAAATAGTCCTTGCTTCTTGATTGATCAACAGACCTTTTATTTATAGAAATTCTTTCATCTCATCCCCTAGAATCCCTTTATAAATATTAACTCCTTAACATTCACAAGAACTCTTTTTGAAGAGGCAGATGGCAAGTCTAATTATTTCCATTTTTTATGCACATAGTTTCGGGACCTTGAGTAACACTGAGAAGATCCATTTTTTCCTCTCTAATCTAGAAGTGAAACAAGCATGGTCAACTCCCTAAAGGCTTTTTGGTTTGTTTGCACCCTAGGCCTCTTCTGGAGCCTGAGACACAGAGAATCTGTTTATAAATGGGTTTTGAGGTGAGTTTACTCTAGGCCAGATCTTATATTGTCCCAGAATACCTGTGTGGGATAGGGTGATGTTAATACCCTCATTTGGCTCTATGGAACCTTGAGAAATTCCTGGGAATGGGTAATAATTGAATATGTACTCCTTAGCATGTCCTTGCTAGAAATCTAAATTCAAGACATTTAGAAAAAATAGAACAAAACAATAACCCTCATTCTCTTCCAGAGGTTTTCCATATCCATGAAACCAGTCTGAGTGTCTATTGGAAGTGATGTTACCAAATCTTTTGTAACACGCATGATCACAGTATCAATTAGTACCTTTACGTTGTTTTTATTGAGCTGTGTCTGACTCTTCATGATCCCATTTGGGTTCTTTTTTTTGTTTTGTTTTCTTTTTTCAGCCAAGGTACTGGAGTGGTTTGCCATTTCCTTCTCCAACTCATTTTATAGTTGAGGAAATGATGCAGAGTTAATTGTCTTGTCCACGGTCACACTGCTAGTAAGTGAGACTAGATTTGAACTAAGAAAGATGAGTCTTCTTGACTTTCAGTACAGTGCTTTATCCACTGCACCACCTCTGTGTTTAGCTCACTTCCTAGCTCAGTGGCAGTATGCTGTCTGGAGCTCAAGAAAATATTACAACTAATTTGTAAATATTTATTCTTTTCAAGCTGCATGACATTTCCTAATTTAAATATTTTCTTCAGAAACATCTACTTCTCTTTGGAATGGAGCTGTTGGCCATATCCTTTTGTATCATTCTAGTATGTTTTTTGACTGTCCTCTAAAATATCCAGGCAAGATTAACATTCTTTTGACCCAGGTAGGGCTGAATGTATAAAAACACTTCAAATGATCAAGATTGCAACCATTCTTTGAATGACTATGAATGAGAAATGAACCTAGGAAAAAGACTTGGAAAATAACTTGTTTGGAGTATGGCAAATATGCAGCTGCCAGTAAGTTGGAAAATTGTTCAGTAATAATAGGAGGTAAGAGTTTCTTGCAAATGGACATACATTTTCAGAGAAAGAGTGATTTTTTTAGATGTTATGATGACACTTCCTGTGTCCTACCTTGTATAAATGTTGTTTGCAATAAAACCTAGATTTCTTTACTCAAAGGAAAATAAAAATCAGACTACAAATTAAGTTATAAGGATTATTCTTCTTTAGAAATAACATTTTAATTTACAAGTTTGTTGTCTTTTTATCGTTTAAGTTGTCATTTACAGGGTATACAAATTAATTCCTCATTTATGTTTAATTCCTATATAGGAGATGTCAAGTTACAGAAATATAAGCTTTTTTGAATGGTTCTGTAGTATGTATTTTTACCTAAATGTGATTCAAAATATATGATGTATTAATACATATGCAAAAGATATAATTTATTTGTATCAGAGCTGCAATTTTAATCAGGATATTTATTAAGATTTAACTGTAATTGACAATTTATCTTAATTTAAATTTATACATTTTCAAAGGACTAGAGAAAAAGCAATCCAGACAGATTACTTGGAGCAAAATCATGAAGAGTGTGTTTAATTTTTTTAAAAATGCAAAAGAAACTTGTTCAACAAAACCTTAGATTTCCAAATAAAACAATACATAGGACTTTAAAATAGAATTAAACTAGCTATATAACTGGTTTGAGAATACAGATAAACAAAGCTATGTAAGTAGATTAAGAATACAAATGAACCTTACCTATTTTGTTATAGTTGGAAGGGGGAGGTGGAATGAGTTTGATGGAGACAGGAGGCAGTTTTATCTTTGTTCCAAACAATTTTTACCTTTGTGTATCTCTAGTACCTAACACTGTCTGTGGAACACAGGATATAATTAACAAGAGGCTTGTCAATCTATTCATGGACTGATGATGTTCTTTCTGTGTAGAGTTAAGGTTAAGGGATATTGAAGATGAACTATGGAGACTCATTGCCCTCCTCTTCCAAGCATGGAGGATATAGTGGTCATGGCTATGATAGAACAGAGGAGCAGAAGGAAAGGAACAATAGAAGCTGTGAGAAGAGAAATCCAGTGCCTCAATGTCCTCAAAAGTAAAATGAAAGACAAGATCTTCTTTAATGTCATTGTATTTTAGTTTGTGAAGGGAAAGATGAGATAGAAGTAGAGCAACCTGGGTAGATGGGATGAGTTGCATTGTTCCTTCATCTTTGAGAACCCTAGTTAAATGGCTGTTTTAAATACCGATTTAAAAGCGGTGGCTAGGTCTGGGACAATCATTCCATTCAGTCCTAGTTTTGTCATGCTATTAAGACTTCTGTATTTTACTCTGTCTCCATGTCTCTGTCTGTCTGTCTCTATTTCTCTCTCTCTTCTACGTCTAATCTCTAATCCCTGTTTAAAAATACATTCTGTCTTTCTTTTGCATTCTTTTTTTCATTCTCTTTCTCCTTTTTTTTAGTCTTAATTATCTACAGGTTTTGCTTAGTTTCTTTCATCACATCAAGGGGTAAAATGTTGCTTATTTCTCTTTAAATGATATGGTCTCCTCTTCAGGGACTTAGAGAATTTTTCCTTTTCCTAGTAAGTGCAGCATTCATGCTTGGAGTGTAAGCCAAACCTGCTGTATTTTAATTTATAGAACACAGATGCCAGACGTTGATGGGAGCCAAGTTGGATCATTATAGTACTCTTGTACTGTGCCTTTCACACTGGCTTCCAATAGCTTACCATATTGATTTTACAATTTATGGCTTTCAAAGCCATTTGCAGCCCTGATCTTTCTTATAGTTCCAATTTGCTTATGTCAGTCATGAACATTAAAATCTTTCAGTGGCAGCATGTTTCCTTTGTCCCTCAGATTTTTAAAAGTTCAATTCATTTAAATTGGGATTGAAGTTAGTATTGATTTTGCTTTTTAATGTCCAGTGTATCTCAGTTTAAAGCAGCATATGTTTTATGCTTATTATATGTGTGCTTCAAACATCATCAACAGCAGCATTGCTTGTATTCTATGTCTATCAATTCCACCTGGGTTATATTGTTTTATAAAATAATTCAGATAATTTGGTGGAGGCAAAAAACAAAACAAAACAAAAAATAAAATAAAAAACCAACACAACCAGGAAACAAACAGCATTTTAAGGTTGTAGGACCAGGAAGTCTCACTGATGAATAGACATTTTCTAAAGAGTTAAGATGTTTCAAAATAAAATTTTCAAAGTTTACAGTTATACTGTTTTGTGTTTAATTCAATAATAACTCATTTATGTTGCTCTTAAAGATTTGCAAAGGGATCTTCTCACTACAATACAGTGAGGCAAGTAGCCAAGGTGCTACCAACCCTTTGAGAAAACTGAGGCTCAGAAAAGTTCAGTAATCTGTCTGTTGTCACACAGCTAGCACAGGGTAGAGGCAGGATTTGAATCTAGACTCTTAAATACAAATTCAATGTTATCTCTCTACTATACCACAGTTTTCTTACTAAGCTATAGTAACTTCTAGTGTATGTGCATATGTGTACACACACACACACACACACATATTCCATGAACATCTCAAAATAAACTAATTCATTTGGATGAACTCTTGGGATTGAAAACTCTTGGGATGAAATAATGGGAATTACAGAAATGAATTTTAGAAATGATTCAGTCCAAATCCCTTATTTTACAGAGTATGAGGAAATCCAGGCTTGTTGGATTACATCCCTTCATGAACTTGACTAATTGACACTTGAATGACTTGCCCATCCTGACTTGACCCATCAGCTATGGCCAATCTCATCTCTTTCCAAAGCACTCAAACTTAATACCAAACCAGACATCTTCATACTTTGTAGAGACCCTAAATTTTCTAGTGGAAGTCTCCATACCAAGAGACTCTACACAATTGAACTATTCCCCACAGTGACAAAAGAAGCGTAGGAAACTCTCTCACTTTGGAAAGTGTGGCACTTGCATTCATTCTATAGTTATCAAACCTTTGGCTCTCCATATGCACTGACAAACACATAGGTATTTTACATTTAATTTTAGTTCGATAATCTTTTCTAAAATATTTTTCAACTATTCAGGGTCAGAAATGTTTTATATTAATTATGCCATTATTTCTTTGAAAAGGGTAATATGCTCAGAAGATACTATACTAATAATAACTTGTTTTACATAACTTAAGTGACAAGTCACTTTAATAACTAGCTAATATTTATATAACACTATAAATTTTGCAGTATACATATTTTTTCTCATGTATACCTCACAACAACCCCGTGAGGTTTATTATTATTATTATTAATTGTTATCAATGATAATATTAATCCTATTATAGTCATTTTACAGTTAAGGAAATTGAGTACAAGAGAGGTAAAGTGAAATATCTAGGGTCATACAGTTAGTAATGGTCAGTTGAAAGTTTAAAATCAGATCTTTCTGACCACATCTAGTGTTCTATTCACTCTCATATGCAGATGCCTCATTGCAACTAAAGTCAGAATGATATGAAATTAAGTCCTGCTTCAGATACTTACTAGCTATCTGACCTTAGGCTAGTCATTCAACCTTTCTGAGATGAGAGGTATTGAATAAGTATGATTCAGAAGGTCTGAGAAGCAAAGTATAATATATCTATGTATACAGACTTGCTTGTTTTTTTGTTTGTTTGTTTGTTTTCTTCCCACAGACTACATTTCCCAAAAGTCTTTTAGTCAAAGAGGTCAACGCTAGGGGCATTCTCCCATGTGACTGCACAAATGGAATTTGAAGGTGAAGGTTTGAAGGACTTGAGAGAATAATGAAAGAAAGATGATTTCCATGACCATGATACTTTCCTTAAATTTGGGAAAGGATAGCAAATTGTCTTTCCTATATTATGTATTTCTAGACAGATCTGAGCAGGACCTGAATGTAAGCAGTAATGACTTCAGAAAAGTAAATATATTTCTGTTCCATTGAACTAAGAAGCAAAGAGCATAAATATACAATAAATGTGGTGGCCCATGGTTCTATAGTCATTTGAGTAGTATGAGCAGTCCTGATACAAGCCAACACTGACTGTCAAGAGTGATTGGCACCACCACCACCCCTACACCCAGTGGGAGTGAAGATTTATATTAAGCACCTGAACATTCTGTTTCTTTCACCCTTAACAAAGAGCAAGAGAGAGAGGTTGCACCCTGTGGGTGGGTGGAAATTGTGATAGTTGCTACTTTAGAAATGTGTATATCTGTTTGTGTTTTATTAATTTTTAAATATAATTCAATCAAAAAGTTTACTAAGATGATGATTTTTGTGCAGAAGTACTGATTGGCTTGGAAGGAACAGAAGGTATGAGCTTTAATTAAAGATTAAATAAACCCCAATAAGTCATACTCCTGTTCAAGAATGTTTCATAATATAATGCAAGGCACTGGGTTGAGAGTTATCCCTGACCATGGTCCTGACTGTTCACATACACACACTTCTACTGTACAATCTTTAATATGAGAAATGCATAGACATCATCTACTCTAATCTTTAGCCTAAAGTTGAAATGTTTCTACTTGATTCCTGTTAAAGTGTGTGCTGGGACACAGGCATTCACCATTTTGAGAAGTGGTACAGTCACTACCACTCATACATATCTAGCTTTTTTTTTCTTTTTTTTTGCTTTTTGTAAGGAGGAGGGTAGGGCAATTGGGGTTATGTAATTTGCCCAAGGTCACATGGCTAGTTTTGTGTTAAGTGTCTGAGGCCGCATTTGAACTCGGGTCCTCCTGACTCTGGTACTCTATTCATTGTGCCACCTAGCCACCCCCATATATAGCTTGTGATCAACTAAACCCTACATAAAAGCTGAGAGCTCAGTGTACTCAGAGAGCAAAATCTCAGAGACTATGAACAAATATGCAGGGCACTGTTTCTGTGACCTCTTCAATGAAATTATAGCCCCACTCAACAAATTTTTAAAAGCAATGTTCAGTTTGTGATGCCACCCCCCCCCCCCACACACAAATACCATAAGTTGGATTCCAAAGAAACCATACATAGCATTGACCCAGTATGCCACCTCCTACCTGGTTTTATCTGAAAGAATCCCAAAGGCACTGATCAACCTCAAGTATTTCTCCCAACCTGCAACTGAGTCTGAAATTCCCACCATTCCCATAGTCACTCACTTGATAGTAAATAAACCTTTCTCTCAAGAAAGCCCCAGATTTTCAAAGGAAATATTGATATACCAGTACTCTCTATTAACAGATGAAATAAGAAGATCAGCTGGTCAGTTTATAAATATTTAGGGATCACTTACTCGGATAATTGTGATAAACACTAGAAAGGAGTATGTACATGACTGGGGTTGGGAGGTTGGTTAAAACAAGTAAATATATATTGTTCTTATCCTCAAAGTATATCAAATTTAGTTTTCTTTGCAGGGGATGTGATAAAGGACAGTCAGATATATATCTATATCCATATCTATAGATATCTCTATATCTATCTATCTAATTATTGAGAACATAAAGGGGCATGGATTATTTTTCTGGGAAAGAATATCTGAGAGGTTCTTGTAGGAGAAGCTAGGCAGCTAGATAGCAAATATGATGATTTCAAGAAATGGATGGTAATGAAAGAATAGAGTTTGTATGGATTTATAGGGAGAAGCATGAAAATAAGGCATTGGGTTACTTAAGAAATGACAGAACTGAGGTAGTGTAGCATCAAGCACACCAACATCCCCAGGGTGGCTGCCAACACAGGTTCTTAGATCTGCTTTTCTAAAGGAAAGCAACTCAAAATGGGTTAACAAGCTTACTTTAATCAATCAAACATATATCATTTACCTAGTTCAGGGGAAAAAGGTCAGAACCCCAAACTTCAAAATATACAGACAGAAGTTACAAGACAGAAACAGATCAAGCAGACAGGATTCCAAACTGCCCAACCATTACATCAATATCAAATCACAGTTACCAGAGAGAGAAACATCAACATCTGGGTTTTCAAAGCCAGGGGGGCTCTCAAGGGCTGCCCAGAGTCTCATCTGGTCAAATCACACAACACTTCTCAAAGTGAGCCCCAAATCAAATCCTCACATCAGGGACTATATAGCCTTCTCCTGGATCAGAGAGTGTAACAACCCTCTTGACCCCACTGCCCAATCAAACAGCATCAAGTTGTAGGCATTCCTGAAAACCAAGCCTCCTGCCACAGGCTCCAAGTGACCACATTCAGCCTATTTAGGGGGCAGAGTATATTTTCAAATCCAGGAAGGTTCTCTGGGTCTCTTAAGCTTATCAAAGGGCCTAGGGGCAGGGAAGATCTTTAAATTTGCATGTCCATTACATTGGGCCCTAAGATCTTTCATGCCCATAGCATAGACAATTTACATTTGAATTAGCACTAAACATCTCTTAGGTCACATTTTCAAGGTACATAAACTAAAGTTACCAAAGTGGCCACTGGGCCTTAAACACAAAGTACACTGCATTATCACATCAATTCAAAACAGAAGTCCAAATAAAGTTCTCTTGTGAGGAGGGGTTGTCCTTCCCCTCACACTGCTCCAGCCCTTGTTTCCAAGTCCAGAGAGGGAGCTGGGCAACAAATCCAATATGGGGTCCTTAGGGGTCGATGGCACTTTACCCCACCCACAACAGTCATAAGTTCATCCTCCCCCTGGGTCCCAAACTGTGGGATGCAGCAAGGAAACACATTCAGTGCCCCAGCTTTGCCATACAGTCCCCTTCCCTATACCTACAATATCATATAGAGACATTTTCTGAGGGAATGACACAGAGAGGCATACATTGATTGTGTGTGTTTTTTTCCATGTTTATGTTGTACACATGTTCCATTGACTAGCCATGATATTATGGCATAATCATTCACATTAGAATCAAAGGACATTAATTTACCTTAGCTTATCTGAATTAATGTACCTTAGGCAGGCCATTGTACCTCTGTAGGCCATAGTTTCCTCAACTGCAAAATGATTGGCTAGCCAAGATGTGTTTCCCAAGTTACTCCTCAGATAGATACTTTGGTTGTGTGCTTACTTGAAGCACAATAAAATGTGGAGTGTGAATTTATATATATATATATATATATATATATATATATATATTGAATGAATGAATGGTATAGCTGTGTACTCTAGGAAATTATATCTGAAGTTAGTATAATTCGCTGGAAGTGTGTGAATTGGCATGGTACAGAGTGTACCCAAAGTAGCAATGGAGTTTTAAGCTACTAAAGCTTTAAAGTTATTAAGGCTTATAACAACTATGCTAAGTCTTCTGCAATACTCTGGACAGCCATCATATTGGATTGTAAGCTTTGGGAGAAAGACAAACTGAGTTCCTGTCTACCATATGCCACACACTAACTGTGTAACAATTAACAAGTACATCAATTCCTTAGTGACATGCACAACTCTCTAAGACATGTCAAACATGACTTTAGTTGGTCCTTTGCAGAAGTTGAGCACATTTTCTGACCCAGAAGTTCCCCACATCAATCACAGGTCTGGATCAAAATAAACATTTACAAATATACATAAACATTTCCAAACCATAGCTCCTGTACTCTGGCCATTTTTTTCATCCCTCTACCACTGGAATTCAGACTCAGACTTTGGAAGCCAACAGATGAGCTTTGGCTTTATCTTCCACAGAACCAGAGCACCACACCATTTTCCAGTAATTTCCAAATCATATCTTCTCTCACTTATTTTCTCCTCCTCTTTCCTTGCTCTCATTTATGTTTTGACTTCTCCCATTAGGATGTAAGTTCCCTGAGAGCAGGGATAATATTAGTGCTTATATGTCCTTAGGACTTAGCATAGTGCCTGGAATGTATTAAGTGCTGAACAGATGCTTTTAAATCCACTTTTTCACATCATATGCTTTCATTAATATATGTTTCACACACACACACACACACACACACACACACACACACACACACACACACACACATATATATATATATATATATATATATATATAAGCTGGTTCATTTTAGTTTTGTTTTCATTTCTCTTTCTTTCATAAAAAGGAAGTTAGCAAAATTACCAAATACCATTGGGAAGTACAATTATTAGACTCTCCTAGGCGGAAATGCAGTGCAGAGGCATATCTTAAAGGAAACCTATCTAATCTTTTCCTTGGAGGCCTGCATCAAAGGAGAGTATAGTGCAGCATTATTGTAATCCACTTTTGCTTCTAGAGCTATGGAAGGGTATGGGAATAGACAACTGTGAATTCATTAAAAGGACAGGGGAAGCAAAAGGGCAGAACTTGTTCCTATCATTCTCCCTTCCTCAGAGCACCCTGTTCTTTTAAAATTGTCTCCATTTCAGCTTTGTCTTTACTTCTACTTGAAAAGCTATCTAGATTTTTGCTGCTTATAGAGGAAGAAAATAACTGTATGGGTATTTGTCTGCCCCAAAAGGATATGTTATCATCTAAATGTCAGGCTAAAAAGATGACAATGGCAAAGATAAAAACATGTTTGATAATCTATATTTCAGAAATGAATAGAAAATTTAGCCTAAATCTTCACAGCTGGAAAGTCTTGCTTTGCTCTTATTTGGAGGAAAACCTTCTATTTATCATCAGTTGAATTAGTTTTAAATATTCAATTAACCCCTTCCAATTAGAATTTTACAGAAGTACAGCACACTTCTATCATGGAATCCATACAGTGTTTCAGTGATGATTTAGTAATATGCAAAAGGTACATTCAGAGTGCAAACTAATTAAGTTTTTCTGCCCTTCATTAATGTAATATCAACTCTGCCAGTTACTGTAACAAAGTAATGATGACTTCATTTACTGTTCATTGGAGTGTTTTTTTTTTCTTCCATAATCTAAGGAAAGGAAAACTCTAGCCAACAGTGTTAAACATTTAGTGCTGATATAGTTTGCAAAGAACTTGGGCTGAGGATCACCTGAAGGGCAATGAAGAAGATCGTGGAGAGCAGTCATGGGTAGGCTTCAGTGAATTACACAGGATACATTACATAGGAAAAATAATGAAGGAAATGTGATAAAAGAAGAAAGGCATGATCATAAAAAGAAGATGCTTTGGTTACATAGCAAAGGCAAGGGATAATCACTGGATATCTGTGTAACCATACAGCTTCAAAATGACACAAGAAAGGTCCCTAGGAGGTTGGGTAGACTACCGTGCAGAACCCATGGGACAACACAGATTATGATCACACAGAATGGACTGGCATAGATGGGCTGGAATTTGTATTGCTGGAAGATATAATAAAATCGATGAGAATAATTAATTTAATTAACAAATCTTTCCAGGCACATACTATGTAGTAGACATGGTTCCACAGGGATATTGGTATATTCACTTAAAATAAGCAAATGACTTGACCTCTTACAATGTTTAGCGTTTCCTACTACCACTACAGGACTGGGAAGGGGTCCAAGGAATTAGGCATTTGAAATAGTTATTGAGCGAAGCAGGCAGGGGCTAGGAGCTAGTTTTTTCCCCTCTTTTAGTTGGCATGAAGAGAAAGGTTAAAGAAAAAACATTCATTACTACAGCACAGAAAAATGACCTTTGACCTTTTGAATTCCTAAAACTTTGAAAAGACCAGCAAAATATCTCTATTAATATTTAATAATTGCCAGGATGAGCTGGAAACATGTTTTTCACTACTAGTTTCTCAGAAAGGCAACATTCCTGAGATACTAGGACCATTTTTGAACTTCGTTAGTCTATCCCGTACAATCACAAAAGATTGTGAAGAAACTGGAAAATAGTGGTAACAATGAAATGGAAAAGAAAACTCCTTTGAGGAAAAATGAAAAGAACAGGATTAATTTAACTTAAAGAATAGAAGATTAAATGGTGGCTGAATTAGATTATTGTGTTCAAATATTGCTCCTTAACCCCCACTCTTCATCTTCAAAGCTGGGTGATACATATTTCTCCATGTCTGTGAAACAATTAAAAAGAGAGAAATAAAATTCAAACAAACAAAAAATTAACCAAGATTTTGACCATGTACCAGACAGTATTTTAGATGCTGGGAATACAAAGAAAACATGAAACTATTCCTGTCTTTAAAGAGCTTATGTTTGACTGGGAATGCAACATGTGATAGCCTTGAATTATAGCAGGAGAGATATGGATTGGACAAAATTAATGACTTAGCCATTGGGGTAAACTGCTGAAATGGGTCATTAGCTGGGGATTTTCTGTTCCTGGATGTCTTCAAGAGTGGAACAGACATCTATATTGCATACTTCAGACATCTGGCTACCTGAAATCCTTTTCTGTGCTAGGATTCTCTAATTATATAGTGTCAACTACTTAAGAAAAGTAAAGAGGGGGCAGCTAGGTGTTGCAGAGCACTGGCCCTAGAGTCAGGAGGACCTGAATTCAAATGTGATCTCAGACACTTAAAACTTACTTGCTGTGTGACCTTGGGCATGTCACTTAACCCCAAATGCCCTGCCCTCCTCCAAATAAAAAGATAAAAGAAACTGAAGAAAGGAAAGAGACAAATGCATTTGGTTAACACAGACACTACTAAAGCGCATATTTCAGAGGTACAAAGCCTGTATTCCTTTTTCCATATTCCTTATCTATTTTAAATCTACACTTGACAGAGGATCATAGACAAAATTATATTTCATTGAGATGGTAAAAAAAAAATCCTAACATCTGATTTTTAAAAATTGGGAATGTGTATTGTGCATGGACAAGTGGGTGAGAGTCAAGGATTTATTGGAAGAGTTGGTATGACTGTGACCTTTTAAACAACTTAGATGGATTAACATCTGTTTGCATTATCACTGTCAGTCAATTACTCAAAGAGATGACTGTGCTGAAATATCTCCTTCCTAACCTCTGATTTTGGAATGCCTGGTTTCCTATAAACCTTAAGTCAGGCACCATCTCATGCAGGCCTTTCCAGGTTCTTTCAGATGCTAGTGCCTTCACCTGTAACACTACCTTCCATCTTCTCCGAATGTACATTTTATCTATAAGCTGGCTCCTTCATTAGAATGTAAGATCCTTGAGATCAGAGACTGTTTTTGCTTTTCCTCTGTATACCCAGCACTTAAAAGCACAGAGCCAGGGACTACTTTAACAAATCTTTATTAACTGACTTATTGGTTGTAGTATAAAGAATGCCAAAGTGTAGGCTGCTGAGGCTGCCCTAAGAAGGATGTGCAAAGAAAGTCCTTATATTAAGACATGTTGACATTGACCCATGGAAGGTTTTCCAAAACAAGTAAACAAAACACAACAGAAAGCCCAAATCACCCCTATTGCTACACTATTGCCTTGTATTTATATTTTGTATTTAATCAACTATAAGCACAGTCTCTACCCCACTGCCAGTAGAATGCAAGCTTTGAGAAGGTAGGGATTGTTTCATTTTTGGCTTTATATCCAGCTTAGTGCCAGGAATATAAAAGATAAGGATAAGAGCTGGGCCTGTGATTTCACAGATACAGGGAATTCCCAGGTGAGGAAAATTTCTTTTTCAATTCAGATAGGTAACTTCTCAGCAACTTGTAGGGTTATAATATTGCCTAGGGCAGTGGCAGATTAAATGACTTGCCAAAGGACACACACAGCCAATAGATGTCAGAAGCAGAAGATGATCCCGAGTCTTCTGGCTTCTAGAGAGGTTCTCTATTAACTCCCCTAACATGTAGATTTGCAATAAGGAATGGAAAAATTCATCAGTGTATAGGAATTGTTATGGGAAGTTAAGACCTTCCCTGCCCCTACACCCTTTAATAGGCATAAGTGACTCTGAGAACCTTCCTTGATTTGAAAATATACTCTGCCCCTTAATAGACTGAATATGGTGACATGGAGCCTGTGGTAGGAGGTTTAGTTTTTGGGAATGCTTGTTGATTGGGCAGTGGGTCAAGAGGGTTGTTATATCCTCTGAGCCAGAAGGCTATATATACCCTGATGTGAGGCTTTTCTTTGGAGATCCCTTTGAGAAGATGACACTCTGGGCAGCCATCGAGCCCCCCAGCTTTGAAAACCCAGATGTTGATGCTTCCCTCTCTAGTAACTGACTAGATATGGATGTAATGGTCAGACAGTTGGAGGCTTATCTGCTGATATGTTTCTCTGTATTTGTTGTCTGCTTGTAACCTGTCTATATACTCTGAAGTTCAGGGTGCTGACTTTTTCCCCTGATCTAGGTAAATGATATGTTTGATTGATTAAAACAAGATTGTTAACCCATTTTGAGTTGTTTTCCTTTAGAAAAGCATATCTAGGAACCTGTGTTGGTAGTCATCCTGGGGATGCTGGGGTGCTTGCTGCTACGAGGATCATAAATTGAGAGGCAGAGTAATCCTTAGAATTTATTTATTCTACCCTATCCCACACCCTCCTTTCTTTTTTTTTTTTTATAAGAATGTAAGGAAATTGAAATCCAAAGAAATTCTGACTTTACCACGGTCACTCATATAAACTAAACCAAGAGCAAACCCAGGTCCTCTGATTCCAGATAATGTTCTATTTTTAATATTCTGCCTAAACCACCTCCCATTTCTACAAAATGAAGCAGTTGTGATTATGATTGAAATGTTAAAAAGAGGAAAGATGGAAATTCAGGGTAGGCAAATATGATATTTGGACTGGTCACTTTAATGAGCTGGAAAGACTGAGTACCATTTTACATTTAATTGCTTGACCATTAAGTCTTCTAGGGTTATCAAAGTATTGTTATTCAATGCTATTGAAGCAACAATTTTCAAATGGTATTCCGGAGTATGTTTACTCCTAAACTGTATTTTGTTTGATTCACTTTGGCTCAACATAGGATGAATTATCTTGTACTGGGCTATCTTGGTTTAGGGGTAGAAAGATCAGCTAATTAACATTAATTATATCAGCTTCATGGCTTGATTAGTGTAATTAATCTATCCAGTGATTACCTCTAGGAGAGAAGTATTTATAGCTAATGTGGTAAAATATGGTAAGAATCTATGTTTCAGAACGGTTTTGAGTAGGACAAGAATTATAAGGTGGGTCTAGTTTTAAAGGGAGGGAAAACATTTGACTATGACTAGAATATTTGCAAGTTAAACTTTAAAGGTAAAAAGAAAGGATAACAGATGACCTAATTCTAAATGTCACCCCAAATAGCACGTCTCAGATGCTACTCCTTCAACACCCTCAAAAAAGATTCTGTAATGCCCAATTTAATTAAAGACCTGATAATACAGTGGGGTAAAAAGCCATTTTCTTTATAGTTCTAAAAATTATTCTGGGACTTACTTATCTGTGACCTTATATTTGGCCACATTCTAAAGCAGCTCCCTTTGCAGAATGCTGGGTCTGATTGTCAGAGGCCATTATGTAACATTAAATGAGTACTTCGTTTATTAAAGGTGTTTCAAAATTGCTCTTTCTTTAGCTCTGCCTACATTTGCAGATAGTTCTATGGTAAGTGTTAAGATATTCCTAAATGGGGTTCAGTAAGAATTATAATTTGGCTCATTTCCACATCTAATTGAAATCAATATATGGCCCAGTCAACTAATGAGAACATGAAGGCTGATTCATAGATCCCAAGGACTTTTTCCAGAGTAGGAAGAACCATTAACCTATACTTTCATTACAAATGAAATCCTTTATACTTGAGAGATTGTGCCATGGCTTTGCATGCTTAAGCAAAAGAGGCAAATTTGATGATTTATATTTCCAAATTAGTATTTCTCTAAACTTTCTTAAATGCACATTTGACAAACATATTAAGTACTTTCTAACATATATCTTTGATAGGCACCAGCCATACAAAGGGAAAAAATGAAATGGTCCTTGACCTCAAAGGCCTTATAGTCTGTTAGAGAGACTACATAATGTATACAAATTGATAAATACAACTTTTATACAAAATGAACCTAAAAATGGAGAGGGCATCAACAACTAGTGCCGTGGGGAAGAAGTTTGCATAAGAGGAAGGATCTAAGTTGTGCCTTGAAGGAAGCTTAGATATTCATGCTTAGTAGGACCATCTTAAGTGAGTTATCTGGAAAAAAAAACAAACAAACAAACCTAAAATCATTTAAAAACTCCCTTTTTTGTGGAAGCCTTCCCCAGTAAATCAACAACATTTTCCATTAGTTTTTTTTTTCTTCAAGGGAATACTGATGTTATAATTGAATTTGTTTTTCTAACTCCTTTGTGATACTATCTCATTTATTCTATTTCATTTCATGTTTTGGGGGTCACCCTAAGTAGAAATTAGTATTTTTTATTTCCAAGTCAAGTTAAGGATATTTTAGATACTATTTGATGATGTACCTGCTTATTTATTGCACAATTCCATGTTGACTTTTTTGAGATTCATGAAATGTGTCACTGTCTAGATTTCCAAGCAAAACTTTACTCTAATATTTAAGTTTTTTAAATAGAAAGTTGTGATTGACATTAAATAAATCTACATTACCTGTTACTGAGGAAAATACTGTACTGGAAACCAAAAGCCTAGGGTTCTAACTATAGTTCTGTCTCTCATTTTGGTGATGGGGAGGGTCAGTTACAATCTCTCTGAACTTCAATTTGTTCATTTGTGAAATGTGGTGCTTAGAGGAGATGATTATCAAGTCTTTTCCATGGTTAGCACTCTATAATAAATGTTTATCTGAAAATCTGCAATTTAATTCCATTATGTTCATTTATTCAGAGACATGTTCCATTTACATAAATGAAACCCTCAGAAAATACTCCCACCCACATGAATGTATATGTTTTTCCTGGTTATTTTTTTTTAATGCACATAATACTGTTGTCTAAAATGCCACACCCTGAGATTCTTATCAAAAACATGTTGCACATGTATAACCTATATCTGATTATTTACCATCTCAGGATTGGAGAAGAGAAAGGAAGGAGGGAAGAATTTGGAAGACAAAACTTTAAATAAAAATGATTTAAAAAATTAAAAAGGGAAGCAGAGACAGAGAGAAAATATAGGGAAGGAGCCAAAGATGGAGAGATAGAGGCAGAGAGAAAGAAGGAGAGGGAGGGAGGGAGGGAGGGAGAGAGAGAGAGAGAGAGAGGGAGGGAGGGAGGGGAGGGGAGCCAGAGAGACAGAGAAAAGCAGAGAGTGAGAAATGAGAAACAGAAAAAGAGAAGGGAGCAGAGAAAAAGACGCAAGGGGAGAGAGGGAAAGAAGGAAGGACAGGGAGAGGGATGGAGGGAGGGGAGGGAGGGGAGAGAGGGAGAGAGAGAGAGAGAGAGGAGAGAGAGAGAGAGAGAGAGAGAGAGAGAGAGAGAGAGAGAGAGAGAGAAATAGAACTTGTAAATAAACTGTTAAAACTTTCTCTACAAGAAAAAAATATGAGATTTTTCATGCTTTTTTTGTTTCTAGTTGATGATATTATATGCAGGAAGACCTATAACTCATACACAACATTCCAACCTTGAATTTTAAGTTGATATTGCCTCTAGTAAAGTGTGAGTCCTGAATTTCAATATATTTGTTTCAACTGTTCCCTGCACTAGGGATCCAGAAAAACACTCATTTCCCTAGTTAGCAGTAAATTGGAATGATTTTTTTTTTCATTTGGGCTACAGAGAAGACTCTAAGGTATTATTTTTTTGAAATCATGATGAGCAACAAAATATTAATGGATTAATGAACTATCAAATTAGAGATCATCAGGATTTCTTGCTATCTTACTCCAAGATAAAATTTTCAAGTCTCCAGTACGGTTATTTTCCATGCTTATCTAGGAGATAAAAGATCTTGTCTGCTGAGTCTTAGAGAAAACATTTTAGCCAGAGGCCAGTATGAGAAATCTGTACAGTATAAAGAATATAAAATGTAGTGAGGTTCTTTTCTCCCTAATTCTTTATACACTATTCTTGTATGCATAATTGTATTATTCAAATACATTTATTCACATCCCCTAGTAGATCATCAGAGATTTTCAATAAAAACTACTTTATTTGTCATAGTTATGTCAGGATGAGTCCTATTTCATACTTCATGCTGATTCAAGGAAAACTTATTTTCCACTTTTTTTCAGGGCCCTGGGGTGCAAGATGAAACAAAGGCTACATTAGTACCTGTGCCAAGTCCCCTCCCACCAGAAAAGTGAATCTGCTTTATGTATTGATATTTTCAGGTAGAACATTTACAATGGTATTGAATAGAGGAATACGGTAAAGAAGAAGACATTTAGATGATTACAAGCGTGAGGAACTTGGAAGGATAAACAATTAGGTAGGAGAAGGCCGTGTGGTATAATGAATAGGTCCCAGTCTGGGAATCAAGAAACCTGGGGTTAAATATCACTCTAGAGATATTCACTAGCTGTGTGACCTTGGGCCAGTCACTTAACTTTTTCATATTTCAGTTTCCTTATCTGTAAAATAAGGGAATGAATCTTGATGGCCTCTAAGGTGCTTTCCATTTCTAAATCTATGATCCTAGAAGTATCTCTATTATGTTTTTTTTTTTTTAACAAATTGAGAAACATTTTTAAAAAGCTTTCCTGTGCTTGGGAAATGTCATATATGAGATATAAGGTACCTTAAAGATAGATCACCATCTTACAATTGGAGAAATAAATCCAGAGAGATGAAAAGAATTGCCCAAGATAATGTAAGAAGATGGTGCCTAGTCAGAATCTAAGCACAGGTTCTCTTAAGATCAAGCCCACAATTTATGGGGATCTATCTATCTTTCTATCCATCTATCTACAAAGACACATAAATATGTGTAATAAGCACATGTGCAGGCATTCATGCATGCACGCACGCGCACACACACACGTGCACGCACACACACACACAGATAAAATTCTATGAAAAATTTCAACAACAATTTTCACTGGGGAGGGAGGAAGTCAGGCAGGGAAGGATTTATGGAAGAAGTAACACCTCAGTTGAGTCTTAAAGGAAGGATAGGGGTTTCAGAAGTGGAGATTTCTGTTTTGCAACACTTAGGAAGTAGAGATGGAATATATCCCTAACTAGAATGTGCACTAAGATAACTTCCCCCTACTGGAATTAATCTAAAAGACAAATCTGGGTAGTATGCAGATTACATATTTTTTTAAATGTAGCTTAACATCCACATATGCTCCCAAATATGGTAGAGAACAAATGAATGAATAATAAATATTGGATTAATAAGTTTTTAGCTGTATTCTACTGACAGCCTTATATTAGTAGCAATAAATTGTTGTATTGGAAAGATCACAGGGCTGATCCAGGGAATTAGTTCTGCCACTTACCCCCTATATCCTTTATCCCCCATTTAATCTCTCTGTGCCTTTGTTTCCTTATCTTACAAATTAGGACAATATTTCCTTTGCATGCAACAGTGTCATTGTGAACCAATGAAATAATTCAACAAAGTATTCATTGTGTGAACATGCTTCATAAATTGTAAAATACTATAGAAGTGGAAAAGTTAAAGCTCAGAGAAGTGAGGAAAATTGCATGAAATTATATAGGGCCAAAATGTGAACTCAGGTTCTGTGCCTCCAAATCTAGCCTTCTTCTCCCTGTACCTGACATGCTACAAGGCACCAAGAAGTGAGTGAACAAGATGGGGAGACTATGCCATACAAAGATTGGTTCGAGAAGCATGGAATGTTAGCCTGAAGAAAAGAAGACTTGACAGGTTGCGATAGCAACCTTTGAATATCTTGAGATTTGATATATGGGCAGTTAGGTGTTGCAGTAGGTAGACTGCCAGGCCTGGGGTTGGGAAGACTCCTCTTTCAAATCAAATTTGGCCTTAGACCCTTATCTAATTGTGTGACTCTGGGCAAGTCACAAAAACTCTGTTTGCTTCAGTTTCCACATCTGTGAAATGAGCTGGATGCAGGTGGCTAGGTGGTGTAGTGAATAGAGCAGTGGCCCTAAAGTCAGAAGGACCTGAATTCAATCTGGCCTCAGACACCTAACACTTACTAGCCCTGTGACCTTAGGCAAGTCACTTAACTCCAACTGCCCTGCCTTCCCCCTTCCAAAAAAAAGAAAATAAGAAAAAAAAAGAAATGAGTGGCATGGGATCATGAAGAGTTAGAGGTGACTGAAATGACAGAACAATAACAATAAAATAGGGAAGCAGAACTAGACATTCTTTTTGGCTCTGGAGGGCGGAAGTAGGAACAAGTGTCAAAGCTGAATAGAGGTTGATTTTAGATTTTAGCTTGATATAAGGAATATTTTCATAACAATTAAAACTGTCCAAAAGCAGGATAGGCTGCTTTGGGAAGTAGTAGGTAAAGGAGATTCTTGGGTAGGTACAGGTTGGATAAGGTGATCTCTTGACTTCATTATGATTTTTGGGTCCTGTGATTCTGGGACCATCTACTTACTATTTACCACTAAACTTGGCACTAGGAGTGGAAAGGGACAGAGGAAAATTTGTAGTAAACAGAAACTCCTGTCCTTAAAACACAACCAAATAACCTTGTTTGGTAATTTCATGGCAAAAGGGTATGAATTACAAAAGTGCATGGACTGCTTCCCATGACCTGGGTTAGGTCTCCATTTGATTCTTATCTATGTTGTCTGCCAGCCATTTGCAAGAGCAACTGAAGGTTGAAATGCTATTTTTAAGAACTTGGATGGGACACAGAGAAGCTAAACTCCCGCTGAGGACAGCCCAGCAGCCCTGCAGGAAGGACCAGCACAGTGGTCTGGGACCTGGCAGTGTGCAGTGCGCAGAGCGCAGGAGCCGAGCCGAGCCCAGGTCCCCATGAGCTGAGGTTTTAGCCCCAGGGCGGCAGGGCCAGCAGCCAGCTGGAGGAACCCCAGAACACCAGGAGCTGTGGCGACTCCAGAATTATCAACATAGACTTGCCTAGGACAAAGTAAGAGGTTAGTGTCCTGTGGACTTTGGGACTGGTATTAGGGAATGCGTCGGTTCCCTCCCCTGGGGGCTAGAAGCCGCTGAGGACAAACGCCATTTTGTAGTTTTCAGAGGCAGCTCCCGCTCCCAGCCTGCAAATTTGGGGGAGATCCAGCGATCAGTCTTGGGGGGTAATCGCTCTTGCTTTAACCTCCCTGGATCTGGATTGTGATCTAGGGTGGAAGTTGTGGGTGGGTTTACAGCTTGCCAGAAACGGAAGTTGCCCCCCACACGTTCGGGACGAAAATTCCTCTATCTGGCCTTAAAGCCATAGTGTGGCAACAAGCCCAAAAGTCAAGCAATTAAGTGGCAACATGCCAAGGCAAAGGAAACAGAAAAATGCAACCCTAGACTCCTATTTTGGGGGCATAGAGCGGGAAAAGGACTGTGAGGTCAGAAGTCCTGCTCCAAAAGCCCCAGGGGAAACCATGAACGGGTTGCAGGCCATAGAGGACCTTAAGAAGGACTTTAAAAATCAAATAAGAGAAGTGGAGGAAAAATTGGAAAGAGAAATGAGAAGGATGCAGGAAAAGTATGAAATGAGGGTCAACAGCCTGACTGAGGAAAACAACACCTTAAAAAATAGACTAACTCAAATGGCAAAGGAGGCCCAAAAGGGCAATGAGGAGAAGAATGCCTTAAAAAGTCGAATTTGCCAGATGGAAAAAGAATCTCAAAAGTTCACTGAGGAGATTCATTCCTTCAGAGTTAGACTGGAGCAAATGGAAGCTAATGACTTTATGAGAAATCAAGATGCTGTTAAGCAGATCCAAACAAATGAAAGAGTAGAAGGCAATGTGAAATATCTCATGGGAAAAACCACTGACCTGGAAAATAGATGCAGGAGAGACAATTTAAAAATTATTGGACTACCTGAAAGCCATGATCAAGGAAAGAACCTAGAAATCACCCTTCAAGAAATTCTCAAGGAAAACTGCCCTGATGTTTTAGATCCAGAGGGCAAAATAGAGGTTGAAAGAATCCACAGATCACCTCCTGAAAAAGATCCCAAAAAGAAAACTCCCAGGAATATTATAGCCAGGTTCCAGAATCCCCAGATCAAGGAGAAAATACTACAAGCAGCCAGGAAGAAACAATTTCAATATTGTGGAAACACAATCAGAATAGCCCAGGACCTGGCAGCTTCTACACTGAAGGATCGAAGGGCATGGAATATGATATTCCAGAGGGCAAAAGAACTGGGAATGAACCCAAGGGTCACCTACCCAGCAAAACTGAGCATTTTGTTTCAGGGGAAAATATGGTCATTCAGTGGAATAGAGGACTTTCAAGCATTCTTGAGGAAAAAACCAGAACTGAATAGAAAATTTGACATCCAGACACAAGAAGGAAGAGGTGCCTGAGAAGGTAATCAGGGAAAAGAAATCAAAAGGAACTTATCAAAGTTGAACTATTTACATTCCTATATGGAAAAGCAATAACTGTGACTGATGATATCTTTCTCACTATGAAAATAATGGAAGAAGGGGGTGTGGTCATATGAATACATATGTGAATGTGTGTGTATATGGTTACAGTTATATATGGATAGAGGGCATAAGTTGAATTTGTTGGGAAGGGAGAATACGCAAGGGATGAAATTATGAGGTGAGAGAGGAAAGTGGCAAGAGGAGATGGGGAGAGACAGGGTAGTATAAACTATCCCATGCAGAAGAAGCAAGGGGAAGTGGTTGCAAAAGAGGGGGAGAATAAGGAAGGCTAAAAAGGCAAAACCACATTCACATTGAATTTGGTTCAGGGAGAAAATGACATACATACTAAATGGGATATCTCAACCTGCAGCAGGATAGGGGGAAGGGGGATGAGAGGAGGGATGATGGATGGGAGGGCATCCTTGGGGGAGGGGAGGTTGGAAGTACCCACTATAGAAGAGGGACAGGATCATGTAGGGAATGGACCAGGTGGGGGGTGGGATGAGTGGGAGGAAATTATAAGCAGCTTTGTACAATATATCTACTATGATAATGTTTTGCATAGCTAGACATGTACAATATATACTGAATTACTTATCTCCCAAGAGGGAATGGGTGACAAGGGAGGAAGGAAATGGATCTGAAATTTGAGGTCATAACATTAAATGTTTCAAATATATATAAATACTATTATTAATACTCTTTTGCTTGTAATAGGGAGATAAGATGTGCAGGCATTGGGATGCAAAGACTCACCTTCCTCTAATGGAAAAGTCGATGGGGGTATGGGAGAAGGTATAGGAGAGAGCAGATTGGAGGAAGCGATATCTTGTGGGATTACTGTTCTGGGAGGTTGGGTAGGGGAATAATGGGGGGAAAATGATTGTAACTCAAAATCTGGTGGAAATGAATGATGTAAAACAGAAGTTAATAAAGCATTTGTTTAAAAAAAATTAAAAAAAAGAACTTGGATGATCTGGGATCTTGTTATCTAAAAGTCTGTCCTATGCTTTATCATCAGAATTGAGAACTATCCTTTTGCCAGGGTTGGAAATAATAATGGTGAGTCCTCACCTTTGAAAGCTGCCACATTTGCCAACTTTGCAGACTCATATCTTATCAATCTTTAGGACATGATGCAAGACAGAAGGATTAGAGTTAGACAGAATTTTATTCAATTTTACCCTTTAACTTATTTTCCTCCATCTGTTTGTACTTCGAGTTAGCAAATTATTTGACTGATTTTTGTTGTTGTTGTCTTGGTTGTTGAGAAAGGAAACATTGCTTAACTGTTTGAACAACATTGGTTGTATTTGTGTTGGGAGTATGATCAAAGCAATATTTATTGACCACATTACAATATTTCTCAATGAATAAACTATTTTAGGAACAATTTCATTTTTTGGCCATTCTCTTTTCACATTATGAGTTTAGAAATGATCACAATCATAAAAATACTGGAATAGAAAATGATGTTTTGCCTTCCATAATACCTTATCCCAAGGACATTAAAATACTTTGGAAAGGCCCCTTTATAGTTTTTATGTAATGATCTTGTAAGCTATAAAAACTTGAAACTCTGTATAATAATATTTGTATTAAGGTAGAATTCAGTAAAAGTTAAGTTGTTTTTAATGTCCCATTCAAGAGAGGCAATAGTTAATGAATGAATAAAAAGGCTTTATCATAAAGCTCTCTCCCCTTATTAGGTGAGCCTTTGTTTTCCACTCTGAAGACAGATGTGTTCTTAGTGAACTGAAGTCCCAGAGAATTCAAATAATCTGACCAAAGTCAAAGAAGACAACTACAGAAGAAAATACAAATTGTTGGACCTATAGTAACAATTCTAAGTCAAAAAAGGACAGTATCATATGTAAATTATATCCCTTTTGCCAGGATGTGCTTTTCCTATCTAGGTAGGGTCTAGGAACCATTTTTGAAAGATTCTTTTTTTTTTTTTTTTTGCTTTTTGGAGGGCAGTTTGGGGTTAAGTAACTTGCCCAAGGTTACACGGCTAGGTTTTTGTCTGTATGTGCATTAAGTGTCTGATGTCGGATCTGAACTCAGGTCCTTCTGACTCCAGGGCCAATGCTCTATTCACTGCGCCAACTAGCCGCCCTGAAAGGTTCTTTTGAATAGAAGTATAATTCATATTCCAGCCAAGCTGACTACAAACAGCTGCTATTTGTACATCTGCCACAATAAATTACCTTTATCTTGTCATGGATTAACATCTAAAGGGAAACTAATGATGTCTTCAGTGTGGGGACAGGTAGAGATGCCAAAGATAATGAATTAAAGTTGTTTATTGATCCTTAAGTGGTACTAATTAGAGCAAGCAAATTTAGCCTTTGCTAAGAAGTTAGAACATTGCAAAGTACTTCAAAAATAGATTTCCTGAGGTAGCATTTAAATCTCCTTTTTAAAAAAAAATTCTATTCTCTCATTTACATTCTATATAATACTTAAATAGGATGGGCTTGTTATTGAGAGACATTGAATGGTATGTGAAATTAAACCTGCCAACCTCACTTTCCTCAGCCAGTCTTTGTCCAGTTAATTGAATTACATTTATTTCAATATTCCCCGTAACTTCAATTACCTACAGTTGTTTCCCCTTCCATGACCTAAGCTAATGGGAGGTGGTATGATTTGATGAAAACAGCAGTTTGGGAGGGAGGAAGAGCTATTTCCAGATCACTTACTAATAGGCTCTGATATCACATGAAACTGACTTAGAGCTTTTTCACAATGTGGATGATGAAGGATATGGCTATAATGGATTCTACCAATATCACAATAAATGGATGAAAACGGGAGAAGAATCATTATGGCATTTGTCTCTTCTCTCCTCTCCTGTGCTACAAAGACCACCTTTGCTGGACCAGTAGCCTTCCTTTCAACATTTCTATTCATCTTCATTTTCCTTTTGTATTGAGAGAACTGTTATCTATGAGCCAACACAGATTGATAGACAAAAGAGACTAATAAATTTTAGGGATCCAAAGGGGAATTTCCACATTTTTAGTTAATTAAAATCCGAAAAAAAAAAAAAACTTCCTTTACTACAGACAAAAATAGTGCATTTTAGTAACTATAACATGGTAATTTTTAAAAAATCTAATGAAGTAGTCAGGTTATTTAATAGAGATACTGGGTATATAGATAAATGGGATATAGGATCAGATGAAACTGGTAGGGATTTGAATGGTTACTGAGTCCAAGACTTTCATTTTGCACATGAGGGAATTGGGGACCAGAGAGGTGATGTTACTTCACCAAAAGGTCACAGTAAGTAGCAAAGTCAAGATATGAATAGATGTTACTTAAATGGTAGAGTTCTTAATAGCACTAGAAATGATAAGGAGGAACATGTAGCTATATATGCTTTGGACCTACTGAGGCTATCACTATGCAAATCACTGATTAGAACACAAATAATTGAACAATCAGGCCATTAAAAGCAAAAGACTTGTAACCTTGTTTTTCTGAGTACAGGAGATTGCTTAAGAGGTTGGTGATGGGTAGCTAGGTGGCCTTGTGAATAGAGTCCTGGCCCTGGAGTCAGAAGAACCTGAGTTCAAATCTGGCCTCAGACACTTAACACAAAACTAGCCATGTGACCTTAGGCAAGTCACTTAAGTCCAATTGCCCTACCTTCCCCCCAAGCAAAAAGAAAAACTTAAGAAAATTTTTTGAAAAAAAAAAAAAAGAGGCTAATGAAATGATCCTGTACATAGTTTGTACTGCATACAAGGTCTTTATATTTCTCAAGGATGGATATCATGATGTGTTTGAATTGGCATTAAAAAAAAAGAAAGAACATTAAAGACTTTTGTGCATGTGTAAGGATTTTTGTTAAAATTTATGATTTTTATGAGGAGTGGTATTTCTTTTTCCCATCTTTTTTAATATTTACAAAACAGTATGTTATAGTGGATAGAGAGATGGCTTAGAAGTCAGACAGAACTGGGTTTAAATTTGGTCTCTGACACATACTGACTTAGTTATTATGGGCAAATCACCTAACCTCTCAGTGCTTTAAGAACTATTTAGAATAAAAAATAATGGATAAGTTGTTCATCTGCATCAATGGAGACTTTACTTGGAGAGTTTCCCCTATATATTAAAGCACAAATTAGGACCAATAAAGCAACAATTCCTTTCAAGTGATGGGGTCTCTCTGGAAACAAACCCAAATTTAAAATGAAGGATTAAGATTGTTTAATATTGCTTTGTATGATAGTGGGAATGTAAAACAGAATGAGGGAATAAATGCATGGATGAACAGGTTATCAGTAGATTCCTCCAACTCTCTTGAAGTCAGATAGCAATTATAGATATTACACAGGTTGCTGACAAGAGTAACAATTCCCTCAGCATAAGATGCTAGAAAGACATCTGCGACTTTGTTTATGGTCAATAAGTCCTTAGCATTAGCTGCCTTATCTTTTAACTGTTTATGATCTCTAATGCTTCCCCCACCCTTTTTTTGTTTTATTGAAGCTTTATGTTTTTTATGCCACTGTCATGTTACATTTCAATAACTACCCTCTTCACAACCTCATTACAAAAGCATCTCTAACAAAAGAGAAAAACTGGTAAGCAAAACAAAATGATCCTGACACTCTCTAAGGGTACATGAAAATTCACACCTGTAGTTTTCCACCTTTATACTGAGAGAAAGGACATATGTTTTAGCACTAATTCTCAGGAAACAAAATAAGTCATTGTGTATATTCTGATTTCTGATTTCTATCAGTGTCATTCTCACTCGAATCACTGTAGCTCCTCTGTGTATATCCTGGCTCTTTTTTTTCCTCCACATCATTTCAGACAAGTCTTACCATGTTTCCATAAATTTCTTGTATTTGTAGCTTGTTATGTCAAATAATATTCCATAATTGTCATTTAGAACAATTTATTCCTCCATTCCTCAGTATTAGGGCACCTAATTTTCCCACTTCCCCCCACCCCCAGTTCTGTTACTACAAAAAGCACTGGTATTTGGAGCTACTTATGTACATATAACCACGTGTGTATGTATGTATATAAATATGCATATGACACCACAGATTAGTGGACAAAAGAATCTCAAAAGCTTTGGGAATACAAAGGGCATTTTAGATATATCAAATATATATGTATATATACATATATACATACTCATATGTGTATACACACACTAGCACTTTTCATGATGATTATATATCAATAGCTATCAATGGATAGATAAATGTCTATATCTATCTATAATTTTTAAAAGGTATTGATGTTGTCACATCTTTTCAGTTACACCAAGTCTAATAACATTAGTGTGATCTACTAGGCTCTCATTAAGTAGCCCCTGTTCATATTTGCAATTATTTCCCTCTGAGGATTTTAAAATCTATTGTTAGGCAACAGAGCTCTACAGTTTCAAATACAGTCTTTCTCTCTTCTCCCTTACCATTCTATTGTGTGTGTGTTTAAATTCTATTTTATTTGGTATTTAGATTTTTTAAAAAGGATTAGAAATTGATAAAATAGCATGGTAACTATAGTACAACTAATAATAATAGAATTCCCATTCATATAATACCATAAAGTTTACAAGGTACTTTCTTAAGGGTAGATAATTTCATCCAATGTTAAACTCCTCTACACCAGATTAGCTCATGGTTTTGCCTCATATCTCCTTGCTGTTCTTCATGTTCTTCTGTACCTTTAAGTAGGGAAAATGACATTCATGCTAAAGCACAGATGAACATGAACAAAAGTTGAACTAAACCTCTGGACTCCACCTCCACAGGTGTAGTATCTTTTGCATAAAAGTACAAATATGTATTAAAAATTACATGAATAGGACATTTTTGTTGCTACTTTCAGGCACTGGGCAATACACTAGATATTTTCTAAGTTAGGCAATAACGAAAAAATTACAGAATGAGATGCTTTACTGTGAATTTAAATAGTCTTCTTATCAGTGAAACTACAAACATGATTATATTGTCATGTGTAAAATGTAATAATTGGAAATACATGCCATTATAAATTATCTCCAGATTAGTAATTAAGCCTATTTCATTACAGGAGCATGACAAAGATGAAATGCTGAGGTTCTCAAGTGAGAAGATCCAATTCATCTCTGTTTTGTGACTCACTCATGCTTGATGTCTGAAGAATTTACTAAATAAAATGCACAATGCATCAAAACTTAGTAAATCTTTAGTTCAATCTACAAATTTGGGCAAGGGGACAGGAAGGTAATATCTAACCATCAAGGTAACCTGTCTAGGGAGCTTTTCAAATCTAACAAAATTGCCTGTTCACCATCTTTCAGAAGTTTTTTTTTTCCTCCTAGAAAGGAGAAGAACATAACTTTCCTCCTAGAAAGGAGAGAACATAACTTTCTACCTTGAAATCTCCTTGCCTTCAGGTAGGGATCAATCCAGAATTAGCCAGAATCAGTGCCTACCCACTGGGTAATCTCATTAGGATGGGTTTCTAAGAAATTAATCTGTTCACTATTTATTGTGTATTTCACAGCTCTCATTGGAGATTTAGTCCTGACGTTCAACCTTCTTTGCACAGAAATCATCAGCAGTAAAATCAATTTGATAATAAAATTTCTTTGAAATTTTCTAAGTAGGCCTAGAATTATTGGGGATTTTTGTCTGTTTATTTTATTTATAAGAAAATATGCTACTTTGCCAAAACTAACATCCAAAAATTGTTTCTATGAGAAAGTTGTCTGGTCCAAATCGAGTAATTCAGGTATATCTTTATGTAATCTAGTATAAATTATGAGAGAGGACATAGCATGAAGAAGTGTCAGGACCACTTTGGTGTCAGGAAGATCTGAGCTCAAGTTTTGTCTCTGACCACAGATAACACTTACCTTCTCATTGCCCCAGGCAATTATCTAACACAATAAGTCAATGAAGAACATTGTATAGTTCTATACTTTTTGGGAGGTGAAGAGAGTTTCTATACCTGGAAGTTCCCTACAGAGAATAATTTGTGGATAAATTAATTTCATTTTCATAGAGGTACAACTAAGCCAAATTTTCTTGGTCTCAATTACCTTCTAGATGGGTCTCTTTATTCTTGTCTCTTATCTTGTTCCCTTTACTAGACTGTAAGAAGTACTTTAATGGAGTCAAAACCTGACACCAAAACTCTATATTAAATAATAATATGGTGAGGCTTCAGGGCATCATTTCCCTTACAGGTATAAATAAATAAATTATATAGTGTACATTTCTTAGTTATTCCATGTGTTACATGACAATTTAAAGGGATACTTAGAAAAATTCTTTCATTCATGTTTTTAAGACTTCTGAACAGCAAAGCATGTTAAAGTTCTGAATCTTAAACTTTCTGGCATGAGTTATTAACACAGCATGATACACTGTCTGAGACCAATTCATTCATGGTTCTTCACCTTTCCTTTATACATAGGTATAACTAGGCAGAGTATCCTTGATCTGTGTCTCTTGTCCCTTCTTCCATATTTTGTCTTCTTTAATGGCATTTATTAACATCACTAATAATTGTGAACTTTGGGTAAATGATCATTAAAAAATCTTATTAAGACTCAGGTCTTTTTCTATTGCAAAAAGTTCAACATACCTTTATAGATATATTTTCCAGATGGTGTGCCATATGGGAGCTAGTTTTTATTGTGTAATAATTCCTTGACACATATATTAGGGATCAAATTCAGCTTTTGATTATGTTCATTTACTTCATTGCTTTTCTGCTTTGGCAGGTGTATTATGTCTGTCTTAACATGTAGTATGGTTTTGATCTCAGGTATGCAATCATGGAAAATGGAGCCTAATTATTGTTATGCCCATGTCTGGGCCACAAGTAAGGAATACTCTTCCTTACGAGTTTAAATCTGGCCTCAGATATTTAATGGGTATATGACTCTGGACAAGTCACTTATTCTTGTTTGCCTGAGTTGTAAAATGACCTGGAGAAGGAAATAGAAAACTACTTTAAGTATCGTTGCCAAGAAATCCCCAAATGGGGGTCACAAAGAGCCAGACATGTCTACAAAATGACCAAACAACCACCACAATCTGAATAATTTAAGTCAGTATAGAATCCCAGTCCCAAATGACATCCACATCCCCAACTAAAAAAACAAGGGTTTTTCTTTTTTTTTTTTTAGGAGGATCACTATTTTCAGACTCTAGTCAATATTACTATGGCTTAACTAAATGTTTTTTTGAAGGAGATATACACAGACATACATATATATCCATATATGCATGTGCATATATACACAATGTGAATATATGTATATACATGAATGTAATATACATATATACATATACAGTACATGTACACATACATATATGCGTATATACCTATATCTATATATGCACATATTTATTTCTATATCTAAATATCTAAACATATCTCAGATACACAGACCTGCTAGAATGCTCCTTTGTGAATATCTACTTGCTCTATGGTCTAGACTTTTATTTTTCTATGAACTTGGACACCCAATGTTTTTCCAAATTCATGGAAAATTGCCCGGCACAATTTTTTTGTGAAATATGAAGGACGGGTTTGTAGTAAGTAAAAGACCATTTCTATGGTACACATTGTCTTTCCTCTAAGATGATAATCTTGTTCCAAATTTTGGGCTTGGAGTTGTAAAGACTTGAGTTTAAATCCTGGCTCTCAAACTTGCTAACTATATGAGTATAGGCACTAGCACCTGGGTGAATAAGGAAAGGATTCATGTAGAAGTTGGTACTTGAGCTAAGGTTTGAAGGAAACTAGTTTCTAAAAGGTTGAAGTGAGGAGGGAGTGCATTTGAGACTGGGGTGGGGTGGGGTAATGGGTGAGAAGTTTTATGCTCATCAATAAAAATAAGAGAAGGAATGAACAGTCCCTGTCAATCAAGAGTCTATCATTTTTAGTACTTTTTGTGTCTATTTTCTTATTCAAATCTCAGGTCCATACATTATCTTTGATTCTATTTCTACTGCACATGTAAATTTGAGAATCAATAGATATCCCATAAAAATTAGTTGTAGTATATTTATTTGTAGGGTCATAGGAGTATAGCTCTAGAGATGAAAGAAATCTTAGCGGTCACCTGGTCCATAACTTTCACTTTATAGAAAAGGAAATTGATGCCCAGAGAGAAGAAATGACTTACCAAAGTCACATAGGAAGTAAGTGGAAGAGCTAGTTATCAAACTCAGATAACTTTGAGTCCAAATCTAGTACTCTTTATATTGTAGCATATAAATTAGATTTGGAATGAGTTTGATCCTAGGGTCATATATTTAGATTAGGAAGAGATATTAGAAGTCATTGAATCCAACGTCTTTATTTGAAAGATGAAAAAGCTGGGAGTCCCAGAGAAATAAAGTGATGTACACAAGGACACATAGCTGGTGTCTGAGGTAAATTAGAATGAAGGGAAGATTGTTAGCATAATTTTTTTTCTTTTTTAAAATTTTTGATGACTTTGAACAGTTGAATGAATTATTCACATCAGATCATGACAGTAGACCCATCTAGGAGGAAGATCTACAGAAAACTCAATTGTAAAATGATTTAATTGACAGCTAGGGGATAACAGAAGTAAACCTTGTTATAATGTCATACAGAGATAATGCATGTCATTACCTAAAAGGAACAAAACATAAATAACTCAACGGGTAAGCAGATATGCAAAGAACCCAAACATGACTATCAAAACATGATCAATCTGCATGAAAGAACCTTTAGGTTTTTCAAATTACTCTTATTATTTGTGATTATGATTACACTTTACTTTGGTCAGGAGCCTTTGCATTATTTTTGGAAGGTACCACTGTATGTGTATGGGTCCACATCTGTGTAACTTATTACTTTTAAGAATTAGATTGTGACTTGCCAAAGGTAACATAATCAGTATGCTTCAAACACAAGATTTGAACTCAGGCCTTTTTACTTGAAGGCCTATATACCATGAAGGTCTATATACCATGATTGTTTCTATGCAGTCATGTTCAGACATGTCAGACCCTTTAGGGTCTTCTTGGCAAAGATACTACAGTGATCTGCCATTTCCTTCTCCAGCAATCTTACAGATGAGGAAATTGAGGCAAGCAGGATTAAGTGACTTGCCCAGAGTCACACAGCTAGTAACTGTCTGAGGCCAGATTTGAAATCAGAAAGATAAGTCTTCCTGATTCCAAGGCCAGTACTCTATCCACTGTGTCACCTAGTTGCCTCCACTAAACTATGATGTCTCTACTATGTAGAACATTATATTTTATAAACACTTTCCCCACCATAAACTGGTGAGAGGGGCTCCATAGTACAATAGAAAGAAGATGGGATTCAGAATGAGGCGTGGTTATTAAAAATTCTAGTTCTAATGTCATATAGATGTCTTTGGGTGAGCCACTTTTCCTCTTGACCTCAGTTTTTTCATCTCTAAAATGAAGAGCTTAGACTCCCTGATCTCCAAGATTGCTTACAGGTCTAGTTCCCTATTTTCATATTCTCAGTCTTTTGGTCAGTCAAAGATAAGAAAAACTGTTATTCTTCTCATCCTATAGATGGCAAAACTTAGACTCAAATATATTAAAAAGACTCTTCATGGCTATATACCTTATATGAGTTATGACAGCAATTTAAACTAAAGTTTCTGGACTATGGGTCCATTAGCTATGCTACTTCAAAATTTGTCTCTTAGTCTTGTCCTTCTAATTTGGATATGTCATTAATGTTTTGTGGAGAAAGAAATAAAGGACATTATTGAAAAGGCTAATGTGTGACAAGTAGGTTGTTATTTTTGGCGGGGATAACGTCATCAGCACCATCACCTATAATTTTAAATCAAAGAAATAAATAGAAAAATATAAATCCCTCAAATATGCTTCCTGTGTTAGTTTCTCCTTATCAAATATTTTACTTATCAAATATCTTCTGATTTATGACCTCAGAGTATATACAGAAGAAGAAAGACTTATATCTTCATTGTTTTATGTGATACATACACACACACACACACACACACACACACACACACACACATCAACTGCCTATTTGCCTATCAAAGAAATAGATTTCTAGGTCTACTGATATCAAGCACTTGTTAATAAGACAAGTTGAATATATAATGAACTAAATACATTTTAAATAGAATTTCTAAGAAGAAGAATTTTCTTGCCTGTTACTGATTTAAATTATCATTCATTAAACTTGAAGTGGAGAAGACCTGAGTCGGAGGTCTATATAATTCTATGATATTCACAAGACTATCCTGAGATGAACTAGCTAGAGGAAAAATGTAACTACCCATCAAAAAAAAAAAAAAGGAGGGGGAGATCTGAGTTAAATCCTACCTTAGATATAGATATTTCATGAGTCATTGTGAGCAAATCACTATATCCTTTGTTCTCTCAATTTCCTCATCTGCAAAATGGGTACAATGATAACTACAGAAGTCATCTTACAAGGTTGGTAACCAGTCAGTCAGTGAGCATTTAGTGAGTAACCTGTGTGCCAAGCACTGTGCTAAGCACTGGTGATACAAGGAAATTCTTGTTCATTATGATGAACAAATGTGATCATGTAAACAAGGTATTATTTAATTACCAGTTATTATTATGAATTTGTGATTATCAAATTACATGTCAATGTGTGGAATGTGAAAATTGCCTAGCTGTGATTTGAATGCATATTACTTTTAAAGGACATTTTTAGTAAAGGAAGGTGACAGTCACATTTTCCCAAAGCTACTTAAATATTTTTTTATGGAATATATAATTAAAAAGCAAAACAATTTCTTAATTTCTTAAGATACAGATAAAGACTCCAGGTCAAGGTTTAGAATTAAATTAGCAGTCACAATCCAATAAACTTAGTTTTTGTGTTTCCTAGAAATATATTCATTTTCCTAATACACTCACAGCATCTTAATAGTCAGAATGAACATAGCAGGGCTGAGAAGCTTGGAACAAATGTGTGTGTGGTGGGGATGAAAGGAGGGAGTGTTTGCTATTATAAAAGGCATATAAGTAGAATATGTAGAGTAATACTCAATTGACAATTCCATTATGGACATTCCTTTTTTAGTCTGTTATTCTCTGATCATTTCCTGAATTACTAGAACACCAAAATGATGAGCTAAAGGTTGATGGAGAAGTAAATAGAATGGATAAAAGGCAAAATGTGGGGTGGGAAAGTAATAAAGTCATTGTAGAGGGGAATGGTAGGGAAGGAGAGAGAACAAATGTAAGTGAAAGGGAGAAAGAAAAAAAAAGAATAGAGCCAATTTGGTTTTGCTTTTGAATTTCCAGGATTTGAATACTTCATTAAAAATCTGAAGATCAACTATTTGTAAATGATTTTGTCTGTTCTCATTTGAAAAGGGTTTTCTTTCTTCTCTAGTGCTTTTCTAGCAGTCATAATCTTGGTTTATTGCTTTTTCAGTAATGCAGCTTCATGGTGTATGCGAAAATAGGAATTGCTTTTACTTATTCCTTGATGAAGTTTCAAGGTAGACAATGATTCCAGCTAACAAGAGGGAGTTTCTGGGCAGAGGCCACGTGTTTTGCCCTTTTCCCATAATGATACTCTTTCAAAAGCATATTAGGTGCTTAGAAGCTGGCAAGTAATATGCTATTAAAGTTATTCTGTGGGGGACAGATCCATTTCTGGGCCGACACCCATTACAGTCATCCTTTTCATCCTACAGGTTACCTAAGGTTCACGGACACTGCAACAACCATCACATGGCAACCCGATTCTTAGGTACTGCCAATATGAAAGACTTTAGGTTCCTTTCGACAGTCTGTGTGGAAAACAAATTAATGAGCAACCAAATGGGGCTTCATTGTTCTTTTGAGGTTCTGCAACTTGAGTATTTATTGTATAAGAACATAAACATAATATTAATAATTAGTATTTGTCTACCATTTCAAGGTTTGTTAAGTCCTATAAAAATGTTATCTTGTTTAGAGTTGGAACAGACTTTAGGGATCATCTAGTCTTAACCTCTCTCTTGCAAATGAGGAAACTGAGTCCTAGATAAGTCGAGTGGCTTGCCCCAAGGTGTTATGGTCAGTCTAGGTGTCTAAATTTAAATTTATAACCTCTGACTCCAAATCCCATAGTCTTGTTCCTTCACCCAGCTGCTTGCTGTCTCAGGTTTGGAAAGGTATATTCCTATAAAATCTTAGAACAGGGGAAATCAATATTACTTTGTAAGTCTACACTTCAGATGCGGAGTTATAAATAGAAATTGATAGTCTTAACACTTCAGATTGTTGGGTATCAAACTTAGTGTTTTTTTTTTTTTCTTGAGATGCATGGGGACAGGAAAATCTAAACAAGTCCCAAGGATACAAAGAAAATGAATTTAAGAAAGTTATAGGCACCAAAAATCTCTTGGTACATTATACATCTGCCTTTCTCTATATTTGTAAAAGGATGTATCTGAAAGTTTAAAAAACCCTATTTCTTATAGGTGAGCATTAATTTATGCCTGAGTGATCAAATGTTTCATTAGTAAAAAAAAATGTTTATTAATGAAAATAAAATAGAAATGAGAAAATAATGCAGTAGGAGGTAATGTGTAAAATTGTGATTCTATGGATGTAGGGAACTCCCAGCATGGAAACTCACTTCACTCATGCATAGTAGCAACTTATTGTAACTCAACTGTTGGGAGGTTATATGACTTGCCAGTGGTCACCTAGCTTGTATGAAGCATACATGAACTTTGAAGTGTGATCTTCTTGACTGTTAGACCAACTCCCCCATTCATTATGCTATACTGTTTTTCTAGAATGAATTTCAAAGATTATTTGACACTTTCTTGAATTTACTAAATTTGTCCAGAGATTCACAAATGATCTATATACAGGAAGCTAGAAGTACATGTGTGGGCTGGTTATGATTTTAGAAAGAAGAGAAAAGCAAACCCAATAAGAAAAGATTTGTTATAAAAACAACACTAATATAAAAATAATGCAATCTTCATGAATTTGCATACATATATTTATAGACTTCTTTAAAAATATATCTAGCACATCATAAAAAGCACTGACAATCAATGCATGTTAGTGTCATTTGTATCATTCCAAACTGTAGCTCAAATATTTAACTGTCTTTCCAAACAGCCAAATATGTATTCAGGGAGGATGTAATAACATGAATGAAGAAGGAAAAGAAAAGACCAGAAAGTGAGATGGAGATCTAAAATGGGGGATTTCGGCAAGATTCAGTACATTTTAAAAATAGAGGACTGGTAGGATGTCTGGAACCCATGATGCATTTGGGTACTTGCAGACATAGCAGTAAAGGAAGAAGCATTTTCTATTACAAAGAAAAAGCCAGTCCTTGGAATATGTTCTAAGAACCCTAGTGAGAAAACACAACACTCTGCTGGATCCTTCTGTCAAAGGATAGAGAGACAAAGTGACCTTAGTGTACACTGAAAAGTCAGGCAGGCTAATTAGCTGCTTTCCTGTCAATAAGTACAAATTACTGGAGGTGCTAATGGCAGCCTTAGGAACTTCTTGTCAGTGCCTGTGGTGACCAGGTACTAAAGGTCCCTCTAAAGGTCCCTCTGGTAAAGGAAACCTTTAGGAATAGAATACCATTCTAATAGAAATTTCTGGCTTCAAGAGGCATTGAAGATATGGGTGAGAACAGAATAAAAAGTTGGCCCTTAAATAAAATCACATATAAAGTATAGGGATTGGAAATCATTTCCCACCTTTCTCTTTAAGTTATTTTTCAAATTTTCCTGGGTAGAGGACAGTAATTGTTCCTTAGGGTCTGAAAACAAGAGGCAGTTGTTGTTTTTTGCTTTTATTGTTTGTTTGTTTTTTGTTAAGTAGATAAAGGACAGCCCTAAATTGGGATTATAATCTTGACCTGGGGGAAAGGAGGGAGAAGAAAAGGAAGAGGGAAAGTTAGGGAGTGGCTAGCAATTGGTAGTCAAAAATTCACTTTTCCTTGGATTTAGACAGTAATTAGCTTCTATATAAATACAATCTCTTCCCTCTGCTTGCCCATCCTGGTCACCCCCAACTGTTTTAATTTCCTACACTTTCTAGATAGCCTTTGGTGGCATAGACTCCTTCTAACATTTCTCTCTATTGACATAAGTTCCTGATGTTTGCAAAAAGTTAAGGATTCTCCTGATGTTCATCTTAGCATTTCCTTAAAAACAAAAGGCAAATAGACTTAGGATCAAGATGATTTTAATTTTAATCTTGTTTCTGAAATTTATTAGCTGTGTGACTTTGAACAAGTCACTTAACCAGGATGTGCCTCAGGAAACTCCTTATGATTAATCTACAAAGCTATGGACTCCCTATGATTTGTTAGTTGGAGGGACTTTCCCACAGGGATAAAATCATATATCCTTTGTGTAAAAACTGGGGAGCTTTATCAGCTCCTGAACAAAGGGTAAAAGATCACTTGGGTGGAGGACTTTAACTGAAGGAGAAAAGACATTGAGATTTGCAATTATTGTATTCAACCTGGCATTGATAATTAGAACTCTGAAGGTCAGGAATTTACCAGTAGAAGGGACTTCAGAGGTAATGTTGTCCAAGTCCCTCATTTACTCTAGAGAAAACTGAAGCCCAAGGAAATTAACTAGCTCCCTTATTACATAGTAAGCATTACAGGTAGTTCTTCTGTCTATAAAGCTAGGGTTCATCCTACTGTAAAATTATGATGGTAACTTATTTAACTTGAAAAGACTACAAACCAAGACTAAAGTGGAGAGAGTCTTGGTGCATGATTTTTGTTGTTGTTGCTGTTCAAAGATCATTGTGCGCTCAATGCAACCTCTGAGGCAAAGAAACAACAAAATATGGATAGATTCTCTGCTGCATGTGCTAATTTTGGCCTAACAATTAACACCAAGAAAACACAGATTCTCAACAAGCCAGCACCACACCATCCGTATGTGGAACCATCTCCTACAACAAATAGAGAACATTTGAATGCTGTGGAAAAGTTCACTTACCTTACTTCCCAGGGACATACACATAGATGATGAGGTTGACACATGCATTGCCAGAGCTAGCTCAGTGTTTGGGAGGCTCAAACAAAAAGCATGGGAGAGAAAAGTTATTAGACTGACTACTAAATTGAAGGTCTACAGAGACCTTGTGCTGAGCTAATTGTATGCTTGTGATAATACCTGGACAGTATACCAATGCCATTCCCAGAAACCGAATTGCTTCCATTTAGATTATCATCAGAAGATTCTGAAGATCACATAGCAAGATAAGGTACTAGACATTTGAGCTTAACAGCCAAGCATTCAAACTCTACTGAAGAAAATGCAACTGCAATGGGCTGACCCCATTGTTCAAATGCCAAAGGAACATTTGCCTAAAAGGCTATTTTACAGAGAACTTACAAAAGGCAAACACTCATATGCAGGTCAGAAGAAGATACAAGGACACTCTCAAGGTCTCTCTAAAGAACTTTGGAATTGATTGTATGACATGGGAGATACTCATGGGAGAAAAAGTACTCGCCCAGCATGGCATGTCTTCATCAAAGAAGGTGCTGTGCTCTAGGAGTGAAGCAGAATTGCAATAGCTTAAAAGAAACATGAGATGCACAAATTTAGAGACATCCCTACTCCAAATGCAAATGTAGACTATTTGTGCCCAACCTGTGGCAGAGCCTTTTGAGCCTATATTGGTCTGATGAGCCACAGTCAGACACACTACCTTGACTCCAGTATAATGATGTCATTTTGATCCTCTTTCAGAATGAAGTACAACAACCAACCAAGGTTGCTCTCTGAGGAATAGTGTTCTTGTTCCCTGAACAATATTTTGTGAAGTAAGAGGTAGGCAGGACCAGTGTATAAGAGTAATAACTGCATGAGGAGGGACTCTTAAGGAATTAAAGGAGATTGGAAGCTTGGCCTCATTGTTACTATGTGTGATTGAGACCCTATCTATATAGATCTCAACCCTTGGGAAGAGGGTTGCCAAAAGAATATCCTTATTTTTTAAGAGTTCATTCATTATTTTCCATTTTGTATTCTCATTTAATAATATTTCCCTCCCATAACATTGAGGACTCTATCTTCACAGGTATACAGTGTGGCATCACACACACACACATTTCTCCCAATTTATTAGATACAAATTACAAGAAAACAAAGTGAAAAAAAATGATGACTCTTCTGGTCATGAAAGTCTCTTAAGACATAGCTTACATCTGGAATGGTTTTGCCATGGAGTGTGTAGATTACCGTTTGAAACTATATTTCCTGTCATTCTCTACTCCCTGATTTTTACTCCATTTTTTACTTTTGACAGATAGAGAAGGATGACATTTTCCAACCTGCCCCAAGGCAAAAGTGGAGGCAAACTCCAAAAGTGGAGTTTGTTTGGGTTCCTACCTCTTCTAGGTAACCCAACTTACCACATGCCATTGCTCTCTAGTATTAACATGGCATGATTTTGATAATCGCACTTGTACAACTTGTGTTTTTTTGTGTCAGGAATAGGATAGATTGAACTTGTACTTGAAGGTTAGGAGCCTCCATCTAATGGTGTAGGTCCCCTTCTGAGCAATTTAGGAATCTTAGAAATTTGCCTAGAGCATTGATAAGCTGAGTGACTTTCTTACTATTAAAATCTAGTATATATTAGAGAAAGGCCTTGACTGATCTTTGTGGATTCCAAGCCAAGTGTCTAATCATTTAAACCATGATGCTCTAGGGATACTAATTAAAATAAACAAGCAAACAACCCTAACAGATTACATATCTTAAAGTGTTTAATATACTGAGTACACATGGGCACACACAAAACAGGAATTCTGGGATTGAATTAACCTTGTATATATAGAAACAAACATAAAACTTCAATAATATGTTATACTACAAGATTGGTCCTACAATGAAATACAATAGAGCACTGCCTATTCAGTTTAATTTAATGTGAACCATGCAGTTTTGCATCATCAAAAATATTTTTCCTTATAGATTGCCCTTCATAATAATACCCCTATAAATAATGATTATTTTAAATAATATTAGAGCAGAAAAGATAACAAAATATGTGGGGTGCAACTAAAACAACCATTCAACAAAAATGTCCCTCTTAACACTTATATTAGCAGAATTAGAAAGAGAATATCAGTGGAAATGACCTTAAAAAGAAGGAATTACTATTTATTCTAATGTCCCCACTTCCTCTCTTTTTACTTGCTTCTCAACTCATTGCAATCTGGCTGCTAACCTCATTTAACTGAAACTGCTCTCTTCAAAGTCACCAGTGACCTCTTAACTACCAAGCTTAAAGTTCTCAGTCTTGATTCTTCTTGACATCTCTGCAGTAGATAGAGACATCTTCAAGCCCCCAAGAACTGTGAGATCTTTCCATATGACTTGTAGTTGAAACCTCCTATATGTCTCACCTCTCTTGGAATGAAATTTCCTTGAGAATAGAAATTATCTCCACTTTTCTGTTTGTATCTCCAGTGCTTTTTACTTTAGCAGCCACTTACTTCTTTTTCATTTATTCCTTCTTGATTTCAAGGCCACCTTTCTCTCTACTGCCATTCTGCTTAAAATTATTTCAGTGATGGACATCACAATGCCTAGGGTATTTTTTGTTTGCTTGTTTTATTTTAGTTTTGTCCAGCTAAATACTTATGTGAGTACAACAAGTAACTTTATATTTTCTAGGCTGATTTAATATTTTTAAAATAATTCTTGAGATTTTAAAAGATCTCTGGCCATAGTACATCAAAGGACCAGATATACTGGGATAAATTATTTACTTCTGAGTCTCTAAATTCACTTTGAATCACTGAATTTTAGACATTGAAGGGACCTTTGGGATAATCTGATTAAATTTATTTGTTTTCCCAGTGTGAGGGTATCTTGAGTTGTTTAGTCATTTTTTGGTCACATCTGAGTCTTTCTTGACCCAATTTAGGGTTTCCTTGGCAAATATATTGGAGTGGTTCACCATTTCTTTTTCCAACTCATTGTATAAATTAGGAAACTGAAGCAAACAAGGTTAAATAACTTGCCCAGATTCACACAGCTAGTAAATATCTCAGGCTAGAGTTTAACTCAGGAAGATGAGTCTTCTTGACTCCAGACCTGGCACAGTATCCACCTAAGAGCCCCATGGAAAATTAGATTTTACAAATATGAGGCACAACTAGTTTAAGTGATTTATTCAAGGCCACAGTTAGATAATGGTAAGTCAAGACTTGAATCCAAGATATTTTGCTTCCTTCCACTATGCTTTCTTTTTTTTTTTTTAAAGATATAGATCTCTTCTTGTTACTCTAAGACATATAATGAAAGGAAGAATTTCTTTAATAATTAAATTTCATGTGCTATCATAGGAGCTACCACTTTACCATGTGGAAAATCTAGTAAGAGTGTGAGAATTTTAAAAATTTGCCTAGATTCCCCAAGAGTAGCGAAACTTTTGTGATTCTATAACTTGGATTGAGAGGTAGAATGATATTTTCCCAGTTACCTACTTTATGAAATATCCCCAAATAACAATGACAACAAAAGAACATTTCTCTCTATACTATGGCTTGAATAATGAAAATACAAAGTTGGGAGTGGGGAGCAGTTAGACTTTTCTTACGCCTGATAGGAGATCTAGGTTCTAGCAAAATAAATTGGTAGCAGCCAACAAGTCAATCACAAAAGGAACAGTCTCCATATACATTATTTTTCTCACTACTTAGATTGAGTACATCATAGTTAATTTTGAATTAAACTTCATCAGCTCACTTGTTCATCTCTGACTCAAAAGAATAAAAATATTTAACATCCTAAGATATGATACCAAACTATCTTCATTCATGCCTAAATAGCTTCAAAGAGGTAGCTCCCAATGATCCCAGAGAATACTTTTGCCATTAGCATAATATTAGTGGTGGTCAAAATTGTGAACCATGGGGTGTAGGGATCCAAGGTGAACTATACCAGCCCTACCAGTCTTTTTAAAAATTCATCCATGACTTCAAATAAAGCTGCAGACCAAGGACTAGAAAAACTGGCAAACTACAGCAGAATGCAAAATATCAGTACATATGTATGCAGAGATAGTTTTTCCTCCCTGTGTAAGCTCGGGAAGGCTTCTCTTTCAATTTATGACTGTCTTTTTTTCTCCCCTCTAATTTCTCTCCTTCAAGGACCTTTCCTCCTTTGTCCCTTTCCCTTCAGCCCTCTCCTGGGAATTATTTGCAATTTAATACTTATTTACTGAGTGCCTACTATGTGCCCAGTGGCATGGAGAATTGGATTTGTTATGCACTGGAATTGGTGACATGCACTGCACAGTGCTTCAATAAAATCTTTACAGGACTTAATAGGATGCTTCCCATTTGGAATTCCTAATGATTTGAATTCTTCCAAAGTTCTCTATTTCAGAGTGTGACTGCAGTAATGTTTTCTAACTTGCTGGGTTTTGCTCAGCTGTTTTATTCACAAAAGACTGAAACCTGGCACATAAGCTGTCATTATAGATTCAGATTTTAAATTGGTTAAGCAAGCTGTTGTGTTATGTAGTGTGACATCACACATAGTTAGGCACGGCAGGTGAATTATAGAGTGAGTGGCAGGCTTAACTATGAACTTTGTTGCTTCTGTCAATTGAAATTCTCCCTATGGGAGGATTTTCTTATCTCACTGCTTTAGAATTTACACATTTTGCTTCTATTAATGCTAATGGAAGCTAAGTACATGTACATCCCTGCTTATCACAAAGAGAATATACCCTTTTGGCATTAGCTTAGGATGATTTTATTAATATTTCAATGCATAGTTTTTAATCAAATCATGGTTGGCAAAACTGGGAACATAGTGTGCTATCTCCTACAAAGAAACTGGCTTCTTCTGTGTTCTTGTTTCTTGTCCTTAGGCAAGCAGGGATGGAGCTATGAAAGTGGGCTGGGCAGAGTTAGTTCAGTTACACCTTTAGAATGAAAGAGGGAAGCTTTTTATTGCCCTTTTTTTTTTTTTTTTTTTTTGCTAAAGAAGGTATGACATTGACAGGTATTTAATCTGTTTTCCCTTTGCTACCATTTTAAAGTCTCAATACTGGGTCCAAGTTATGTGGAAAGATGCAGAAGATGCTGGTTTTGGACTGAAACATACCTCTTCTTTAATAAATATTACTAGAAAAATGCAAGAGAAGTCCAAATTATTCAAATGACTCCACTCTTACTTTATCAAATACCAATTTCTTTATAAGGTATCTTAATGGTATTATTTTCAATCATATATCAGGCTAATGATTCATGAATCAAAGTTGTAGTCATCTATAGAAATAATGGAAGCACTGATACTCAGACAGTTGAAATTAGAAATGATGAAGAACTTGGATGAGAGAAAACAGTCCTGTTCTGAGAATGGAAGAGAAGAACATATGCCAAAATAAGTTACAGTTTCACAATTAAGACCTTAAAGAAATTCGAGTGATATTCGCCACTTGGGGCATTTTCTTGTTTATGTGGTAAGGCAAATTATAATTACTGAAAATTAAAAGAGAAACATTTTTATGTTCTTTACGAGCTTGCAAATGCTGGAAATGTAGCAATGAAAGCATCAAAGAATCATGGGAAAGTTAGGATAAAAGCCAAGTGATGGAGCAGGTCTTGTGCAACCCAGGATAGTAGTGTAGGGCATTCCTTACAGAGATAGGGGCAAGCAGATTTTTATTAAGAAAGACAGCAGGTTATTCTAGAGTAACAACATAAAATCATATTGTTTTGTAAAGTCCCCTTCAATTAGTTAAATGATATCTCATTAAAAGTCTAAATGTTTCCTAATATTTGGTAGCTAGCTGCACTTTGAGAGCAGGGACTGTCTTTTAATGGTCTCTTTATCCACAGGGCTTACAACAATGACTAGGACATGGTTAACATTTAACAAATGTTTGCTGACTAACTGTAAAATGGGAATTGAAATAATATTTGATGGAGTTATGATGAAGCTGAAATTAGATAATGCATGTAAAATACTTTAAACTATTTTAAAAGTCCTATAAGATTGGGGCGGCTAGGTAGTGAAGTGAATAGAACACCAGTCATGGAGTCAGGAGGACCTGCATTCAAATCTGGCCTCACAAACTTGACACACTTATTAGCTGTGTGACTTTGGGCAAGTCACTTAATCCCAATTGCCCTCCAAAAAGCAAAAAAAAAAGTGCTATAAGATTTCATGGTATGAGTGATAAGTTTGGTATTTTTTAAGAAGGTTTATCTAGTGGTGGAAGAATTTTAAGGGCCTAGAAGGATAACTAAACTTTGGATAGGTAGAAAAGAGAAGATAGGTGACATGTCCCAGATGGGAGAAATGGTATTGGCAAACTTACGGAGGGTTGAATAAGTGTGGCATGGCATGGCATGATGTGCATTTAGATATACTTTAAATTTTTCAAAACAATCCTGGGACATAAGGCATTATAAGCATTTCTTTGCCCATTTTACAAATGAGGAGCCTGGGGCAAAAAGTGGCTAAGTAACTAACCCAAAGTCCCTAAAATAGTAAAGGCCAGAGCCAGGAGTCAAACCCAGGTCTCTCCTAATGATTCAGAGTTCAGTCCTCTTTCTAAGACACCACATTGAGGATGAGGGAATGAAGTGATTGAAATGGAAGGCTCATGAAGTGGACTAATAGGAAGTGATCTTGATAGAGTAAGAGCAGAATGTGAAATAATCAATAAAATAAGTAATAGTATATTGCTAGTGACACAACATGCGAATGATAATTCATATTTCATGGAATGGTACCATAGTGGGATTTCTATCAAGGCAATACTTGCTAGAATCACATCGTATCTAACATCAAAATTTATTTGCCAGAATGTATATTATTCCATGGCCAGAATACAAAATAATACAAATGCAATATTATTCTAAGGCAGGAGTCTGAAAGAATGTAATATAAATAGAATGATGGTTGTTGGCATCTTATCTAGGATTTTCAATATGGGCACCTATCACATTTATTAAAATCAAATATGCTAAAATTGTATTAGGAACAATCATTTGTGCCCAGTTTCTTCTTACTTTGCCCTGAGACATCTAAAGCATACACATCATAACACATAATTGGTCCTCAATAATGGCTTCTCATATTTGTTTACTAAAATGCTACAAAATCCCATACCTATAATAAGCGGGTTTGCCACTGTGGTTATAATTTGTTTCCAGGTTCATTTTCTTCAAAGGCAAGGATATTGTAAAGGATAATGCAGTTTCTGCTTTTACTTTGGTTATATCAAATATAAGAGTCAATTTTAGTGTAAATACAATGTGTGAAAAAAAGATTTTCAACATCAATGCTCTAGCAATTCAGCCTGACATTTCTTTGTGAAGTAAGCAGAAAATTAAATTGCTTCAAATTAGAGGGGAAAATCACACACCACGAAAAAGGAACATGTTCAATAACAGTAGGGGTCATGCTTCCAGAGAGATATGTGTGGATTTTGCCACATGCTTTTCATTGATGTTAATAGAAGTTGTGTGACTACCCTTCCTTCAAATGCACTGAAACATTACTGCTAACATATGGCAACTACAGAATATTAAACTTTTCCCAAGCATTTTATTTTAATATGACAGTATACAAATTTAGTAAGGCACTATAAAAATGATGACGGGATGAAGAGGGCATTGAAAGGAAAATTTGGGACCAGAGTTCTATTCTTGGATCTTCTACTAACTATAATCTTAGATGAGCCACTTAGAAGTCTGAAGCCTTAATTTTCATATGTAAAAAAAAGGCAATAGCTAACATGTATATAGCACTTGAAGGTTTACAGAATGCTTCCCTATATATCCTTTGACCTTCACAAACAATCTCAGGAGGCTAGTTAATATTATCATCCCCACTTTACAGATGAGGCAACTGAGACTGGGTGTCATTCAGTAACTCAGGTAGCAATGATCTGAGTCAGGATTTGAACTCAAATTTGAACTTCCTGGTTCCAAGTCTACCACTTTTCCACTCTGCTTCTCAGCTGACATTACAATGATCAGCTTCTTTTAAACCTAGGGGCAATATAATAGAACAAAGTCCATGTGATTTTATCCGCATAGGCTTTGGTGAGTTTATTTTACACAAAATGTCATGAGTATAATCACAATACTCCAAGCTCCTAGTTGGGAATAGTCTTAATATTTACACAAAAGTTTGGCTCTCTGCCTTAAATCATATTTATAGCCATCACTAGCTAACCCCTGACCTTTTTATCTTTATGGAAGAGACACAATTTAGGTTGCTAGAATCTTTGTGTAAGGAAGCAACAGATTTTAATCGTGTCTGTGGATAGAAATGTACCAGGAAGGGAAGTTGGAACAACGAAAGAATAATATTAGATATTCACGTAAATTGTATGGTAATTGGGAATTTATGGTTGAAAAGGTGATGATACATAAACAAGTGACATGTTGCTCTGACTTCTTCAAAATAATCTTCTTTGAAAAGTCCCAGCGTTTCTAATTTTAAAAGTTTCCATCCTCTTCTGAGCTTCAGACAATGGGTTTCTTTGTCCTAGATATTGTCTCTAATAGAAATTTGATGCTTTAGGGAAAGACTTAAAACATAACAAACTTGTTACACAGATCCTCATCCAGTCCCCTCAAATCCATATTTACTTGAAGTCTAACTGCTATCTGACCAATAATTCCTGCTGGATAGGGTGTTAAGGGAGAGGAAAAGAATACTCAACTTGACCCAGTATGGCTAGACCTGCCTTGAATCTGCTAGATATTATCAGCTGTAAAATTTGGGGGTATAAAGTTCCAGGAGAGAGGCAGAGGGGTGGCACAGCTCAAACAGTAATCAAAGCTTCAGATACACACACACACAACATATATATACATATATGTATACATATGTGTGTATGTATATGTATGTATATACACATACATACATATATAAATAAAAACCCAGGCATATTTTTTGGGGTGAAAAAGCCAAACAAAATTAAATTCAATTAAAATGATGATACATCATTGATTATAACCCTATACCTCTTTTGTTCAAGATGAAAGATACAACTATACAGAGATAGGCAGTTTGTTTTGACAACCCCTCCCCACCCCCTCTAGTCTGAGACATGTACTGATTAGAAGATTGTCAAGTAGAGAAAAGCATACAAGAGATTTTCACTATGCAAAAGAGCTATGAAAATACAAATACAAATGTTAAAATACCCTAGACATCCCCTCTGGCTCCACTGTTCATCCAGTAGTACATTGGAAAAACCACTGTTTTTTTTTTTTTGAAAAAAAATAATGCTTTTTAATTAGCAAGCATTTATTCTCTCTCCTCCCAACATTCTGTCCCCAAGCTGAAATAAAAAAAAGAAAGAAAAATGATCCTTATAACAAATACATCGTTAAGTAAGACTAATTCCTGCATTGGTCATATCCAAATTATGTGTCTCATTCTGCATATTTAGTCCATTACCTCTCTTTCAGGACATATATAGCATCCATCATTATTGGTCCTCTGGAAATGTGGTTAGTTATTGATTGAAGATTCAGACCGACAACCTCTGTGACTTTCAACAGGTCACTTAATATCCCTGGGTCTGTTTCCTCATCTCTAAAACAATAGGATTGGACTAGACGACTTCTAAATTATTTTGATCTATGACACTAAGTCAGAATTGCTGACTGATAATTAAAACTCATATATACATAAACTTAAGCTTACAATCCTGTGTCCTTGAAAACTTTCTTGTTCATGTTGTACAGATGTGGCTTTCCCTCAAAGTTGCTGGATTGTTTTCTTGTTATTGTCAAACACTTTAAGCAACTAATTGCTTTTTACTAAGTTAATAAACAAATTCTAAAGGACAATGATACGTGACACACAAAAAGACTTTCTGCTCCCCATTTTTACTGAATTTTAGGTATTTTTTCTAATATTTTATTCCGTAACTTATAGATTGTTACAAAATACCTACTCAATCCAACTCAGCAAATAGTCATTACATGTCCCTCCATACAAAGTACTGTACTTGATGTTGGGGATACAAAGGTAGGAAAACAAGGCTTTGAGGAAATTGTAATATTGTAATTATTTTTGTACATGAGCACAAAGAAGTACCAACACAGCCTGAAATAAAAGAACAATAACACCGAAAAGCAAAGTAATGCATCCAGCACATTGGGTCTATCTTTCTATTGAGAATGTACAGGAGGAAAACAAAACAAAGCAGAATGAACAAGAATTGTACAAGATGAGAAAGCAGAATGAGATTTATGGTCTGCCTTAGTGGAGGGAATACTCATACTGATATCACAGATCCATCAAGGCACAAATTATAGAAAAAATTAAGAGCGAAGGAGAAATAAAAGAGAATAGATGAAAAGACTTAGAGAGGGAGACATTATTCCTAGCTAGGAAAGTTTAGGGAAGACTGTTTCTGGAGGAATGGTACCAGGCCTTGAAGAAACGGAATGATGTCCAGAGGTAGAGATGGCGTTGGCAGCAGGAGTCAGTGCAAGGCAAGGGTTGTTACATGAGCAACAGAGGCAAGAGAGAGCAAAATGAGACTTGAGAAATAATGAATATTCCAGATATTTGGCTATAATATAGGGAAAAACTCAACTCTCTCCTCATAGATCCATACTTTTGGTGAGAGATCTCCATGTAGCTACCTACCTCTTATTACTAACTCTGTCAGTTGAGAAAGGAAATAGGTCCTTTGTTTACATAAATGGCTGAGGTGCTGGTATCCCCATGTAGGCAAGGAAGCCCTGTCAGAATGGCAGACCTAATTTTGTTGGTTTGGCAGGTGGGCCTTAACACTATCAGAACGATTTACTTCTGCTAAAGCACCCTTGTGCATTGCTCTCAAAAGTTTCGATGTCAGTAAAAACTGACAGCTGAATGGTTTCTGAGCAAGAAGCACTATCCTGAAGGCTGCCATATTTATCGAAGTGCACAGCAGGGCTGCAGTAACAGCAGGTTGCCAGAAAGAAATTTATAGTCACCAGCAGAGGTGTGGTGGTCATAAATTTTGAACACATATATTATTTTCTGACCACAGCTGATGATAAGCCTATTCCCTAAAGCACGATGATTTTTCTCCCTAATTAGTTTTAGTTCCATCTCTGGTCATTTGTTAAACTCTTTCAACAATTAATTGCTCTCCAACTATGTAAAGCAAAATGTTCTACAGGTTAATTATATGTTGTTTAAAAAGGATTTTCCATTTTCTACTCATTGAGTTGCCTCTTGGTGCCCATTTATTCTAATACGTCACTCATAATTATATTGATTGTTATAAAGCTTTCATTCTTTCTTTGCCTTCCAAGTTAAATGGGAATCATTCTACATATTGGAATAGTTGACAAACCTGGCCTTCTCACTCTTCACCAGAATTAAGCAACAATCATTCTCTGGGTTCCATGCTTATGCCTCAGAATGATAACATACTCTACATAAATGGAAATGGGAAAGGATTTCTATAAGGGTAATGAATTCCATGAACACCAAAGATGGCAAATGGATCAGAACTACTACAAAATGGGAATTATGATTGTGCCTATGCAATATTACAGCAAAAAGTTGCTATGTGTAGTGCTTACTCAACTAATTGGCTATCTATATAGAGTCAAATAACTTTTATGATCAATTTCCCAAGAAATTAGCTGATATTTGAAAAATTCTGACATATTGAATGAATTGACCTATTGAATTCTTGTGTAATTTTGGCTTGTGATGATATAAATCCTATACATAAAGCTTAAGACTGTGAGTAGTTTTTATGGAATGAATTGGTGGATATAGTTAAAACCATTTATTTTGGTAAGTGAATTAAATGGACTTTGATTAAACTACTGAGAAGTCAGTTCTGTCACAGACTTTAAGCAAGTAATGTGTAGCTACAATTCAACGGTGGGGATGTGGAAAATGTTTACAGGTCACTTTTGGAGGTGGCAAATGTAGTTAAAGGTCATTCACAAGAGATGGACAAAGAAATAAGGTTTTTTTGTAAGTATATAGTAAGAATAAGAAGAGAGATTATGATTATCTTTTGAGGGTCTAGTCCTGCTCCTTATTTAAACATTTATTAGAGATATTTTGTTTTCTGTCCCTCAGATTGATTATATGCTGCAAAAAATAGGTAAGACATTCTTTGTAAATACCTTGAGAATGTACTCCTTTTTACTCAAGCAAGAAGCCCTTAGGAGTCATTATATTTTTGAGGCTCATTCATGATCCTTCATTAGAATACACAACAGTTTCCTTCATTTATGTCTATGTGCTTTATAATTAGTATTCTTTGAGGAAATGTACAGAAATCAGTGTACTTTTTCTTTTTTTCTTTAATCATATGCTTTATTAACTTCTAGTTTACATTATTCATTTCCATAAGATTTTGAGTTACAAATTTTCTCCCCATTTTTCCCCCTACCCACTGCCCCAAAATAGCAATCCCACTGGATATTCCCTCCTCCAATCTGCTCTCTTCCATATCTTCTCTCATACCCCCTCCGACTTTCCAGTAGGGAAGGATAGATCTCTATGCCCTAGTGCCTGTATATCTTATTTCCCAGTTACATGTAAAATGATATTGATAATAGTATAATACATACATACATATTCTATATATATTTTAAACATATTAAAATATATATATATAATAAACATTATATATATATATTTTAAAACTTTGGGATCCAAGTTCTTTCCCTTCCTCCCTTGTCATGCACCCTTACTGGGAAGATAAGCAATTCATTACAGGTTGTACATGTGTAGCTACGCAAAACATTTCTATAGTAGATATATTATCAAAGACTGACTATAATTCCCTCCCTTCTCAAAACTGGGTGCTTCCTACTTCCCTCCCCCACAATCTACCCTCCCTTCCATCATCCTCCCTCTCCTCCCCTTCCTCCCCTTACTCTCCTGTAGGGTGAGATACCCTATTTAATGTGTAAGTCATTCTCTCCCTAAGCCATATTCACTGAGAACAAGGTTGATCCATTCCTTTTTTTTTTTTTTTAATGGAACGGTTTTATTTTTTATTTCTTTTTTTTTTAAACAAATACTTTATTAACTTCTGTTTTACATCATTCATTTCCACCAGATTTTGAGTTACAATCATTTTCCCCCCATTATTCCCCTACCCAACCTCCCAGAATAGCAGTCCCACAAGATATCGCTTCCTCCAATCTGCTCTCTCCCATACCTTCTCCCATACCCCCTCGACTTTTCCATTAGAGGAAGATGAATCTTTGTGTCCCAATGCCTGCACATCTTATCTCCCAATTATAGGCAAAAGAGTATTAATAATAGTATTTATATATATATTTGAAACATTTAATGTTACGACCTCGAATTTCAGATCCATTTCCTTCCTCACTTGTCACCCATTCCTTCTTGGGATATAAGTAATTCAGTATATGTTGTACATGTCTAGCTATGCAAAACATTATCATAGTAGATATATTGTTCAAGGCTGCTTATAATTCCCTCCCACTCATCCCACCCCCCACCTGGTCCATTCCCTACATGATCCTGTCCCTCTTCTATAGTGGGTACTTCCAACCTCCCCTCACCCCAAGGATGCCCTCCCATCCATCATCCCTCCTCTCATCCCCCTTCCCCTATCCTGCTGCAGGTTGAGATATCCCATTTAGTATGTATGTCATTTTCTCCCTGAACCAAATTCAATGTGAATGTGGTTTTGCCTTTTTAGCCTTCCTTATTCTCCCCCTCCTTTGCACCCACTTCCCCTACATGAGATAGTTTACCCTACCATTTCTCTCCCCATCTCCTCTTGCCACTTTCCTCTCTCACCTCATAATTTCATCCCTTGAGTATTCTCCCTTCCCAACAAATTCAACCTATGCCCTCTATCCATATATAACTGTAACCATATACACACACATTCACATATGTATTCATATGACCACACCCCCTTCTTCCATTATTTTCATAGTGAGAAAGATATCATCAGTCACAGATATTGCTTTTCCATATAGGAATGTAAATAGTTCAACTTTGATAAGTTCCTTTTGATTTCTTTTCCCTGATTACCTTCTCAGGCATCTCTTGCTTCTTGTGTCTGGATGTCAAATTTTCTATTCAACTCTGGTTTTTTCCTCAAGAATGCTTGAAAGTCCTCTATTCCACTGAATGACCATATTTTCCCCTGAAACAAAATACTCAGTTTTGCTGGGTAGGTGACCCTTGGTTCATTCCCAGTTCTTTTGCCCTCTGGAATATCATATTCCATGCCCTTCGATCCCTCAGTGTAGAAGCTGCCAGGTCCTGGGCTATTCTGATTGTGTTTCCACAATATTGAAATTGTTTCTTCCTGGCTGCTTGTAGTATTTTCTCCTTGATCTGGGGATTCTGGAACCTGGCTATAATATTTCTGGGAGTTTTCTTTTTGGGATCTTTTTCAGGAGGTGATCGGTGGATTCTTTCAACCTCTATTTTGCCCTCTGGATCTAAAACATCAGGGCAGTTTTCCTTGAGAATTTCTTGAAGGGTGATTTCTAGGTTCTTTCTTGATCATGGCTTTCAGGTAGTCCAATAATTTTTAAATTGTCTCTCCTGGATCTATTCTCCAGGTCAGTGGTTTTTCCCATGAGATATTTCACATTGCCTTCTAATCTTTCGTTTGTTTGGATCTGCTTAACAGCATCTTGATTTCTCATAAAGTCACTAGCTTCCATTTGCTCCAGTCTAACTCTGAAGGAATGAATCTCCTCAGTGAACTTTTGAGATTCTTTTTCCATCTGGCAAATTCGACTTTTTAAGGCATTCTTCTCCTCATTGCCCTTTTGGGCCTCCTTTGCCATTTGAGCTAGTCTATTTTTTAAGGTGTTGTTTTCCTCAGTCAGGCTGTTGACCCTCATTTCATACTTTTCCTGCATCCTTCTCATTTCTCTTTCCAATTTTTCCTCCACTTCTCTTATTTGATTTTTAAAGTCCTTCTTAAGGTCCTCTATGGCCTGCAACCCGCTCATGTTTTCCCCTGGGGCTTTTGGAGCAGGACTTCTGACCTCACAGTCCTTTTCCCGCTCTATGCCCCCAAAATAGGAGTCTAGGGTTGCATTTTTCTGTTTCCTTTGCCTTGGCATGTTGCCACTTAATTGCTTGACTTTTGGGCTTGTTGCCACACCATGGCTTTAAGGCCAGATAGAGGAATTTTCGTCCCGAACGTGTGGGGGGCAACTTCCGTTTCTGGCAAGCTATAAACCCACCCACAACTTCCAACCTAGATCACAATCCAGATCCAGGGAGGTTAAAGCAAGAGCGATTACCCCCCAAGACTGATCGCTGGATCTCCCCACGATTTGTAGGCTGGGAGCCGGAAATGCCTCTGAAAACTACAAAATGGCGTGTCTCCTCAGCGGCTTCTAGCCCCCAGGGGAGGGAGCTGACGCATTCCCCAAATACAGGTCCCAAAGTCCATAGGACACTAACCTCTTACTTTGTCCTAGGCAAGTCTATGTTGATAATTCTGGCGTCTCCACAGTTCCTGGTGTTCTGGGGTTCCTCCAGCGGGCTGCTGGCCCTGCCGCCCTGGGGCTAAAACCTCGGCTCACATGGACCTGGGCTCGGCTCGGCTCCTGCGCTCTGCGCACTGCTGGCTCCCAGACCACTGCGCTGGTCCTTCCTGCAGGGTGCTGGGCTGTCCTCAGCGGGAGGTTAGCTTCTCTGTGTCGTTCTGTGGGTGCTGGGGCTCCAGAAGATTTTCAGAGTCCTTTTTTACATAGTTTGTGGAGAATCTGGGGGCAGAGAGGCTTGGACGAGCTGTTTCTACTCCGTCATCTTGGCTCCGCCCCGCGATCCATTCCTTTTTGCCTTCCTGTTCTCCCTCTCCATTGTAACCATTTTCCCTTACCTCTTCTATATGAGATAGGTTCCCCCATTCTGTCTCTCCCTATTGCCTCTCATTATATTCCTTTCTCACCTCTTAATTTCACCATTTAAGTATCATCCCTTCCCATTAAATTGGTGCTATACCCTCTATGTATACCTGTACCCATAAATGCACACTTTCAAATATGTATTCATATGCCCATATACCCTCCTATGTAGACATATATATGTATGTGTATATATGTATATATGTGTGTATATATATATATATATATACATATATATTATATATATATTTCTATTCCATTCAATTATTCTCAGACCGAGAAAAGTTTCATAAGTTACAATTATTGTTTTTCCATGATGAAATGTAAATAGTTCAACTATGACAAGTTCCTTATGATTTTTCCCCCATTTACCTTCTCATGCTTCACTTGCTTCTTGTATCTGAATGTTAAATTTTCTATTCAACTCTAGTTTTTTCCACAAGAATGCTCAAAAGTCCTCTATTCCACTGAAATGACCATATTTTCCCCTGAAACATGATACTCAGTTTTGCTGGGTAGGTGATTATTGGTTTTAACACTAGCTCCTTTGCCCTCCAAAATATCATATTCCAAGCCCTTCGATCCCTCAGTGTAGAAGCTGCCAGATCCTGTGCTATCCTGATTGTGTTTCCACAATATTCAAGTTGTTTCTTCCTGGCTGTCTGTAATATTTTCTCCTTGATCTGGGAGTTCTGGATGGAACCTGGCTATAATATTCCTAGGAGTTTCTTTTTGGGATCTTTTTCAGGAGGTGATTGGTAGATTCCTTCAACCTCTATTTAGCCTCTGGTTCTAAAACATCGCAGCAATTCTCCTTGAGAATTTCTTGAAGGATGGTTTCTAGGTTCTTTTTTTGATCATGGCTTTCCAATAGTCCAAAAATTTTTAAATTATCTCTCCTGGATCTATTTTCCAGGTCAGTGGTTTTCTCTATGAGATATTTCACATTGCCTTCTATTTTTTCATTTGTTTGGATCTGTTTAATAGTATCTTGATTTCTCATAAAGTCATTAGCTTCCATCTGCTCTAATCTAATTCTGAAGGAATGATTCTCTTAAGTGAGCTATTGAGATTCATTTTCCATCTGGAAAATTCAGCTAAGGCTGAATAAGGCATTCTTTTCCTTATTGCCTTTTTGAGCCTCTTTTGCCATTTGAGTTAGTCTATTTTTAAGGGGTTATTTTCTTCAGTCAGGTTGTTGACTCTCATTTCATAATTTTCTTGCATCATTCTCATTTCTCTTCCTAATTTTTCCTCCACTTCTCTTATTTGGTTTTCAAAATCCTTCTTAAGGTCCTCTATGGCCTGTAACCAGCTTGTGTTTTTCTTCAAAGCTTTTGCTGCAGGAGTTCTGACTTCTCTGTCTTCTTCCTGTTCCATGCTTTGATCCATTTTGTGCACAAAATAGGAGTATAAAGTTGGATTGCTCTGCTTGGTTTGCCTCCTTTGCCTGCTCATTTTGCCACTCAATTACTTGACTTTTGGGCTCTGCCATAGTAGGACTCTGCCACTAGACAGGGGAGCTTCATCCCAAATGCTCGGGTTTTCTCAGCTGTTGGAGGTATTAGTTGGGTGCCCTCCCTGAAGCCCCCACATGCTTCGGCAAGCTGGTCGCACACCCCAGGACCTCCATCCTAGATTGCCATCCAGATCCAATCAGGTTAAAGCAAGGGCGATTACCCCTCAGACTGGTTGCTTGGTCCCCCTACACTCTGCAGGCCAGGAGCTGAAGCTGCCACATGAGGGTGGCTGCATGGCCTCTGTGCTTCAGCGGCTTCTTCCCCCATCACACCCTGCCCCCCACCCCATAGAAAGGCCCATGCACTTGCAAACCATTGGATCCCAAAGTCCACACTGCACTGACCTCTCATTTTGTCCTTAGCATCTATGGATTGATATTTCTGGAAACCACCACAACTACTGGTGATCTGAAGTCCCTCCCACCAGTGGCTGATCATGCTGCCCTGGGCCTAAACCTCTGGCTCCAGCAGGACTGGGGTTACCTCCCAGAGTGCTGTGCTAGCCGCTTGCTGCTGGCCTGTCCTCAGTGGGAGGTTATCTTCTCTCTGTCATTTTGTGGGTTCTTTAGCTTCAAAGTTTGTTCAGAGTCACCTTTTACATGAATTGAAGAGGGTGGGAGCAGGAGGTGCATGGAGGTCCTTTTTCTACACCTCCATCTTGACTCCAGTGTATATTTTTCAATGTAAATGCATCTCCATAAAGTAGAAAACTTAATTTTTCCCTCTATGGATATTTTCTATTTTTCTCACTATTAATTGATATTGTGATTTGCAAATGGAAATGAGCAGTGAACTTAAAAACTTGGTTTTAAATTCCTTTACTAAACATGAGTGATTTTGGGCAAATCACTTCCTCTTTAAGACACAGTTGACTCATTCGTAAAATGTGGATAATAAGTATATTGCCATGATTATCTCAGAATTTTTGCTGTGTAGTTTCACTTTGTAAACTGAAATGTTCTGTATAAATATGATTTATAGATTAGGAGAGGAACAATATAGATACAGGAAAGCTTTTAAAGAGATTTTTATCCTTATCCTAGTTAAGGAAAGTGCTAACATGGGCTTATATGAGGGTGCTAGGAAAAGGAAACAGAGAGAAGCAGGACTGCTGCATGGTCAAGAAGTAGAAATGGAATTGGTTTTTAACTGAATACAAAAGATGAAGAAGTGGGAAGAATCAAGACAACTCTAAGACCAAATAAATTCCAGGTCCTGATGAGGACTTCCTTACTATCATAGAGACATTAGATGTCCTAGATCATAGATACTTTTGAAGACATTCCTGAGATGATAGGGAATCCTTGGGTTAGAATGATCACAGGAATTTAGGAAAGTTCAGTTTATTTAAGGTTTGCAGTGGCATTGAAAAACAGACTTTACTCTAAGATGCAGGGAGAGGAAATAGACATAAAACCAAGATGGGAGTGTGAACTCAGTGTGAACCACTTTATATGGTTAACCAGAGGAAGAAATATAGGTACATGGTAGGATAGACTAGTAGTTATGTTAATTGGTGAGACTGAAGTCCATTCAATAGTTCCTTTCTTTCCTCCTCCTTTTTCCAGAGCAAAGTGTATGGAAAATTCTACCTAGAGTTTACATTTCTTTTTCATCTTGTTTTCCTAATTCAAGACTTCAAAAAGTACATTACCTATAAAACATATTTTCATTGAGTGTAGAGGCTGTCTCACTTTTGTATTTTTTCCCTACTGCATAACACAATGTCTGGGATGTAATAGGTGTTTGATAAAATTGCTGATAGATATCGATGATTTGGGTCCTTATTTATATGGTAAAAAGAACCTTCCTTTCACATATTGTATGACTACCATAAATTCTCTATAGAGAGGTCACCAAATATGACTGGAATCTTCCTCTAGAACCCAATAAATGAGTATCAATTCAGCATTTGGGTGGTCTGACAATTATCTCTTACAAGAGATTACATTAGATTACAACCCCAAATATTCTTTGCTTACATGTTGTGCACTGCTGCTTGCATAGCATTAGGAATATGATGCAACACATTTATGCCTGCCATGAATCATTCAATTGCCCTCTGTGTGCTCTACAAAAATTTGAAAGTGTATGATATTTGATGGTTCACAGCTAGAAGAATCCCATATTTAAAGGACTGGCTTTTGTTTCAGGGAAAAGCTGGCTGATATTGAAAGCACCATGTAGTTATCCAAGAACAGTTCAAAACTCTCACTTTCTCCCACTCAATTCAGAATCCTGCTCATTCTTCAATGTGTTATATGACCAAGATATATGAATTGATGAATAAGATGAATGGACTCCATATGCTCCCAAACATATGCTTATTTGTCTGGACTTCATCTACCTGTTCTTTCCTTTGTGGATTGTTAGGCTAACATCTTTTGAGTAATTGTGAATCTCAGAGGCTTTAGTATAAAGCTATTTATAAACAGAAGAATAAATCTATTGTGAATCCCTCTTATGCTTGGCTCTATCCTGGACTGTCTTCACTACAGTAGGGAACACTATTTTATACTTCCGTTAATATCACAGAACAAGATATTAATTGGTCAAGGTTAGACAGCACTTTATGGTTTACAAATTTCTTTATTCAAAAGTTTTCCATGAGGTAAGTAATACAAAATTATCATCCCTATTTTAAAGATGTGAAAACTGAAGTCCAAAATTCAAGTAAATTGTTTAAGTTGACAGTTGTAGTATTAGAACTGAGGCTCAAATTTTGCTCTCTTGAATTCAGTTAGACCATGCTGCCTTTGATGGGACCACAAACTCTCCAGAACATGTTAAAGTTCCAGTAACTTCCTACAGTGGGTGATTTATGTGGGAATAAATAATATGGTAAGGAAGAACATATGAGGACATTGGAATTCTAGGGAGGAATCTGAAAGCTTTAGGGGAACAAGTATTGTTTTCATTCTTCTCAATTAAGATTCTGACTTTGGATGAGAAAGGTCATAGGAAGTGAAAAACTTACCACATAAATAATATTGGAGAACTGGATTTAGTTTCCCAGACCATGGCTTATAATAGAATGATAGTCTCTTGGCAAAGAATAGAATGCATCCCAAGAAGATTGGGGATATTGAGTTTTACAGGAATTCTGCCAACTTGATCAAGAAGCTTTTACTTTGAAAGTTAAGAAAGAAGGGAAAAATGATTAATTAAATGTGTAGAACTCAATACTAGAGGACAACAGATATGACATAGAAAGAAATTACAGAATAGGGCAGGTATTATGAAATTTTGGGGTACAAAGAGCAGGGAAGTGTGTTGGGAATAAAATATATGGCCTCAGCTAACTATATATATATGACTACATTATTGGCAACAACAGTAACAATAATAATTAATAGTAGTTAACATTTATATAGTGCTGACTATGTGCCAGGCACTGGACCCCAAAACCTTGGGATGTAGGTGCTATTATTATCCCCATTTTATAGAAAAGGAAAGTGAGGCAAACAGAGGTTAAGTGATTAGCCTGGGATCACACATTTAATATGTTTTTGAGGATCTGATCTCAAGTCTTTCTGACTGCAAGCCCAGTGCTCTATCCATTATACTACCTAGTTGCCCCCTACAGACAAAATGAATTTGAAATTTCAACTTTAGGAGGAAAGCAATATCTCTTAGATATCTCACAAGTAAGCCTTAGTGGGAAAGAAGGAAACTCATGAGTACAATACAGTAATAGGATGTATCTTGTGTCTAAGAAACATTGAAAAAGAGGGTGGAGTTAACCACTGTACATTCACATAGGGGAAAAATAAACCAAGCTATCTAAAATACAGTTTAGTGTACTGAGGCATAGACTAAGGAGAGGTGAGCTGAAGAATTTTTCTCAGAGGAGGCAGATGGACAGTGTTCGTATTACAGGCAATATAACTGACAAAAAAAGTAAGACAGCATGACAGAAGGGCAATTATCCTGATATCTACTAGAAGTCTTACCCTTCTTAAAATAATCTGATAAATTCTTGGTATTTTTGAAAAGGTAGAAGTGTAAATTAGGGGATCTCAAACTGGGATTCATTTGGAAATAGAAGGAAGAATTTATATATATATATATATATGTGTGTGTGTGTGTGTGTGTGTGTGTGTGTGCGTGCGTGCGTGTGTGTGTGTGTGTGTGTGTGACGTAGTGGATAGGCTAATAGAGTTTAAGTCAGGAAAACTATTTTGATTTAACTATTTACTAACTACATTAACTCTGGGAATACAACTTAATCTCCCTTAGCTTCAACTGTAAAATACACACACATACACACACACACATTCATACATACATATATAATTTACTTATCAGGTTTATTGTAAGAATTAAAGAAGATAATATATATATATATAAAACTATTGAGCAAGCTTTATATTGATTTATTATATGTGAAAGCGATGGGAGCAGGAACGTTTAGCATATTCAATGACCCCACATTTTTAGAAAGATTTCAGAACATTTAAAGAAAGTTGGGCATGATCACATAGTGACTCAAATTTCTTACTACCATTGGAAGTATTTAAGCAGATTCTAAATTATGTCCCTCTAAAGATCCTGTAGACGGTATTCTTGAATGAATGTGAGGTTGGCTTGGAATGAAAGAATTATTCATCTATTCATTCACTGAATATTTATTACCAGACAGTATCCTGTATCTTGCCTTCCACTCACTCAATCACTGCTCAAATCCCTTGTTGTCTGGCTCCCACTACACTATTCTATAGTAAATTCTATCTCAAAGGTCACCAGGACTTTGCATACTTTTTCTGTTATTCCTGGAATAACCCTCCCCCTCCCCTTCCATCTCTTGGAATTCCTGGTTTCCTTAGAGTCAGGTTAAGGGCAAACCTTCTAGGGGAAGCCTTTCCTGATTTAGCTAGTAGTGCTCCCCTCCCCCAAATATACCCTTTCTTCATTTTGTGTATGTGTGTGTATCTTGTATTGTTATAGTAATAGCAGATAATATTTGTAGTGTTTTACGTTTTTAAATCATTTTACATACATTATTTTTGTTGATGGTAGGAATCCACACATTGATGAAGTCACATTTATGACTAGATATGTAAATCTTGTATAAAGATGTATAAAGTTCCTAAGGTCTCCCTCATACATATCTGTGTGCTAGATAATGCAGCTCACATCATCCAAGGCATGTAAAGGCATGTGGACATGCTACTCACATATAAAAACAGACATGGATTCAGGGTTGTTTCATTTCCAAACAAATGAGCAAAAGTACTAAAAATGGCTCAGTAAAAATATGAATTAACTTAGTATTATAACTCTTAGCATACCTACAACTAGGTGAGATAGTAAAACTATTGTTTTTAGTACAATCTAAAGAATACATATATATATATATTTTTTTTTTTTTTTGCTTTTTGGAGGGCAATTGGGGTTAAGTAACTTGCCCAAGGTCACACGGCTAGGTTTTTGTTTGTGTGTGCCTTAAGTGTCTGAGGCCAGATCCGAACTCAGGTCCTTCTGACTCCAGGGCCAACGCTCTACTCACTGCGCCACCTAGCCACCCCAATCTAAAGAATATAATTTTGCCATTTTTCTTCTTTCACATAAAAAAAAAGCTCAAAGAAATTGGGAAGATTTTAATTAGCATTCCAGAGCATGTAGCTAGAATACTATGAACCTACATGAATTAGTTACACGGTGACTTGATTTTACAGAGCCTGGAGAGTAGAATGGATTTTTTTCTTTTTAATAGGCTGTCACAGACATCTTTTTAAAATACCAAGTTTAATATGACAAGTCCATTTTTGTTCCAAAATGTAATGTTCAACTTTCTATAATATTAAAATTAGAATGTATTATCTTAAAATCCTTAATGAAAATTCTCTAACCCTCAAGATTTCCCTTTCTTGGTACTTTCTACAATGACACAAGCCCATTTAATTACTCAGGAGGTCAAACTCCCCCCTTTATTTCAGTTCTTTGACATAAATGTGGAAACTGAGGGCACAGGTCTAAATCTTATTCGTTTTTATGGCAAAAAAGAAGATACTCTTGCTACAAGGATGCCACACTGAAGGTCTCTCAGAAATAGCAGGGTTTGAGGCTGAGTGGGTGTGGGGGAGGAAATCTGTCTGTCACTTGTCAGCTGCTATGCTGAATGGAGAGTAGGGTGATCTCCACCCATTAGCAGCTGTTTAAGTATCAGACTGAGAGCAGCCACAGCAACATACATTATCAGCCACCATGATACATGCAGGTAGAAGTTGGAAATTTTATTACACCCCCTCAAAAAAAGAAAACCATATTATCTAAACACTAGTCTTGCTGTACCTGACAATAACAGTGTTATTAGGATGGTGACTAGATAAGTAATGCTTGTTTCCTTCTACATTTTACTTGTTAGATTTTTACTTGATTCACAAAATTAAAAAAAAATGTTTTTAGTTCCTAGAAATAAATTTATAGCTGCATGCATTTCAGATAGATGTTTTGACTTTGGTCTTATCTTATACTGTAGCAAGGCCCAGATGATTCCATTTCTCTTTTGTGGATGTTAATGGCATTGAGTTCTTTGTTACCTGGAGAAAAATGTGCTTTTACTCCTAGGCTCATGTTCAGTCCTCCATCACTCAATGGAATTTATACAGACATACTGGTTTACTGAGTTATTAACTAATGGCTCAGCACTTGGGTTAGGCTTACAAACTTGAAGGGTGTGTAGAAAGGAGAGGGAAAGATGAGGGGGTTTTGAAAACTTTGGTTTCCTCAATGTTCTTTGAAGTTACAAAGAGGTCTAAGGTATTTGCAGAGTGCTTTAGAACCCCAATTTTAGAATGATCCTGAGGGAAATGTAAAAATGATTATAATAAAGTAGAAGAAAGACACCTTATAAGTTAAATTTAGAAGGATTTTTGCTTTCAGTTTTTCTTTTCTCTGTTTCAGAATAAACTCAAGGAAATGGCCTAACGCCTTATAGGTGCAGATCAATAATCCTCTCCCACTCACTTGTGGGAAGATTGTCATCCATCCTGTCATTCAGAAATTGCAAAATCCATTTGCATCTAAACCCTCAAGATGGGGTCCAAAAATAAGGGAAAATTATATGGAGGGAAATGAGCAGAACTAGGAAAACAATTCTTCAAATTTGTTTAAATTTTTAAGAATTTTAGAATTCTGGTTCAAAGTTATAATGATGGTTTCTATTAAACAAATTGAGTTGTGAGAGATATTATAAGAAAATTTTTATTAAGCCCTATCTAGGCATAGAGCACAGGAATATAAAAATATAATTAGACCTAGTCTATGACCTCAAGAAATTTTTACTTTTAGTATTACAGATGAAATGTGAACACAACTACAATACAACGCATGATATACTAAAGAGAAAAGAAAAATCCAGACGATGTACTATGACAAATTTCAGTGACTCAGTTTTCCATTCAAATTCATCTACAGAGGCAGGGAGGTGACAGTGAATACTGCACTGGATCTAGTTTCAGGAAGACCAGGGATTTCTATTTGACCTCAGACTTTCACTAGTTGTGTGACCCTAGGCAAGTCACTTAACTGCAGTTTGCCTCAGTTTTCCATCTGCAAATAAAAGCAGCAGCACCAAACACACAGGGCTATTGTGAAGAGCAAGTGAGATAACCTCAATAAAGAACTTTGCAAACCTCTCTTATGTAAATGATATTAATTATCATTCCTCAATCTCATCTAAATGCATTCAGACAGGCTCTCATACTTGCTTAGAATGGACTAAGGTTTCATCTAAATCTTTCAGAATGCTTTTCTTCCTTCTTTGCTCAGTTCAGATGTCACCTCCCCACTGTTCCAGGCTTTTGTTATTGCTCTAATCTTCCTCAAATTGCTTTCCATTTACTTATCTGCATGCTGGCTCTATTCCCCTACTGGTATCCCAGAATTTAAAAATCTCAAGCTTTGGAAGGGCCCTCCACTGATTTTAATTTGTATCTGGACAAGAAGTCTTTTACAATATGTCAGATGAGTGATGAGTGGTCTTCTAGTTTACTTGAATCGGACCATGGGAAAGGGACCCACTATCTCCTGAAAGAGCAATTTCCAATCTACATACCTCTCATAGCTAGGAATTTCTTTCTTATGCTGATCCTAAATCTGCCTCTCTACAACTTCTTCTCATTGCTTCTAGTTTGACCCTCTTTGGATGAGCAGAGCAAATGTAATCCTTTCTTTTTATCATCTTAGAATCCTCTGAATACTAAAAGACAGCCCTCATATCCCCTTCCTCCTCTTTTCTAAGCTAAACTGGAATTACAGATAAAGATGATATAGAAATAATAGTAACCTGATTCCACTATTCCAATTACTGAAATATCTGTATCTGAGATTTCACTATAAAATTATAAATGTTTGGCCTTTTAGTAAAATTTGCCTTCAAATGCTTTCTTAGGCTAAATATATCCAGTTGCCATTCATCCTGGAAATAAACTAGCAAAATACATTTACCCTCAGGAATAAATTTAATTAAGAGAGAGACAGAGAGAGAGAGAGAGAGAGAGAGAGAGAGAGAGAGAGAGAGAGAGAGAGTGTGTGAGTGTGAGTATTGGGGGGGTGATTCCCTTTTTCTGGTTTATCTTTGAGTACAGTGGTAGATTAAATTTGACTTTGAATCTGCTGCCAAATAATTTCCTGAGCAATATCACTGACTTCTCTGGTTCCCATTATTCTCTCTAGTGGTTGGGTGAGGAGCTCTTTCAATGTCTCTTTTGGTGACCTCTGCTTATGCAGTGGGAGTGTAGGCAAAGTTAAGTTGGTAAATATGCATGCTGTGCAAAACAACAGGAAGGTCATCATGATCAAGGAGCCATCCAAGAAGACTTTATACTATAGATACCCAGTGTCTTTTATGGTATGGAGTCTATGAATGTGATCTCTGGCTAGCTCCTTTTGACCAGAGTGCAACAAAATGATCTGTCAAAAGATCTGATCAGTTCAATTGACTGTGGTCTCTTTTCATGGAAATGTCAATCTCACCTTTTAAATAAAATGCAATGAATCAGGCTTACCACATCATCTTGTCACACCCAGCTTTAATCAGTTGCCATAAAGTTGTTTCAGTCATGGCTGATGCTTTGTGACCCCATTTGGAGTGTTCTTGGCAAAGATACTGGAGTGGTTTGCCATTTCCTTCTCCAGCTTATTTTAAAGAAGAAGAAACTGAGGCACACAGAGTTAAGTGACTTGCCCAGGGTCACACGGCTAGGCTAGTAAGAGTCTGAGGTCAAACTTTAATTCAGGAACTCTTGACTCCAGGCCTAGAGCTATATCCATTGTGGCACCTAACTGCTGCCACTATATTAGAAGAGCAAGTAATCTTAGTATATAGCTTTTGGTGACCTATAAGAAAACATAAACTTTTGGTATTTTTATCATCTTAAAAAGTCTAGGGAGAAGGAAACACTAACTGACATAGTCACAATTTGATGGTTGAGATATAAGGGGTAAATATATCTGATTTCATCAGAGTGATGTGGTACAGGCTCTAAAAATCCCCTTGAATTCTTCTTGAATCTTCCCACTTGATTTGGCATTCACCTGAGGCTATAAGCCTTTCATCAGTGCTCTGCCCAATTATCTGTTACCCTTAACCTAGCCTAACTTCCATTATCTGTTACCTCCAAATTGCATTCTGTTATTTCTCACACTTGATCCTATCAGAACCCCATTCTCTTGGTTCCCAGAATCTGTTAGACCTCTAGTCACCCCAGCCTACTGACCATTCCCATCAAGATCCTCCCTAGAACCCCTCTTCCCTAGACTACTTGGCCAATCATAGACTCTTCCCACAGTCTTTTTATATATAAGCTTCATCTCAGTCTCCATTAAGGTGCTCAGATTCAATCTGGCCTGCTTGTCAATACAAGTGTCACAAATGCTCAGATTCCTTAAGGGTCTACCAATATGGCAGATCTTTAATAAACTTTGTTTTTCTTTAGCTAAAAGAAGGCTGGAGTCAAATTCATTTGAGCAGGAACCGTGTGTCACTATTTTGGGGTTCCAGCACCCCTAAACCTCAACAAAAATAGGGAACCTTGGAAGTGGGCAGGGTGCCTCACCAACTCTTCTGCTTGGTAACTTGCACAATTTTCTGTTAGACATTTGCTCTGGTAATTGAAAGATCAACTGATTTGTCGAATTCACACAGCTATTATTGCTAAGTCATTATAACCTTAAGACTGATCCACTGTTCATTCCTCTCTGATGGTCATACATCATAGAGGTTGTATTAATCAGTTCTGTAGAAGTTGTGATGTTGGTTGGGTTAATGCAATACCAAAACACAAAGAAAAATAAAATAGGTGTGCTATTTGAGTTATGTTTACTGGATTAAAAAAAGCAAACAAACCCAATAAAGCCCTATCTATGAATTAGTTGGTTTGGTACAGAAAGGCAAACTGCAAACTATATTTACTTTACTGTTCACTATAAAACAAGGTAAGAACAAGCTGAGAGCAGTCATGCTGTTGGAAAATGGATCTCATCAGATAGTAGGTAATATTAGCTCACATTTATATAGCACTTACCATGTGTCAGGTACACACTTGACAATTATTGCCTCATTTGATCTAACCAAGAACCTTGGAAGGTTGGCATTATTATCATATCCACTTAACAGACCAGAAAATGGAGGCATACAGAGGTTAAGTAACTTGGCCAAGGTCACAGAATATGCCCTAATAAGTATCTGAAGCTGACTTTGAAATCTTTACATCTGTTCTTTACATCTTACATCTGTTCTTTACATCTATAAAATGGGCTGTAAGGTATGAAGTTAGAGAAAGCTGAAAAGGTAGGTTAAAGGCAGAATATGGACCTTGCAAGCCAGTATAGGGAGTTTATGTAGCAAGGAAGCCACTGAAGGTTGAAAAACAGTAGTGAAGAAATGAAAACTGCTCATTATGAAGATTCTTTTGCTAATTATGTATAGAATAGTTTATAGTCAGGAGAGACTGTATGTGAGGAGACCTATTGTTGGATGTTAGTAAGAAGAAATGAACTCTAAGCTAGGGTGGGATGATGGGAATAGACAAGAAGGAATGATGTGGGAGACAGTATGAAGAATAGATTGAAAGATGTTAATGACTGACTGAATGTAGGGAGTGAATGAAGGAGGGAGAGCCAAGGGTGACAGATTTATAGAGCAGGTGACAGGAATAGTAAAGAAAAAGCTTATCTGGGTGGGAAGATGATAGGTTTGGGGATATTTTGTAGGTAAAATATTTAATTAAAATTATTTATTAGAAACAACATTGAACATCAATATAAATTAGTTTAATTCACTTTGCAACTATTTACATTTAAATAAATGAAATTCATTTCACAAAATGTCATAAAACTTTTTATTCATTCCCTCTAAGGCTTCATCAAGATTCTTTATTCATTTATACTCATTTTTCATTTTATATGGTTGCAGTTCCTATATACTGTATTCTTCTACTTTTGCTTCCCCCACCTCTGAAAGCATTATAAAATCAGCTTATAACAAGATTCTTTTTCAAGGTAATTTAATACCTAAACTTCAGTGGGTGGGCTATATGAACAATCGAAGGTTGAAATCCATTTTAGAGTAGCACCCAGCATTAGAGAGAGATTCAAGTGTGTAATCAGATTCATGAAATAACAAGATAAATAACATTGGGCTGCCACTGAATTTTTAATTTCTGTAAATAACTAATGTGCCTCTTATAGAAAAAGAAATTTTCTCTCCTAGGATAATTTAAAGAATTCCATTTCATAAAAGATGAAGGAATAGTATAAAATTCACTAGAAGCAGCAAATGAAATTCCAGAGATAAATAATAAGGGTGAATATGATAGAAACCTTCAGATGAGGGCCAGATCTGCTTTTTCCTGCCCCCTCCAGACTTCCTTATTTCAGGAGAAACAGTGATCCAAGTTTAAGAATGGCTTGGGGCTGACTGCATGCATGCATACATACATACATACATACATGCATGCATTTATTCCAATTTGTCCATACCTACACAACATTTAGGAAGAAAATATAAATTCAGGGGCTTATTCAAAGGTGACTATACATAGGTTAAGGATTGTTTTCAACAATGATTATTATTTCATAAGGGGTTCTTTTGAATTGTGGTCCTGAAGAAAACTTTTGGGATTCCTTGGATAGGAAGGAGATCAAATCAGACAATACTTAAATTAAGACTATTCATTGGAAGGGCAAATACTGAAGCTGAAATACTTTAGTCACATAATGAGAAGAAAGGACACATTGGAAAAGACCCTAATGTTGGGAAAGATTGAAGGGAAAAGGAAAAGGAAAAGTGGATGGCAGAGGATAGTGTTTTGGAAGCAATGACCATGAACTTGGACAGAAATCAGGAAATAATAGAAGATAGAAGGGCCTGGTGTGCTATAGTCCATGGGGTCATGAAAAGTGAGATGTGACCACTACCAGCAAATCCAATATGCTAATGATTACTACCTAAGTGACACTGAGCAAGTCATCTACCCTTTCTGAGCCTCAGTTTCCTAATCTGTAAACAAGGATATTGGACTGTATGGCTGAAGTTCCTTTCAGTTCTAGGTCTGGGATACCCTGATTGACAAATGACAACAGATCTTCTGTGTTCTTCCTCCATAACCAACCATAAACTATCCACAAACAGCTACCCAACAGACTAAGTACCTTATTTGCATGATCTTGACATTTAATAGGGTTAAGTGGTTTAAGGGGGGGAAAAAGCTTTAAAATATTTCTGGAAGTTGTAAAAGGGAGTTCCAAGAAATGCACAGCTCCTAATTTTAATTCTACAGAGCAAGCACTGGGCTCCTGGTTCAACCTCTCCAGATTTGACTATGTGATATATGGGGCACACAGGCACACACACACACAAGTATACACAAATGGGCACAAGTGTGTCACACACACACACACACACACACACATACACCATTTTTATATCCACTATGACAACATTGCTATTACACATAACTAGCTTTTTTTTTTTTTGCTTCTTTCAACTCTTAACCTGGTTTAGTTTCCACCCCTCCAACTCTAGAAATTAAAATGTAGACATGGTAAATTTCCAGTCTGCTTTCCATAGTGCTATATTTTTAGCTGGGCTTAGGTGAGGAATTTGAATGTTTCAGAAAAACCAGATTGCTTTCTTCCTTGCTTCGGGGGCTGAACAGGCACAACAAAGTCATATATATCATTTCCCCAAATTTATCTTTGCTTACAGTATGAGATTTTGTTTTAGCCTTTTATTTGTTCTCAACAGATTTTTCACAGCCACAATACTGGAGGCTGCTTCTGAAAACTGCTAATTTTTAAAAATAGACCAGTCAACCAAATTAGGAAGATGACTGAGGGAGAACTTTATTAGGATGTGAACAGCCCTAAGGTCTCAATAAATCTTTTTTTGTATTCTGTGAAAAGGAGAAAAAAAAGGTACATGTGGGGGAAGGGAGGACCGTAATAACTTCAGATTTATCCTAGCCACCCAGAAAAGCAATTGTGCAATTTCATGTAATTCTCTTCAAAATTTCATTTTGACTGACTAAATTTTTCCTTGCTTGAGGGGCACAGTAATTTTCAGTGAGAACACAGACTTGGGAATAGGAAGTACTATTTATTTTACCAGAAATGTTTTTATATCTCTTTTAGATTACTCAGCTGCCCTGCCTTAACCTCTCCCTCCTCTTATTCACCATTACTTCCCAGCAGAGTTCCTACAAGATACAACATGGATCTTGCCTCAAATCAATATTAATTAAATGGTTAAGCAGAGCCTTTCTTTCATCCATGGACATTTCATAGGATCACTAGAGTTGGATACATTAATAGGAATATAGATTTAGATTTGGTAGGAATGTTAGAGGCCATCTTGTCCATTTGCCTCTTTTTTCCATAAGAGGAAATTGAGGCACAGAGAGGTTAAATGACTGGCCCAAGGTTACACAGGGAGTAAGTGACAGAGCTGAAATGTGAAGCCAGGGTTCAGTGATTCCAAATCCAATGCATTTTCCACTACTTCACATCAACTGTCAAAGTGCCCCATATATCACAGTCAAATCGATCTTCAACCATAAACTCTCTTTATGATGTGCTGTATTAGCTTAAAGAGCCCCACTGATAGGGAATTTGCTACTTCCTGAGATCATCCATTCAATTTCTATACAGCTTAGACACTAAGAAGTCTCTTTAATTCATAGAATCTCAGAGTGTGAATTAGAAAAACCCCAGATGCCATCTAAATCAATCCATGTCTGAAGTCCAACTGGCAGCTACTTTGTTCACTGTATCAATACCTTCAGTATGAAATTCATTACTCTATATTCATTAGCTGTTTGAATGAAGCATTAAATGGTGGCTTAATACCCCAAAGCCCTTACTATCAATTATTCTTGATAATAATTCCAATTCAAATAATGTATTATGGCTTATAAAATATCTTGTACACAATATCTCATAGAATTTCATTCATACAACATTCCTATGAAGTAACTAGTTCCAATATTAGTATAATTATTTTATGGTAAGGAAATTGAAACCCAGAAAGAATTCATACTTGCTTAAAAATCATGTCTCTAACAATTCACATTTATACAGTACAAAACACTTCTTATACACTCTCTCATTTGATAAATGGCATTGCCAGGCTTTAAAGTGGGTTCTTACTCAAAGTACAGTGTTCTTTCTTTCCATTCCAATATGCTGCATCCAAGGATCATCTCAGGTGTCATCTTCTACAGGAAGTCTTTTCTTATCCCCCTTGTTTCAAGTGTTCTCTCCCTCTTCATATTATACTATGTTTATTTTGTTGTGTAATGTTTACATCCAGGTGAAATTTAGGCACCTTGAGAACAGGGAAATAGGGAGATGTTGTCGTTTTTAATCCATCTTTGTATCCTTAGTTGGAGAACAGTCGTTTCCACATATTGTAGTAGGCTGTTAATAAATACTTGTTGACATTGAAAAATTGGAAATGCACACTATTTGCAGTGATTTAAAATGGTAAAAAAAATAGTTAATAGTAGATGATGGCTATGAAACAGATGTCACAAACAAAAAATGACTAGTAATAACTTCAATGCATAGAAAAATATTATCTCCTTTGGATAATAGGGTTATTTTATACATTTAGAAATGGAAGAATCCTTAGAAATCAACTGGTCTTGGGGCAGCTAGGCACAGTGAATAGAGTACCAGCCCCGGAGTTAGGAGGACCTGAGTTCAAATCTGGCCTCAGACACTTAACACTTACTAGCCGTGTGACCTTGGGCGAGTCACTTAACCCTGATTGACTGATTAAGGTTTGCAAAAGTTTGCATAGGTCAGTTCATTTGAGCCTTATAACAACCCTGTGAAGTAAATGCTATGGTGTTTTCCATTTTATAAATGAGAAAACTGAGGCATTGAAAGGTTATTTAATTGGGTTAGTATGTGAAGCTGGATTCAAGCTTAGGACATGGAGTCCTTCAAGTACTCTGTTCACTCTACCACCTACCTGCCTAGTGAAAGAACTGGGATCAATGCTAAGGTTTTCTGATTCAAATGAGGTACCTTCCCTACTACCTCACCACAACTCTCAAATGGCACTTCTTGATACTACTAAGCAAGTAATTTGAATGATTTTTTAAGATTAAAATTCATTATTAGGCTTAGGAATGAATAGGAGGGGGAAAATGAACTACATAACAATTAGAAAATCACACAGCTCATTTAATGATCCCAAAGTGATCACTATAGCAAAAGCCTTTCTCATAATTTTGATAAAAACTATACAGATAGAGGCCTTTGATTTTTGATACTATAATCATCTCCTGATAGCTTTTCCCTGCCTCCATGGAGCTCTCCATTGTAATAAAGAAAACTAGTTAAGCAGAACCAACCAGCACATCTGATGGTTTATACAATATTCTGCCTCCATAGTCTCTTGCACCTCTCCATCAAGAAGAGGGAATTTTTTTCCCATAATTTATCATCCAGGGCCAAAATTACTCCTTTTAAAATAATTTTTACCCTTTATACTGTTATGGTACCTATAATGGTAATTTGAAGATCCCTTTTTGTATTGGCAAGTAAGCAGGTACTTAGCACTTAGTAACTAGCCAAACTTCTGTGAAAGAAACAGAAGATATGAACCACTGTTCCTGATGTAACAGGAAGGCATTGGCTGAAACAGGAAGTGTTGTATGTTTAATATTATGTATATATAAGAAAAGCCCTAAAGAGGCACAGTCAGAATTTCTTGGAGCATTGTGAAGGCAGAAGCAGCTGCTGGGAGGAGGCTGAAGAGGAGCCCAGGAACCCAGGAGCCCCTCCCCTCCCAGGCTGGATAAGGTAATTCTGATTTTTTGAAGGAGCTGCAGAAGACTGAAGAAGCATGACCAGCATGCAGGGATTTTGTCTGTTTGTGGCTTGGCTAAACCTTGAATTCCTGGGAGCAGAAACTATGAAGGATTTGAGATGAACTGGACACTGTGAACTTGAGTGCAGAGCAGGATCTACCCAGAGAGCTGGACAAGGAACTGGGAGCCGTCTGCCATTGAACCCAGGTGACAGTATGGTGAATCCAGGTAGAATCTGGGACCATGGAAGGGGATCCAGGGAATCTGAGAACCGGCCCCAAGTCAAGATGAAAAGACCTCTCTATGGGTACTGAGTAATGATGAAATTGTAGTTTACTAGTGACCTAAGGATGGAGGGTTTGTGTATTCTCTAATGATTGCACTTAGTGATTAGTGATACTTAGTAATTGATTGTTGAATAACTGACCGATTGAGTTAATTTAGTGTGCCCCATGAGTGAGAAGACTTTGACTATTGTACTTTGAGATGATTGTTCTTTGTTTTAAATACTGTGATCACTTTGGTGAAAACTATGTGGCCATTTTAATGATGAGCTGTTGTGAATACTATATTGTGATTTTCTGTGATAAGTTGTAATATTGTGAATGCTGTACCTTGATTTTCTGTGAATGTTTTACTTTGATTTGTTATGGAATAAATAGGGTGTTCACTATACTGTGAAATCAGCTTAAAAGCTGTTCATGGTAGAATTCTTCTGGAAAGCTGCTCATGCATGGCATTACAGTACCAAATCAAGAAACATCACAATCTCAAAAGATCCAAAATTGCAAACCACCCAAAAGACAATGGGAGATGTGTCATTAGTATACTTAGGTTGTAGCATATTATCAACTAACTTGACTAAAGATAGAAAATGTTGTAGAGTAGATATAGAGTCAGATTCAGAGAAAAAAAGGATCTGATGTTGTCTTATTCTTCATTAATATTGATTCTATAATTCTGGATGAGTCTCTTAATCTCTCAATGTTTCCAAATGATTCTCAAGGACTAGATCTTGCAAGAAGCTCCTAATATGCAATGGTCAAAAAATGTTCACTGGGAGCTCTCAATATTGATGAAATCAACACACACAAGAAGAAGAAGAAGAGAAGGAGGAAAAGGAGAAAGAAAAGGAGGAAGGAGAAAAGGAAGAGGAAAAAGAACAGGAACTGAAAGAAGAGGAGTAAAAAGATAATGATAAAACCAACACAAATGAAACCTTATGTAAAAGTCATTGTTGGTATAAAAACACATCAACAATAACATTTATCATTAGAAGTAGAGACTGGCTCTTGTCATGCAGTAAGTAGGATATAATGGAAGGTCAGACTATTACAATGTGTGTGTGTGTGTGTGTGTGTGTGTGTGTGTGTTGAAAAGAGTAAAACTCTGATTGTATTATGCATATCAGCTAAAGCTAACTTCTAGAAAGACATGGATAAGAATTATATGAAATGAGGATGACAAAGTTTGAAGATGTGCAATCTCTACCATTAGCTAGAACATTAATACTGATGAGAGCACACATTTTGATTGTGTACAACCAAGCTGACAACTATGGTTTGTTTTAGGGTCATAGATTAAGTCCCATCATCAGAAATCAGCCAATAAGCCTTCAGTCAAGTCATCTGAAAGTCAGATTCAAGGGAAATATTAATTCTTGACTTGTGCTAAAAATGCTGAATGAAAAATAAATTCTAAAATTATTACTATTTTTGAACTTAAAAAGATGTTCAAAATCAAATTTCATTTCTTTTTCTCCCAGATAGTTTTATGTGTATAAATGTGAGTTTTTTAATTAACTTTATACTTTTTAGTTTTCAATCAACCTTTACTGAGACATCTTCCCTATTTACTATTTTTTTACATAGCCTTCATCATCTAAATGATTCATAATTAAATTAACATTTATATGATTATTATTTAAACCTCACACTCCTATCATTACATAGAAACTCTATACATATACCTGCATGAAATATTTTAGCATCAATGACTAATTTGACACTTTAGGTAAGTTGTTCAAATGTCAAAATCTTCTGGTTGTAGTTACTTCAGTATTTCTTTTTCGGGTGACCTGATGGTTCAAATTAGTTTAAATGGCAAAATGAGTTTATATATGTCACCAGAAAGGGATTGGCTGTATGCCTTCCTTAGCTGTAGTTCCATCATCTATAAAATGGAGATAATCACTTCTGTAGAACCTATCTCACAGGGTTGTTGAGAGGCACAAATGAGATAATGCATATAAAATATTTTTGTACACTTTAATGCAATATATAAATATAAGTTATGATGATGAGGATGATTCATAAGGAGTATGTTACTGCTTGGATCGCCAATTTCCATATCGCTTTTCCCCCCTCTATGAAGCAGAGATAATTTCTTTGCTTTCAACTGAATTTATGCTAGATTTTCAACAAGAAAATTAAATAAATAAGAGGATAGTACAAACACATGAATGTGATACTAACAACCGACATTTTTGTGGAACATGAAGGTTTCTATAGCACTTTACAGGTCATCTCATTTAAATCTTATAGTTCTTAGAATCTGTTACTATAGGTATTATTATCTCTATTTTCAAAATGAAGAAACTAACAGTGAAAGAGGTTAAATTACTTGCACAGTGACACAATGTTAATTAGTACCAGGGACAAGATTTGCATTCAGGCCTTCCTAGCTCTAAGCACAACACTCTATCCTTTGTATAACATTACCTCTTTTAAATAGTAGGAAGGAAGAAAATAGGCATTTATATAACACCTACTGTTTACCAGACAGTGTGCGAAGATATATTCAACAGATATCTCTTTTTTTTTGGTTTGTTTTTCAGAGGGCAATTGGGGTTAAATGACTTGCCCAAAGTCACATGGCTAGTCAGTGTGTCAAGTGTCTGAGGCCGGATTTAAACTCACGTCCTCCTGACTTCAGGGCTGGTGGTCTATTAACTGTGCCACCTAGCTTGCCCATGCAGATATCTCATTTGATCTTCATAACACCCCTTTAAGTAGGTCCATTAATTATCCTCATTTTATAGTAAAGGAGACCTCAGCAAACAGAGGTTACATGACCTATCCAGTGTCACACAGCTAATAAGTGTCTGACGCTGGACTCAAACTGAAGTTACATACTGTTTTTATTAAATATGCAGTATGGAACAAAGTGGGAATGTGCTCTGAGTTTTATTTTGTCTTATTTTTTTTTACTTTTTTTTTCATCAGTGCTGATGTTATCCCTGAACCATTAATGGAATTGAATGAAATTATTGATTGAATTGAAAGAAAAAAATGGACTTTGGACTCCGTCACTATTTGGGGTTGTGGGTGTTAATTTGTAAGATGGCTATCTAGGTTATTGGTACAAATTGTAATCAAGGAATAAAGGAAACCCATCCAGTTATGATTAAACTGTTATCAAAAATATTTTTTGTTGTTGGTTGCATTTTGGCAGTTAAACAAAGTTGGTTTACAATCTAACTAAAATGGTGAAGTAATCCATGATAATAGCATTGTTTGAATATAATTTTGCAATTTCTTGCCTTTAAAGCTAATGTGTTTCTTTATACTTAGCTTTTAAAGTTTCATCTCTTTATTTGCTCATAATTCACTAAGAATCCAGTCAGCTCTCAATAAGTAATAAATAATAGTAAAATGCAAAAAGGTTTTCTATGAATAGAGGGTGTTTCCTTTCTGCATGAAGAAAAGACTTATATCCTTGCCATTAGGTTTAGTACAGGAGAGAAAAAAAAGGACTTCAGTCTAATAGATTAATTTACTGTGTATATTTGAGGGTGAGGGAGAGGAAATTGCTTAGGAAGTATTTGTAACATAAATCACTTTGAAGATAAAACAGAACCATATATTGTGCCAAAAAAAAAAAAAGAAAGAACATACAGGAATCGTTATGTATTTAAGCTCTTCAAGGAAAAAAAACACTAAAACTAAAACCAGTCTATGTTAATAACCTAAATAGGAAGCATTATTTCATATATTCAGGTAGGAAATAACAAATGATATATAGAAACATGAATTTATATTTTCTAATCAAATTGAGTAACATTATTATTTTTTTAATTTTTCACTATGAAATGAAATAGTTTCCCACAGAACCCCAAATATGTTTTCCATAAGAGCATACCAGCTTGCTACCCCAACAACAAAGAAGAATGCCAGATCCAAGGCTGGTCAATGTGAATAAGCTAGATCCAAATAAAGAATAAGTCATACATCCCAGTTTTTAGGGATCTTGAAAAAGACTACACCTACATGCATTTCTCACAAAATTCACAATATTATGACTGTCCTGTTTTTTTAAGAGAGACAATCAAAGAAGCAATTAGTACTTTTACAACCCAAGGAAAATACTACAGAATGTGCCCCAGGGAAAGCTGGACAAAAGATATCTTCAGATGAATTCTTTAACACAAATTCAGTTAGAGGAAGAAACTTCTATCTTGGGTATAAAAGGCTCTGTGGAAAGAGATAACTTTTAGCCACTATTAGGATAACTACTATTGAATTAGAGGCTCACCTGTGGTGCTGTCAGGAAGGGAATAGTTTCCTATTTTAAGTAATTACTCTATGATAAGAAGGTGCCAAGTTCAGTTTTTCCTGGTGTCATTTTAATTATAGCATCCTTGGCAAGAACCCGGTTACCCCTGAGTTATAGCTATGGAAGTAATAAAATATATGTTTTAAAAATAATTAAATATGCATTTTGTTCTACTGAAAGACTAAGATAAAATAGACAAAATGAAAAGGGTTGACTGATTAGGAAAAAATATTTTGTTTCATGTTGTATGACATAGGATATGACAGTGGTCTAATAAAAGAATATTCGTCTTCATAAATTATTAACTTTTGACATTAAGGAGTGACTGTTTACCCATAACATACTTATCATTATTTGACATCTTTACCAACTATACTAAAGAATTATTATTAAAGATTTATAAACCTTCAAAATGACAAATGACATTTAAATACATTAGCCATATGCAATGTCATTATTGTAAAGGATAATGTAGTATTTAAACATTTTTTTTCTCTTAAAAAGAAATTCTTTAAAAATCTGGTGCTTAGGGACCATAACTTTTACAGGCCTTCTAATATAACTGTGTTATATGATATTTTCACTCTTTATACTTGCTATTGACAACTCAGTGACCCAGGCCCCCAACCTTTTTGTCATTCTTAACTATTTTCAATTTCATTCACCCTACATATATATTACCGAATTTTGACATTTCTGCCTTCATGGTATCCTAAAGTGTATGTCTAATCATATCACTCACTTGTTTAATGAGTTCTAGTGGTTTCCTATTATCTACAGGATCAAATCAAAACTCCTCTGCTTATATTTATATTTTATAGGCAGGCAAGCAAGCTGGCCTATTTGCTATTCCTTGAACACAACAATTCATTCCTTTTTTTGTGCCTCATACTAGCTTTCTGTTACATCTGGAGTGTTCTCCCCCCTTATCTGCACCTCTTAGTTTTCCTGTTTTATTTTTATTTTCAAGATTCAGTTCAAATTACACTTTCTGCAGAAGGTCTTTCCTGACCCCTAGCTACTAGCATATTTCTCTCTCAGATTGGCTTCCATCTATTCTGTGTTAATATCTATATAAACATGAACATAAGTATATGCATACATTAATATCCAAAAATATAAATTTTTGTAAGCATTCTGCATACATACCTATATACATACACCTGTGTGTATACATATATGTGTGCATATATGTATATATGTGAATATACATACATGCACACACACACATATATATGTAAAGAGAGAGACAGACAGAGAGACAGAAAGAGAGAAAGAAGGGGGGAGAGAGAGAGAGAGAGAGAGAGAGAGAAAGAGAGAGAGAGATTGTACCTAGTCATTCATGGATTGCCTTCCTCCTTGAGGACAGGGACTGTTCTTGCTTTTCTTTGCAACTCTAGTGTTTCACACAGTGTCTGGCACATAGTAGGGGTTTAGTAAGTATTGCCAAGTGACTGTTTTTAGATTGTGGAGAATCAAATCCCCAAATTCTGTTGTGCCTTTGTGCCTGCATAAGCATATATGCCTCAAACAACAGATGCTTAAGAAAGCAATACTATATAAAGCAAGAATACCATGGCTTTAACTATTCAATAAAACCTTATCATTAATTTTAAATATGAAGAAATCCCAAGACAGTCAAGGATTTGAGAGTGGACAGTTTTAAGTTTCCTTCCAACTCTACATCTATCTGCTTTATATGGCACTTTTCATATTCTTTTCAAATTAGTACATCATAGAAAGATAGTAACATTCCTGATGGGGTGGGGGGGAGGTGCTATATTTGAATATATTTTCAAATATTCTGTCATAATGATTTTTTTTTCTTTTAACAGACACATAGACCTTCACCTCTTTCCCCCCTGGCATTCTATTTTGCTCTTTCCTGTTTGCCATAAAGTTGTACCTATAGTAAGACCTTCTAGTTCTTGAATTTCTCTTTTGTAGGCATTTCTTGTACAAATTTGAGTGCATGTACACCAGTATCCACAATATCTGTGCACGGTTAAAAGAACCAGCAAATGGGCTCCAGCATGTGAAGTGGTTTCTACATAAAGAATTTATGGGGTAAAAGAAAACATGGGCAAGGATCACATAGCATGAGAATACGTGGATGACTATATAGCAATGTGCACCATTGAAGATATTTTTAGCATTGTGTCTGAGCTGGTAACATTATTCCTTGGGGCACAGAAGAAATTCATGATAGTGTATGACCACACTGTCGCTGACCAATGTGGAAAATCTTTTGTTACAACAATTCCTAATGATGATAACTGTTTATATAGCTCTTTAAGGTTCACAACATGGCATATAATCTCATTTGATCCTTATAAAACTCCTGTGGGGTAAATGCTAGTACTACCTTCTTTTACAGATAAGGAAACTGAGGTTGTTGGAGGTTAAGTGACTTTTAAAGGGCCCACATGTGTCTTAGATAGGATTCAAAGACACAACTTCTTTACTTCATATAACATGCTAAGCACTATACCATACAGCCACTCTAAGCTTCAGGAACAGTTCAAGACTGTGTCTAATTCTCTCCTCTTTGACCAGTCCCTCTGAATTTAAGTGGCCTTCTCAAATGTACCAGTGCTTTAAAAAACACTTTATTTTTTTCCTATTTCATATAAAAATTTTTAAAAATTCTTTTTAAAAATTCATTTATTTAAAAATCTCTCCCTGCTTTCCCACCCCCACTCCCTGAGATGGCAAATTGATATATGTCATGCATGTTCAATCATGCAAAACATATTTTCATATTAGTCACTACCAGAGCTTTTTGAAGCACATTGATTAGAAGGATCCTGAGGTAAGAAGTATTGGTATCATTATTCCCATTTTACAGATCAATAAACTGAGATGTGGGCAGTCTAACTGCTTTTCTCAAGGTCACTCATCTAGCAAGTTCTATAGCTAGGACTCAAACTAAGGTTTCCTTTTTTCAAGTACAGTGCTATCTCCATTATATAACATTGCTTTTCTGAACAGATGCATGGCTATTGATATATACTCTGGGACTTAGGACTTAGCCCTTAAGCAGCTTTTTTTCTTAGAAGGTGCCTGCATAATATAAGAAGAGTTCACAGCCACTTTTTTATTTACAACAGGGTAGAGAGGGGAACGTGGGTATCATGATGTAATGTCTTAAGACGATGAGTTTGGAAACGAGAAACTCATTCTCCAACTTCCAAAAGGCAGTGTTGCCTGATATTTCAGATCACGTGGCACTTACACTACAATCATTCTGACATCAACAAATGGACCAGGCTCACCACATTTTACCTGATGAGAGCACCACCTCCAATCAAAGGAGGAAAAGGGGTGGAAAGGGAGCATTTTAATTTTCTCACATTGACTGATTAGCCCTTTTCTTGTCCACAGTCTTACCTAATCTAGGACGAGAGTTCATCTTATCCTTGTTTCTCACCTTTTTTGGGATTTCATGCTCTGCACGCAGGAATGGAGCCCAGTTTCCACAGTATGAGTTTCCCCACCTTCAACACAATAATATTTCTGAGAGACAAGTTTTGACCCACAGTAAACCCTAAACCATATAATGATGAGTTACAACAGGGCTCCATTAGAATATAAATACAGCTCTATAAACAAGCCAATGGCACAGCTAGGATTGATACTCAGTCAATATAACTTTTCAGTGGGGTTAAATGGTGAAACTATTATACTCAGAGGATATTAGTTTGTTAGCCAGTGAGCTAAACTGCACATTACTCAAAGAAACTTTGGACATCATGAAAATGGGCACTACTTTTGGGGGGTACTTTATTCACCAAGTCAAAGTTGAGTACAGTAAACCATATTGCTTTGCCTTTTCCTTTAACTTAATTATGTATATGGATTTCAGATCAATCATCATTTGTAATAAACAGCGCATGTGAATTTCTGGTTCACACTCTTTGTCTTCCCCTAACCTACTCCCCACCAATCTTTCCCACATATTATTGGCTGATTCATCTTTCTATAAATAACTTGGACTCATTTGGATCTCTTACCCAGGAAAAAGTTTTTGTAGGATATTTTTTACTAGTTTCCATTAAGCCAGTTATGGTAAGGTGATGATTTAGAAGCAAACTACTTCTTGGGTACTTCTATTAAAGTACCTACTCTTGGTACTTTTATTAAAAGAAAGTAACAGCAAAATAGTTGAGAATTGAGTAGGTAAACACCAAGCTAATGGAAGATTTGCTCAAGAAAAAAGGGATTGGGCCATTGTCTTCTTGTTAGCATAAACAAGACTCTTTGTTATATATTGATATATTGCAGTGGTCCAAAATGATACATATGCAGTAGTCATTGATCTGTGGCAAGTGGGCTAAGTCAAAGTTAGTCATCCACACAGAGGTATAGGTATAATGGCAGGGGGCCAAGGTTCTCCTGAAGGATAAGAAACAAGTGAAGTTCAGAATAAGGAAGGACAATTCTTAGAGGGTGATAGTTGACCAAGGAGCTGTCCAATGTATTAAGATCCAATATGACTGTTCAGACAGAGTATTAGGAGTATTGAATAAAGATAAATTTGTTCTTATTTTAGGCTTATAGGATGTCAGGAACTAAACATTTTCTAATGTGCATTTCTACCACTCTATTCCCCAAAATCTCTTACTTACAACAGTATAAAGTACAAAGAATGTAGTGCTAGAAATCTTTTTCATGTTATTTTCCTGAATTTTGATTCCCCATGTGAATCCTCCATCCTAAGTGAATATCAGTTTACTCACTATCCCTAAACAAGCTGTGAATTCTCCTTTTAATTATATCATTCCCAATACCTTGAATGCCTTTTCCATTCTCTGTGTCTCCCAAATATTTCAAGACTCTGCTCAAATGTTACTTTCTTTCTGAATACCATAGTGAAGTTAGTTCTTCCTTCTCTAAATTTCTACCAGATTTATAAGTCCTTAAGGTTTATATAATCACCTAATTCCACCATGTTCTTTTTTATACAAATTGTTATTTAAATCTCTTATAATAATATCACACATATAGTACTTCATCTTTAAAGACTATTTTCTTTGGAGGAGCTTACTGGATGCTCACAATAAACCTGTGAGTTGTTTAGCACACACATTGCAATTATTTTAAAGAGAGAAAAAGAAACACCCCCTGAATCTTAGGGAAACAAAAGATAGGGGTAGCTAGGTACAGGGGATAGAGAGCCAGGCCTGAAGTCAGAAAGATTCATCCTTATGAGTTCAAATCTGGCTTCAGACATTTACTAGTTGTGAGAGCCTGGGAAAATTGTGTTTGCCTCAGTTTCACATCTGTAAAATAAACTAGAGAAGGAAATGGCAAAAATTTCCAGTATCTTGGCCAAGAAAATCCCAAATGGGGTTACCAAGAGTCAGACATGCTTGAGCTGTGATTCATTTCATGTCATACAATAAGGAAGTGACTGGTAGAGTTGGTACTGGGACTCAGCTTTTCTAATTCCAAACTCTTTCTTCCTTTAAGTCTCATACGCTTGTTTCTCATCTCCCCAAATAGATTAAAATTAAGGTAGGAATAATTCCCTTTTACTTTTCTGTATCTAATATTGCTCTTCAACTAATACCTAGTATGTAGTAAGTGCTCAGTTAAAAGGAAATCTTGCTTATTTTAAACAATGTGGACTCACCAAAATTTTTATTATGCATCAACTAGCATGGTATAGTGTTTACAACATAGAATTCAGGAGCAGAAGATTTGTGATGACATCTATGAAGTTGAGATAATAATTCTTGTATTAATCTATTATAGTTTCCATTTGAGGAAAACACTTTGTAGACTAGAGTGTGGCATTTCAAGGATATCAGTATAACATAAAGGCTGCATATGTCTTATCCATTGTTTTTAATGAATGACCAAACCACCTCCTTTTCTGATTATCCATATCCTTATTGACATTTTATATTGTAATTCTCATTGGCAGGTCATAGCTAGTAATGCACTGCTACCTACACATGACATGTGGCTTTCCTTGACTCTTTGTATTTTTCTTGAAATATGCAAGTCTAATTCTTCTGAGATCATGGTGGTTCATAATTCATATTCTTATAACATCACCAGGATATATTTTTTCTTTTGCCAGATATATGATTTCATCAGTGTAGGGATGCCCAGATTTGAACATTTTGGATATTCATATTAAAACAAAAGGCATTTGTGGCAGATATTAGACAGATTATGGATGGCTCTCTATTGCTGCCTATATTCTTCTATGCAATTCTGGGTCTAATTCACTTATAACATGCTGGACTTTTCCAACAGATGAGTACTGGCAGACTAATTTGATGTTCTGTGCATTTAAATACAGTAATACTAACATTGCCCTGATTTTAATAAAAATCTTTTAACTAAGAAGAAAACCTCTGACATGTTGGTTAAGTTCTCTGTGGAAAGACAAAGGGTGACAAGGCCTGGCTGGGATACAGACTATCCAATTATATTAGAGGGATTTCCCATACCAAATAAGATCTTGGAAACACTTAAGTATAGAATACTATATAAATTGAAACTGTTATTAATATTGTCACTAACATTATTGTCAAAGAGCACATTAAAAACAACTGGAGATATCATATTAGGCTAGGTAGGGTAGGAGTTCATTCCTGTGATGAATAGATACAGCTTCACATATTCTTTATAATGGGAATAATAACAGTTGTCTACCAACATTGCAGGATTCTTGTAGGGAAAGTGCTTTATACAACCTTCAATGTAGGTATGTTATTATTAATGCTATTGCTATTATTCACCTTTTTGTCACATAAAAGAATGGTATATTGAAAAAGAATGCTGTTATAGCCAATAAATGAACCTAAATTGTGTCAATGGAGTTTAACTATTCATTCTCCTTAGTTCATTTGATTCCTTATACCAAGTTACCAAAAATACTGTTTAAAGAATAGTTTTTTATTATTTCAATTGAATTCAAAGAACAAAAGTTTTCTATTTCCCTTACAAGACAAATGTATCCACTAGCAAGCACATAACCTAAAAATGAAACATATAAACAAATGAATTTTTCTTTCTTTTCATCACTAGCCAATATCTACCATACCGTGACAGAAACCAATAAAAGCTCAATGCAATTTATATTCTTACTAGCATATGGTATTTCCCCAGGAGTTTCTTTCCTGAGAGCTAAAATGTTACAGTGAAAATGTATTGAATAGTTCTAGTTCCATTCTACATTTAATATCTGTCATGAGTCTGCCATTAGAAAGACAAATGATTGTCTGATGACAAGTACTTCAGTAAGAACCTGATGGAAATCAGATGATTTTTAACTGTTCTATGCAGTTCACTTACTTTTGATTTTTTAAATGACATTTATTGTTATAAATTTGGTTAGCATAACCTTACAACTGTGGTGTTTTTATGATTTTTCCATATTTGACACCTGGGTGATTAATTTAAGTTTAAATGTACATTTCCTTAATTGCTTACATATAACACCTAATCCTAGTAATAGTCTTCCAAGAGAATGTTGTCTCCCCAATAGAAAGCAAATTCTTCAAGGATAAGGGACTGTTTTATTTTTTCTCTGTACACCAAGTGCCTAGCATAGTGTCTTATATGTAGTAGGTGGTACATTAATGCTTAATTGAAGTAAACTGAACTGGTTCCATATGAGTATGCATTGCTTCTTTAATTCTGGTGAATTAAAACTCTATTTTTTTAGTCTTGAAAAGAATTTAACACCATTTTAAACATCTGCTCCTCATTCTTACTAGTAACGCTTAGCAGTATCCCCCATCAGCCCACACAATTCAGTAAAACTAGACCTACCAAACTATCATTCACTACAGAGAAAATGTCATGAAGAGGCATTAGAAACTCAACTGGGATCCATCAAGTTAGATACCATCAAGTGACAGGCTTTGTAAATTTGACTTCCAGTAACACATGGTCAATGTTAATTCTAAAATCTGAAATAGTGCATGATGCACTAGACTTACTTTAATGCAGTCTTTATTTCTGGCTTTGACCTTTAAAGAAAAAATACTATAATAAACATGAATCATTTTATTTCAGACTTTAAAAAAAAACTCAATATTCTTTACATATACAACAAAAAGATGGTATTCTATATGAGCAAGCAATCTACTAGGGACAAATTAATGCAAAGTCTACTTAGTATTCTCCATCACTATTGTTGTCATTGATTTGAAATAGTGTAGATTGTTATAATTAATAATAATAGTATATTTTAAAATACATTTCCCATTATATTTTCTTCATAATGGACTGTCATGAGTTAGGAGTTAGAAGATCTTGACTAATTCACCAATAACAGATTATCTTATCACTACTTGTCTATAAAGAAGTAACAACTAATAGCAAGTCCTTACCCTTAGCATGGTAACATGGAATTGTAGTATTTGTAGGAATCCTTATCATTATCAGAACCATAACTAGGAATTCTACTTTTGCCTCTGGCTACACTTTAAAAAATTATTTATTTACTTATTTGATTTTCAGTTTTTCAACATTCATTTCCACAAGATTTTGAGTTACAGATTTTCTCCCCATCTCTCCCCTACCCCCACCCCAAGATGGCAAGCATACTGAATACCCCTTCCCCCAGTCTGCCCTCCCTTATATCACCCCACCCTCCTCTTTATGCCCTTCCTCCTTTCTTGTAGTGCAAGATAGATTTCTATACCCCATTGCCTGTATATCTTATTTCCCAGTTGCATGTAAAAATAATTAAAAAAATATTTGTTTAAAAAACTTTGAGTTCTAAATTCTCTCCCTTTCCCCCTCTTCACCTACCTCCACTGAAAAGACAAGAAATTCAATATAGGTTATACATGTGTAGTTATGCAAAACATTCCTATAGTACTCATATTGTGTAAGGCAGACTATATTTCCCTCCATCCTATCCCACCGCCTATTTATTCTATTTTCTCTTTTGACCCTGTTCTTTTTCAAAAATGTTTCCTTCTGACTACCCCTTCACCCAATCTGTCCTCCCTTCTACTATCCCTCCTCTTATCCCATTTCCCCCTACTTTCCTATAGGCTAAGATACCCAATTGACTGTGTATATTATTCCTTCCTTGTGGTTACACTTTTGCAAAATTAATTTAAGAATGGAACTGGGCATGGTGGCATCAGCCCCAGAAGACACTCCTGACAAGTGATACAATCTCCTAAAGAGAAGGGGCTAAGCATTCACTTAACATCCTTATGGGTTAGGAGAGAAGATAGGGCATAGACAAGGGGCAATCTTGTGATAGGATCCTGGGAGAGGTGCTTCAGGAGATGTACGCATCATGTGGTGGCATGGGCAGGTGGAAGACAACATAATGATGGCAACTGATATCACTGAATAGAAAGTGTGGCTATCTTCATAAGGGGCATCCTCATCAAATGCTCCTTCTCCCAGTGCTAGCTATGGCTATTAATTACCAGAACTATTCCAAATATGTGGAATATACTCCTCCAAAATGCTTAGACCTGGGCCCCACAATATTCCTGAGTTAAGCCCAAACCAGATTAAAATGTGATTGGGAAATATTTAACAAAATAAATCAAAGTAGAATAAAAATAGATTATATTACATTTCAAAACTGTCAATATATGACTCACTGAGATCCTTATGCAAAATTTATTAAATGCCTTTTCTATCTGAATTTGCCATCCCTGACATACCCTGATCCCTTTATTTTACTGCTTAAATTCACACAGCAAGCTAGAATTCCTACAGTTCTGACTTCCAGACTGGCACACTCTTCTCTTCATTTCATGATTCTGCCTCCCTCAGAGTCTACCGGCAGAGACAACTGGTCACATTTCCCTTCTTTCAATGCTTAATTTGGAAATGGACTTTCCACAAAGCACAGTGCTTCTAGCATTTTTATATTAGTCACTGTTATGGAACATGGTGAAAGTCTAATGAGATCTTTTCAAGTTCAGGTTAGCATAATGTTGTTACTTTTAGAATTTTAGAGAAACAAGGCCTCAGTTGTATTCCAGTTGAAAGCTATAAGGGTTTTAAAAAAGCAACAAATACACTTGAGATCCCTAGAACTAACGTCAGATGCTGGTGTGATGCCATCCTTTGCACATTTTCTCCAATGTTCATTACTATGTCATGTTGGTCATTCCAGGGAGTGACTCACTGCTAAATGATATACAGGAAAAGGTACTGTCTCAATTGCCACCAGAACTCTGTCCATAGCACCGTTAGGAAGTTAAACACTGAAAGGAAATCTCTGAAAGCAAAGGAAAAAAGACTAAGAAGTTCCTGTTTTTAGCCAGCCCCACTGCTTCCTGTCATCAGTCCTAATGTATAAAACATCATTTATGCAAGTTGTCTGAAATCAGGTTACCAGACATGGAGTGAATGCATTTTAATAGACAAGCTTGGAAACCGTAATCTTTCATTTGCAATTTTGCACCGTGGCTACAATGTCTTTTCCATGCTCTGAATATAGAAATAGTCAACTAGAGTTTAAGGAATGTGAGCAAAGTCATAGGACTTTATTTTTTTAAGTACATGGATTTACCTTGAATTTTTTGTTTTATCAAATTAAAAATTGTCTAGTGATAGCTTCTAGATAAAAAGTACATGATAAATGGGTGCTTCGATTGTAGTTTGATGTTGAAATTGGTTATGACTATGTTCTAAAGCATTTACATTATAGTGATTGTGTTTTTCTCAATTTATATTGTTTATTGAAATCTTAGGTCTGGTGCATTATTATTATTTTTTGCCAACACTGAAAAATGCATAAGGACAGTAGGAAATCATTTGACAACAGGAGCCCTGGCTCTGCTACTGACTTGATATGTGACCTGGGGAAAGGAATTCATTTCTCTGGCTCTTCATTTTCTTTTGTTACATATGAAGGTATTTGATAGACAAGCTCTAAGGTTCCTTACAACTGTCAAATTCTATAACTATGAATGATATGGTACTCTGTATGCCATGAGGAACTTAATATATAATTGAGAAGATATAAGCACACTACCATTAGATGAGGACAGTAACTTCAGCTAACCAGTGACCAATCCCCTCATCTGATATCTAGAAATTCTCTGAACAAAGAAATAGCCAAATAAATAAATGTATATGTATGTATATATGTGTGTTTTCATTATGTAATCATGTATAGAGAAATACATAATATATAACCAGATATGTAGGGGGGTGCATGTGTGTGTATGTAACAAGACATCTGACTCCCATTTAGACACACACACACACACACACACACACACACACACACACACACAGAATGGAAAATAAGTATCCTTTGCCTACCAAGCAAAAACATAGTTTGGAAAATTCAAAATATCCCAAGATTATACCCAAATGACTGTGTGATTGGTCAGGTGACTAAACAGAAAGAAAGTAACTGTCTGATGTCTGTTAGTGTTTCATATGAAAAGGTGATTATTTACTAAGAAAGAAAAAAGAAAAAAAAGTTATAAAATTAGAAAAAGGAAAAGAACAAAAATGTATAAAAATTAATGGTAAAGAAGGTTCAGTAAGGCAAAACCAATGACAAGAGAGAAAGGAATAAGTAGTCTAAGAAATAGGAGGCAGATTAACTCTCCATCGTGCATTAGGAAATAATTATTTGTCTCAACAGGCCTAAGACATCTTCACTGTTTGATTAGTTGAGGGAGGAAGGAAGGTAGTATGTGAAGTTCTGAAAGACATAAACTATTTCTCTATTGAAAAGTTAACTTATAACTCTATTTGGTATTTTGGAACTAGGGTCATGCTATGAATACTAGGTTCAGAGCGCTAAAATTTAAACTGCAGTGATACTTCAAGCTTATTTAGTTTTGTGGAGGCCAACAGAAGGGCATGAAGGAAGTGTTATGACCTAGTTGAGTAATGGATAAGGTCATTTCCAGCAGTTGGAGAATATAGGCTGAAAAGAGGAAAAAAAATTAGGTATCACCACTCTTGTCTTACTGAAGCAAGAGAGAAGAGTAAATGAGGATTCTGGAGGGGGGAATCAGGAATATCAGGATAATGACTCTGGAGTCAGAGTTCCCAAAAAGTAGTCTGATAGTGACCACAAACAGAGTAATATAAAACAAGCATGACCAGTGTTCTAGAAACCAGGGTATCCAAGTCCAAAATCAATATGAAAATAGAAAAGTCAGGTAGGATTAAAGCAAGATTTGCTTATCTGAATTGCACTTTAATATAGCTATTCCAGAAATGCTTTTAAAAATTCTAGGAAGGCATTAAAAACTTTAAAAGTACTGGAAATACAACTGATACAAGACTAGTCAGGCTACAAAGTGACACAGAGCTGGGTGAGTCCTAGAACGTATGTTAAAGATCTTAAACCTCCCCTTGTGAGAGTCAAGATTGCACTGAGATAAAGAAAGTTGTGTCATGTTATCAGAGAAAATTGATGTCCGCAAATTACCTGAAATAAATAGGCACAAGAAATTCTTAATGGTTCAATACCATATTAGCTGATCAATCCTATATTGTATAAAGGAGCAGAAAGGGGCCTCGGTTGGAATGCTTTGCAGATTTTAATTCTTCTTAAGTTGCATTGCAAAACCATAACATGAATCCATATATTTTAGAGCACCTAGACTATGTTCAGTATGAGTAGGGTTTTTTTTTTTTTTTTGTGGAAAAAAAACAAGGTGACCATTTATATGGTCCAAATGTCCACTGAAAATGCAACATGCACTTACAAACAAATCCAAAAAGAGAGCCATGTGTGTTTTTTTGGATGGCTAGCAAAGGCTAGATATAGCTGGTGAGAGAAAAAGTAAACATGATCTGTAAAAGAATTTTGTGTTATTATTTAAAACAATCAATTTTTTATGATTCTTTTTCAGACATGGTTCAGATTCAGGAAGAATCCTCAGAGATCCCAGAGTCTATGATTCAGCCTGAAGAAATTAACGTTTGAGCCCATCTCACCTTTCAGTGTTGCTTCACTGATTTAACATACAGACCAAGGCATTATTCAGAACATGAAATTTTACTACAAAAGATAATTCATGAGAAGTTGATCTGTCATATAAGCACTAAGCAGAATAAGATCTTACATCTAGTGATAATATTGAAGGCAAATTTAAATAATTATAGTCCTCAGCGGTTCCAACCCATTCCTACAAAAATCTCCTAACTCTGCTAGCCTTTGTGAGAATACCACAAGTAAATGAGGGCTTACTACCAACTGAGGCAGCCCATTCAATTTTTGGATGTCTGTGATTGTCAGGACATTTTTTCCTTATGTTAAATTTAAAGCTGCCTCTCTGCTGCTTCCACCCATTAATTTCAATTCTACCCTCCCGATTGTGGATAGAACTTTTTTTTTTTTAATTCAGCATTAAGGAGAGCTTAGTGAAAATTGTAGACCATTTCATTGTCAGTAGAAGTATCATTCTCTTCTGATGGTAATGAAAAATTGATGTTTTTATTAGAAGCTTTCTTCAAAATATCTTAACACAAGTTCTTGAATTGGTGAAGCTTCCTTTCATACTCCATGAGCAATCAGAGTGAGATGGAAGACTAAGTACAATGGGACAATGGGGCTGTGGTCCACTGTGTTAAACTTAGAGAGATAATGTTTTGAATTTAGCTGACGGTTCTAAGAACACCAATAACAAGAATGAAAAAAGATGATTTTTTTTCTGGAGGGTAAGAAAACCACTTAAGAAAACAATGCTCAGTTGTGGATTTTATAATTTATTTGGTAGAGAGGCACCCATGTTATTCTGCCCAAGAGGTCATCTAGCTAAACATGTTCCACTGTACCTGTACTCGAAGTGGGTAAGTGTTGAAAATGCAAACTGCCATCAGGGACTTTTTGAAAATCCAGTTTCCAGGGTGACTGCTAGGGCCAGTATTCATTTTATTTTTTGTTCACACCATTTGTAATAGTATGCACATCTCTACCTACAGCTATGCCTTCAGCATGCATGTAACTATATCTGAGGCCCATAATTATGTCACTACATCTTGGCAAAAAGATTACATTACATTTAGCATATTCTATTTAATAAGAAAATTATATAGTGGAGTTTAGAAAGTTACCCCAAAAAGATTACCCTTAAATAGCTAGTACTTTTAAATTTAAAAGTTGTCTGGAATACTTGGCAATCCCCCAAATTCTTGAGAGTTTTGATCTAGTTGTACTTTCCGGTACATGTATTAAATAATGACCTAATCAGGCAGTGTAAAAATTATTGCATAATGATATTTTAATTACCGGTTAGTCGTACAGACAAAAAGTGCTATTACATGATAGCTTTCCATAAAACAGCCTTGCATTATTAGTCATACTTGTGTGGCTACATCTTTTGTCCACATGTTGGTGGACAAATACGATTTGTCATATCTTTTTATATATCCTGTTATATCTTGTTTGTGCACTCTACAATCTAATAAGTTTGGCTTTCTTAATGTTCTTCAAGCATGACATTCCGTTTCCTAACTTCATACTTTTACTGGAATTAAATTCTCTCCCTCCTCACTTCTCCTTCTTTTCTTTCCTAGCTTCCTTCAAGTCTCAGCTAAAATCTTTCTGTAAGAATCCTTTCTTACTCTTCCTTAATGTTTCTATGTTCCTTCTTACTTTTTGTATAAATGTATGTATGTAGGTATATATATATGTGTATACATACACATATATTTTAAAATAATATATGGGCACATATGTGTCACATATAGATATTGAATTGACATGTATCTAAGGTGGTATGTGTGTTGCTCTTCTAGATAGCTGTACACCAAATATTTGGGAAGAGTTTTCATAACTTCACTGTCTGCTCTTCTTTTTAGCATTCCACTAGAGACATCCCCTTAGGTTGTTATCAATACATTCATGAAGAATTGTTCAACCAACTCTAACAGTAGTATAATTTGCCCTACATTTTTACACCTTGTCCACAGGGATAACTCAAGAAATTTTGTCAAATGCCTTGCTGAAATTGAGAGACAGTCTGTCTTTGGTATTTGCTTCTATATGTTGACAACATACTTTGTTAAACATGGGCCCACACTGACTTCTAATGATCACTGTTGCCTTCTTTCCTCTCTCTCTCTCTCTCTCTCTCTCTCTCACACACACACACACACACACACACACACACCCCTGACTATTTTATAATTCTTCTAGTGTTTGGTTGGAAATTTGCATCAAGGTCATTTCTCTGTGGTTTCTGGAATCCCTGTCTCCCTCCCATCCACCCTTTATTGGAAAACTGGACATTTGTCTAGTTCTGGTCTTTTGCTACCTCTCTGATTTCTTCCAGTTTCTTAAAATCACTAACGTCATTTCAGCAGTCATATCTATAAGTTTTTTTTTTCTTCAGTTACTGATATGACACTGGAGATGAATTCCTATAGAGTAGCTGATTACTATCTAAACTATTTTGCACTTCAAAGCTAAAAACTATTCTCCTTGCTATAGAAGAAGGAAACAAAAGAAGGTTCTGTTTTTTCTTGCTCATCATTTGCCTCCAGTAGTAGTCCAATGCTTTCCTTGGTCTTATTCCAAACATAATATAAAGAAAAAAAATTATCCTCTGCTTTTTTAAAAAGCATTTTTTGGCAAGCGGTCCTTTGGATTTTAGCATTCCTGACCCTATGCTTATAGGTTCCTGAAGTTCTTTTGTATTTCTCTTTTGTTATGAGTCTCTCTTTCAACTTTTTAGAGCTGACCTTTTAAGAATCTGAGTACTGTGGAAAGCTCCCTTTTGGAGTACATTAAAAAATATTATTACAGCAAGTATACATATTTGCACACATAAATGTATATGCAAATGTATGCGTATATATTTCCCTTTACTTTCTTATTCTAACTATCCAACAATGTGTATATCATTATATTCTGCATTATCAAAATTTGGATATTTTGTAGGATAAATCACATTCTTAATATATTCCTATGGCTTTGGTGCAAATGGTCTTGTTTTATTGAGTCTATTGGACTTGACTATGTTTACTTAACATATCAGGTTTCTCTTCTGCAAAATAAGGTATCAAAGATGGTTTCTTATGTCTTATCCCAGATCTTAATCTGTATAAGATAACTATAACAAATACACATATAATATATGTATATATTGTGAAAATACAATCTATAATGCTTAGTCTGTAAGGAAGAATGTTTGTCCTATATTTCAATATCAGTTTTTTGTAAGGGTTATGACAATATTTATTTTAGTTGTCTTCACTAAAATGTGTTAATGATCAGTTGGACAATTCAGTAAAGAAGACTCTAGTGTCCCTCTCTTTAGTTATACATTAGTTAGCCATACATTTATCAGTGCCACATATCCTTGGCAGCACATTGGTTCACAAATTAATTAAACAAATAAAGACAATACTATTATAAAGCCTCAAAGCCATTGGAACTGTAAAAATTGGAATTGTTAATTTTTGAAATGTTCAGGATTGAATTGAGTGGTGACATAGAAATAAAATTACCTGCTCAGGGGGACATAAATGTCAGAGACAGAATATAAAACCTCTTCTTCCTAATTCCACAACCCACACATTGTTCATCCTGCATTGCCTTTACAAACTATAGAAATTACTATTAAAGAGAAGAAACAAAGAGGGAATAAGTGTATCATATAGACATGAATATATACTCCAATGCTTTGGAACCCTAAAGAACTTCTCTTTAAAAATTAAATAAAAGCCAGAGCAATTGTCCTAGAAGAAGGTTTTGTCTTCAATTTGTCTTCAACAATTCAGTAAAGAAGACTCTAGTGTCCCTCTCTTTAGTTATACATTAGTTAGCCATACATTTATTAATACCACATATCCTCAGCAACTAGAAGACTACATTGGTTCACAAATTAATTAAACAAATAAAGACAATACTATTATAAAGCCTCAAAGTCATTGGAACTTTAAAAATTAGAATTGTTGATTTTTGAAATGTTCAGGATTGAATTGAGTGGGGGTGGAGGAGGAAGAAGAGGAAATGGGTAAGGAAAAAGTGAAAGGAGGAGGAGGAAGAAGAAGAGAAGGAGAAAGAGAAGGAGAAAAAGAAGTAGGAGGAAGAGAAGAATAAAGGAGGAGAAGAGGAAGAGGAAGAGTAGGAAGAAGAAGAGGGAGGAAGAAAGAAGAAAGAATGAATCCTATGCATTAATTATTAAGCCAAATACCATAACTGTTGGAATGTGCAAGGAAATTATTTCCTAAATTTTCCATTTGAAAGCACACAATTAATCACCTTTGTGTTACAATGAAAATCCTTACTCCAAGGTATGACAGCATGTGACTAAAAACTTTAAAATAGTATCCTGCTTTTACAACCACGGAGGAAAGTAATTAATAACGATTTAATCCAAATATCCCAATGCATTTGTCCATATTTTCTTTAATATCTTATATATCTTAAGGCAGCAATGAAAGAAAAACACCTCTTCAAAAGCTATCTTGCATCTTTATCTTAACTGCACTGCACAGAAACTTCACACATAATGTTAGTAATAGTTATGTAGTATTACAATTTAGGACACAACATACAGTTTTATATAACTGTCTGCTTTCAGTGCCCTGGTGTTCATCTTTTTTTTTTTTTTTTGGAGGGGAGGAAGAGGATAGGGAGAAGGGTATTTGCCTTAATTTAATTTCTTTCATATGAGACTTTCAAAAGCTCCTGCCAATAGGCATTATTTATAGAAACAAGAGCAAATAAACAGAGCAAACAAGAAGGTGCAACTACCTTATAAATTAATTGAAAAGCAATATATTCTAACTCTACTCCTAAGCCGTTATTAGAGGACCCCATGTTTTCTTCTGAATTCTTCCCTTGAAACTGAATAGCATTCTCCATTTTATTTTCCTTCCCTTCTATTATTACATTTATAACAATCTTGTTCAGGGACACATGACACCCTTAGGATACGACACCCTCAGGTGTCAGTTTTTAGAATTGTAGGTCAGCTGTGCCTTATCTTTGAAGGATGTGATAAAAATTAGGGTGCATAACACATCATTTGAAAGTGCTTCAGGGTCTGAACTGAACAGGACATAAAACAAGAAAATAAGTCTTTAGGATCAGAAATAATGGATAAGAGAATGTATGACATGCTAGAGTGACTAAAAAACCCTAAGGATCCTCACAATGAGAACTTAGACAAGGAGGGTAATAAAAGAGAAGAAGTCATGAGTTATGTGGATGGATAACAGACATGATTAAAGATGGGGAAACAAACAAAAAAAAAACCCAATGTCCATTTCAATTTGCTGAATTATAAAGAGATTTGAAAAATTAAAAAAATGTTAGATTTATAAGAGCTCCTCTGTGCTGTTCTGCACTGCTAGGTATTACCATTGTCTGCTGAACCTGTCCCCACACTGAGGAGTAGCATATACCAGCCAGACTTAATGAGACTGGGGTAGAGTGTAGAGAGGAACCTTGGGAGAGTGGAAAGACTGCTAGACTTAGAATTAGAAGACCTTGATGTATCACTTATTGCCTCTGTTACCTGTAACAACTTGCCTAACCTCTCTGGGTCTCAATTTCCTGGCCTCTAAAAGAAGGAACTGGACTTATTGTAGATGACCTCTAAAGTCACTTTCAGTTTTCAAATACTGAAAAATTCTTAAATTATATATGAGAAAGTTTTTCACAAGAATTCTATCAATAGCTATTTTTACTAAAAATGTTCTAATGATCAGTTAGATCTGGGGTGGGGGACCTGTGATCTCCAGGCACCACCTCTAGGTCCTCAACATTCAGCCTCGAGGTCCCATGGAGGCCAAAGGTTGAGGACATAGAGGCCATATGGGGCCTCAAGTTCTCAGGTTCCCCACCCTTGAATTATTCATTAGACTCTATAGCACCTCTTCTTGGTCATCATAAGTACTGCACAGTCTTAGAACTTATAAGACTAGATTGCTTCACAAATTTAGCAAATAAGTACAAATTATGATTCTATAAAGGTTCAAAACCACTAGAACTTTAAAAAAACCTGGAATTGATGATTTTAAAAATGTGCTCCAGACTGAACTGAGCATGTTTTCTCCCCCCATTTAAAATGGGAAAAGCCTTTTATTAAACCCAACAAACATTTAAGTTCCTACTATGTGACAGGAATTATGGATACAAAGGCAAATATAAAACACTCTCCTCTGTTCACAAGAAATTTATGTTCTTCCAAGTGTTAAGACAGTCAAGATGGTTGAACCATCTCTGTTGTTATTATATGGTAATAGAAATATATTTTGACCATGGCAGTGTAGTTGATGGCATTGCATAGATATGACTTTAGTTTATACTTTGTAATTAACCAAAGGAAAATTATGCAGAGGGAGAAATATAAATAAGAGAAAATGTGAGGGGAAAAATACAAACGTTATAAGGAAAATAGAAACCTTGAACTGTATGTATTATTTATGGCCAATTTTCTCCAAGTTGTAATTTACTTCAGGTTTCCGGAAACACTGTACACTTTAATATTCAAACAATAAAATTACTACATGCAGAATATAAGGCAAAATGAAAGATTATTTTTAGCTTCTTAACTTAAAATTTTAAAATTCCAGGATAATGTGGACCCTGAATAAATAATCCTGTTGATTTGTTTTTGTAACAGGTTAGTTAAGTAATGGGGCAACTAAATATTTTTTTAACAATGATCCTAAAATATAGAAAAAAATAATTTTCTAACAAATAGAAATAAACTTTTCCACTGAACTGAGCATAGTGTTTGTGTTAGGAAGAGCTTATGAAAAAGTGGGTGGGTGCACTTAGCATCATTAGAGATAGTGTTGGCAGCTTGTAAGATGTCTAGCTCTTCATTCTCAGATGATCTGAGTTAAGGCAGAAAACAAAGAATAAGAGTAAAAAAAGTACAAGGTAAGGTGGTAAAGGTCTTAGGAGCACAGCAGGTTTATGCAGGCCACTGGCACAGAATGAAGATGGGGGGCTTAAGTGTGCTTACCTCAACCTGGTGTCCCTCTTAATCAGTAGGGAACTGGCTTACCTATTGATTCATATTTGCTTCCCTGCTGAACTGATAGCATAAGAAATACGTGCTGTTTTCACCCCAATCAGTAAACACACACTGACTGTGACAGTTTGTATTTACAAGGGAACCTAGCAGTCCTTCTTTCCTTACTGCAGCTCCAGGCTGTGTGAATTTATTACAATGATTTTGATATGAACTATCCTCCATTTGGGCTCAAGACAAAACCTTCTTCTAGGACAATTGCTCTGGCTTTTATTTAATTTTTAAAGAGAAGTTCTTTAGGGTTCCAAAGCATTGGAGTATATATTCATGTCTATATGATACACTTATTCCCTCTTTGTTTCTTCTCTTTAATAGTAATTTAATAGTAATAGTAATTGTAAAGGCAATGCAGGATGAACAATGTGTGGGTTGTGGAATTAGGAAGAAGAGGTTTTATATTCTGTCTCTGACACTTATGTCCCCCTGAGCAGGTAATTTTATTTCTATGTCACCACTCAATTCAATCCTGAACATTTCAAAAATCAACAATTCCAATTTTTACAGTTCCAATGGCTTTGAGGCTTTATAATAGTATTGTCTTTATTTGTTTAATTAATTTGTGAACCAATGTAGTCTTCTAGCTGCCAAGGATATGTAGCACTGATAAATGTATGGCTAACTAATGTATAACTAAAGAGAGGGACACTAGAGTCTTCTTTACTGAATTGTCCAACTGATCATTAACACATTTTAGTGAAGACAACTAAAATAAATATTGTCATAACCCTTAAAATTGATATTGAAATATAGGACAAACATTCTTCCTTACAGACTAAGCATTATATATTGTATTTTCACAATATATACATATATTATATGTGTATTTCTTATAGTTATCTTATACAGCAAGTGTCTGAGGCTGTATTTGAACTCAGGCCTTCCTGACTTCAGGTCTGCAACTCCACCCACCGCACCACCTAGCTGACCCATCTTCATAATACAAGCAAATATTTAACATATATTAGGGGTACAAGGTGAGTTACTGTCTTCAAATATTTACAAGAGAGTCATATGGAAAATGGATTGGACTGATTTTTTACCTGGTGCCAGTAAACAACCTGGAACACTCAGTGAGAGTTAGAAGAAAGCAAACTTCCTCTAGTATATTTGAAATTGGAATGGAAGAGTCTGAAAAATAGTGAATTCTCTATCATAGTAACTACAAAAACTGAGGCCGAATAGAACTAAATGACTCCCATGGATCCTTTCTACACCAAGATTCAGTTGATATCAGTAATTGTTTGATACCCAAGTCCTCGATCAGAAATACAATCCCAAATTGTTATAACATTCCTATGGGGAGAAACATTATTTATCACCATCTGTCCTAAAATACACTTTACAAAATTATATAATGAGCAGAAACCTATATACATATCTGTGCATGCATGTTTGTATATACGTATATACACATATATGTATACATATAGGTATACAAATGTACCTATATGTATACATATATGTGTATATATATATGTATATATATATGTGAAATCCTTGGAATACTCATACAAAAACAGGTGGTATATCATTTTAACAAGTTTTTCAATCAGCCTTAATACAGACAATTAAAAATGATGATAACATGGCTATTTTACTTTCCTCTATCTTCTTTTTGCCTTTATCAGAATATCCTCTAAATAATAATGAAAACATTTTATATGTTCTGGGGAAAATATGACCTTAATTTCTCAAGCTCTTTGACTTAAAAATCTTAGTGTTTGTGTTTTTTATGTATCGTGTCTGTGTTGCGTTCCTGTGAGACTGTAACTCATCTTTGTGAGTTCAAATCTGACCTGAGACCTTTATAAGCTGTGTGATCCTAGGCAAGTCACTTAACCCCATTTGCCTCAGTTCCTCATCTGTAAAATTAGCTGGAGGAGAAAATGGCAAAACTACTCCCACATCCTTGTGAAGAAAAACCCAAATGTGGTCACAAAGAGCCAGACACGACCTGAAATGATTAAACAAGAAGAACAAACAATATTATGAAAATTTTTCTCTTACTAAAAATCATTTATTAAAAGGAATGAAGTAACATTTACATTTGAGTGGTTGCGAAGACTTTTTGGACTTTTAAGACAGTCAATTCCTTTAGATGATTTTGTTGTAATCTTGGGATGAAAGAGCTTAGATTAAATCAACTAGGAACCACGTTAGGTTCCTTTGCCAGTTCTGTAATTTTAGAAAATTCCTGTGATAACTGCAATATCATTTTTCATTTTTGTATCTTTAGCATCGAGTATAGTGACTTACTCATTCATTAATACTTTTCCAAAGGGCCTATGACTTCCTGCAGTGAGAATACATCTTTTCCATTTATAGAGAAATCCTGGCCTGATAGTCTATCTCCTATGCACAAGTCTTTCTGATGATAGATACTTACAATGTCACCAGGCATTAGCTAGAATGTAAGCCTCTTGAGGGTAGGTACCTTGTTTTTGTTTTTCTCCCTCTCCAGGGCTTAGCAGAGTAAGTGTTTAATAAATGCTTGACTGGTTATTGACCAGGCCCACACTTAATATTGCCAGCCTTGTAGGATCTAGCAAAGCTTTCACCTCTCTAGCATAGCATTATCTCCATGTTGTGATGAAAGAGCAGTATAGGACTTTGGTAGAAGGTCTTTCAGATGGTAGGTGCTTAATAAAAGTTGAATTTATCATTTGTCTTTTAAAAATAAAGTCAAAATAACAACCAAAAGAAAGGCTCATTAAAATCTTTTTAAAGAAAATGCAGAAAGCCCAAAGGCAATATTCCTATTCTAGATATAAAAGAGGTATAATAGCTGTCTAGTGTTCTGTACATGGCAGAGATACAGAAAAAAAGTGATAAAGTTGTACTGTCCCCTAACAGAGTAAACTATAGATTGGTTTAAGAGCTTACTTAATTTGCCTAATTTGAGTAGTAATTTTAATAAACATAGCTAAAGATTTGCTTGAATTTTTATTATAAACAACTATCAAAAGTAACCAACAAGGTATTGGGCCATATACAAAAATGCATTTTATCAAGGTAGGATATGATATGTTAATGTATTAATGCTTTGTTATTTATTCTACAGAGACTGAAACAGTAACAGAGCCTTGAGTACCTCATTTCCAGGAACATGCAGATAAACTGGAGGAAATTCAGATAAGCATGACAAGAACAACTAAGGAAGATTAACTTCAGGAAAATTGAAAAGCATTAAATGTGCAGAGCTTGGCTTCACAAAGTCTGAGGGAGTAAACTAACAATGGATAAAGTGAACAATGGAAACATCTAGCAAGTTCCATGTCTACATTACAAAACAAAACAAAAATTTCTCTACTATAATATAGCCGAACCAACCTTTGTTATGCAGGACATACACTTTGAACTCATTTTGTGTTATTGTTAGAGAACTTTTATATCTGTTCAAAATCTGCCTCCTGGCAACTTCCTTTTTTTTCCCTGGTTCTGCCTCCAGAACAAATAGAATATGTCTTATCTTTCTTCCCTGTGATGTTTCTTCAGATATTCTCTCTTTTTATAGGGACAATGTAGCATGGTAGCTAGAAGGTCTAGGGTTTTCTCAGAAACATACTGGCTATAGGATCTGTGCCAATTCACTTAACCTCTGTATTCTAGGAAACTCTCTTAAACTCTAAATTGCAGAAATGGGGCTTATTCTACACTGATGAAATTGCAAGTCCTAACCTTCCTCTCCCATGACTGCCACCCCTCCAAATTCTTTTGTTGCTTTAAGGACTACTTCAGGCACAAACTTCCTTGCTGGACCCCAGTTCTAATTCCTTCCTCAAATTACTTCATATCATTTTGTGTGCAAGGTTTATTTGTGTTCACTCTTACCCCAAGTAGAATGTAAACTCCACAACAATCAGGGGCTATTTGTTTTAGTCTCTGTATACCAATCTCCACAATGCCTTATACCTAGAAAGCAGCAATAAATGGTGATCATACTGAAATATTTTCTTATCTTCGCTTGTACAGGGATAAATATCTAGAGTTCCTTCAACTATTTTTTCTAGTATCTTTACCATGTCAGTTGCCCAACTGAAACACATTCCATTTGTCTGTAGCTCTTTGAATATATAGCATCCAGAATTAAATATAATCTTCTCGATGGGGGCGGAGTATACAGAGCACAGTGTGAATATGACTTCTCTCATTTAAAGAGGCCAAAGTTCAAATTGGATTTTTTGGCAGCCTTGATATACAACAGACAGATGTTAAATTTACAGTCAACTAAGGTCTTTTTTTGCGTGAAATGCTATTATGTTAGGTCAATGCCTCGTGAATTTAGGTGATTTTTTAAAAAAAAAGTGATTTTAGTTTTGTTTATGTCTCTTACATTTCATCTTGTTAAATTCAGTCCATTGTTCTGGTTTGTCAAGACCTTTCTCGAAGCCTAACTCCTTTGTTTGAAAATAGATCAGGACTTTTATAATTAAAAAAAGTTAGCAACATAAAATTATGTGTTTTAGCTAGCTCAAACAGTTAATAATCTAGAGTTATGCCAGTTTAGGTCAAGCAAGCAGCTGCACAGACGTAGACTTCCAGCAGATAATGGCCTATTTCTGGATTCTTAGAATGTAAATAATGGAACTGTCAGCAAGGAACACAGCTTTTCTTCTTGGTGATTGTGAAGGGCTTTCTATAAGGGTATCGGAGAAGTAAAGTCATAAAACTGGTCTGATCAATACAGAAGCAAAGTTTCAGGATAACAAAATGTATTTCATTTCTTCACTTATCAGTTTTATCACTTTCATTCTTTATATTAAACATGTAATTGCTTGATACGACCTTACTTATTCTGTTCTCAAAAAGCCTACTATCTGAATGCAAGTGGATGAATAGACCTGAAAGTCCCTGAAAACTGGAATTACATGTTTCCACCTATTTATGGTTATGAGTAACTGCACTTACATGTTCTGCACCAGTGGGCATTTATAGTGAGGACACATGACAGTCATATACGTGGAGTTAGGTAGGGAACATAATGAGCTATATGACACTAACAGAACTGTAGCTAGCAATTCTGGCTCCCAGGGTAAGTACCATAGAACATTCCCTGAGGCAAACAGCACAAAGTGTTCTCAAATCAATTTTTCAAACACACAGCTAGTTGGTGTGGGAGCAAGGAATTTTAACTTCTGGATCCAAGTTTTGGCATGGTGGGGAGAGAGCAAAGGAGACCATGAAGCTCCCACCAGAGGACAGGATCAACATGAAAAGGTGCTGGGACAAAGGTTTTAAGAAACACTGGGATGGGAAGCAGGAAAAATGTTGCAGCAGGCAGCTTCCTTTTAAAATTAATTTAACCCATTAATGTGGTACTTTAGAGGTAGCACAATATAGTGGGTAGTGTAACATAGTCTTACCTCTGACAGGTATCCTCTAGGTGACTGGTTAAATCACCTTAGATTTTCAGTGTCCCAGGAAAAAAGGTTATGAACTGCAGAGCAGGTTCTGATCTGAATACGTAAAAGGAATCTCCTTAGCAGTTCTCTCAACCACCGGTAGCAAACTCAAATAAAAATGGATCCCCACCTACCATATACTGACTTAGGAAACCACAAATTAGCATTACCTATGTTGTATTTTATTTTCGTTTATTTTGTTTAACATTTCCCAATGATATTTTAGCAGTGTTCTGGCCACACTGAGGAGTTTTGTGGGCCATTTAATTTGAAACTTTGCTGTAAACCAATTACATCACAGGTCTAGTGAAAATGCTAGGTGCTACAGTATTGTTCTGTTGTTTTCATCAAGTTCTGTGGGACTCCATTTAAGGTTTTCTTGGCAAAGATAGTGGAGTGGTTTGACATTTCCATCTCCATCTCATTTTACAGATGAGGAACTGAGGCAAACAGTTGCTCAGGGTCACACAGGTAGTAAGTGTCCGAGGCTAGATTTGAACTCAGAAGATGAGTCATATGATTTTTTTTTTTACTTCAGGCGCAGTACTCTATCCACTGAGCCACTAGCTGCCCTATTTCTTAAGTCCTGAAGGGTTACAAATTCAATCAGTACCTTCTAAATCTTTGTAACCTGAGGCCTGCCCTGGACACTTTGCCCTGGTTAACCTCTCTGGACTGCAGCAAAGCAAGTATCTCTGAGGTTAGATTTCTATATTTATGCAATTGAGAAAACAGAATGTCAGAAAACTCCACATTAATATTTATATGAGTTCCTTCAATGACACTTACATGGAGGTTGGTCAGAGAACTGGAATGATTATAATTAATTAATAAAACTTTAATTATACTGGTCTTGGAATTAAAAATCTGAATATTTACTAAGTGCTATTCTAAATAGGGAACTTTACTGGACACCATATACAATTACAAATAAAGGACATGTCCCTGATCTCTTGGACCTTATAATTTATTTAAGAAAAGCTGATCTAAACAGTCGTGGGCATGCACTGATAATGCTGGACAGAATTTATTTGGAAAATTCCAACAAGAATCCTCTGTTGAATTACAATAGGAATTCTAACATCACAGGCTAGAAGACGAAGGTGAGTAGTAGTAGTAGCAGTAGTATTTTAATGAAATAATTGTTAGGTAATTTTAACTTTCCTAATTTAAAAATATTAGTAAAAATACATAAATATATATTTGTATATTTGCATATATACATGTCCGCATATAGATACACATTCATATATACATATAAACCACATAAATATAAAACATGCGTAACACACATGTCATATGTGTTTGGAAAATATTGGATCTTAAAAAGAAACTGCAGTAATCTCAAGAAAGAGGTTAGCTAAAAGCTCAAGAAACTATTCATTTACTTATTTATGGGAAACAATTGGGATTAAGTAACTTGTCCAGGATAACATAACTGTTATCTCTCTGAGACTGGATTTGAACTTGGGTCCTCCTTAATCCAGTGATCTATCCAGTATATCACCTCACTATCCAAAAAGTCTTTAAAAACAAGACAGACCGGGGCGGCTAGGTGGCGCAGTGAATAGAGCGCCGGCCCTGGAATCAGAAGGACCTGAGTTGGGAGCCGGCCTCCGACACTTAATCCGCACAAACAAAAACCTAGCCGTGTAACCTTGGGCAAGTTACTTAACCCCAATTGCCCTAAAGGGGCGACTACGTGGAGCAGTGAGTAAGAGCTCCGGCCTCGGAGTTTGGATGACCCGAGATCAGATCCGGCCTCAGAAAATGAGCACCCACGCATAAATAATGACTAGCCGTGTAACCTTGAGCAAGTTACTTAACCCCAATTGCGTCTAAAAAAAAAAACAAAAAAACAAACAAACAAAAAAACAAACAAAAAACAAGACAGACCACTGTGGCAGTGAAAAAAAGAATGTTATGGGTCTTATTAATTTGTTTAGTCATTTCTGTAGACATCTCAAAGGACAACAGGAAAAAAAATCAACACATGGAGTAATCTGCATATGGACTAAGCTCCAAAATGATGCAAACATCCTGAAATTTATAAATCTGGAAAAATCTTCACAATTACATAATCATATATCAAATGATGCAATGACTTAAAAAAAACCCAACTTAAATTTGACAAGGAGGAGTTGATATGTGGAGAATAAAAGGCTAGTGGGGAACAAAGAGAAATTGAAATTTCAAGTCTGATCAACCATGTCTTCCTTACTAATAAGGATGGAAACTGAAAGGAGAATATTGAAATGTTATGTCATGCAAAACTGACTTTAAAAATGCTACTGTGACTCAAGAAGCAGGAGTCAAGACCTTAGAATGTTTTTTTCTGAGGGCAATGGGCAAATAAATAACAGAATTTTCTGCTAAAAAAGTTTACAAGGTAGAAAAATATGAGGTTGCCAAATGTAACATTTCATTACCCTCCATTTCTGCATGCAATCACAGGAAACATATCAGTTAATTCATTGGAGGGAAAAATGACAAAAGCCAAATAATATTTTGTATTCATATTGTTATTGAATAAGTGTAACATTTTCAATATAGTTCATAATATTAATTTGATTCCAAACCTGCCATTCTCAAAATAAAACTCTATTAGGAGGATGCATTCTTGCTGCATGGCCCTGGATTCATATGGCATCATGTACATTTTCTGTGATTGTTATTTTCCTTGCTAGAGTCAGTACCCTAGAAGCACTACTTATATGAAATTATAGAAATGCTGAGTTCTTGAAGTGCTGGCTATAATCAATTCTGTGCCCCCTGAACTAACTTTGCCTATAGTGTGAGCACAGCAGGATCAAGAGGGTTCGTTATTAGAGTTCTCAAGAAGGAAGCCAAGTTGGAAGAGAAATGAGATCACTCAAAGGTAGAAGCAAGCTCAAAAGTGCCTTTTCTATGTATAGTTGTGATAGTAATGATTTTTACCTAAAGGAGAATGGAAAAGACGGTCAATTTAATTAGAAGCTGATAGGCCAAGGAAGCTGGCAGACATCAAATGATTAAACTCTACCACTACAAAAACCATTGCAAGCTGAGGGAAATAGGGAGCCTAAACTTTGATACCATGTAGAGAAGGTCTTGTCCTTAAAGGAAAGAGATACCATTCAATTTTGGCAGTAGATATGAAGTACAGTACAGACCCTTTTACTCTTTGGCTCCCATTCAGAGCTGGGTCAGACTCAGGCCAGTCAGTCCCCTGATAGTTTATGTTTAATAACGGAATAAAATTAATGGCAAACTCTTTCAACAAGGTAAGCAACAGTTAACACATAATTTTGCTTGGTTAGAGCAAGAGAAGAATATTCAGCAAGGGTAGGTGTTGAGGACATCTTGAATTGTATGAGCTAAATAAGGTTTCCCTGCCTGACTCAGATCATCTAACCCAATCCAATCATTTTTCAGAGGAAGAAGCTGAGGCCCAGCGAGTCAAAATGATGTGCCCAAGTTTATATAGGAAGGGTCAGAAGCAGAACTCAACCCCAGATCCTCTGACTCCAAATATAGCATTTGTTCTAGTTTAGTCTGGTGCAATTAAAGATTCTGTCTGTTGTCTTATTCCTTAAAACAAATATATAAATCGTTTTTGCTAAGAAGCAAAAATGGGAAAGTTAGCTAAAGTTATAATTCTCATTAGATATGTCATTTCATAATGAATCAAAGACCTTTAAAAATTATTTTAACATACAAAAATTGATTACTAGACCAAGTTCCATGTCATTCATCTTTATAAACTTCTCTATGCCTAGCCCAATGCATAGCACTTAGTACTCCCCAAACAGTAAAGCACAGTGATAACTGATACTTGAAATGATGACCTTGATGCATTTCCAGTCCCTCAATCATGAAAAATAAATTATCTTCATTATAAAGTACAAACAGTTTAACAAGGTTTGAAACCCAAACAAAAAAGATGTTGCACAGTGTATTAAAAAGTAAAGATTCAATCAACCGACTTGCTGATTCACCCATTCCCATAGGATTTGGGTTAATCTCAAGTTTCTGCTGTTTGGGGCCCGTTATGTGTGTGACAGGGGATGTTTTGAAAAGCCATTTAATTAAGTTAATCTATGAAATGCGGTTTGGATTCCATGCTGCTTTCTTAATAGCTTTCAAAATGAAAACAAGAACAAAAACAAAACACAAGAGTGCCACTATTAGGACTATAGAGATCCATGGAAATATCTTTATTTAGTTTGTAGCATAGAGACAGGCTAAAATTTGGTCACTAACTTCTGAATAGGAAAACAAATTTAGGATGAATATCATTTTGAAGAAAGGAAGGAAAAAAGGGGCTTTTAGGGTTTTTTTGGTCATCATCTTGATTTCATTTTGAAGGTACAATGATAAAGTGAAAATTTTGATGAAAAGAGAATATTTTATCTGTGATAAAATCAGGGCAATGTTATTATTAATATGGTATTTTCAGCATTATAATAAGTCATATTTATATATCAGAAGCATCCTTTAATTCTAACTTTACTTTGAATGTGGGCAGTAACCACATGCTATTTTAGGCATACAATCTCCTATTTCAAAAAATCAAAATTCAGTTCTTCACTCTCTTCCCCTACACTCTCCCCCAACTCCCTAAGTTATTTTTAGAAGCTAATTAAAATACAAAGAAAGGTCATACAACAAGAAGACTTAAAGTATCATCAGATGTCTTACAAAATAGTGATATCTGTGAGACTACCAATAGAGAAAAGGGAAACTTAAAAAAATCAGACTTGGCAGATTAAGAAAGGATGACAGGTTCACATTAGGATTTCTGAGTTTCTAAAGACATGATAATTAGAGAGGTGTACTTATTCTTTCTTTCTTGACTTTTTGAGAAGAGATTCTAACTATATTTCTTTATTGAAGAATAATGTAATGCTATATTTAATACTTGCTCTTAGGTTGTCTACATGGACCTGTTTATTCCCACATTCTGGGATGCTCATATCACTACTGAGCTCCTTGACTTCAAAGGTAACCCTATGCTTTCATGATACAGGAGTAAGGGGAGCCAGATATGTGTGGTATGCAATAAGGTAAGAAGTGAAGACTGAAAGAGCATACGTTTGAAATGAGATTTGATTATTCTTATAATGCATAGCACATGCCCAAAGGGTCAATCAGTATGAGTGGGATTCACCAAAGTATAATACAGATAAAATATATTATCATAATAATTATTGTTATTAATGTGCCTTGACTCTGATCTCATATGGCAAGTTGAAGTAAGAATAAATTCTAAATAATTCTAAAGCACATATATGTATCTGTGTGTATATATGTACACATATTTATATGTATACATTATACATATGTATGCATATTCACATATACCAACATGTGTATACATACATATTTCCTTTGCTTCTTTATTTGCTCTGTCCAAAATAAATTTTAAAAGATGCATAAGCTCCTAAAACTAAACAGAAAAGGGAATGCTTGCACTAGTCCCTAAAGATCATTACAACGGACTTTATTTTAGTCAGTCTTAGACAGTCTTAGATTTGAATAATAGTATCTTTTTCTTGCCTTTAATAAGTACTAGTCCTGCTTGCATCCCACCCCACAGGTGGGGAGGGGGTATACTTCTACTCAGCATCTTCTATAAGATGATCACTATTCATCTATTTCAGACTTGGAACAGTGTCTGTCCACTCCAATCCACCTTCCCACCTGGTTACCAAATTGATATTCATAAAACACAGATCTGACCATATCTCTCCCCTATTAAAGCATCTTCAATGGTTTCTATTGGATGGAGAGGGAGAAGGAGGGAGGAGAGAGAGAATGGGAGAAAGTAGGAGAGGAAGATGGGGGAGGGAGGGAGGGAGGGAGGAAGAGAGAGAGAGAGAGAGAGAGAGAGAGAGAGAGAGAGAGAGAGCGAGCTTTAATAGCTTAAACTTCACTGATTTTGGTGACAGATTGTATCAGTATATATACTTGAGTATATTATACTCAAGCCACCTCTCTAGTCCCATGAACTTCCCAGTGGCCCCAAAGCAAGCTTTTAAAACAGGCTACACACAAATGACTTGAATAATTCATAGTGAGATATAGATAAATAATATGATATAAAAATTTATGTCGACATACTAATATCTTGCTGTTGGTTTTACGTGTGTGTGTGTATAAATATACCAGTGATAGATGATATTCCTATAGTACCTACTATGTGCTATGCACTGTGCTTAGGGTTTTATAAATATCTCATTTTATCCTCAGAACAATCTTGGGAGGTAGATGCTATTATTTCTATTTTACAGGTAAGAAAACTGAAGCAAACAGAGGTTTTCCCAGGGTCCTAATTGTCTAAAGGCTAGATTTGAACTGAGGTCTTCCTGATTCCAGGCCTTGTGCTCCATCCCCGGTGCCATCTAACTGCCTACATATATGTGTTCATGTGTACATATTATGTCTATTTATTACTGAAAACTCTTGGGCAAGTTATTTATATAGAGTCTGTTTTAAAATACTTTGTTCTTGGGTTAGTGAAAAGTTAATTGAACTAGAGAATAAGTAGACAAATTTGAATTTCAGTTTTACTAATTACATGTTGTGGGACAAGAGATGTCATTTGACTCTTCTCATATTCACTTTCTTCACCTATAAAAAAAGACATTGAAACAGACTCTTAGGTCTCCTCCAGAATGAACATTCTATGATTCCAAAGTTCTAATTCATGACTGTCTCAGTATTTGATCATCCGATATCATTGTATATCACCAGAGAATGTTACATTAACTTCAAAACTCTATTCTTTTCTTCTCCCACCTGCCCCTAAAGGGGCATTTTTGACCACATTCTCAATGAAGCATTATAGAAAAAAAGTTCTGATGTTGACAAGCACCATCCTATTTCCTCATTCCTATGTTTCTGGGTTGAGTCATGATTAACTGTTAAATAAACACACACACATATGCACACACAGATACATTATACACATGTGTATGTGCACACACCCATATACATGCACAAACATGTCTATATGCATATACATATGTCTCTCTATAAATATATATACACACATATATTTATGCTTTGCCACAATGAGCTCAATTGTGTCAATTTTCATTTTTTTTAAGTTTGTGATACTGTTGAATTCATTTTACTGCTGGCACAAAGGACATATATTTAGACTAGATTTTTCTGTGGATAATAACTATCTTTTTATTAGAATGTGATTAACTAAATGTATGAGTACCTCCACTGGTACTATTACTAAACAAGTTAGTTCCGAAGATATTTAAGGAACTGGTTTAGATTCAAATCTTATCAGCCTAAATGCTGCTGTTCATGCTAGGCAATGACTGAACATGTTGCCATTGAGCCAAAGGTATAGGAAAGTTAGAACTTTTTTTTTTAAGCAAAGAAAAAGGAAAAAGAAGGGAAGGAAAAGGGAGAGGAGAGAGAAAAAAAAAGAAACTAAAATTTCTCTTAAGGAAAATGGATTTGGCCTCATAAGTTGGTTTGTAGTAAAACTTTATTCCAATGAATTCTGCAAACACATCAAGTAAAGAGAAGGATGGGGGCGGCTAGGTGGCGCAGTGAATAGAGCGCCGGCCCTGGAATCAGAAGGACCTGAGTTGGGAGCCGGCCTCCGACACTTAATCCGCACAAACAAAAACCTAGCCGTGTAACCTTGGGCAAGTTACTTAACCCCAATTGCCCTAAAGGGGCGGCTAGGTGGCGCAGTGAGTAAGAGTGTCGGCCTCGGAGTTTGGATGACCCAAGATCAGATCCGGCCTCAGAAAATGAGCACCCACGCATAAATCAAATGACTAGCCGTGTAACCTTGAGCAAGTTACTTAACCCCAATTGCTTTAAAAAAAAAAAAAAAAAAGAGAAGGATGAACTCAACACCAAAATTTGATTGGATTCTAGATAAAACTATAACTATTAAAGTAAAGGCACAGGAATTGTATAGCCCCACTGACCACATTAATTTCTTCTCATTGAATAAGAGCAGACAGATCCTTGGTTTGCATTATTATTGTCATTGCTGTTCTTGTTTCTGCCTCCAAGCATAATCAAATTTTCCATTTGCTTTTGCTTTTCATCTGCACACCACAGAGCATACTTAAATCTGGTGTTTTCTCACAGGCCAGAAAGTCAATTCTACTTGAGTCAGGTTATTTTATTTGGAATGAAACAAAATTCCAAATTGAGAAAACCCCAAAATTAAGCATAGTGTAAATTGTTTTCCGATTATCAATTTTAAGTAACAAAACTTTTTAAAATGTTAGATCATTTGTTCCTGTTTCATAGGACTGTATTCTCTAAGTTCCTTTACTCATTTTATTTACAATTTCTGCTGATCTTCATCTAAGAGGCTAAGTCAGTTTTCTGATGCAACTCACTCCATCTGTTACAATGGCTACATCAGAAACTTCTGCCTTTTCCACTGAAACATGCAAAATATTTACCAAAAACAAAGTTGGAAAGCAAAGGAGTTACTCCAAGGATTGATACATAAAAGGGAAATGAAGTGCTCTTTGTGCCAGGATATGGGACGGCTTAGCACCCTGCTGCCATCCACATTAATATATCAATCAATCAACTCACCAACATTTGTTAAGCAATTACTATGTCCCCAAAACTGTGCTAGGAATTAAAGATGGAAAACAAAAATGAAAACAGTCCTTGCCCTCAAGGTACTCAGATTATAATAGAATAGGGTTTTACATAACTCCAAAGGGCAATTTATAATGAAGAAAATGGTTTATAATTCTCTAACGAACATTCCTTTTCCTTGGACTTGTCCACATTATATCTGCCATGAGAATGGAAAACTGAGACTGAACCTAGCTTCTTCACTTCCAGTCACAATACAACAATTAATACATTTTTGCTGCATATAATCACAATGCAGTGGCCAGTCCAGGAACCCTAACCTAATACAATTCCTAGAGGGCAAAGAGGCTTGTTGGTCAGTGGTACCTATTAATGAGTGTGGAAGTGCTGTCCTTTGACTTTTCATATCCCCAGCTCTTAACATAGCATCTGGCGCATAGTAGGCACTCAATAAACGCTTCCTGATTATGAGTCTGAAGCTATTTGGACAAATCACTTTTACGTCTCTGGCACTGTTTTCTCATTTCTAAAATAAGAGGGGCATGTGGATTAAAAGATCTCCAAGATCCTTTCTTATTCTAAGATAGTACTTTATTCTTTTTTTAAATCTATGGCAATCCAGGAAGTCTGTCTTCTGGTTTGGGTCTAGTAGGTCCATGGTGTTGATTATCTCTGCTCTGAAAATTCTTGTCAGTCAACTTGCCTCTGAGGACTGACCGGCTGATCCTCATTGCCATCTATTTGGAAGACATCTTATTCCTGAGTTCAGCTCTCTAGAGCAGAATGGATACATAGAATGGCTGACAACCAACTAATCAAGTGAACCGATTGATTGCCAACAGCAGAAATCCTGAGTAATGTGCTCTGCTGAAGTCTGTCTTCCAAATGTAGAGTGTGACTCAGAGATATTGGGAAACACCAGCTGAAAACAGATGTGCTTACCTGACATATCACCATCCATGCATAAATATTTAGTGATTGCCTATGGGGTGCCTAGCAGTACACAAGATGATAAGGACGATACCCAAAGAAATATAAGGCCTGCCCTTGAGTCACAATCTAGTCAGAAAGAGAAAATTCACATGTGTGAAACAACTAGGGACCAGTCAGTTGTATGGAACAGATGGTTATTGCTAAATAGTTTGGGGAAGGAAGAGATCACGCACTGTGTGCCCAAATGTTCAGGGTAGTCTTCCTGTGAGAAGTGAGGCTTGATTTGGGCCCTGAAAGATATGTAGGATCTAGGGAAGCATGGTGGAGGTTGTGGGAAGACTTTCCAGAAAATAGAGGTAATAGCATGACAAGCAGCAAAGAGGTTGGAATGAACATTGCATATTATGGAATTACCACGAGAAACTGGTATGATTGAAAGTCTCTCTGTTCTAGTTGGTCTTGGAGTCTAGGGGAGGAGGAGAAACTGCCACATCACACAGTTTTTAATAGGGGAGTAATTAGGAAAAAGCTACTGCTCACATATCTGTCTCCTTATACAAATGTGGTCATTACTCTTTGCCCTCCTCTTTTAAGAATGAAAAGAGCAGAAGACTAGGGGCTAAGGCCTAACTGGATGACTTGGAAATTGACTAGCTCTACAACTTGGAAGCTATCACTTAACATCTTGGGCTCTAATTTTCCTCACCTGAATAATGAGGGTATTATTAGTAGATGATCTCTAAGCTTCCTTCCTGGTCCAACCATCTATAACTCTTTGCTTAATTTTGTAATGACCTGTATTTCTCGTACTTTTTTCACATTTTATTAACTCTATACTTCTTTTTCAAATGATCACTTGAAGAGTCTCTTCCTCCTAATATTTCTGTAATTTGCAAAGATAGTTAAGGATTGACAAATTGCAAAAATCCATCATGGCTAATACTTCCTTTTTAAAAATCATAATCACTGTAAACCTGAAAACAATATCCCCTAGTAACAAAATATAAGCATGGCTGCTTCTCCAAAGTACTTGAATTGAAGTTTTCTCAGTGCCCCAAGAAGTTTTCCTAAAATGTGTACAAGTAAGTATGAAAGATAATTGTACTAGTAGAAGTATTGCTGGTACCTAAAGGAGGAAATTATTGTAAATCTCTTGGAGGACAGAAATCAAGAATTTTGGTGATCAATACTTATTAAACTGATCTGATATTAAAAACTAAAATTATTTTGTCAACTCTTTTACAATTTTTTTCTACTTTTACTTTCAATTCATGACCCCAACTCCCTTCCCACAAGACTAGCAGAATCATGTCAGTAAGGTGAGTCAATCTAATTAAAATATAGAAGAGAAATAAGAAAAAATGGCAATTTCAATTCTTATCCTATTGTGAAAGCATTTTTAAAGATGTAAAAAAAATACATGGTGTAAATATTTTTATCATTTTTAATTTTTACAAAGTTATTCAAAGTGATATGGAACACAACTGAACATGGATACTACATTGCTTTGACAATACCCCCCAAACTTGAAATAATCCATATTTACTAAGGTCTTGGTTTCAATTATGTAATACTAAATTGAGATTTATTTATCATAACACTAAGAAAGAGTTAAGATTTTAGCAAAAGATTATTGAACATTTCCTTTAAAATGCTTACAGAGAGATCTGTCTACACTTAAATGACTTAAAATTTTCTGGCCATTTATTTCAACTTTATTGTATTTTCAGATCCAAATGAACTCTTTTCTTAAACAGGCATATAAATATCCTGCACAGATTACAGTGGAAGACATGAGTCATTTACTACCAGAGAAAAGTAATATTACAACTAAGATTTTATCACCCTTTTCAGTCACTAGAACACTTTCAGTCTATGAGATACATTAAAAATATTGCATGCTGATCAAGAGACTTCAATTCTTCAATGAACAGCTTTGTGTAACTGTGTCTTTCTTCTTTTCTTAAATGTAGTTGATTTTTTTTTGAGGGAGGTGTTCTATTTAACTGTACATTTTTAAATGATATTAAAAACTCAAATGGCATATACCATTAACTAATGAAATCTAAAAAAAAATCCATTTTAGGTTTGGGTTTCTTGTATTGAATGCCGTGCAGCATAGAGGAAAAATTTCATTAACCTTACAACAGGGATTCTAAATTTGGGGTTAAGTGAATTGTTTTAAAAATACCTTGATAATTATATTTCAGTATAACTGGTTTCCTTTATAATCTTTTATATTTGTGCATCAAAAAACATTATCCTGAGACAGGGTCTATAGCTTCAACAGATTTTCCAAGTGGTTTATGAAATTAAAAAATGGTCAAGAAACCCTAATCTGTTATTTGTGGCTCAAGGTTCTACTTCTAAATTAAAACAATAAGAAATTATATGACTTTGACAGAGACCAAATCTCTTCATCTCTCCAAACTGTAGTCACATCTCTAAAATGAGGAGAACAGACTTAAAAATCTCTATGGTTTTGTCTGCCTCTGAAATTCTATGTGTCTGTGTATGTTTTTTTTTTTTTGCTTTTTGGAGGGCAATTGGGGTTAAGTAACTTGCCCAAGGTCACACGGCTAGGTTTTTGTTTTGTGCGTGCCTTAAGTGTCTGAGGTCGGATCCAAACTCGGGTCCCTCTGACTCCAGGGCCGACACTCTAATCACTGTGCCACCTAGCCGCCTGTTCTGTGTATGTTTTTATTAAGGGAAGTTCTATTTTTTAAAATCTGAAATATAGCGAACATTCCAGGAAACATGGAGAAGAATCTCTAGTTTTTTTCTAAGTATCCTATAGACAAAACTTCCATGCCTGCTAGTACCATGAAAAACATAAATTTTAAGCATTTGTTATTTGGGAGATAGCAGAAACTCAATTTTAGTGGACAGGAGCTGGCCTTGTTGCCAGGAAGACCTATGTTCAAGCCCTAGAGAGAAGACACTTAACCTTTCAGGGTGCCCCCCAAGGGAACTCCCAAAGAAGAACCAGGTGATCTGTATTACTGTCTAGAGCATGAATACTAGGAGTGCCCCTTCACAGATAAAGTGAACAGTTTGAGAAATAGAGTTGTGTTTCATGTGTTGTAAGAGGGAATTTGGTGTAGAGATCTGAATTGTAGGCAAAAATATCATAACTCAGTTGACATCTAAAATTCAGTATGTCCCAAACAAAACTCATTATCTTTCCCCCTAAACCCTTCCCTTACCCCCCTGCCACCCTACTAGCTGTTCTAATACTATAGAGGACAACACCATCATCCTATTCCCTCAGGCATGCAAACTAGGAATCATCTTGGTTTTCTCACTATCTTTGCCTCCTTCCACCCCTACCCCATATCTGATCTGTTGTCAAGGCCTGTTGGGTTTTACTTTTGGAATCTCTTTTGAAAATTCCCTTCTCTGATACTGCTACCATTCTGGTGCAGATAGGCCCTCATCATCTCACTTCTGGATTACTGTAATAGCTTGTTGGTGGGTCTGCCTGCTGTCTCTTCCCACTCCAATCCATCCTCCATTCTGCCACTAAAGTGACTTTTCAAAAGCACAAGTCCGTTGATGTCACACACCCCCTACTCAAAAAACTCCAGTGACTTCCTATTGCCTATACGAATGAATTCAAAAGACTCTGTTTGGCATTAAAAGTTCTTTGTAACCTAGCTCCCTCCTACCTTTCCAATCTTTTTATACGTTATTCCTAGCCACACACTCTTTGATCCAGTGACACTGGCCTCCTGGTTCTTCCATAAACAAAACATTCCATCTTTCAGCAATGAATATTTTCTCTAGATTCCCCCATGCCTGAAATGCTTTCCTTCCTTCACTTTGACTGCTGACCTCCCTGGTTTCCCTTACGTTCTAAATAAAACCCTACCTTTTGCTGGAAGTCTTCTTCAACCCCTCTTACTCCAGTGCCTTCCTTCCGTTAATAATTTCTTATTTAGCCTGCACAAAGCTTCCTTTGTGTATATTTGTTTGCATGTTGTCTCTCCCTTTGGATTGTAAGCTTCTTGAGGGCAGGAACTGTCTTTTGCCTCTTTTTGTATCCCTAGAGCTTAGCACAGTGTCTGGCATATGGTAGTTGCTTAACAAATGTTTACTGATAGAGTGTACTTTCTTCTAACCACCAATGGACAGCCTTGTATGATTTTTCAGGTCAAAATAAAGTTATAAGACAAAAAGATCTTACAGCCCTTAATCCCCATGCTACACACACACACACACACACACACACACACACACACACACACCATACAAGGGAATGTGCTACAGCAAATTTCTAAGAAAACAGTAAAAGTCAATTTTATTTAGTAAGCAGTTGTAAGAAGACACTGAATCTCTGTAACATAATATATTAGTGGTTATTTAATATTTACTCTTATAAAAAGGCAAATGAAACCCAATACGAGTTTCTCAAAAGATATTCACATAGATTTCCAATTCGGTAAGTAATTATATTTTTAGCACACTGTGCGACAAGTCTCTTTATATTTATTTTTTATATTAGCTCTATCTCATTTAAAATTCAATAAAACACCAGGAAGGGAAAGCAAAAGACAAGCAAGAAGAAAGAGAATCTATGGAACACTGCATTTCTTTGTTTTGTCTGATATTCCTAGGTAATAACTAATTGTGTGTCTAAAGTTGTGTAAGTGCTGATGGTGGAGCTCTTTGTCCCCAGGTGAGATAAATATTCAGGGGAGAGAGGTGTCTGATTCAGGGGGATGAGGTATCCTAGAAGCAACATTTTCTGAAGGTATCTACAGTATTCAAAGACACCACTCAATTTTAAATTCACAATTTTTGCTATAGTAACTACTGTATCTTAAGTGTATATATACCGAAATATATGCATATAGATGTCAATATATCTATCTACATACAGTCTCACACATTCTATTTTGGTTAAATTAATATATTTCTTTTTGTAGATTACACAGTCCTTAATTTGGGGTCAGTGAGGGGATTATTTTATAACACTGAAAAATAATTTCAGGATAGTTATAACAGTCACACAAATAGACTTAATTCATTTATCAGCTTGAGCCTCTTCAGGAAAATACTATGTTAACTGTCTTTTCAAATGCCAGATAATGGTTCATTAGCTTTAACTGTAATATCATGATGAAAATTCATGTAATAGAATTGAAAACCATATCTTTTTATCTACATAAAAATAATGCACTCTCTGATGAATTTAGGATTTCTGAGATGCAGTCATCAAGTCTTGATATGAATTCCTGCAGCCTACTGGAAAGACCTATTTCCATTGTTATGGTACATTTCAACTGACAAGAATAAGGCTTGAACCATGATTCTTTGATATAAAAAGGCCTGACTTGATATGAAATACACATTATGTAGACTAGCATTTGTACTTACAAAATTGAAAGTCATCTGAATTTCAAAGTACAGTATGTCCTAAAGATAGGTGGACAGATGTCCTTAGCCAATTTAAGACTTACAAATATGTTTTTTTTTCCTTTGATGATATATTTTATAAAATTATTTTAGGAATTGTGAATAGATATACAAGTTTAAATGCAATTGAAAACTAAAATGTATTCAGTAGAGTAGAAAACTATAAAACTTTCAGAACAGTATTGTAACATTCATTAAAAGTTCTAGGAGATAATATACAACACAAATCCATTCTGAAATACTTTTAACACTTACAAGTGAAATTATGTCTTACCCTTACCTTTGCCACTTGAGAAGTAGTTTGTGTTTAAAAAGAAAGTTCATTGTTCTGTCTAGGTATAATTAGCTAGATCCCTGAAAGTACTTCCATTGCTATTATAGAAATGAGAGCCTGGATTTTTTGATGACCCAAATTATTGACATATATTCAATAGTAAAATTTAAACTCCTTGAAAGCAAGGACTATTTTCAATTTTGTATTAAAAAAATTCTCAGGGTGGCTAGGTGGAACAGTGAGTAAGAACACCAGACTTGGAGTTGGGATGACCTGGGATCGTATCTGGCCCCAGAAAATGAACACCCACACATAAATAATGACTGGCCATGTAACCTTGAGCAAGTTACTTAACCCCAATTGCTTTAAAAAATTCTCAAAGCTGAACTCAGTGTCATACATATGGTAAGTGCTTAATAAATGTTCCTGGAATTAGATTATAGATCTAAAGTTGAAGGAGAATTCAGAGGGTATTTATTCCAATTTATTCAGAGTATACTTTTATATCCAAGGAAACTGAGAGCTAGGGAAGTTAAGTGTCTTCTTCATTATACCACACATAGTAACCTTCAAAAGCAGGGTCTGAACCCAGGGCATCTGAATCCCCAAACCCCTGTGTTTTCTATTGCACTACAATCATATTATGTATACTTAAAGCTGAAGAGCGACTATGTCTCTTGCATGGATACTGGGGGGTGTTCTGCTGAGAGAAGGGCAAAATATAGTCTTTTGATATGTTTTTCTTCAATCCCTCTACAAAGCTGGCTAATTGTGTAAATGACATTTATAAATAATAGCTAGGTGAAATGATCAATTGTTACTATTTTTGTATGCATTATATGTCTAGCAAAAACAAAATTACTGCCTAGAATTAACTTCTATGTAATTTTATAAAAAATATTCAAAGTCACCACAAGCATGAGAAACCTGCGAATAATGCAAGTAAACATATTGTTTAATTCAATACTGAAATTGTTTTAGACCTTCATGAATCAAACATAACTCCCAATTCCCAATAAAAACTCCAATACCATCACCTAACAAATCACATTTCCCCAAAAGTCAGGCAAAATCACCAAAAAGCCCAATTGCCCCCAATAGCATAATGCCTTATATAAAGAGGCATTACAAGATCTAGGCTTTTCCCACCCCTCAATGCCCAAACTGTTCTGTACTATTGAAATACCAATATTCTGCTTCACTGTAATGAGGGTTTTTTCCAAGAAAATTTCAATGCTAGTAAGTCATCTAAAATGACCCATCATTTTTCCCATCTCAGCTATAGCCCCTTGGACTACATGCCTCTGCTTCATTTCTTTACTCTTATTACATATCCCAAGCACACGAGGAATATGTCCACCAATGGAAGTTGTGGTCTGGGATAAGAGAAACCATCAGCTCCCAATGCTTGCAACTGTCAGTGATCATTGATTTAGGACTAGAAGGGATCCTTGTGGTTATGCAGTTCAATGCTTCATTTTATAGATAAGGAGACTTAGGTCAAGAAAAGTGTAGTGAGTTTCCTAATACTACTCTTTTAGAAAGTTACAAAGCCAGCATTCAAAATCAGCTCCTATAATCCCTAAATCCAGTATGTATTTTTTTCAGTTGTGTCACACTCCCTCTCTCTTCATGTTTATGTAATCTAAATGATCTAAATTCTGTGTAAGTACAGAGAGAAAAGATGAAGTCATTCAAACTATCCCATTGGAAATTCAGTCACTAAAAAAACATGCTATTGCCACATTATCTCGTGTGTATGTGTTTTGTTTTGTTTCAGGAAGAACAAATATATTCTGAACAACCACTCCCGGCTCTGTGGAATAAAGAGAGAGAAGATTGTGAAAAGAGAAACACATAATCCCCAATCAAATAAGTTAAATAAAATCTGAAACCCAAACAATGGTTGTGAGTTGGAAGGACAAAACATGAATGTGTGCACAAAGGAATAGTGGTAACAAATGTGGCCATTCCAAAAGGACTCTTCTGCATGTCACTGAAAGATACTATACGCTGTTATGCTCTAGTGAATTTAAATCATCTCTGGGGATAAAAGTTCATGAATAATTGAAGCCATAGACTCCAATATGAAAACTTTATAGTGAAGAATTGAATCCCTATGGTTTTAGCACCCACCAAAAATGCTGAGCCTCATGAGTACAGAGTTAAAAGGTCTATGATGACCCTTCTATTTGTAGAAATTAGCATAGAGATTTGGCCCTACAAAATCTGAAAAACCTAAGTTTAGCAGTCTTGTGGTTTTTTTCCTTTAAAGAAACTAGAAAAGGAAAATAATCTTTTTTAGTAAATTAGAAGATAATTCTGTAATTAGATTCCTGCTTAATTTTCACCATTTACATATAGAAGTAAACAAGCAAAAAAATAGCCAAAAGATAAAAAAAAAACCAGGATTTTTGGAGTTGATTAGAGTTCAACAATTCAATTCAAAAGACAATTATTAAAATCAACTATGTGCTAAATGGTAGGTACAAAATACTGCTATGATACCAACCCTATTCTTAAGGAGTCTACTACCTAATTCAGGTGGAAGCTATTTGCAAAAATAAAAATGATTAGAAGGGAGGATGTGATAAATATAAATGAGAGATAACCAGAATGCAATGGGAAGTTTGCTAAGGAAGACCATTATTAACTGGTGCATATGGAGGGAGGTGAGATTTGGGGTAAGGCTTGGGAAGGTACTATAGAGAGGAGCAACTGAGTTGTGCCTTGAAAGAGGGAGGGACAGATGAAAGCAAGAGGATGATTATTCATCCTAGATTTTAGGTACATTACATTTGAAGACACAGGTTCAACTAGAGTCTGATTAGAGGCAGGTGTATACTTATGAATGTAAAATGGGAGTTTGAAAAAGACCATTGAGATGAAATTGGTGGGGAGAAAGGGGTTGTGGAGCTCAGAAGTATATACCATTCTGTAGGAGTGTGGTAATTATAAATACTCTCCCATCCCATTTTGCCAGAAGCAACTGTTTTCTAGCATCCCAATAAGACTATAGCCACTTTACACAGCAGAGGCTTCAGAGAAGAGTTCTTCATAATAGCTGGGGAATTTTGGGGACCAGAAAATTAAAAGAAAGCCATGGTCAAAGGAAGAGGTTTTTTCCTGGCTTGCCAACATTAAAGGAGGGTTACCTTTTCTCTGAGGAAGCAGAAAATTGTGTCTCTCTAAGGATATGAGTTTTGTACTAATATTTCGCTCAGTCTTGCACTTCTAGACCCTGGGAAGACTTCAATCCCATAGCCTCAGTGACAGAAAAAGTAGGTGATTCTCAATGTTTCAGCATCCTTTGAAACAAATAGCACCAATAAACTGGGCATTAAGACCCAACACCTTTTGTGGTCCTCCAGGATTACAGTCGTTATCTCATCACTTTCTGCTTTGCTAGATTTACCTTAGGGTCATAAACAGGCTTTAGAGTTTGGAAGGGGAATAAGTTGGAATAAGCATTGCTATATAGTTCCTCTTACATGCCAGGCACTGTGCTAAACACTTAAAAACGTTGTTTCATTTTATCCTCATAACAATCCTGTCAGGTCCCTTCTGTTATTAATATCCCCATTTTAAGTTAAAGAAACTGAGGCAAACACAACTTAAATGACTTGCCTGGGATCTCACAATAAATAAATCTCATGACAGATTTAAACTCAGGTCTTTTTGACTCCAGACCAAGAATTCTGTCTACGGCAACACCAGCTGCCTCTACATAAAGTGGGAAAACATAATGTTGGGTTGATTGGGGTTACAAGCAATGGGACTGCATGCTGATGAAGTCTTTACATCACAATGCTTGCTAGTTAAGGAAGGAGCATAGTTTAATGGATAGGATGCTGGACTTGTAATATAGAAGCTTTGTGTTTAAATCCCAATCTATGCAAGTGGCTTTACTCTGATTCTTAGATCCCTCATTGGTAAAATGGAGATAGCAGCTATTTCACAGTATTATTGTGAGGTTAAAAATGATATAAAAACATGTGAAATACCTGGTAAACCTTGTTATTGTTGCTGTTCAGCTGTTTTAATCATGTCTGACATTTTGTGACCCCATTTGGGGTTTTCCTGACAAAGATACTGGAATGGCTTTCTCCAGCTCATTTTATGGAGAAGGAACCCAAGGCAAACAAAGCTAAGGGACTTGTCCAGGGTCACACAGCTAATAAGTGTCTGAAGTCATATTTGAACTCAGGAAGATGAATCTTCCTGACTTTGAGCCTGGCACTCTACTGTGCCACCTAGCTGGCCTTGAAACCTACAATATTCTATAAATGAGAGCTGATATTAATCAAATACAAGGGCACAAATGGTTTTTTTAATGGCTGGACTCAGTAAGACAAGTTTTGAGTGGATGGAAACTGGGAAAAGAGTCCAAACTTGAGCCTAAGACTCATATTGAACAAGAAAAGGAGATTACCTATACACACACCACATATAACATTGTAGAGGCTTGTCCAGAAAAAAATTAACTTTTGAATTACATATTTTAGGCCTTCCAGAGTATAAGTGCATATGACTTCATGGAAGGATGGGGTAAAAAAAAAGGTTAATAACTATCCTGTAAGATGGGATACAGCTTTCATAGCAACCTGCCCATAGGAGGTATTGTCCTTTATTCCACTTCTGTCTCTTCTCAGTACTTTTTATTATAATCTTTATCTATACACGCATAGGTATCTCTCTAATGAGAAACCATGCCAGTATGGATGATGATGGTGATTTCTATGCCCCTTTATTAGGCAAGGAGGGGAACGATGTGGATAAAGCAAGGATTCTTAATCTGAGGTCCATAGAATCATAATAAATCCATGGATAGAATTCAGAGAATCCATAAACCTGAATGGGGAACAAAATAACATCTGTTTTTCCTAAATAACATTTAACTGAAATTTAGCATATCCTTCAATTATAAATGTAGGGAGCAGTCATTACACTGAGAAAGGGTCCATGAGCTTTATTAGACTGTCAAAGGGGTCTTTGGTCCATCCCCCAAAAGATTGAAATGCCCTAGAAAAAAGGCACAGTTACAGGCAAGAGAAGTATAAGAATAAAGAATGGAGCATAACAGACCAGCTTTATTACATAAAGGAATAGCATGAACTAAGATCAGAATCAGATTTTTGGAAGATCTCAAACACCAGAGACAGAAGTTTGTACTTTATTAGATGATGAATAGTCACTGAAATTTTTAAGTAATGTTCAACTTCTGTGACCAGAACTGTGAGTTAAGATGACTTCAGCTGGATGGTATAGAGTGCAATAGACTGGAGTCTGGAAGACAGCTTAGGAGGCTGTTACAATAGTTAACAAAAAAATAATAGTAGCTAGCATCTATACAATGTTCTGCCTTTATAATTACTATCTTATTTTATTCCTACATCAAACCTGAAAAGTAAGTGCAATTATTAACTCCATTTTACAGATGAGGAAAATGAGGCAGAAAGAGGTTGTGATCTGCCCACAGTCACACAGCTGGTAAATGTCTGAGGTTAGATTTGAACTCAGGTCTTCTTGACTCCAGGTGCAACGCTCTAGCCACTATCCTGTCAGACCACAACAAATAGAATTTGAAGCTGGAAGAAATTGCCAGAAATCATGTAGGCTGATTCACTGATATTATGGTAAAGAAAATCAAGACCCAGAGGGTTTACACAACTTACCCAAGATCAAATATGTAACAATTAGCAAGATCAGGATTTGAACCCAAATAATTCTAATTCCAATTCTTTAATTTTCTACGATATGCTGTTCTCCTCCTAAAAAGGGAGTAAGATCCTGAAGGATGCCTGCACAGATTGCAGAAAGGAGAGAATGCCAAAGAGATTTTAAAGGTAGAATGTGACAATTGGCCACTGACAATTTTCAGGTGAATAAAGGAGAAAAGGAGAACCAAATGTCAAAAATGACTCTAAAATCTGAAGTCTGGGTACTACCCAGGTAGCTATACTACCACATATTGTAATGAGGTTGACTTCCTTTTGGGATTTGAGGGCACATCACCTCAAGTTTTCTGTTTCATTCCTCACTTGGAACTGAGAGGAAAGCTACATTTAATATATTCTCAAGCTTTGAAAAGTGAGTTCTTGAAGAATAAAATGTGATAAATACATTTTACAAATACTGAACTTTTACTGTGTCTAACTTTTTTTGCTTTATGTTAAAACTCTAGGGATTCAATAATAATAGGCAGTCTTTGAAAAAAAAGAAATGCTTTGGGACAAAACCTTTGAAAATGATGATTTTTTTGAAGAAATTTTTAGGGGACACCTGCATAGACAGTCATCCAAAAGAGGTCACTTTTTTGGGCCATTTTTTATTCTATATTGGTGGAAATATAAGGTGCACTACCCAAATTGGACTCATAAAAAAACATAACTATAAACTGGTATGATTTTTCAGTTTGTGTAGCACAATAGATAGAAAGTTAGCTTCAAATCTGGGGAGGTTAAAGGATGGCCTCTGACACATATATGTGACCCTGGGACAAATTAATTAACCTCTCAGCACTCTAGACAACTCTGTAAGTTGATATATATATAAGTTGCAGAGAAGATAATGACTTGTGCTAGTAGTAGAGAGAGCTTCCTCATCAGGGAGTTCCCTAAGCCAATAAAATCACAACCCCAGACCCTATTCTTTTTCAGTATTTATACATCTTTTATTTCATTTTATAAAAATTACAACTAGCATTTATATAGCACTTTAAGGTTTATGAAGGTTTTTCACAAGTATTATCTCATTTAACCCTCATAACAGTCCTGGAAGGTGTTGTTATCATTTCAAAATTGAGGAAACTGAGGCATAGAGAAGTTATTTGACTTCTTCCCCTCCCCTCCCACCACCAGGGTAACACAATTAGCATTGAAGTGTGGATTATTTGAATTTAGGTCTTCTTAACTCCAAGTCCAGCAATCTATTCAATGTAGCAGATTATATAACACCTCACACACAGACACACATATATACATATACATGCATGTATATATACATATATAGATAGATATAGAGATATCTATATGTGTATTTAGATATATAGACATACACAGACCTACCATTATAGATGTAGAAATATACTGTATGTATACATTTGTGTGTACATCTATAACTATTCCTTCATATGTATAGACATACATACATATGTATGTTTATACATACATGCATATGTATGTATGCATGTATGTGTGTATATTTTCCTTAAAGGACATCTCATAATAAGGCTGACCTAAAACGGAAATAACACATTTGTTGGAATTATGGAAATCTTTCCCCCAATGAGTTCAAGGTTAGAGCTTGCTTACTAAATTATTCTTTCTTCATTGCCTATTTTAACTTCCTATAAATCAATATCTTAATTCAATACTTCCTAAACTGAAAGTTAGACATGGGTGGTATAGGATATATGATCACAGCTTTAGAGCTGGAAGACAATTTAGAAGCCATTCAGTTTAACTTCCTCAGTATAAAGTGCAAAAACTGAGGGCCAGAGAAGTTGTGAATTTCCTAAGGCCATACAGTTAGTACATGTATGGGGTCAGATTGGTGCTTGGGTCTCCCTAACTCCAAGACTAGCACTTTATTCACACCATGTTACCATATCTTTGTAGTGTTCAGTTCTAATTCCTGCCTTTGGTACTTATATCCATGAGTACCCACCAATGTTGCACCATTGAGTTGGATCTCTAGGTTGGCCTTATTTTCCTGAGACTTGGCTTTTTTTTCCTAGACTGACCCATTTGGTTGCTACTGTACCCTGATTCTGACAGCCATGGCTAGATGACTGACTATATAGGCCTTTCCTGAAGTAGCATGAAACTGTCAGTCCCGATCTACTCTATTCTCATAGTGATAGGAACTCTTCCCCCTGCAGTGAACTTTTCATTTCAGGGAAATGAAAAATGGATGATCTGTTATAAAGTGCCGCAGACCCCTAGCTAGCATACTTTTTATTTGTGGTTTTTTCAGGTGCATCAGGTTAAATTTATGGACAGTGCTTATTTACTTTTACTTAAGACAATACTTTTTATATTTCAAAACCCAATCTTGTGCCTTTCTAAATTCAATTGTATTGGCATACTGTAAAAATTCCTTTTCATAAATAAACCTTCTAGTCAAGAGTTGACTGTTCCATTAGAGAAAGTTAATTTCTAACTCACTAGGTAATTCCTAAAAGGGTGAAGTACTAAAAAGTGAAGAAAGTAAAAATGATGAAATACAGAGACGGGGTGAACCATTTTCTTTCCATGCTGTTTCTACATTTGCACTGTGGAAGGTCAGTTCTCTCATATTAAAATGCAATTGGAACCATGTGCTCAATAGCCCTGGGCCCTTAACACTGTTTAGATCTGTACTTTAATATTTAATTTCATATATTTCCTGAAGGGAACTGATTAATAATTGCATCCACTGAAGCATATACTTTAAAAGATTGACCCCCGCAAGCTGTTGTTTTTTGAAGATTAGAAAAAGTCTTTCTGTTTCTAATAAAGCAAGTCACTTATATGACATCTTTTTCATCAGAATCTGAAAATGAACTAAAGCAAAATTTGAAAGCTAACTAATTAGACACTTGCTATGCAATTACTTGCTACAGAATCAGCAACAAAGCCAACTGGTGTACCTTTTGGTGTTGATATCAGAACAAGCTCAGTTGCTAAATACTATACTTCTCAAAATTCCCTTCTCTCTCTCTCTCTTTTTTTATCTTGACTCATTGAATACAAGTAGCAACTAGCTCTGGATGATCAATTTAGAAAATATATATTTTAGTCAAAACATTTTCAGAATATAAAAAGTAAAATTCTGAGAAAAGGAAAAAATACATCTAAGGATCATTTGAAGGAATGTATGAAGATATGCAAATTAATGGAAGGGATGTAACTTGGAGAGAACATGACTTGGGTAGATGGCAGGGAATGGGAGAAGGTATAATACTGCCTTCAATTTTTTTTTCTTTATGGAGGGGGGAAAACAGGGAAATTGGGGTTAAATGACTTGCCCAAGGTCACATGGCCAGTGTTTGTGTTAAGTGTCTAAGGCCACATTTGAACTCAGGTCTTCCTGACTCCAGGGCTTGTGCTTTACTCACTGCTCCACTTAGTCACTCCTCAATTTTTTTTTAATGTGGAAGAGGCATTAAATCTATTTTACCTAGGTCTAGAGATTGCAATGAGACTTAGTAGGAAGATGCTACTGGGAGCCAAATTTTAACTCAACATAAAAAAAACCAAACCTCTCAGTAATTAATACACACACACACACACACACACACACACACACACACACACACGTGCGCGCGCGCACACACACACAAATTGAGTACCTTGCTTCAAAAAGTAGAGAGTTTCTAGTCACTCAACTACTCCCATGTGGTGGGGATTGAACAGAATTATCTATGATTTCCCTACTCATATGAAAATAAAATTAAAAACACTCTGTTGTACACACATGAAAAGGAGAGATGAAGTCTGAATAACCAAAGCAATTCCAAATATAATTCTGATATTGTACCCCACACTTGTCCCAATTGTAATTGTAATTTAGAGTAGGGGAAAAGATCATATAAGGTAATCCCCAAAACATAGTCTATTCCTGTCTAACTCAGTTAAGTAATGCCTTGGATGATGCTGGTTAGCCACTTATCAATACGATCACTAGTTCTGTTCATTTGTTTCCCCTCAACTCTCATATTTTTATTATCCTTTTTTCACTGATTTTATCTATTGAGAGTCTCTCACCAACTACCACAAAATTCACTAGTATAAAAAATTGTCACAAAATCTGTTAATTTCACTAAATTCCAAAATTCTCTACTTTCTTGACAAGAAATAAACAGATAAGGGAAAACTACTACATTTGAATATTCATCACAGTCTTCTGAGTGAAGTGAGCAGAACCAGGAGCACATTGTACACAGCAACAGTAAACACTGTGCCATGATTAACTATGATAGACTTAGCTCTTCTCAGCAATACAATGATCCAAGACAATTCCAAATGATTCATGATGGAAAATTCTAACTACATCCAGAGAAAAAACTATGGAATCTGAGTACAGATCAAAGCATACTATTTTTACTTTTTAAATTTTTAGCTTTTTTTTCTTTTTAATTTTTTCCCCTTTTTGTTCTGATTCTTCTTTCACAACATGACTGATGTGGAAACGTGTTTGACATGATTATACATGTATAACCCATATCAGATTGCTTGCTATCTTGAGTAGGGGAGAGGAGGGGAAGGAGAAAATTTAGAATTCAAAATTATACCAAAATGAATGTTGAAAAGTATCTTTACATGTAATTGGAAAATTAAATACTATAAAGAAGGAAAAAAAGCATTAATCAGAGTCTCGATGCAGTAGAAAAGGAGAAGGAATAGAGAATGAGCATTTGTTTTGGTGAATTAGAATATATTATAAAAAGAATATATTAGATCTTTACATTTTTAACTTGCGGTCAGTTTCTTTAGAGACTGATACACATGTGTGTGCATACTAGTGCATATAAATATCGATATAGATATGTTCCAAGGTTAACAGGGATGGCTATCAATATGGTGACTGTGGAGGATGAAATGGAGCAGGGGAGAGAACAGAGATAAGAAGTACATTAAAAAAAATGCTATCACTGGGTACTAGGTGGCAGAGTGAATAGATCACTGGCCCTGGAGTCAGGAGGACCTGAGTTCAAATCCAACCTCAGACATTTAACTACTAGCTGTGTGACCTTGGGCAAGTCACTTAATCTCAATGTCTTGCCTTCCCCTCTATTAAAAAAAAAAAACTATCACAATAGTCTAGATGGTTAGGACAGGAAATTGGATAGAAGTAATATGAGTGCAGAGAAGAAGATGATGAAAGCAATCTTTCAGAATTATAAATGACAATGGTAACTTGACAACCTATTTGGATATTGAGCGGTAAAGCAGAAGGAAGAATTAAGGATGTCTCCAATGTTATTGTTGTTGTTTGTCCTTTGTTCTCCAAGAGGACCGTGACTTCAGGAAGATGATGTCATGACTTGGCAAGTGAATTGGATTTAACTGACGGAGGGTTGTGCAAGGTTACCAGCTTCACTTTCTCCTCTGGAGACATCTGGGTCCAGTGGCAAGATATAGATCAGGATGATTGAAGACATGGAGAAGCCTAGGAAAAATCTGGGGGAGGTAGATATGTTTGGAGAGGAGAGAAAGGGAGTAAAGTATCTTTTTTTAAATGTAACATTATTTTGTATAGAACTTTTTACATTTGTTTCGACTGTCAAGGTGAATATTATAGAAAGTTATATACCATGATAACATGGTTGCTACTAAAAGAAACATTCATGTCTGCTTGTTAAATTTCATCTGTAAAAGAGGTAAACTAACTCTGTCTACACAAACTGATTTGATTTTGACTTTTGGTCTATCAGTACCACTGGCTTGTGTGATGTAATGAATTCTACATTCTACTTCCAACATCCCCCTCTGATTATATTCCTCTTTCATGCCTTAAAACATGATGACAATCAGGTAGAGCTTTTAAAATTTATTTTGTTGAGTTCTCTTAAATGTATTGCTACTTATAAGATAGGACCTCGGTGTGATCTATACTGAGGAGTAAAGAAGACCTGCCATAAAGTCCTGTATCTCATAGATGATGTCAGTGTAATCCTGAGCACTGTCACTTAACCTCTTAATGTGCAGGGAACTACTATTAAAAGGCAGTTACTTATCTGCATCTATAGAGGAAGTTTCCTTATTGGGAGTTCTGTACTCCAGTGAAATCACAGGTCTGGGACTCATTTAAAAACAAACTTTGACTTGTATTACAAGTTTTTAAACCAAGTAAAATAATCCTCAAGAGAAGAAAATACATGACATTTAATCAATTATAAATACAAATAAAAGAAACTGAAATGAAAGAATGTAGGTAAAAGAAATCTAGTCTATTTTCAGCTTGTGAATTACATTTTCAAGACCAACAGGAAAAATCTAGCTCCATGTCTCAAAGACAAATCTGAGGAATACTGTAATGAAATGATTAAAGATTAAGGAAACCTCCACATTTCCACTCTGAAAATATCTTCCATCAGAGCCTGTCAGGGGCCAAAGACCAAAGCTGATACGTTTTGGATCAAATGAGCCTTGACACAGTACTATAATTTGAGAACAGCCACAGAGTTATGATGAGCAGTGCACCCAGGCAATCATTTAGACACAAATCTCCTGTATATGCCTTGCTTAACTGAATTAATATCAAATAACATAAATACCTAGATGGATATTCAAAAGCTTTAAAAAAAAACGGCACCAGGAAGAACCCAAAGAACTTCTTTAGTTAAACATTCAACATCAATATCTACTTCACTTGGACAGGTTTGCAACATAACATGGACAATAAAGATGATTAAAATAATTGATCACATGCTATTAACATCCAATATAACTGTCCTAGTATTTTGGGCAATGTCGTCAGCATCACCCGACCCATCTTCAAACTGTTAGACAAATGAATCACTGGCACCCAAGCAGGCAAGCTCATGTTCTTCACTTCTTTCATTTGTGGAAATGCAAAGTTAGAGGCATTCAGTGGTAGAAATGGGCTTCTGACATATTTTTGCATCATTTGGACTCATTTCAACTGATTCTGAAAATAATTTCAAACTTAATTTGAACTTAGATTCATTTCAAACAGATTTCACCCTAGTTCTGTTATAGAAATTTGCCTTCTCTTCTATAGTATAGAAGTCTATATTTCTCCTTTACTCAACCTTTATTCTCCTATTTCTAAGGGTCAGTCACTCAAGATAAATCAGCCTTCTATACTTCCATATAATTTCTACTTCTGCACAATCTCAACATGATTGTGCCTCCTATGGGTTGAATGTTGATGTATTCTCATAGTTTTTTCCTGTCTGAAAACCTTTTGCATGCATTCTTTTATATTAGAAATCATTTATTTAAAAACTCCTGAATTATACATTTCATTTATATGCAAACAGCTGCCAGAATGTAAACTGCATTTATAATTATTTCCCTCATCTCTACTTGGGATCCCCCCCCCCCCTTGCCCTTATCCTTTCACCAGTTGTTCCTTGAGAATCTTTTCCCTTCACCAACCTGGTTCCTAGATTATACTTCAACTTAGGTCCAAAGCTCAGCTGAGCTACTTACTAACTGTGTGACTTTTAGGGAGAAGTCACTAGAGGCCTCAATTTTCTCATCCGTAAAATGAGACAGCCAAACTAGATGATCTTTAAGGACACTCTCAGATCTAAAATTATCATTCTAAGATAAAAATACTCATTTCATCCATAGTGGAGGTGACAGGACTGCCTATATTAAGACCATAACAGATGGCAAGGGAGAAAATGAAAGGGTAAGAGAAGGTTAACTTGTGGGTTAAGGGCTTTATGGAGCTTGAACCGGTGAAAGTATGAAACCCTAAATGCTTGATGTTTCAGAGTCTATGACACTATTACCCAAACCTTCGTGTGAATGTCAGTCAGTAAAAAAAAATTTACAGAATTCTAGAATGTGAAAGAGAGCAAGGCCTTCAGAGGGTATCTAGTTCAAGCTATATCTGAAAAAGAATCCAATCTGTGACAAACCCGGCAAGTTATCATTCAGAATTTGCCAAAGGTTTCCACAAAAGGATATAAACTTCCTCTCAAGGCAGACTACTCTTCTGTTGGATCGCTCTAATGGTTAGGAAATTTAAATCTCACTCAAGGCTGAAATTGTCACTATGAATCTTCAACCTACCAAGCAGAACAAGCCTAATCCTTCTTTCATATAACAACCCATGAAATACTGGAAGATTATTATCATGTTCCTCTCGTGTCTTCTCCACTCCACACTAAACATGTCCAGTTCTTTTAACCAATCGTTGCTCATATATCATTACTACACAGACCAAAATCTCTTCACAGAACATTTATGCTGTTGAGCTAGAATCACAGAACCTTAAAGCTAGAACAAAATCCAAAAGTCAACTCGTCCAATCTAATCTACTAGTCTGATAACTTTGACAAGTGAAATCAAGTTCATGCTACATGACTTCTTCCTCTTATATGTATACTGGCTCATACTCCTACTTATGCTGATAACTGGTCTACTGTACTTGAGTTGGTAGATTTAAAAAAGTAAACCAAAATAAAAGTTCTTGTTGTCAAGGAGTTTACGTTCTATTGAGAAGAAAATGACATGTGTTATATCCATATATACATAGACATATAATTTCGGGATGAAGGATATTGAGATACTGGAGATGACCTTATGCAGAGACATGCAGAAAGAAGATAATCTGCAGTGCCCTTCCACATCCCTCACTTACTGAATTCTTTCTCATCCTTTAAGATTCAATTAAAATATGGCATCCTTGTTTCTCTTCAGATTTCAAGTCATTTGTTTTTAGTTCTCTTAAGAATTTTTTTTTTTGCATTTTGGAGGGCAATTGGGGTTAAGTAACTTGCCCAAGGTCACACGGCTAGGTTTTTGTCTGTGTGGGTTAAGTGTCTGAGGCCGGATCCGAACTCAGGTCCTTCTGACTCCAGGGCCAGCGCTCTACTCACTGTGCCACCTAGCTGTCCAAAAATAAAGGAATTTTTAATATATTATTTTATTTCAAATTATATCTGTATCATATCCTCCTACCTCCTCTGGTGCCTTACACACTGTTTTTCTGGCATTTTTTTAATGGCCCTCAATTTTTCACCTCTAAAATGATGAATTTGTATTAGGTAATCCCTGAGGTTTCTTCTGCCTCTAGACACTATGATGTTATCATTCAATTAGTGTACTTCATCAGGGAGTCACAAAATATTAGATCATAAAGATACCTCATGGATCACATGTTCTAAGACTCACATTCAACCCATGAGAAAGTAGAGGTATGAAGAAAAAACAAATTTGCCCAAGGTTATTTCCAATTTAGTATCATTTCCCTCATTCTAGTTCAGTTTCTACCAGAGTATCCTGCCCCTTAAACTAATTTCTATCATTGACATAATTCATATTATGAAACCCATTTATTTGCTATTGTAATTTTTAGTGTGGAGATATAATTTATTTTGTCACTTCATAATCAGCAGTAATATTCATTCTATATTCTTTGATTAGGATTTTTAAAAAGAAGCTCTAAAAAGAGGTAACATTCTTTATTGTTTTTTGAAAGCCTGCTCTATTTGCAAAAATGGAATTGCTGATTTTGTGCTCAGGTTCACACTTTTGGCATTCTTGAAAATTGAGTTGTCTGTTTCTTTTTTTTTTCCCTGCCCTGAAATCAAACCCCTGAAGAAGCCTTTTGGCATTCTGAAGATGGATAAAAGGATGGATAAAAAAGGCAAGTGAATAAGTGCTTCAGACTCATGGGCCTGCCTGGGATTTGGAATAGAAAACTCAACTTTTAATAGGTTTAAGGTATAGAGTTGAGCTGCATTAAAAATCATATATATATTTTTGGGAATGAAGAAGGGCAAGAGGAGATTATTTATGTCTTATTGTTTTGGATACACTTGGGGGAAAGAAACAGGGATTTACCAGGAGTACCTTCTGCTACATATTTATTAGATTTCTATACCTCTATAATACTTAACTCAAGGTCTGTTAATTTTAAATATATATATTTTAGTAAATTAGTTTCCTTTGTAATTCTGTGCATTTTGTTTTATACAATTAAAATATCACTCTGTAAAGGGGTCTCCAGGCTTTACTCGACTGTCAAAGAATCAATTACATAAAAAGCTCAAGAACACTTTTAAAAGGGGTAATCACAAAGAAAAGAATTGATGAAATAGTGAACTTCAGGAAACATAGATACTGTGAGGCTTAGGAACCAATATGAGTTCAGGGGCTTCAGGTCAGAGTTCTCAGAGAATTTCCTTTACTACTACATGTTGTGGTATCAGCTCCTTCAAAGTATGGTTGATTTTTGTGAGTTGAACATTTCTGCTGGAGTGAATAAAGAAGCCAACAGGAATACTGTTGGTTAAGAAGGGTTTGGTAAATAAAAAGCTGGGCTATTATTTGATGATGGTGGGTGAATGAGTGGAGAGTACCTTAGTTACCTCAAAAAGAATAAACGATGTCAGTGGAGTGACTGGGAGAAATTAGTAAAAGCTGAGAGAAAATGAGTCCAGTCTATATTGCCAGATGGGCAGCTAGGTGGTTTAGTGGAAAGAGCACTAGCCCCACAGTCAGGAGAACCTGAGTTCAAAACTGGTCTCGATACTTGCTATTAATATTCTAGGTATTAATACCATATCAATAATAACATGAATACTAATATCATACTCTATTAACCCAATTTTCTCCAGTTTCCTCATCTGTAAAATGAACTGGAGAAAGAAATGGCAAACCATCAAGTATCTTTGCCAAGAAAACCCCAGTAAACCCCAGAAAGAGTTATACATGACTGAAATGACAACAACATATTGCCAAAAGTCTCCTTTCCTTCATTTTCATGTGGAGCTTTTTCGTCAGAATCTGTTAGTCTTGGCTTGCAGTATATGCATACAGGTAGTGTATATGAGATCAACAAAGCTTCATATGCATACATCACTGGGTCATAAGAGTCTGAGGGAAGGTTTGAACAGAAGTTTCTCATGATTCATCCTCTAGGAGTGATCATTCTACTTTCTCATGCAGAAAAAAGCAAAAACCAAAAGAACACAGCATGTTTTCTGTGGTCAGACCCAGTTTAGCACTGAAAATAATGTGATACAGTAGAAAGAATAGAGTATTTGCAGACAGGGAATTCAGGTTAAAATTCAAGTTCTGCAATTTATTATCTTTGTGACTTCGGGCAAGTCAACTAATCTCGCCTGACTTTTATTTTATTATTTTTTTTCTTTACACATAACATAATGGGATAGGGTGAATTGACCTCCTTTTCCCTTTAAACTCTATCTATGATCTTGTAAATTGGAGGGAAAAAAGTGGCTGCTGCTCAGTTTCTTTCTTTCTTTCTTCCCCTTCCCCCGAAACCTCGCCCAATAAGAAAAGTGATTAGGTGAGAATTGGCCTAAAATAACACTTGCCGAGCAGAGAACAAAGCATAGGACTCCAAAGAGAGTGATGAAGACTGATACAATAGCAAATCATTTAGTTATTTGGTATTTTGGTTGCCTGTTTTTGAGCTTCCCTTCACTTTTGGAAATCTATAAGAGGTCAAGGTCCTCTGGGAATAGGTAGAGAAGTGATCGATTATTTAGGAGTTGTAAAAGCTGTTATTCAATATTGTCAAGGTGGACAGCCTCAGTGTCCTCCAAGTTGATTTAATAATCAGTAACACAATAATCCTGTTAAATGGCTTTACAGCACACTTTGCAGCTTCTTTTTATCCAGATTCTCTCATTACAGTAATAAGCCAATTGTCATTGTAGCAAATCAGCAGGTGAAAAATTATTAAGATGTGTGTTAAACTATTTTTTCCCCTGCCTGGTCAGAGCCCATTTTGTTTCTCAATTGGCTACTACTTTCTTTGTTCCATCCATATTTTCATCCCAATCACTGTTCATTATTCTCCCAACACTAGAGAATATTTTTCCTATGACTGACAGACTTGGAGTTCTTTTTGAAAGTACATCTTTTGCATTGCTTGCCCTTTATTTTTGGGTAAGTCATGGCTAAATAAAGGATTCTGCCATGGTAGACCCCTGATATTAAAGCCCCGAGGAGGGAAAAAGTTAATTTACAGTCATGTCAACTACTCTTTTTGGTATGGATCAGTCAGGTAATGGACACAGTGGATAGAGTGCTGAACTTGAAGTCAGGAAGACTGAGTTCAAATGCAACTTCAGCCACTTTCTAGTTGTGTGACCCTGGACAAGTCACTTAACCTCGATGTTTTGGTTTCCTTAGCTGTAAAATAATAACAACAATAATAATAGCATCCCAGGAGTGTTGTGAAGATTAAGTGCAATAATAATTGTAAAGCACTTAGCCTAATATCTGCCACATATTAGGCACTATGTAAACATTAGCTATTATTATTTGTCCAAAGGTACAATCTCATATATACCTGTACATATTTATGTGTAGATATAATTAACATGTATGTAAATAAAGCCTGAGATTTTCATATATAAATTTAAATGTGCCTATAAATGGTACCAAGACATAGTGTTGAGGGTATGACTAGTTTTCTCTTGATGGGAAAAGCCCAAAGAAGAAGGGGGTTCGGGGGATAGGCAGGGAGAAACATAACAAACCTCTCCAAATTCAAACTGAAGTTACAGATTTAAATTATAATTTCTTTTGAAATATTCATCTACAGGTCTATTTACATTTATGTACCTTAAGGCTTCTGTTCAACACATAGCAATACATTTTAATGAACCCTACACATATACTAGTTTTTTAAAAATTATAATCCTTTAAAAACCCATTAGGAATACTTATCAAGGAACTCCTTAGGTATGTAAAGGAGTCTTATTCATGACCTGAACAATATCCAAAGAATCAGTCAGTAGTATTTATTAAGTACCTAATATATGCTATGTGCCTTATGAGGTTAGGATGTGAATACAAGACACAGTTGGTAACCTCCTTTATTAGGAACTACCATCTACATGACACTATAGAAGATAACAAAACCATAATTACCTGCCCCTACTTTTTTTCTCTTTTTTCTTGCAAGGCAATTAGGGTTAAGTGACTTGCCCAAGGTAGGACAGCTAGTAAGTGTGTCAAGTGTCTAAAGCCAAATTTGAACTCAGGTCCTCCTGACTGAAAGTCCAGTGCTCTATTCACTATACCACCCAGCTGCCCGCTAACTCTACAACTCTACTTTTGAAGTCAAGACTTTTATCTATGAAACAAGTAAAAAATGACAAACCTCTTGATAATTATTGTCATCCAAATATAAAACTGTATTACTTAGGAGGTCTTGACACAAAGGTTGTTTGATCACTCCTTGGGCATACTGTGATTCTCAGGTAAATGTTAGGGGAATGGTAGCCATTTTTGTTTGTTCTTTGATTCTAGTTTCTGGGGTTAAGGGAAGAAAATAACAGATGAAATCAACTTTGATTTTCACATATGAAGCAATGCCCCATTGCGTATCGTCAGAGAGTTAGTAGTTGTCAGATTTAAGACTTGAACACATGTCTTTTTCACTGCAAGTCTGACCCTCTATCTCCTTTACTACATGATATTTCCTGAGGAACTCAGCACTTTCTATATTATATATTCACATGAAATAATTTCTAAGTAATTGAAACTGATAATCCTTTCATATTTTGAAGATAAAACCATCATACTTTCATCCCACTCTTTTTCAAATTAAAACATCTTCTATCCTTAACTTTGGTCATGGAAGTATTTTCTATTAGACAGCATTCTTTATTGAGATTGCTTTGCAGAGACACTAAGACTACTTGTATTTTTTTTTTTAAATGCTCTGGCTGCTTCAAAATCATTTTCATATCTTTTTCATTTTCTTCCATGTTTAAGATTTACTTTCATGCAGTGAAATTCAATAACTCTCTAGCCATTTGTGAGCTCTTTATATCCTCCAGACTATTCAGCCTTCACATGAGACTGGGCCTTTAGGTATGCAAATGAACAATCTGTTTGCTCTGGAAAATTTGAAGGAGAACAGATTACTTGGATTTTTCAACCAAGGTAATTTCCCACTAAATAATAAAGATTCTCCAAAGAAAATTAAAACAACAATAACACAAAGAATCTTAAAGATCTCTAGAGTTAGAAGGACCAATAACTCCCCCTAATCATTTCATTTAATAGCACATGAAACTGTTTACAAGTATCACTACTCTAGCTCAGGTTCTTATTACCTCTTTCCTGAATTACTTCCCATCTCCAATCTATTCAACATTCCCGTTAGACTAATTTTCTCAAAATATAGTTCCAATCATGTCACCCCACTTTCAAAAACCCTCAGTTGTCTCCCATTTCTTAACAGCTTCTTAAAAGCTCAAAATTCGCTTAGCTGGTAAGACTCTCTGACTTCAATCTACCTTTTGAAGACTGACTTCAATCTACTTTTCTACGTCCATTTCCTGTCTTTAACCTACAAACACGATATTCTCCAGCCAAAGTGAATTTACTCACTGTTTCTAAATATTCCTCATATGCCCTTGCCTGTGTATTGGCTCATGTTTTCCCAGCTGTCTGGAATTGCTTTTCCTCATCTCTACCTGTCAAAAGTTTAACTGCCTTACAGGGTCTGCTTCTAATGCCTCATCTTTAATGAAACCTTCTCCAATTCATAGAATCTCATATTTGAAAAAAACTATTAAAGATAATCTAGGTCAACTGGTGCTTGATTAAACACTCTCTCTATAATGTCCCTGATAATTGGTCATCCAGCCACTGCTTTAAAACTGTCAATAATGTTGAACTTAGTATATCCGGAGGAAGCTGATTCACCTCCTAGGCAGCTTTGTTAGGAAGCTTTTCTTTAAAGAAAAAAAAATAAATGATATACACAGTGAGTGGAAGTCTGCCTCTTTGAATGTTCCCCCAGGTCAGACAAAATAATTCAAATCCTTCTACTGAAGGATTTCACTGCATGAAAGTAAATCTTAAGGTGCTGTAATGGTAATGGGAATGTGAAGATCTTCCCTATCCCCTCTGCAACCTGTGTTGGGAGGAGCTTGCTGAAAGGGGGAGCAGAGACCATAGGAAGCTGGGAGTCTCTGTGGGAGAGACATAGAGAGAGGATGCACCCAGGAAGATAGCTAGGCTTGTGAGTGTTTGCCCCATGCTGTGATAGTTAGGTTTGTGATTGTGTGGGAATGCTAAAGGATGATGTGGCTCTCTTCTGCATTGTGGTGTATTAACTTCTATGTTGCTATGATGGATTCAGTTCCCTGGTGTTGGGATTTGGTTTTCTGGTGTCTGAATAAATGTTTTGCTTCTGTTTTCAATAGGGAGAGTCTGTTATATTTCACAATTGAAAACCATGCAGGCATAGTTTTAGTCACCATTGGCACTGTGAATATTGCATTGTCACTACAGGTGGGAGACTTTAATGTTTCCTCTAAACCTTCTCTTATCTGGGACAAAGATCCTTCCTTAGTCAGTCCTTGCAATGGTTTCATCACCTCAAAATCCTGGTTGACTTCCCCTAAGCAAAGAACAATTTGTCACTGTCATTCTTAAAATCTGTTATGAATTTGTGAAGATCATGTGAGATAATATAGACAAAATGTACAGCTTTGAAAAACTACAATACTCCAGATTTAGAATGACAATGGCATGTATTTAGAGTCTAGGGGTGGGGAACCTGTGTCCACCAGGCCACTTGTGACCCTCTTGGTCCTCAAGAACAGCCCTTTGACTGAATCTAAAATATGGCCCCTTGACTGAATTCATACTTCAAATTTCAAACTATCACATAAAACTTGTAGACTTCAATCCAACCTGTGAAGTTTGGATTCAGTCAAAGAGCCGTACTTGAGGATCTAGAGGGCCACACGTGGCCTTGAAGTGGCAGGTTCCCCAAACCTGATTTAGATTATAACCTTCCTCACTCTGGACATTATGCTGGTCTTAATGGGAGGAAACTCATATTAGAGAGTAACATGACTTAATGGATAGACAGCTGGTCTCAGAGCTAAGACACTTAAACTTCTTGGTGCTTATGGCAAGTCTCTAAGGCTTTACATTACAAATAAGACTAGGGATTGCCTAGAGATAGTTTCCTTACCTAGGAGCTCCCTACACCAATGAAGTCATAGGTCTAGTCCCTATCCATAATATCACATCCCCCATTTGGGTTATCACCTCACAACATTGACTCATATTGAACTTGTCGTTTACTAAACACCCACAGGCCTTTCAACGTCAACTATTTTTTCCAGCTACATTCCCCCATTCTGTAATTTTCCATTGATTTTTGAATCAATGAAAAATTTGGATGAAGTGAATGAAAATGTATGAATGATATCTTTTTGAATAGAACTTTGTTTTTCCCTATTAAATTTCTTATTTGATTTAATCCACTTGTGTAGTTCACTGAGACCTTTCTGTTCCTGCCATCTAATCTCTTAGCCACCCTAACTTGTCATCATTAAATTTCAAAAGTGTGACATTTCTATTTTCATTCTACATATTGTTAAGAATATTAAACAGTACAAGGTCAAGGAAAGTGTAATATGGCACTCTCCTAGACATATCTCCCTTATTTAATTGCAATCAAGTAGGCCTCACTCTTTTGGTCTGGTATTTTGTTTTATTTTGTTTTTCCTTTAAAGTACTTAGCACAGTGCCTGAAATAAAGTAGAGTGTTTAATAGATACTAATTGTCTGGACTTACTGACTTGGTGGTTCAAACAGTCTTGAACCTACAATGTCTATTCATCTCCAAAGAGATGTGAGAGCTTTTATAAAATGCAATGTCAAAATAACAACTTCCATTTATGTACTATTTTACCTATGTTAACTTAATTGATCTTCACCGACCAAAAAATATCTACTACTCACAGAGTCTAGAGGATAACCATCTCTATTTCATTACCCTGATGTATCAGTTTAGGAAATCTCTCAATAAAAAAAGACATCATCCTGATGTGATTTGTACCTGATGAACTCAAAATTGCTCTTAGTAAATTGAGAGTAAATTGGTATGAAGAACTTTTGCTTAGACTCTCAAGGCAAGCTAGTAGCAGAATCAAGACTGGTTTCTAAATCTCACTATATTAAATTCAATATCCCTTCTCCCTTATTTTTATATATGTCGACTCTTACCCACAAAACATAACAGATTTTGTTGGTTTCTTAAAAAAGAAATGAGACAGATTTACACAGGCAGATAGAAAATTCCATTTTGGAGGCAATACTCAAGTATAATTTTGGTGACAATGTGATAGTATACACAATACATATGAACATAAAAGGAAGAAATACAAATGCACTTTCATTTATTGATAGAGATTCATAGGTAGTCAAGTAATCTTTTCTGGATAGTAAAAGTACAATTTATATTGAAATTAATTCTTGAAAGAGGATTTATTTTGGTCTTGAGTTTCTGACTGTGGGAAACATCTACACACACATACACACACATACATATATCTACTAGACTTACTATATATATATATATACTGTATATTCTCTCTCTCTTTATATATATATATATATTCAATTATATGGAGTAGATATAGTAGATATATATGTAGTAGATATCAACTATAACTATTATAACATATATATCTACTACATAACACATATATGCCTATCTATACAAAAATTCTTCAATATATCAAGGAACTTAAAATCCCTTCAATTTTATAGATTGCAACATCTCTACAACTCAGTATTCAATCTTTTAAAGGTTCTATGGTTAAAAAATTCATCACCCAGAAGCCAATACAATGATGAGCTCTTCAAAATTTGCCTATGCTTTTCTTGTAATTAATGTAAATCCATCACTAAGGTCAAAGTGCTTTTTCAGCTTGATTAAAAAGTGAAACATATCTATATGAATTTGTATATGTGTAGAACACAATAGATATGTGTACAAAGACAGTTGCCTGGGGCAAGAAAATGTTTATGTATATGTGTGTAGAAAGTGTGTGTATAATTGTATATGCTTGTATACATACTAATAAACTGATAAGTGACTTTCTAATTGATCATTTCTTGTTATGGATGTTTGCTTGAGTTTAGTTTTGATCTGTAACACGTCTTCTAAAAAATGCTGTCTTAAGCTAGACATTTTTCCTGGAGTAATCATTAAAAATGAAAGAAAAAAAATGTAATACAAAGAGGAAGATATGAGGGAATTCTAACTTGAAGCTTTCAGATCATATTTTCAAACTTCATAATTATATCCCTGGATTTTCATAATATCAGTGCAGCTCTTATCAATTTTTCAATCTCTGTTACTGTTTTATTCCTATTTTATAAAAACTAGAAAATTAAATGCAGAGAACCTCCATTAACACAATGTTAAAGCTCTAAATTTGAAAACAAATCAGAGAATATGAAAGTTAACATCCTCTTAGCAACATTAACTTGTCCAACTTTGATTATATATAATTTTTGGATTGCTGGTTAGTGTTTTAAATGCACACTTTATTATAAGACATAAGCAATGTAGGGAAATTAATGCTGCTATGAAAACCCCAAGTTTTCATTTTTCTGACATATGAACATTTAAATTTGCAATTTTAACATTATATTGCATGGAATTCTGAAATTTAATAAAAACTCATTAAAATGAATTGTCTTCATTCAATTAGAAAAAGAGATGACTTGTTTCTTGAATGACACATTCTAAGACATCTGAATTTTAAGAATGCAGAAAGTGCCTTCATTTTTAAGTCATTTTATAGATACTGATAAAGTACTCCGCTGCATCATAAAATGGCAATATCGATTATGCCTGTCAAATCTGGGAGATTTTATATGTAGATATAATGCAGTGATAAATATCCATTAAATAGAGGTAGCAAGGATGAAATCTATATACCATATAATGTAGATATACCAAATAGGATTCATTCAATTACATTTCAGTGCTTAGAATAGCATTAAGTATTACAGGATGAAGGTAATAGTTTAATTAAGATATCCATGTCCCAGTGATGAATTTTATAATGCCAAAAGACTAAAAAGTAGCTAAAAGAATGGTATACTCAAGGATTGCTTAATTGCGGTGATGATGACGATGATGATGGTGATGATAGCTGAATTTATATAGTGCTTTAAGTTTTGCTGAATATTTTGCATGCATTATCATCTCACAATTCCCATTTGAATGTATTGCAGAAGTCAATCGATTTGTAGTGTCATCAGCGTGGATATTTTCTCTGTAGAGGAATAGGTGGCAATGGATAGAACACTAGACCTGGACTCATCTGTAAAATGAGCATAATCATAACCCTTATGTCCCAAGTCAGTTGTTAGAATAAAATGAGATCATATGTATAAAACACTATACAAACTTTAAAGCACCATGTAAATGTTAGCTATTGTTACTGGGATTATTTATAACATTGTTGTTGTTATTAAGGTTAATTATATTTTCATTTTTCCATATACTTGAAAATCCAGTTGTTGTCTAATGTCATCCCAGAAGTTCACTACAGGTAAGTCAACCCAACATGTTGGAGCCTTCATGTTTTCTTGTTCAAATTATATGAATTTGTGTAATTCTCACTTTAAAAAATCCACACGTATTTATGTCAAATAAAATTCCATCAGTCACCATTTTTCTTTGAGATGACATTATATGAGAGGGGAGGGTGTTAATGGAATTGGTATGTGGGGTGAAGGCAAAGATGATACAATAGCAAAAGGACCAAGGTGACTGGAGGAGGGGTAAATGCTAACCAAGGAGGTCAAACCAATGTGGGGCACTATATTGGGGCCTAAAAAATGGGCAAACCATGGAATGGATCAGAAAAAAACTGTTTTTGGAAATGTGTCTTCTACTACACATGGGCAAATTAAATGAACACACATACACATATATACGTATATGTGTGTATATACATATATATATACATATATGTGTGTATATGTATACGTGTATACATATATATGTGTGTGCATATGTATACATGTATTTTGTATTCCTTAATTCTATTCCAGGCAGCATGTGGGATGCAAAGAAAAATGACAGCTCTTTGCACTCAAGGATATTTCAGACCAGTAGTATATGACCCTATAGGCTCATGGGTCCTGAATAATGCCTATACTTTGCCTCTTTTTTCCAACCATTAAGCTCTGAAACATAGCTTACTTGAACATTTAATTATGTACTGTTATTTATTTTTTTTAAATAATACTACCAACTATTCTCTCCATACTGGGATACCTATCCTTCTGCTTAGGTTTTAGTACAGGCTACAGTTTTCTTTTTCCCACTGTCCTGATCATTAAAAGTATCATATAAACTCTTAAAAGGGGTAGAGAGTAGGGGGTTATCAACTATTCAATTTAAGATAATAAAGCCTCAGACTCCAAGCTGTAGTAAGAGATGGTCAACGGCTACCTGGGCCTGCCTTACTTTACTTTTTGTTTACCTGTATGTACTCACGATATAACAAATATTTCATGCTACATTTGTCCTCTCATCCCAAAACAAAGGAATAGATTACTAGGAGACAAGCTTAAAATAAAAACATCCTTAATCACAAAGTACATATTAATAGAATAGTAAGATAGCCAGAGTTTGAGGGTATAGGAAATAAGCGAACAAATAACAATACCCTAAATCATTCCAGCTGGAGCTAGGAAAGAGCACAGTGGCTTGAACAGGCTCATGGAAGGCTTTGAAGCTCATGGTGAAGGTTCTGAAGTTAGTTTCCCAACCAAGAATAGCCACTGCACAGATGAGGAAGAAATGTAGAACTTTTGGATAATGTCATCTCCTGAAGAAAATATATGATGCATTTTCCCACTCCTGACCCTATATCACCCAACATAATTTTCTCTCCTGAAAGATATTTTTTGCTTCTTACATAACAAAAGTGGTATATAGCTGCTCTCTTTATTCTACCTTTTTTTTGTTGTTTTTGCTGCCCCCTGTACCATTTGGAGGTTATCTTCTATTCATTTCACTGGAATCCTAAACAGCTGTGTTCTCTTTACAGGAAGGTCTGTTCCTATATATTTCATCATGTCTGGTACTTTTCTGAGTAGGAGGTGTAGTCTATGTTTCATATTTTTAACTAATACATATCTGTTTTGGGGCCTTCAGCTCTCCTTCTGCCTCTTTTTAATTTTAGCTAAAAGGAAAGCTTTTTGTTGGGGGGGAGGCAGAAATGGGTTATGATAGCCAAGACCTTTTCTACATAATAAATGTACACTTTAGTTGATATTAGTAAGTCAGGAGCAAAGAATCTCATAAAACAAGTATTGATATGCTTTTAAAATTCCATACAACAGTGCCTAGAATGCTAGTTGACAGTGGAAACTAAAAATTGCATGATAACTATGATTATAAATATCTATTTACATGTGCATATGCATATATTTAGAAATCACATTCTAAAAAAAGGAGCCAATTCTGAGCATCATGGGTATTACTCCAATCAAATTAATATCAAATTAGAAATAATCTTTCATTCAAAATGGAAAATTCTTCATACTATATTTGTGTATTTGAGATCAACTCCACTTAAAATGTTACCAAAATTATCTGGGGTATATAATAATATAGCAGAAATATGAACTGTTAATAATTCCTACAAATTCTTGGTTAAGGATTCAGGAGCCATTCCCATATGGACCCCATTTTCCAACCCAATCTTATTTATAAAACCTATTCAATACCAATTTTTGGTCCCAGTGCATTTAGTCCACTTACTATCCTTATAAATTCTCATACTTGCCTTCATATTTAGTTATTCCCCTCTGGAATGTCCTTCCTTTTTTCAAGCTTCCTTCAAGCCTTATAGCAATCATCCCTTCTCCAATGAAGCAATGACTTTCATAACTCACAATGGTTACTCCATGCTCTAAAATCCTTAAGCACACATAGGACATAGCTTAGCACTGGATTATATACTTCTCTCATATTATTTTCCAGGTCATTTTAGGTAATTATTAAAAAAATGGAATTGGAAGGGAAAATAAGAGGTCATCAGGTATAATTCACTATTGGATACAGGAATGTTCTCTAATATGTGTGATCAATGATCATCCAGCCTTACTTGAAAAATTCTTCACTGGAACTCATTAACTAATGAAAGAAACAATTTTAGTTTCAGACAGTTAAATAACTAGAATATTCTTTCATTGAGCCAAAATTGGTCTCCTTGTATCTTCCACCTATTTCCCTAGTTCTGGTTTCTGTAGTTCTACGGAATAAATTTAAGGGACCTATTATATTCCTCTCTATATTTTCCATGTTGTAGGCCAAATAGTTCACAATTCCTTCAATGTTTTCTCATACAGAATGGTATTTGGAAACCCTGTCTCTGTTTTTTCTTCTGGACAAAATTGCTTTTGCCAATGACTTTCTGAATATATCATGCTCAAAAGTTAGGTAGGTGTTCCGGGTATGGATGTACAGATATGCAGAGTGCAGTAGCATCCTTATTTCCTCATTTTAGGAACCTATTATTAAGTCAGAGGTTGGATTATCTTTCTTGGCAAACTCATCATAGTTGATTTTGTGTTGTTTTCATTTTGTTAATCTTATTCTGTCCTATATTTACATAGGTCATATTTGAACTTAAGTATGGAACTTTACATTTATCAGTACCAAATTGCATTAAATAGATTTATCCTATCAATCTAGACAGGGATCATTTCAAATCCCGATTTTGTCATCCAGTATATAATTTATCTTTCTTATCTTTGAATCATTGACAAATTTAATAAGCACATCATCAATATTTTACTTTCAGTCACCATTAAAAACTTTGAGTAAAACAGATGGAGGTTTGATTCATTTGGTGAATTCTTAGGAAGAACTGTCTTTGATACGGCATTGGTCCATTTAAAATCTATAGCAGATCTTCAAATGAACTCATTTCCTCATGAAAGAATCCATTCAGGTTTGATACTATCCAATGTTCAGAAAGAGGTTATATTGAGAGAAAGTTAACCAAAACTTCACTTTGCAACACGTTCACTTATTCTACTTTTATTCCATATTTCTCAATAATTCCCATAAAGTTAATAAAAGACTTTATCAAGTGTCTTATCAAGTTGACTTTATCAGGTCAATCAAACTTTATCAAGTTTTCCATGTTTACAATACAATCTTGATATACATACACCATATTAATAGTCAACATATAAATGAATCTGTTTGATATGGTTTGTTCTTAGTGGCTATATGTAGATCCTAATTAGTTCTATTCTTTCCATGGACTTATCTATGTTAACCTTGAATATATAGCAAAACAATAAACTTTTCAATTGGGGGAGTCTATGCCTTTATTAAAAAAAACTCTACAGCAGTTAAACCACAGTGCTAAGCTTATAGTAGGTGTTAATGACTTGAAAATCATTTTTATATCTTAACAAATATTATCTTTAAATCCTCATCTACCCTTACTACATAGGCTTAAACACAAAACATTTTAGGGGAGTGTCAATCATTTAGTATATTCACTTATTTTTATGCTAATAAATGGTGTTTTTAACTTATTATTCCCCCCAATTAAAAACATTGTAGCTGCCTTAACTTTGTAGAATGCATATTTATTTTCTGTCCTCCAAACTGTCTTCTATAAGTATTTTATGAGTAATAAAAGCATAACAGAAAGAAAAATCTTTTAAAATATTCCTAAAATACACTCTCTAATCACCAAAATATAAAGAGTTGGTATATGACTATGAGGACCCTATATATTACGTGTTTATGAATCATTCATGAGTGATGGTGGAAGTAGAATGTATTTACTTCCACTGTGTCTGTTCAAGTTCTCATAAACCAGTTCAGTAATTTGCAAATTTATATAAGCATTATTACTTTCTGTCCTTGACTAACTACCATACAAAGATAATCTCTTTTGAAGAACCCCTTTTTTGAGTTAGCTAGTACCAGAGGTGTCAATTCTTCATGCTCATGCTTTCACGTCTGCCCTGAGGTCAGGTACCAATAGGGGGACACTTGAATTTTGTTCTCCATTAATCCATATGTTCCTCACAGTACATTATAAATTTCTTTACCATTGTCAGATGTATATATAACCAGCTTACCCATCTTTGTAAAGAGAAATAAAGGTTAAGATAGTTATAGTATAAATAGATGAAGTCTATAAAGGTAAATCAAGCATGTATGTTGTATTAGAAAAAATAGTTTTAAATCAACATTCATTTATTTATTTTTAATTCATTTACTGACTGCCAATTATGTGTAAGGTCCTCCTCTTCTCTCACTACTGATCATGATGGTTGTCTTTAAGTGTGTAATGGCAAGCAAAGTACTTAAGGCCTTATTTCAGCTATTTAATTGACACCGTGTTTCAGTTCAAGTTTCTTTTAAGCCTTGACCATGATTGTATCAAGTCTTTGTCCAGAAGCAAAACTTGTGAACCCCACAACTTGTGAAACCTAGAACTTATGAACTTCTGTTGCTAATGCTACAGTAAAGGGAGGAACTAATGACCATATATAAGGAGAGGCCCTGGCTGGAGAGAGCAGAACTGAGGACAGAACTGAGAAGAACTGAGAATTACTAAGAAGAGACCTGAGAAGAGACCTTCACCTCTTACACCAAGATTTTTGTGATCCCATTTGTACGAGAGGGAATGATGGGGGGCTTGTGCTCAAGCCCCACCATAAAATATTATTTTCCATGTTTATTGTGTGCCATCCCTGTTATATTGCTGGAAAGTTCTGCTGGCATCAGTCACCCCTAAACTCCCACTGACCTATGTAAGGGACATGAAAGATGTTGGGGCTGAATATAATGGTAATGGGGATTTGAAGATCTTCCCTGCTCCTTGTGATGACAAACAAGAACTCAGCACCTTGTTTCAAGTTCAGCCTTGCCCTTGATTATATCAAGCCTTTGTTAAGAAATAGAACTTGTGAATCCCACAGTGGGAGGAACTTGCTGGTGCAAAAGGAAGGGGTGGGACTGGGAGGAGCTAACGACCAGGATAAAAAGCTGAGCATAAACAGAGCCAGACAGAACTGCTAGGAACAAGCAGCTTGGAGGCTGAGGAGCTACCATTAGTGAAAGAGGGGCATTTTGTGCTTAAGGGAGTGTGTTTTGTTTTGAAGGCCTGACAGAAGGAAGGTTTGGGAAGGCTTGAGAATATTGGTGTTTGCTTCACTGGTTATGTGTACCAACTTCAAGGTTACTGTGATGAATTTGACATTCTGTTTTTGGAATTTGGCTTTCTGGTATTTGAATAAATGCTTTGGTTCTGTCCTCCATGTGGAGATTCTGATACATTTGTGATTCACAACTACACCAGCATATTCATAGCTGCTATGGGTGCTGTGAATATCACATTGGTGTTATAAAGTCCCAACTCAAATTTCATGTTTTATAGGAAGTCTTCTGCAAACCCTTTTAATAATAATAACAACAGCATATTCCCTCATATTTCCCATTTATCCTGCATATCACTTTCTTTGTACGTACTGGTTTGCATTTTACCTCCTTCCTTAGATTGTAAGCTGCTTGAATCCAGGGACTATCTGTTGCTTCTTTTTGTATCTGTACTGCTTAGTAAAGTACATAATGGAAAGAGGCATAAGCAAGATGGTAGAGTAAAAGCAGGAAATTCTGTGAGCTCCAGCCATAACCACTTCCAATACTTACAAAATATAACTCTAAAATTTTAGAGCTACAAAACCCACCAAGTGACAGAGAGAAACAAATCTCCCACTGAAACCAGCCTGGCAGGCCAACAGGAAGGGTCAATCACACCAAGCTGGGAGTGGAGAACAGTCCTGAGTGAGTTGTGCCAAGCCAGTGGCAGCTGTGACCAGCAACCAAGAATGGCCAGAGCAGAGTTCAGGGGAGTGAATCACCAATAGCTGTGGCAGTTTCTAAACTTCTCAACCCATAAACACCAAAGAGAAATTAAAAGGTCAGTGGGGAATCCTACTGGAACTGAGTAACATAAGAGCATAGTCTGGCCCCTGCCACTGGGGCAAAAGGTAGTGGAGGTGCAGAGTCTGCAGCTGCTGCCATGTGGCTGCCTCTGAAGCTCCTGGCCTGCAGATTATAGGGGGACCAAGTGACCATTCAGAGGGTAATCATTCTTGCTTTGACTTGCTTGGATCAGGATCACAGTCTTGGGTGGTGGTCCCTGTGACATGTGCCCGTGTGCCTGAGCTTGGGGTGTCCATAGAGAGGGTGCTCTCCTCAGACCTCTGACAATGTTTGTGAAAACACCAGCATTTTGGGACAAAGCTCTCCACTCTGGAAGCAGAGTTCTACTGTAAAAAAGACCTCAAAAGTCAAGTATTTGGCTGGAAAGATGAACAAGCAAAGGAAGTATTATCAGACCACAGAAACCTTTTGGGGGGACAAAAAGGATAAAAACATGGAACCAGAAGAAGTCAACAAAGGCAAAACTCCTGCATCAAAAACTTCCAAGAAAAATATGAATTGGTTGCAGGCCATGGAGGAGCTCAAGAAGGATTTTGAAAATCAAGTAAGAGAAGTAGAGGAAAAATTTGGAAAAAAAATGAGAACAATGCAAGAAAATCATGAAAACCAAGTCAACAGCCTACAAAAAGAGACCCAAAAATACTGAAGAAAATAACACCTTAAAAAATAGACTAACTCAATTGGCAAAAGAGACCCAAAAAAGCCAACGAGGAGAATACCTTAGAACGTCAAATTGCCTAGATGCAAAAGGAAATTCAAAAACTCACTGAAGAGAATAATTCCTTCAAAATTAGACTGGAGCAAATGGAACCTAATAACTTTATGAGAAATCCAGATTCTATAAAACAGATCCAAATAAATGACAAAATAGAAGGCAATATGCAATATCTCATTGGAAAAAAAACACTTACTTGGAAAATCAATCCAGGAGAGATTAAAAATTATTGGAGTACCTGAAAGCCATGATCATAAAAAAAAGAGCTTAGAGATAATCTTTCAAGAATTTCTCAAGGAAAATTGCCCTGATATTCTAGAATCAGAGGGCAAAATAGAAATTGAAAGAATTCACTGATCTCCTCTTGAAAAAGATCCCAAAAAGAAAGCTCCTAGGAATAACATAGCTAAATTTCAGAGTTTTCAAGTCAAGGAGAAAATATTACAAGCAGCCAAGAAGAAACAATTTGAATATTGTGGAAACACAATCAGCATAACACGGGATCTGGCAACTTCCACACTGAAGGATCAAAGGGCTTGTATTATGATATTCTGGAGGTCAAAGGATCTGGGATTAAAACCAAGCATCACCTACCTAGCAAAACTGAGTATCATGTTTCAGGGCAAAATATGATCATTCAATGAAATAGAGGACTTTCAAGCATTCTTGATGAAAAAAAAACTGAGTTGAACAGAAAATTCTACTTTCAAATACAAGAAAAAAGTAAAACATGAGAAAGTAAACTGGGAAAAGAAATCATAAGGAACTTATTAAAGTTAAACTATTTACATGCCCACATGGTAAAATGATAATTGTAACTGATGAAACTTTTCTCAGTATGAGGATAGTTGAAGGGAATATGTGTGTGTGTGTGTGTGTGTGTGTGCGCGCGCGCGTGTGTATATGTATGTATATACACATATATACATATATACACACACATACATATATATGTTTATATAGGAAGGTATATGTGCATATGAATACATATGTGAGTGTGTGTATATATGTGTACATGTATACATAGACAGAGGGCACAGGATCAGTTGAATAGAAGAGATGACATAAAAAATATAATTAAGAGTTGAGAGAGGAATATAATGAGAGAAGGAGATAAAGAGAGAAAAAATAGGGCAAATCATTTCATACAAAAGAGCCAAGAGAAAACCATTACAATGGAGGGGAAGAGTAGGAAGGTGAAAGGAAATGGGTCAACCTTACCTTCAACCTGTGCCTTTGAGGGCGCATCTTGAAGAAGGTTAAGATGGCGGTCTCCATGGCTGTGTCCTGGAGAATCCAATGGCTGGGGACAGGGTGACAGGGTGACAGGGACAGCGGGTGACCCCTTTGGGGGCCCAGGCAGGCTCGGGCCTCACCAAGGACATGCCCCCAGGACCATACCCCTGCACACTGGAGGAATGTGCTGGTGCTGCCAAGTACAATATGTGGGTGGAGGACTAGGAACCCTCCCAGGAAGATGGCTTCAGGCAAGGTGACTATCCCAAGTTCCTGGACCACTCTCAGCTTAATGAGACCCATTGTATGAATGGGGCCATTCAGAATTGAGGCTAAATTGGGGTGAGCCAATGCACTTTGACTTTGATATGTACACTCGAAATCGTGTGGATACGTCCCCCACACCTGTTTCTTGGAAGACCATGTGTAAACATTTCTTTGGCTTCCTCGGCTTCATGATATTCATGTTCTGGTTAGGTGAGCTGTACCCCTCGTATCGGCCTGTGCTAGCTAGAGCCAGTGCTACACTATGAAATCTGAATGACCTAGCCTGAAGGGCCACTGAATTTCCGCTGTTCAAACCTACTTGATGAGGAAGATTTAAGCTTAATGAAATATCTAAGGGGGAAAAAAACCAAAAACCTTACTCGTTGAATTTGATTTAAGGAGGGAATAACATACACAATTTGGTATCTTACCCTATAGGAAAGTGGGGGGAAGGGGATAAGAGGGGGGATGCTAGAAGGGACGGCAGATTGGGGGAGAGGGTAGTTAGAAGCAAAGACTTTTGAAAAGGGACAGGGTCAAAGTAGAAAATAAAATAAATGGGGGGGCAGGATAGGATGGAGGAATATATAGCTAGTCTTTCACTACACACACACACACACACACACACACACACACACACACACACACACACACACACTATGGAAACATTGTACAACCTATATTGAATTCTTTATCTTCCCAGTGGAGGGGTGGGTGAGGAGGGAAGAAGGGAAAGAATCTGGAAATCAAAGTTTTAAAAACAGATGTTTAAAAATTGTTTTTTTACATGTAACTGGGAAATAAGATATACAGGCACTGGGGTATAGAAATCCATCATACCCTACTAGAAAATTAGAGGAGGAATGGGGGAGGATATAAGAGAGAGCAGATTGGGGTAAGGGGTACTCAGTAGGCTTGCTATTTTGGGATGGGAGAAGGGGAAAGACAGGGAGAAAATTTGTAACTCAAAATCTTGTAGAAATGAATGTTGAAAACTAAAAATAAACAAATTTTAAAAATAAAGTATGTAATGAATGGTTATCAATTATTTGATTGACTGGTGGCTAAGCTAAGTTGTATATAGAATGTTAAATAAGTCGTTGATCCTTAGTATTTTGTGATTTAATAGGGGAGATGACAGAAGCACATAAAGATTTATAATATAAGCTAGAATGTCTTAGCAAATTAAAAGAATGCAAAGAGAGCATATAAACTTATAGAAGTCAAGAAAAAGGAACCATTATACTCTACTATAACTCTCAGAACAAAGAACAAAAGTGAGGCTTTGGTACATTAGGTAGATCTTTCTTGAAAGTTTCATAGTGGAATATGAATAGTTGTCACACTAAATAAAAAGACATGGTAGAAAGAATGAAATCTGTGTTTGCTGAGTTATGTCAGTGAATGCATACATTAAATTATTACTTATATGCCCCATTTGGGGCAAGACAATATGAAAATCCAATGAAAATACAAAGAACACAGAATGTTGGCATAAGTAGGCTATAGCGTACTATTAATGGTGATTTTCACAACTGAAGCAAGAAATGTGTATCATTCAAGACATATTTGATTAAGAAAAGGATAGGATGTGTTAGGTAGTCAGCAGGATAAGAGACTGACACCCAGAATGATGCACTACATTCTAAAAAAATCTTTGAAAAACTAGAGAATAATTTTCTTATCTTACTTCCATTATGGATCCCTTTGCCAGTCAAGTAAAGTTTATATACCCTTTCTCAGTAAAATATATAGCATCACAAAGGATATAAATTATATGGAAATATAGTCATCAAAGTATATTAATGTAATTTTGTCGAACTTGTGTTGAGAAAACTGAGTAGAAGAATAATATTTAATAATAGCTAACATTTCTATAGTGCCTATCGTGCCAGGCACTGTGCTAAGTACTTTACACATATTATATCATTTGATCTTCACAACTGTCCTGAAAGATACTTGCTATTATTACCCCCATTTTACAGATGAGGAAAGTGACGTAAATTGAGGTCAAATTGACTTGCCCAATGTCATATAGCAATTAAGTGTGTGAGACTCAATTTGAACTCGTGTATTCCTGACTCCAGGTCCAGTATGCTATACACTGGCTATCCCTAGAGAACTAGAATAGAAGATGTATGTGGGTTGCGATATAGATTGACAGAAGGAATGTCCCTTTTGTTGCAATTACATATCCAATGACTATATTGAAGTATTTCTTGATTTGATTATTATTTTTACTGGTTTAGTCAATCAATTTCTCCAAGAGAACTGACAAGTCAGTTTCTCCATGTAGAAATTTTTAAAAAATACCATTTAAAAATAGCTTTATTAAAATATAATAATTTATGTTTTAAAGCAGTGAGTGTGAAAGTGTCACATTATCATAGAACTTTTTAATTCAAAGTGACATCTCTGTCAACTCCCTCTTTTTTTTCTCTTTTTTGGGAGAAGGCATGGCAAATGGGGTTTAAGTGACTTGCCCAAGGTCACATGGCTAATAAATGTTAAGTGTCTGAGGCTGGATTTGAACTCAGGTCCGCCTGACTCCAGGGCCAGTGCTCTATTCACTGTGCCACCTAGCTGCTCCTACTCCCTCATTTTTCAGAAAGAAGGAAACGTACTAATTTCAAGACAATACATTTAATAAAATATCTAAACTTGCATATGGGGATGAAGAGGAAGGTCAGCCCAAAGCAGTCTTCCATTTTTTCTATTCTCCCAAACTCTTCTTTCCCTATCGGTCATAATGTTAGTAGATGGTACTTTTAGAACAAAATTTAGAATTTGTAAAGAGTTATAGAATTTTCCATAAGGCCCTACCCAGTGCCATCACAGTCTACCTCTTATGTTAGAATGTTAAATATGCAAATTTTGTAGAACATAAAATCTATTGAGGCACTTATCTGCATAGTTATGGCAAATAAAACTGAATTCAAAATAGACTTCTCATATTTCAGAGAAAATCTCATTGCCTAAATCACTGGGGCAAATATATTAATTCTCTATGGAGATCCTAAACCATGCATGTTTATAACCAGACATTTTTATTTATAAAGGATTAATATTTTTAATTTACTTTATTTAAATGTTTCTTACTTTCTGAGATTTTTGGTCTCTTGCACCCCACAGTTTTAAAAGCCAATGTAATACAAGAAAATTATGAATGGATCATCAGGGATTCCTTAGAAAAACACAATAGTTATGAGAAATAAACTCAAGTGCCCTTGGATATCATTAAATTCCCAATTTTCCAAAAAGCTTCATATGTTGACTCTTCTTTTTAATGCTAATTTTATTTTTTATATTTAATGAATAGAAGTACCTTACTGTGAAAATATGAAGTATAAAACAGTTTAACTTCTCTGACTCTTGCAAGCAGAAATATATTTAAATGGACTGTTTTGTTGTAGCTAAGTATATACCCTCAAAACTTTTAAAGCAGGTCAAACAGAATAACTGTCTTCAAATTAGTAAATACAAATCTTTAAAAGAGCTTTAGAAAGGTCTTTAAATAAGTTGATATTTCAGGAGTCTGTTCCTCCAAAAGTTATGTTTAAACAAAAGTTAAAAATGATGAGGTAAAACTGTGGCTTCCATCTCTTTTGGGGTACCATGTATCCTTTTCAATTAACTATTTAAAGAAAACTATTTGAAAGTTAACAATTTTGATTAATGATATTACACGATAAAGACTAATAATGTAATTTCCCAACAGTACATCAAATGTGTGAAATTATCATCTGAATTGTAAAGTGTTGCTTTTCAATAACATACAAGGTATATTTCAAAGTATATATTACTGATATGTTCACACATACACAGATACATACACACTGGATAATACCTCATGTGTATAATGGGGAAGAAATATCAAAATGCTCGAATGGACCTGTGGTTTCATTATTAATATAAGTATCACCTCCAAAGATGCTACTACCAACCTACCAATAGCTGTACCCATAGTTCACCTCTCTTGTCCATGTCTGTCTATAAGTTAGTCACATGAGAAATGTTCCATATACCAAGGCCTGTGCTCAAGAGGGATGCCAGAGGACATATAAATTTCCCTATTAAGTAGCAAAAGAGAAGAAAAATTTAGGAATTTCATCTTGACATATTCACATTTATTTTCCTAAAATTAAATGCTGTTTGATCTTCACCTGGTTTTAGTTACACATTGTATTTAGTACTTGCACAATATATAATTTATTGCTAGTACTTTGTTACTTTTGTAGGATGAAAGCTCTACTTTTGTAGCAAAGAACTGGGAACAAAGTAGATCACCACCACCTGTGGAATGGATAAACCAATTGCAGAATTTATATGTAATGGGATATTATTGATTTGTAATAAGTGATGAGCAGGGAGAGTCTGTAGAAGCATGGGAAAGCATATAAACCGAGGCTAAAAAAAGGAAGCAAAACGAGGAAAATAATATATATGAGAACAATAATATAAGTGTAAAGAACAATAAAAACAGACAAAAACCCAGAACATTGTATTGTTACAATGACCAAGTTTCACCCCAAAGAAGAAATAAGAACAATGGTTCTCGTTCCTTTCTTTGCAGAGGTAAAGGGTGTAGGAAATTTCATATGTTGCTAGATTCAGTTACTGTTTTGCTTAGTCTTTGCTGAATAGCTTTTTAACTCTATTTTTATTATAGGAGACAACAATGTAAGAGGGAAAGAAATATATTTAGAAATAAAGGTGACATAAAGATTTAAAAAGTGAATTTTTAAAAGTTATATAAGGTCCATGATGGTAAGGACTACCTAATTTTTGTATCTCTATCCCAAGTCTCTAACATGCTTTGTACATAGAAGAGCTTTAATACATGATTACATATTTTTTTCAGTCAAACAGAAAACATTTATTGAGTACCTGCTAAGTTCCAGATGATGTACATTTGTTATAAAGATAAAAATACAAGAGTGAGACAGTAGTAATCCAAAAACAAAATATTATTTGATTAGATCACATAATTCCCCTTCATTTATAGCTTGAAGGAACAAAGATGTGAAAGAAGTATTAAGGAAATTACTATATAGAAAATGCATGCTTATTTATTGATTCATCTATATTTATATTCACACCACACATACTTTCTGGATTTTATTCAAGAAGGCAAACCAATAACATACATATTTGTGTCTGAATGATTCTTTTCCTCTATTTGAGAAAAAATACTTTAATTTCAAAGAGAATTACTATCTGGAAAGAAATGTATCTATTACATTCTTTGTGCTTACACAGATTAAAACCAAGGGTGAGCTGCTAATACATACATATATAACAGTTGCCCTGTCAGTGAAAGGAAAACAATATTTTATTAGTTCTCTTGATTCAGAATTAAATTAATGTAGATTAAAAAAAAGAAGCAATGACAAGAAACAGGTGTATGGACAGTGAGGTATAGATCTGGGATGACATTGGTGTTTGGTTTTTTTTTTTTATCATTATTGCTGATGTGTGTTTGTTTTGTTTTATTTTCCTTAGCACATAAACAACAGAACAAAAAAGCAGACCATGCTAAATATTAGCTATATCTCTGGGATGATCACTCAAACTTTTTCAAAGTGAGGAAAATTTTCTTTGCTAGTACAATTTCTACTCCGAAATAACTAATGGGAAAAGAAACTTTTTCAGACTGCATTGGCCAGATTTTTCCAGATCCAGTCCAAGGGAAACTTTCATTCTCAGCTTGATATAGTAACTGAATCAATGGAGGCTTGGAATGACTCCAGCTATGCTTGCTCATTGAAAAAGCATGTGTTGGTTTGATAAAATATCATAGTCAGAATGATCTGCTGAATATTGAATTTTTTTTTCATTCAAAACATATTGATTAAGCATATGCTTGTCAAGAATCTTATAATCATGTGCATTAGATAAAAGTTTGTAATTTGTACCCTCATCTATAGTGGCATAGGAAGTCCAGGGTGAGATAATGAGATCTTGGATTGCAGAAGCATTTGAGTTCATGGGTTTTTGTTTGTTTTTTTTTTGTGTAGAAAAATATAAATTTCTCGAAAACAAGAAATATGTCTAGCATAGAAAATTGTCCAAAATGCACATTTTAATGACTCATGGAATCATAGATTTAGGTCTTGAAGGGACCCAAGAATTCATATAGACCATCTCTCCTTTAGGAAATGAAAAACTGTTAGAGGTTAAGTGGCTTGAATAACGTCACAGAGGTAGGAAGTGGGGGAGCCCTATTCTTTTACTTTAAATGCTGTACAGTTGTTTTTGTTTTCCTGAACAGTGATGGCTCCCTAGGTATCAACTTATTGAAAAGATACAAAAGTATTTCCAAGTCATTTTTGCAAATACACAAGTAGTGAGAAAAATTAACCAATAATTTTCAGTGTGATTCATAATATGCTACCTAATTCAGACTACTTGTGGATATGGCAGAATTAAAAAAAATAACTATCCACTTAAAACCTTGATTTTCTCTTTTAGGAAAGTTTCACTTTTGAGAAAATAATTAATGAAAACTTGATTTTATTTTGGAAAAGCCCTTCCTATAAGAAAAGGACTATTATATTCTTATGAAAATCAATAGTAAATTTGAAGTAAATAATTCTTTACTATGTTAAATTGGTGATGTTTTCCATTCAGTGCTGCTTTTAGAATCAGTAGAACAATTTTTGATCTTTAATTTAGCCTCCTCCATCAAATTCCATATCATAGAATTTTATATTGATAAAAAAAGTTGTGTTAATATACTATTATTTCAATGACGGTGAATGTATAATACTTCTTTTTACCTTTAAAGCTTGTGGGTATCAAGCAATTGATATATGCAGATATTTGGCTATATAATTAAAATTTTATGTAACTTTCTAAATAAAGTATGATGAGTTCATTTCTGCAGAAAGGAATTTAAAAATAGATTATAAGCCATCATTGCTGTTAGCTATGTAAAAACCATATATCAACCCAACTGAAATGGAAATTTGGGATGACACCAAGTTTGAAACCAATATCTGTAGGAGAAAGCCAAGATAAAAAGACAGGAGGAGGGGAAGATTTTAATTATAGGTGTCTTTATAAATCTAATTTTATTTTTGTTATTTCTAATTAGATTATAAACACTGGGGCCAGAATCCTTATTTTTCCTTGGAATATACAAATATTCATGATAATAATCTGATAAAAATATTAGACAAGTTTAATATTTTATAGTCATTTCTCTCAATCATGAATATAAGACCCTGAAGTTTATCAGTTTCACTAGAACCTTAGTAGGATGTGATTTTCAAATACATTGTAAATTGCATTTTGTAACCCAGTTTAATTGTAGATTATCATGGCAACTCTATGTTTGAAAACTTGCTTCTCTGATCTTAATTTTAATGGAATAGGAACAAATTTTGAAGTTAAGATAGCAGGTCTCATTTTTTATTCTTTTGTCCCTTCATTTTCTCTAGACTTTATATTTTAATAAATATTTTTTTTTCAATGTTTAGGTGGCTAGGAGGCATAATATTTAGAGTGCTGGATGTAGAATCAAGAAGGACTGAGTTTAAATTCTGCATCATCTATTTACTTCCTGTGTGACCTTAGGTAAGTCACAACCTCTCTGAGACTCAATTTCTTTATCTATTAAAGGGTATAGTTAATAGTATCAACCACCTGAGGAAACTGATGGCCTATAAGTTCCCTTCCAGGTCTAAATCTACAATCATTAAGATTGATCACTTTTGACCTATTGATTATTTTGATGGGAAGAAATAGTGATGATAATGTTATAAAGTCTCTTTGTTCTTCAGGAAGAGTTATTCTACATCAATAACTACATAAGGCTGTGCCAATTTAAAAATAAAATTACAATCAAAACAACTTTCACCTTACCAAATTTCTTTTCTTCTTTTCTTTCCCCCCACCAAAGGTTATCTATACTCCATAACCATAAATTGCTTTTCCAACTTTCTACCAAGCATTGCAGCAAGCTGATATGTATTATTAATTTCACTAATATATTTTATTCAAATTCAACAAAGATTTAATTTGATGTCATACTAAAATATGGTTCTGAGAACTCTCAGGGATGCCACAATGAGATACAGTTTGTTTTCTTAAGGATTGTTTAGCGTAGCAAGGGGGTTGAGATAATTACATTATTTTCTATAATCAGTTCACTTTAACTCCCACAACAGAGTTACAAGAAACTTATTTTGTGATTTCAAAGAAGGGATTCATTACATTTGATTGGGTGATCACTGGAAGCTTCCTAAAGGCATTTGAGATGGCTTTGATAAAGCGCATCTGAGTTTGCACAAATTAGATAGAAAAGGGAGTTCCCATGATGCATGAACAGAAACAGAAAGGACTATACAAATATTAGATTATTAATAGAGAGTATATGGAGAAAAAGTGAAAAAATGCCAATGACTGAATCTGCGATTGGGTTATGTCAATCAAGTGCATTTAGGAAGTAATAGACAAGAGGAGCCAGTGAGAGAGAAAGGGGGAAAACATCCAATGAGATAGAAGGAGAACTGAGATGATCCTTTTAAGGAAGTTAAGAAAGAAAATTTCAAAAAATGGATAAGATTACTGTCACCTGCTGTAAAAAAGGTTAAGGAGGGTGAATAATGTGAGAAGACCTTTTATGCATTTTCTTTGTCTCTGGCTTTTCTTTTTCTTTTAATATTCTGCCCATGTCTCTTTTCTAATACCTTTCTGAATCATTTCTATCTTCACAACATACCTTGCATCTTTCACTGTCACTACTCACACAGTCACAAGTCTAGTTCAAGCTTTCATCACCCCTAGTCTATTGCAATGCCACCAAACCCTTACCCCCATTATACTCTCTGTTTGAATCTTCGATACTGAAGTCCATACTCCACACAATAGTCAAAGCAAATTTCTTAATGGCATGTTATACCTTACCTCTTCATTAATTAATAAAGTTCAATGACTCCTTATTGCCTCTAGGATAAATTATCAATTATCTTCCATTGGGCTAGTAAAGCCCTTCGCAACTTGTGTCCTACCTCTCTACCCTCATTTGACATTATCCTTCTTTCAGCATTCTAAAGTTCAAGAGGGTGGGAAGGAGAAATCAATATAAAAAACTGGCCTTCTAAAAGTTCATCATCTCCTATCTCCATGTCTTTGCACTAGTTGTCTATCCTTTTGCCTAGAAAATACTGCCTTTTCACTCCCACCTCACAGAATCCTTTATTGCATTTAAGGGTCAGTTCAACTATTATCTTATACATGAAGACTTCCTGATCTCAACACCTGTTATTGAGTCCCTGCCTAACCTACTTCATATTTATTTTATGTCAATCAACTATCCAATATATTTGTATGTATATCTATTTTCTTCTCTGATAGAATGAGAACTCCTCAAGAACAAGGACTGCCACATTTTAATATCTATAATTTCAGCATTTAGTACCTGTCTTGTCACAAAATAGTTTATGTACTTAATTTTTTAATAGATTGATTAATGTCAGGTTTGGATTACTAGGCACTTTGGAGGTCTATTTCCAAGTGTACGATTGCCATGAAAAACCAAGGACTAAAAAGGCAAAATTTGCTTCCTTCCAATCATTTTCTTTTTTTTTTTGGAAAAACCCTATCCTTTGAGAGGTCAAGGACATATAAATATAAAGTGTGAAGTCATTTTAAAAACGTTCCTTTTCTACTAGATCCAATATAAATTTAATCTATCATCAGCTGTTACCTTAGCACATCATGCATGTCTTTTTCTCTGTACTGCCAAATGTGAGACATAAGGCAGCACACCACAGTATATTTTATTCATGCATTTAAAATCAATGATACATTTACCATACAGGTTTAGGAGGACTAATTATGTCAAGTAAGAAAAATAGATGGACATGGGTGCAATTTTTTGGAAGTTTCCCCTTTATAATGCAAGAAGTCCAAATGCAGTTAGCTTTTGATTTAATCAAGTAGTGTTTTTTAGAGTAAATGAATGGTTATTGAAGTCTTTATATCCATACTTTTTCTTTAAATGCTTCACTGAATGTTTAATAGTCAGGCATCCCAATTTGGAGTTTCTTTTAAAGAGTCTTTCATAAAACCTGGAACAGAAGACCTACTCAAGAGTGCTACATAGAGAGTCTTTAAAAAAGAGCAACAAATTATAAAAGTTCAATGTTATTTGGTGACTCAAATTTGTCACCTGGCTTTTTTATCAGGATCTATTAAGGATAAAGATTAACCTACTTATTTTATTAATCCTAAATAATTGAACACAAATGGATTTGAAAAGCAGTGAAATTTAACATGGTGTGTGTGTGTGTGTGTGTGTTTGTGTATGTGGTTGTACTTCACAAAAAAGTGAAGAGAGGAATACTAGATAAGCCAATTAATTGTAACCTAATAATGAACTTTGCAAAATGATAATGATGATAAAAACAATGCCTGATATTTATGTATTTATAGAACCTTTTAAAGTTTTCAAAGCACTCTTCCCTGAAGCCAAACCCTCTTATGTGTGTTTTCTCACTCTCTGAGAATATGAGTTCCATAAAAGCATTTCCTCATGCCTTTCTTTTCTGTTTGTATTCCCAGATCTTTGAACAGGGCTTTGCACATAGTAAGTGCCTAATAAATGCTTTCTCATTCATTCAATAAAATAGCTAGGCCACAGAGGGCTTCATAGCAGTGTGGAGGCCAATTTAAAGGTAATTTGGCAGATCTGTCAAATGCTTTTTAGATCTCCTACTGCATTTGCAAAATAGGGATGAGGAAGCACAACAGGAATGTGAGAACTCAAAATACAGCTTCATTGATGAAAAGCCTTTTGGATTTTAGAAGATTCATTTGACTAAGCACAGGAATCTCAAAATGATTTACAGAACATACAATCAGTAAGGTTGGTTTCTTTCTAGAAATATATAAATAAAAAGGGAATGAAAACTTTAAACTTTTCTTTCACATTAAACAAAAAAACCTAAGAAGAAAAGCATATTAAGGTATTAAGAAAGCAAAAAGTCCAGGGCACAGGTATAGATGAAACCACCTATATTCCCATGGCTCAAGTATTTACATTTCATTGTATTATTTTATTTTCATGACAACAGATTGCAGTTGTTGTTCATTTCCTGGATTAAGGGAAATCTTTTTTTTTTTTTTGGAGGGCAATTGGGGTTAAGTAACTTGTCCCAGGTCACACAGCTAGGTTTTTGTTTGTGTGTGCGTTAAGTGTCTGAGGTCGGATCCGAACTCAGGTCCTTCTGACTCCAGGGCCGACACTCTACTCACTGCGCCACCTAGCCGCCCCATGGGAAATCTTAATTGAATTAAGACAGGGAAAATATGTGATCTATTGAACAGTTTATAATGAAATCTCCTTATAGCATTTCTCAGATGATTTAAGCCCATGAGACTAAATCTATTCAATATAAATGTTATATCCTTCCCACAATTGCTGAGGAAATGTTATGTTTCAAATATGTGTGTGTGCTTGTGTGTATATATACACACACAATTTATTAACTTAAATAATAGCTTATGCAATATACAACAACAAAAATCTTTAAAGTCATCAATAAAAGTGAAGAAAGGTTTGGGCTGCCCCAAAAAATGTGAAACTGGAATTATATTGCTATCTCAAATTCAGATGATCAAAAATAACGATCTGTGGACACAGCTAGTATCAAGTATGGAAATCAAAAATCTCCCTACAGATCCAGAAATCAATGTTTTTCCGTTCTTCCTCAAGTAGCTAGATGGATCTGTGATGTTACTGATTTGGGTACTCTCTCCTTCCATTGATGCAGACAAGTCATCCATGCCTGCCCATACTATGTGATTTTTATCCATGTCTCACCATAAGTCCTACACATGAAATTCCACAATAGGGGTCTTCCTCTAGAACTCTTGTTATTAAGAAGATATCAGTGGCAGATACAAGCCTTTTTTTCTCTCCTTCACTCTATGTGCCAGTATATCCCATTTTTAAACTTAATACCTAAAATTAAATCAATGAAAAAGTAAGCATTTATCAGATATCATTGTTTTCTTCAGACAATGAGTAGGGCACCATCTACTTGCAAAATTTCTCCTAATTTAATTATACTAGTGTTTTGTTTTGTTTTGTTTTTTTCTTTCACAGTCTTTGCTTTAGTATTTAGGGCAATGGACATCAAGTAAAAAAGACTTGGCTTTAAATCTCATTTCAGACAACTACAAACTGTTTGAATAAATCCTTTAACTTCTCTGGGTTTCTGTTTCATCATCTGTAAAACGAGACAGTTGTCCTTGATGGTCTATAAGTTCCGTTAAAGCTCTCCATCTATGGTCCTATGATCACTGCTTTATAGAAAGTTTGGGTACATTTTGACCAAGGTAAAAAAAAAATTAAAAAGCAAAACCAACACTTCATGTTTACATTCATCAAGCAATTGACAATTTATGGAGTGCTTTGTAGTCATATCAGATACTCTTCACAATACTACTGAAAACAGTGTATTATTTTCCCCATTTTATTAATGAAAAAAATAAAACAATTCAGAGTAGACTTGCCCAAAATTAATGCTTATTCAAATTTATCTAAAGTAGAGTCCAAAGAATTGGTACCTTTTAAATTTTTGTAGGTTCATATATATATAAGAACTTCCCAATCATTTATGGGTAATTCATTTACAATGAGAGAGTGAGGACTCAAAAAAAAAAAAAGCTTGATAAAAACAAAAACACAGCATTGTTGGCTTCCAAGTGACCACATGAAGACTGAATTACACTGAGGTAGTGTAATGGTAATGGAAATGGGAAGATCTTTCTCATCTATTACTAGGTCCATGAGACCTGCTGAAGTCACATGGAAGCCTAAGACACATGAGTTTGAGTCACATAAAACCTGTGGTGGGAGGAGCTTGCTGAATGTGTGGAGCAGGAAGGGTGGAACAGAGCTGAGAGGAATTGGTCAGAGAAATTAGAGCTGAGGCAGAGAGAGGAAGCAGGCAGTGAGCTGTGAGTGATCATTTGTGGAAAGGCCCTAGCAGGGGGAAGGCTCGGGGATAGCAGTTCCCCCTGCATTGTTACTGTGTGTAAATTTTTCTGTTACTAAGATGGATTTGGCTTTCTGGTGTTGGGATTTGTTTTTCTAGTGTTTAAATAAATGTTTGGGTTCTGTCTTCCATGTGGAGAGTCTCTTATATTTTGTGATTCAGAATTACACCAGCATATTCACAGTTGCCATAGGTGTTGTGAATATCATCTTGGTGCTATGGGTAGTGGTGATGATAATGATATTTATTGACCCAGAAGAACGATAGCAAGTTAACTAAAGGAATAATCACATGAACTTGTTGGGAAGTGTATAAGAACAAGTTCCTTTTAGCAATATTTTTTTCTGAAAGATTATACAATAGTCAGAATTTTGAAGACTGAATCATGGTTTTGTTTTGTTCTCTTTCCACAAATGATCACTCACAGCTCACTGCCTGCTTCCTCTCTCTGCCTCAGCTCTAATTTCTCTGACCAATTCCTCTCAGCTCTGTTCCACCCTTCCTGCTCCACACATTCAGCAAGCTCCTCCCACCACAGGTTTTGTTCTCTTATGGAATTCAATAATGTAATATTCTTGAGACCAGGTTCTATATTTTTCCTATATTTTTTTCTATACCTGGTTCCTAGAACAGTGACTTACTCCTCAATATAATCACATTTTCATACAGCTTTAAGGTCTGCAAACTTATAATAGGGTTTACAATAAAGCAACCTTTTATAAATATTATCTCATGTTATCCTCACAACAATTTTAAGATATGCTATTACTATTCTATTTTTACATATGAGGAAATTGAGGCAGTTGTATTTTAGTGACTTGCCCAGGATCATACAATTAGATAGTCTCTGTGGTTGGATTTGAACTTCAGTCTCCCTGACTCCAGGTACATCTCTCTATTTGTTGTGCCATCTAGAGGCCTCTGCATAACACATCAGGTATTAAGTAATGTTTCTTAAAATAAATTAAATTGAATTATTTAGTAAATTATTTTGTAATGCAAAGAAACTTTCTGCATTGAAAGGGATTGCCTATTGCTTCCTGTTTTGTATTTGTATTTATTTTTAAAATTTTCCTAAAATGGGATACCTCTAAATATTACAAAAAACTATGGAGTCAAATTTAATGCCATAGAAATGACTGTTGGCATTTTAATTGCAGTCATTTATTTATTTTCTTGCATTATTTATATCAATTAACATTCATTTCAGTAAATATTAGAGTACTGTTTTAGATGCAGATATAATCAATAATGACAAATAAAAAAAAATCACTTCTATTTCGGTGCTATCTTCCACCAAGACACTTCAGTCGTGGTTTACTGAAGGATGTAAATGGTCTAAGTTTTTCAAAGGCTAATGACAATGGAGTGCAAGCTCTGACAAGATTTCACCAGCTGGGAAAGCCTTGGAGCATAGGGTTGATGATGTCTATCTCTTTTCAGAGGATGAGCATTCAAAGGCTCATCAGAAAAAAGATTAACCATCAGGTAATGTAATACAATTCTGTATATTGTCACTGGACAGTTGGTTTTATGCATTCATGTATTAATTCAAGCACATGTGTTTATAATGGGAGAAGCTGCAATTAGGAAAGTTTTTCCAAGAAATACATTATGCTGAATATGATACAGAATTGCTTTCTCTGTTGAGATTTTTGGACTCAAGTCAGAAATTTGCATTCATTGGACCAGATGTCAATATACAGCAACAACAACAACAAAATCCTTTTCCTATTCTGCCCTCTGACAAAGAAATGAAATATTAATTAATGGAACTACAATTTAAAAGGTTACATTCAATTTAGGAAAGTGCTTTTTTCAGGCACCACAGAAGAGGAGTAACTAACAGCTGTGAGCAGGTGTTATTTCTATCAGCTATACTCTATTGGGTAAATATGGATTTTTTTTAAATTAACAGGAATACAAACTGTGCCTAGGAAGGTTTTTGCTTAAGGGGTTTTATATAAGGTCAACCATATGCTGTTTAACTTTTGCCTTTAGTCAAATTTTGTTTATTCAACATGTAGCTGCTCTTAAACCACTGATTTCTCCATACATTGATGATCTCTTCCCCTGTGAATGACAGCATTTTATGACACTATCAAGCAGAAGACTTTCACATGGCATAAGACCAAACATCACACCAAGCCACATGTCAACAGTGTCATAGTATCAATAATTTCTTGCACATAATACAAGCAAACTGAAAGCCTTTATTTCCAAAAAAGAAGTAATTTTAAGAAAAGAACTAAGTACCTTTGTTCAGTGTAGTCATTCTCAATTATTAATAATACATTTGTACTAAAACCATCTCATTTCCGAATGTTTTATTTTGGTTCACAATCATAAAGACATAATTTAGAGTAAAATATGTAATTTTTAGTAGGGACTATAATTCTTAAAATTGGTGTTGAAAGGTCCTACTTAACACCACCAACCAATTCCAATACAGGCATTTATCGAGGCAAGCTGGCTTATAAAACTCGAACCTGTTATAGATGTCACAAAACTCTATGTATGTTACTTCCTACTCAGAATATTTTAAGAAGACAAATAACCAGTTATCAAGGCAAGAATGTCACCTAGCATTTCAATGAGCAAATAATATGTATGTATTCTAAATACTCAATGAATGCAATGGCAAACTGAATAATTAAACCATAAATATGCTAAGCCTATTTATATAATATTTTCCTCTTTTTTCATTCTTTTAACAACCTGACTAAAGCCATGGGATTTTACAAATAACAGAAAATGAACTATCCCTGCAATGCATACCATTCTATAAAGGATTTCATTAATTTAAAGTAATCACAAGAGACAGTATGGTTTAATGAAAAGATGGGCATAGGATCTGAGAAGCAAAGACAGAAAGGATCTCAAAGCCCAAATTCTATGAAGGTTGAGTAACTCGCCCAATGTCACGCAGATAGTAACAAATGTGACATTTCAACCAAGGTCCTCTGACTGCAAAGACTGTAATTTACACTAAAATACTGCCTATCTGTCAATCAGGAAGGCCTAATGTTCTGTCCTGCCTATGATCCATACTATGCAACCACGGACATGTTACTTAACCCTCAAGTGTCCTAGGCTAACCTTTAAGACCATAGGAATTACAGAGGAACTGCTGATCTGCATCAGTGGAAAGTTTCCATACCAGAAGTCCTATGTAATAATTAAATGACATGTTCACTTTTTAACATGGTTGCAACTAAATTCTTTTATTCCTTTTTAATTAATTTACTCATAACTAAACTGTAATCTAAATAACTTGAGAGAATTCCTTTTGCTTAGGAAATATTTCACCAAAACACTCAACTATAACAAACTATAACAAGAGACATTGTCTTATAATGTTAGAGAGTTGGGCTAGGAATCAGGAGGTGAGACTACACTATCTCAGTTCTACCATTGATATGCTGTACAACCCTGGTAAGACACTGAGCGTCTCTCAGCCTCATTTCCCTCATCTATTAAGTGAGAACTTTGAAATGGTGATCTCTAAGGAAACTTCAAGATCTACAATAACACAAAATTTCAGGACCAGAAGGAACCTCAGAGATTGGCAGTGCTTTAGCAGGAATTCTTCCTTAACCTTGCATAGGGGGGAAAATAGCAATCACATTTATCTCACTGCTTGAAAACTTTTAGGGCACCCTAATCTTGACAGCCCTTTTGGATTCTTACTCTAGAGATAGCCCCTATCCCATCCCCACTCTAGAAGGAAGCAAAAGTGGGAGATTTAAGGCAGAAGGCATCATGTACTCAGACTCAGAACCCTATCTTATGAATGAATGGAAAGAACATTATTCACTTCTGATGTAATACAGTTGGGACCAAGCCATAAATTCCAAATAAATCTAGCAGAATTATTTTGCTTTTCTTTTTCCTAAAATGAGCCCCTACCCTCCCAAATTTAGTGCTCCTTTACCTCCAAATCCTTCCCCGATTTGATATTTAACCCCATTGCCCTTTCTCCTTTGATCACTGCTTTTCCTTTCCTTTCTTTCCTAGATTTATATTGCTACACCTCTATATCTGGAAACTTTTTGACATTGAAGATACCCACATAAACCACAGCAGGGAAAGGGAGATGCTGCAGTTGAAAACTATTTTTGTTGCTTATTAGCAGATACCATAAAGAGTATGCTAGGGAAAGAGGATGTAATTAATGGAAAATTGAGGTTTTAGATTATATATGGGTTTGTTTGTTTGTTTTTGACTCAATCACTGCTAAGCCATTCTTTCCCAACTATTCAAAGACTGTTTGCTATAAACAGTCAGTGCTGGTTCAATATCTATAGTTAAAGAAATTCCATTTGGCTTCCTTAACCAGAGTTTATGCTTAAAACATTCAGGAAGTGTATCCATTTAGATAATATGTAAGTAGCTGATATTACACATAAACATCATGATCAAATTGAACTCATTTTTTCCCCCTAAACCCTGCTTCTATCCTAACATCCCTATTACTATAGAAGGTAACACCATCCTGGATTCCTCTCTAACTTTAACTCCATATATACAGTACATTGCCAAATCCAGTCAATTTCACCTCTGCAACAACTCTCGAATATACCCTCTTCTCTCCTCTAACACCACCATAACTCTGCTGCAGGCCCTCATTACCTCACATCTGGACTATTGCAATAGCCTTCTGGTGGCTCTACCTGTCCTAAGTCTCTTCCCACACCTATCCATCTTCCATTCAACTACCAAAGTGATTTCTCAAAGCATAGGTCTGACCACATCACCCCCTGTCCCACTCAGTAAACTCTAGTTGCTCCCTTTTGCTTTTAGGTTCAAATATAAAATCTGTTTCTGGTTCAAAGGTCTAATAGGCTAGCCCCCTCTTACCTTTCCAATATTCTTACACTTTACTCCCCTTTATCTTTGATCCAGCGACATGGGTCTCCAGGATGTTCCACAAATAAGACACTCTTTTTCTTAACCCAGAACATTTTCTTTGGCTGGCACCCAGGTCTGCAAAGTTTGCCCTCCTCATCTTCACTCTCTTCCTTGGCTTCATTTAAACCCATTTAAAATTCCATCTTCTAAAGGAATGCTTTCCTAACCCCTCTTACTTAGTATTATTCCTCTTTTATTTCCTATTTATCAATACATAGCTTTTTGGTACATAGTTATTTTTTGTTGTTGCTGTCTTCCCTGTTAACATCTATATAGTACCTACTATGCTAAGCATTGTACAAAATATTTTAGTTTTTTTCTTATTTGATCCTCACAACAACCCTGGGAGTTAGAGGCTATTATTCTAATTTACAGAAAAGAAAACTTGGGCAAACAGAAAAAGTGACTTAACTAGGGCCAAATAGACAGTAAGTGTCTACAGCCTATTATTGAACTCAAGTCTTCTTGACTATAGGCTCAGAGCTATATTGACTATACCACCTAGCTTCTCCTTGAGGGCAGGAACAATCTTTTGCTTTTTTTTTTGTCTTTTGTATCCCCAAAGCTTAGCGTATTGCCTAGCACATAATAGGTATTTAACAGGAATTTATTGACTTACTAACTGTACTCTCATTAAATTTTCTTCAGATTTCTGGACTCCAGGCCAGTTTATCTTTAAAAATAGCTCCTTAAGAGATTTTATACAATCATCACATCAAACATGGCATCCTCTGATTGGGTCCATATATGGTTATTTTACTTCAGAATAAAAACAGGAACAGAGTTAAAATCATCAGTTGATTAATTTATTTTAAAGCCATTCATCAGTCTTGTTCTCTTTCCTTTGCCTTCTATACTTCCCTTTCCCTTTATCCTCTTTTCTTTTACTCTCCTTTTCTTTACCTCTTTGTCCTCATCATTATTCTGATTAACCAGTTCATGATATTCCCTCTGATTATATGTTATTTCTAGAATACAATCTTTTCCAATGTAATTAAACCCTTTACACACAGTTCTTGGGAGTCTACTACTTCCATGAAGATTTGCTTAACCTGCCAGATGAGAAAATGCTAATTCTTTTCACACTCACCACCCTACCACCCTACAAAATGCTCTTGCTTTTTCATGTTAATAACTTATATGATTAATATTCTCATTTAGTCTGTTTTCATCTTTCTGTCTTAATTCATAACAATATTATCTTAGATTTTTGTACATGACAATGACTGTATCTGTTTGACTCACCTTTCATAGTATTTACTCCTTGCTAGATGCAATCTAGTTAAATCAAGGCCCTTCCAACAGAAAGGGAAGGGAAAGAAATATAGATAGAAATAGCTAAACTGATTAATGAGTCAATTTAGTATAGCCCTTCACATCAAAGGAATCCTACCAACCCTCATGTTTGTCTTTACTAATGATTAATGTATTCAAAGGTGTCTGGAGTCTACTTTCTCTAAATTAGGCTCTAATTTAGAAAAAAAGTTTCTAAAACCCACTGTTTACCTCCACATAACACCCCAAAATCCTTCACCTTCCAGACCAACCAGTACCAGATGAAGAAGACAGAGCCAGTTGCTCTAACAATTCTATCTGTGGCTAACCTGTCAAACCACAATAAACACTGAGACTCAATAGATAGATAAATTGAATATGAGGTTCTCTGTTGCTGAAATCTGATTGTTTTCTCAAAGTACTGGACTTTATTATTATTTATGAATTGTGTGGATGATGTAGAGAAAGATGGTAACTTGAGATTAGAGGATGACATAAGAGCACAACTTCCCCCCAGGAGTCACTAGCCCTGGCCTGTGTCCATTTTATAGCAACAAGAAAGCACATTTTAGCAACTGGCAAGTTTTTGTCCCTTATTCCTCACCATATACTCTATTGGACTCCATGCTATACCTAAGATAAGACATTCCATCTCCTGACTCATTCATTTTTCATTGATTATCCCCCATGCCTAGAATATTCTCCCTCTTCATCCTTAACCTATTAACTTCCCTTGCTTTATTCAATTCCCAGCTAAAATCCCACATTCTTCAAGGGCTATTCCTGGTCCTCCTTAATGCTAGTTCTCACTAGCTCTCCCTAGTTCTCGTTCTCGTTCTCTCTCTCTCTCTCTCTCTCTCTCTCTCTCTCTCTCTCCCCCCCATCCTGCTCCCTCCCTATTTTATATGTGTGTGTGTACACACACACACACACACACACACACACACACATATATATTTACATATATGTGTGTATGTATGTATGTAGTTGTTTATGTTTTTTCCCATTAAATTATAAGCTCCTTAAAGGCAATGATTGTGTTTGCCTTGTCCTTTATCCTTCCTTCTTAGAATAGTGCTTGCCATAGAGTGAGTTCTTAATGTTTATAGAATAAATTTCCCTACATCTTCACTATAGACTTTAAAACAAGAGGTTCCTAAACTTAGGTCCTTGAATTTTTTATTGTTTTTATATTTTGATGAATGCATTTCAGTGTAATTTATTTCCTTTCTAATTACCTGTATTTTATTTTAAAAATTTAAAACATTATTCTGAGAAGGGATTCATAGGCTTCACTAGACTGAAAATGGCGTTTGTGACAAAACCGGTTAAGAATCCCTGTTCTTAACTTATTAAATATGTAGTAAAGTCTACATGAGGGAGGAACATAGAATGCTTATGCTTACCACTGACATCATAACAGCTCCCTTTGTAATTTCACTATTTTCTCCCATAGAAAAAAGAATATAAACATAACTTGGTAATATATTTATTCAAAAAGGATTTATTGGATAGTATCTAAATACAAGGCATTGTATTTGAATCTCAGGGGATAAAAAAGATGTCTAAGAATTAGTCTTTACTCCATGGAAATTTAAGTAGATAAGATGTAATATGTTAATATGTAATACGTTAATAATAGGTGGGAAATACAGCTCCCTTAATTTACAAGAATATGGAACTCTATAGTTTGTGATTGCCTTAAGGTCAAAAACAAGTTAATGACAGAGGAAGAACTGAATTTCTGGTCTCCCAAATCCCATTCCAGTGCTCTTTTCATTTTCATACTTATGATGTATAGAAAATGCCATAATATATAGTGTAGGAATTCTGAGGCAAGAAAGATCATTTTGGGTGCAGAAATTACTTCAATGAATCTTTAGTATAGTTTTTTTCCCCCTCAGTAGAACTAAGATTCTTTTAACAACATCCTTTACTGTGACATTCACAGTTTCCAAATAATCTCTGCCCTTTAATAATTAATGAATTCTGTGAACTAAAAATCCATTCCATGCCTTGAGATAAATACCAGAACACTGAATTGTATTTCCAGATAGAACTATTATGTATAACACTGTGTAATATGACACCTATTAATTTAAAGAATACAATGCTCTGTAATGACACTTATTGAAACTAAAATCTATAGAGTTAGATTAATCAGGTTAAACCCCTTCTCTTTAATCAGTTTTTAAAGAGTTTTACTAATGTTAACATTAAAAAAATTGATACACTCTAAATTATTTGTTGCCTAATGATTTCTTAGAGAACCATTTTTATATTGGGAATATGCTTGACAGATTATTTATTGTCTGGGATTAGTTACAAAAAATCCACAGGAATACAGAATGGAATGATGTCAAGTATTTTAGATAGAAGTTACCTTAGAGGTCATCAAGTTCAACCCCTTAATTTTACAGTCGAAGAAACTCAGGCTAAGAGAAATTAAAGGATATGTACCAGATCACACAATTAGTAAATGACAGCTACAGTAAATGACAGTTATATATGTTTGTTGATAACTTTTTTTCTCCTTGATCTTTATAATATTTCTGAATACTTGTCATAATTACTAATTATCCGATGTACTCTAGAAATATATAAATAGGCACAAAATGATACCTTCTATTGACTAAAACTACACTATCTGCTGCACTAAGATTTATTTTAAAAGCCAGAGAAAGAAAGGGAAGAAATTGGGGGCACACCTGGCTTATGTTGTATGTATGTCTATATTTGTTATTATTTCTGTCAATATCACTGATTTGCGAGTTATGGGTCAAGGTATCAGTCACACTGTGATTCAATTTATCTATCAGTTACTAATAGTGAGTCCTTTGCTAGTCCCCAGTAATGTTGGAAAGAAGATAAGATATTTTTAAGTGTTTTGCATGATGATAGGGGGAAGAAGGAAGCATAACCACTTGAGGACACATGCAGAGAGATGTTACCATATTAGCCTTATAAATAGAATGGAATAAAAGCTAACAGTATATAAAATTAGAGAAGCCAATTCTTCCCCCTATTAATTCTAATGCAAAAGGAAGATGGAATATAAAGGCGAAAGTTGGGCTGGGCAACAGCAGTGAGTGCAATGGCAGGCACTTGTCTTCATACCATCTGCAAACATTATGCAATACATATGTCTAAATGAGAAAGAGACTGTATGGGATTATGAGGTTAGCTTATTTTTGATTCCATATATATTATATGCAACAAATACAAATTGTGTGTGTAAAGTTTGGGCAATGGTAGGGTTGTATGAAGAAAGCTTGTTCGTGAGTACTTTCTGCAACTAATGTGAGATTTAAAGAAAATTTCCAATATACCCCATCTGGCTCCTTTTTAAAGGATGCCACTTCATATGATAATGGAACAGATTCCTGAAACAGTATAGATACTGTGCTTGCAACTTAGATGGAAAACTTATACTCAATTTTAACTAGAAGACCTTATTATATATCTAGGTCTTCCCATTTTTTAAAACATTGGACCATTTCATTTAATTGTTGTTTCTCCCAACAGTTACACTGTATACTTTCATGGTCTGCAATTCAATTCAATAAGCATTTATTGACCATTATTGTGCATCCCACTTTTCTGCCTTCATAAATTAGTTCAGGCTCTCTTAGGCCAAACTAGGGGCCCTTAATCAGACAATTCCCCATTCTTATGATTAGTTTTCTAATCCACAAAATTATAGGATTGAACTAGAACATCTATAAAGTCTTTACCACTTCTAATATTCAATAACTTTTGGTTATTGAATGCAGAACATTCTGCAATCAGAACACCCCATGCAGAACATTATGCAATTGTCTCCCACACAACACCTAATGCTGTGTTCTACAGGCAGCAGGTGCAGAATAATGCATGTTTAATGAATATGGTATAACATTTACCAGATTTTAATGTCCAGATTGACTGCAAGAAGAAAGCATGTCTCAAAGTTTCTTTAAAAAAAAAAAAACAAACTAATGGTTCGAAAATTTTAGAATTCTCTCCAGCTGATTGATTCAAAATCATTGGCTTTAAGCTCCCACCATAAAACTGCAGGCTTTAACAGCTTTACAGACAATAATCAGTATACTTAATTACACATGCACAGTAGCTATAATCTCTAAAGACAATTTAATTTCTGAAACCATGTACTGTATTCTCAACCCAATCACAGTTTAACACAAATCAAATTGTGATGAAGTTTAAGAGAGAAAGCAATTTGTATCGCCTTACAGTACTCATAATCTATCTTCAAATCTTAGGTGGGTACTATAGAAGAACCAAATATCATAGATAGTTATTTTAATTATACCAAGATATTCCTGAAAAATGTAAAATTCATTTTATGCACAAATGAATAAGGAAGAAATCATCATTTCCTTCTTTGGTTAAAAACATAATTTTATTTCAGAATTCCATATACTGACATTCTACATAGCCATAAAAGTCATAAATCCTTATAATATGGAATGGCATAAGCATTAATGCAACCCAGAAATATATAATTCATTTGCAATCATTAGATTATATGAGAAAATACAATGTCATTTTTTAATGTCCCTTCTTAATACACCTACCTTTAAGAATAAAAAGCATTCACTTTGTAAATAGATGATCTCAATTTCTTAGTAGGAGAACATGAATAATCAAATATTTCTATGTAATAAATCACTGAAGAGCTTAGCAGTATACATAAATGATCTATAATTAAAATGTCATAATCTTATTTTTATCATGATCATGAAGAATAACTCAATACTATAAAGGATGTATCTGCCACTTTGCCAAATGGAAAACCTTTTATATTGACATTTTTATACCTTTAAGACAAATATTTTTTTTCTTTAATTTTACTTAGAAGTTTAGGGCAACACAGAATTTTAGGTGGCCAGGGCAGCTTAAAAATTCGTCTAGTTTAAACTTTCACCTTGTGGACAAGAAAACTGAAATCTTCTTAAGTGAAGAAAGCTTCTTACGGTTGTATATCTAGTCTATGATAAGAGTTTAATTTCCTGACTTCCACTTCATTGTTCTTTTCCTTAACAAAATGTTAGGACAAAATGACAAAAAATAAAATTAAAATAGTCTTTGCTGAGTTTTGCTAAAAAAAAAAAAGAAATTACATAAAGGGAAAGGTAGATTACCTATTACCTAATTTTTATATAGAAAGGTAGATTACCTATTACCTAAATTTTATATAGATTGGAAAACAAAAGCATCAAAATCCAAGAAAAACATAAACCACTTAGAAGAGTTTTCATTAGAAATGTAAGACACTGAATGTGTGAGTGTACATGAGTGCATGCACGTGTGTGCTTATATGTGTGTGTATATGTGAAAAGGGAGCAAATTTCTATGATGGATATCTGAATTGAAGTAGACCTCCCACATTCCACACAGTTTCCTCCACAAAATCTGGAAAAATGATTTTGAAAACCTCAATTAAAAACTGCAGGAGGGGGAAGAGTCAAGATGGCAGAGTAGAAACAGGACTTCTGCATAGCTCCAGCTTCCACCTCCTCCAATTCATGTAAAAAATGACTCTAGACAAACTTTGGAACTACAGAACCCACTAAATGACACAGAGAAGTGAACCTCTTGCTGAAGACAGCCCAGTAGGCTGGCAAGAAGGGGCCACAACAGTGCTTTGGGAGCTCAGCCCCAGGGGGGCCAGAGTTTTTAGTCTCAGAGCAACCTGACCAGCCACAAGCTAGAGGGATTTCAGATCATCAACAGATGTGGCAGTTTCCAGAACTGTCAACCCATAGATGCCAAGGACAAAGTGAGAGGTCAGTGTAGACTTTGCAGGAGCAGGGGATTTGGGAATGTGTTCTGGCCTTTGCCCCTGGGGCGAGAAGCAGTTGAGGCTCCACAGGTGTGCAGCCACCTGCCTCATGGCTGCTTCAGAACCCCAGGCCTGCATATTGTAGGGGGACAAAGCAACCAGTATGAGGGGTAACAACTCTTGCTTTAACCTGCTTCGATCTGGATCACTGTCCTGGGTGGAGGTCCTGGGGAGCTGAACAGTTTGTCAGAGAGTATGTGGAGGCTTCATAAAGGGCACCCAACTAATAGCTCTAGCAGATGTGAAAATCCTAGCCATTTGGGACAAAGCTCCCCTTCCTGGTAGCAGAGTTCTACTATGGCAAAAGGCTCAAAAGTTAAGTAATTGAGTGGCAACATGAGCAAGCAAAGGAAGCAAAGCAAACAGAGCAATCATACATTAGACTCCTATTTTGGGGACAAAAAAGATCAAAGCATGGAACAGAAGGAAGAAAACAAAGTCAGAACTCCTGCACCAAAAGCTTTTAAGAAAAATATGAGCTGGTTACAGGACATTGAGGAGCTTAAAAAGGATTTTGAAAACCAAATAAGAGAAGTGGAGGAAAAATTGGGAAGAGAAATGAGAAGGATGCAAGAAAATTATGAAATGAGAGTCAACAACCTCACTGAAGAAAATAACACCTTAAAAATAAACTGACCAAGATGGCAAAAGAAGCTCAAAAAGGCAATGAGGAAAAGAATGCCTTAAAAAGATGAATTTGCCAGATGGGAAAAAAAATCTCAAAAAGGCAATGAAGAAAAGAATGCCTTAAAAAGATGAATTTGGGGGTGGCTAGGTGGCACAGTGAGTAGAGCGTCGGCTCTGGAGTCACAAGGACCTGAGTTCAGATCCGGCCTCAGACACTTAACGCACACACAAACAAAAACCTAGCCCTGTGACCTTGGGCAAGTTACTTAACCCCAACTGCCCTCCAAAAAGCAAAAAAAAAAAAAAAAAAGATGAATTTGCCAGATGGGAAAAAAAAATCTCAAAAGCTCAATAAAGAGAATCTTTCCTTCAGAATTAGATTAGAGCAAATGGAAGCTAGTGACTTTATGAGAAATCAAGATAATATTAAACAGATTCAAATAAGTGAAAAAATAGAAGGCAATGTGAAATATCTCATTGGAAAAAACACTGACCTGGAAAATAGATCCAGGAGAGATCATTTAAAAATTATTGGACTACCTGAAAGCCATGAACAAAAAAAAATAACCTAGAAATCACCCTTCAAAAAATTCCCAAGGAAAACTACCCTGATGTTTTTAGAACCAGAGGGCAAAATCGAGGTTGAAAGAATCCACCCATCACCTCCTGAAAAAAGATCCCAAAAAGAAAACTCCTTGGAATATTCTAGCCAGGTTCTGGAGTTCCCAGATCAAGGAGAAAATATTACAAGCAGCCAGGAAGAAACAATTTTAATATTGTGGAAACACAATCAGGATAATGCAGGATCTGGCAGCTTCTACACTGAGGGATCGAAAGGCTTAGAATGTGATATTCCAGAGGTCAAAGGAGCTGGAATTAAAACCAAGAATCACCAACCCAGCAAAACTAAGTATCTTGTTTCAGGGAAAAATACGGTCATCCAGTGGAATAGAGGACTTTCAAGTTTTCTTGATGAAAAAACCAGAGTTGAATAGAAAATTTGACAGTCAGGTACAAGAAGCAAGAGAAGCATGAGAAGGTAAACAGGGAAAAGAAATCATAAGGAACTTATCAAAGTTGAACTATTTATGTTCCTACATGGAAAAATGATAATTGTAACTTTTGAGACTTTTCTCAGTAGGAGAATATTTGAAGGGAATAGAAATGTGTATGTACACATATGTACATATATGTATGTATGTATACATAGTTATATATGTCTGTATAGTAGGGTATATGGGCGTATGAAAACATATGTGAGTGTGTACAAGTATACAGAGACAGAGGGCACAGGACCAATTAAATAGGAAGGGATGATACTTAAAAAATGCAATTAAGAGGTGAGAGAGGAATATAATGAGAGGAGATGGGGAGAGACAGAATGGGGTAAATTATCTCATATAGAAGAAGTAAGGGAAAACTATTACAATGAAGGGGAAGAACAGGGAGGCAAAAGGGAATGGGTCAACCTTACTCTCATTGAAGTTGGCTTAGGGAGGGAATGACATACACACTAAATAGGGTATCTTACCCTACAGGAGAGTAGAGGGGAAGGAGATTAGAGGGCGGATAATGGAAGGAGGGCAGGCTAGGGGGGAGGGAAGTTGAAAGCCCCCAATTTTGAAAAGGGATAGGATCAAAGTAGAGAATAGAACAAGTGGGGAGTAGGATAGGATGGAGGGAAATATAGTCAGTCTTTCACAATATATCCACTATGGAAATGTTTTGCATAGATACAAATGTACAACCTATATTGAGTTGCTTATGTTCCCAGTGAGGGTGGGTGATGGGGGAGGAAGGGAAAGAATCTAGAATTTAAAGTTTTAAAATCAAATGTTTATATATATATATATATATATATATATATATATATATATATATATGTATATGTGTGTGTGTGTGTATACATATAATTTTATTTTATTTTACATGTAACTGAGAAATGAGGTGTACTACCAGAAAGTCAGAGGGGGATGGGGGAAGATATGGAAAAGAGCAGATTGGGGGAGGGGATATTTAGTGGGATAGCTATTTTGGGGTGGTGGGTGGGAAAAATGGGGAGAAAATTTGTAACTCAAAATCTTGTGTAAATGAATGATGCAAACTAAAAAGTAAAAAAAGGTAAAATTAAAAAAAAAACCTGTAGGAGTTAAATTTCTTCACCCTATAACTATATTCCACCTCAAATTCAGGACAAGCTAAATCTGTTTCTGCCATTAAAAAAATGTGTAAATCAAAGAAAACACTATTAGTACAAAAAATTATAGATAAAAAGAGACTTCTAAACAAAGAATAACAATTGCAAATAGTGACCCAAAGAAAATAGATTATTCTATTTCATGCATATCTAGATAAAATAAAGTTTAAAAAATGAAATCAGACTCTAGAGGGAAAATGGAAGGAGAATAATTAGCTTAGGAGTAAAAGTGGCAAATTTCATTCATATAATGAAATGAAAAGAAGTATAGAACAAACAGAAAGCAATGGTTCATAAGACAGGAACAATTAATTGGACAAAATCAAAAGATAAAAAAGAATGTAAAATATTATATGTAGAATACAACTGATAGAAAACCTATAAAGAAGTGATTCAGAGGACATGGCGAAGATATTCTCCCTCATCTTTCATTTTGTCCCTCCTTAAAAGAGTTTTGCTTCTGATTTACCACTTCCAACAACCTGCCTTTCCTTCTATTACTCCTCCCCATTCCTCCCTGCCCCCCTTCCCTGATCCGCTTTCCCTTTTATTTTTTCTCTAGGGTAAGATAGATTTCTATACACCATTGCCTTTGTATCTTATTTCCCAGTAAACTTGTAAAAATGATTATTTACACTTGTTTTTATAAGCTTGAGTTCCAAATTCTCACCTTTCCACCCTCCCTCCCCACCTTCATTGAGAAGGCCAGCAACTTGATATAGGTTTATGGAGACCACTTCCATAATAGTCATATTATGTTTCCTTTTACTCTGTCCCTCCGCAAAAGTGTTTGCTTCTGATTACCCGCTCCCCTGCTCTGCCATCCTTTCTGTCACCCCCTTCTATTCCTTCCCCCCTACTTTCCTGTAGGGTAAGACCAGATTTCTATACCCAATTGTGTGTGTATGTTATTCCTTCCTTAAGTCAATTCTGATGAGAGTGAGGTTCATTCATTCCCTCTTAACTCCTTCCCCAGGGGAAGGTGAAGATAAATCAAAGCTACCTTTTATCTCCTGAAAGGAACCCCCAAAACAAAGGTCCCTGACATGTAATAGCCAAAATCCAGTATTCCATATCAAAGGAAAACTGTTTCAAACATCTGGAAAGGACCTCTCTTACCAATGGACCACAATCAAGGATCACACAAAACTTTTATTTTAAATAAGAGATCTTGGAAGACACACTTGTAAAAGGTGAAAACCATAGGCTTACAAAAATACTTGAATACAATCAAGCAAGGGAAACATATCTTCTATTAAATAGAATATATTTAAATATTTCTCATGAAAAGAATAGAGCGAAGTAGAATGTTGAAATGCAAATGCAAGTGTCCAGAGAAACCTAGAAAAGTTTTTTTTTCTTCTTTTGAGCTATATGAGGATATGCTACTAATATTCTAATGAGGGGGGAGAATATTATTCATCAGAACTTTAATGTCTTCAGAGGATAATAAAAGGATTAAGTAAGAAAAAAAAGCAGTACCTAGGGCTGCATCTATTTTATTTTGAAAGTTTTAAATTGGCAAAGATAAGGGAGTTTGAAATATAAAGAAGGCTGAATTTTCTTTTTCATAATTGGGGTTTAGGAGAAGAGGAGCAGAGAAATATGGAAGAAGAAATGGAGAGCAGACCAAACAGCAGATACATTTAATTCATCTGAAATAGACAAAATAGAAAGACACAGTTTGTTGTAGATATACTTCAAGCTCAATACATAAACAAATGGAGATGGGGAGGCAGTGGCAAAAGTGTAGACATAATGAGGGAGAAAACAGCCAAAGGCACAAAACAAACTTCCTGATCCTGAAGGAAGGATGAAATGTAGGGGAAGGCAATGAAATAGAATCTAAGCCCATTGATTGGGGAACAAATGAACAAATTGTGACATATAAATGCAATAGAATATTGTTTTACAAGAAATATGAAAGAAAACCCTAGGCATGATGAACTGATACCAAATAACATATTCAGAAATAGGAAAACAATATCTACAAAGAGAACAACATCATAAAGAAAAATAACTTCAAGAGACTTAAAAACTCTGATCAATGCAATAACTAACTATATCCTACAATTTATTCTGTATACGCTTATGTATGTATAACTTGTCTCCTCCCACAGGATGTAAGCTTCTTGAAAGTAAGGATTGTCTCAGTTTTTGTCTGTGCATTCCCCAAGTCCAGTACAGAGTAGGCCAAAAAATGCTAGTTGATTGCTTGCCAGTCAATGTAGTCCTGATTATAGATTTTGTCAACAGGGTTTCTGATTGTTAGCAGGACCAGGGTAGAGGAGAAATACAACCCAAAATGAAAAGGCAAGATTCGAGATAATCAGAATAGGAAGATGAGTCACAATAAGAACCCAAAGTTTGCAATATTAATAGCTGTTTCAACTAGGGGAACCCATCCCTTATTTGTATGCTGCCTTCATTACTTTTTTTTTTTTTGCCGTTTTTGGAGGGCAATTGGGGTTAAGTAACTTGCCCAAGGTCACACGGCTAGGTTTTTATTTGTGTGTGCGTTAAGTGTCTGAGGCTGGTTCACTACTTTTTATCTGTCTCAGTCTTTCTTTTGCAGATTCTACCTCCCTTTCTTGGTCTCTAAGTGTCTCCATATGTCTGTCTCTTTCCAATAAATTACTGCCTAGTATTTTATCTTCCATAAGTAGATTGTTCACTTCTTGAAGGCAGGGGTCATGTTCCGTATGTCTTTTCTATTTTAGCACCTAATAGAGTACCTGGTAGAAAGTATGTGGTCAATAAATATTTATTATTGATTAAAATTGGATGAAGTTCATGTACATCTCATTCTTATTTAATAGTTCCTTAAACATTAATCTTATTCTTTTTAGGCCTTCCACAATCCAAAATTAAGAGCTCTAATCATCTTTGTGGGTCCTTGTATGACAGATTCTTGATCTCTTAGACATTTTAGCTCTCCTCTGTATATCTCTGTTCCAGTTTATCTTCCTGAGGCATTGAGGACAGTACTATATATGTCATTTTGTAGGTTTCAATAAATTATGGTATTTTAGAAGATAGGGTAATGATATTTTTTCCATCATCCATTTTGATTATGGTTGTTTTGTTTATTGGTTTCATTTTGTCTTTTTGGTCACTATTGCAGATTAAGTTAGTCTCTTCTGGGAACATCCCACAATAATGCTGTATTCCTATTCCTGGATTGAAATTAATGGCTTTTTTATCATCATGTTATAATTATACTTTTGCTTATTTCTCCCTTAAACTAGCTCTCACACTTGTTCACAACACTTTTGCCATTTTTCTTCCTGTTCACACAGATGTGTAGGATCTTGAGTTTTTCCCTATTGATTTTTCTTTTTGCTGCCTACAAAACTATAATGTCACCTACAAATTTCATCTTTCCCTCAGAAGATTATTTATAAAAAAAATTAAACATCTCAGTGACTAATCCTAAGGAATAACAATGATACAGAGCTCCACTAAGGGAAAAATGGGAACATTTAATCCTACCCTTTCCCCCTAAATCAATTCCCCAACCATTATGAAACATCACTTCCAATGCAATGGTGATGACTTTTGTTTTTCAATTAACTTTAGTGTGACTCTTCATCAAAAGCTTAGAGCATAGCTGTAGTAGTGTGTTCAATTCTAAGTTTCAGCATTTTAAGGAAGGTCATATCCTGAGAAAATAAAAAAGGAAGAAAACTAGAATGGCGAAGGGCTTCCATTTCATGTCTTTAGAGGCTGAGGGAATGGTAATGTCTTATTTGGAGAAGAAAAGGTGAGGAAGGGGAGGGGTGGTGGTGGCAAGTAAGGATGGTAGCTGCCCTGGAGTACTTAAAAGCCTGTTACATGGAGCAGAGATTAGACTGACTATACTTGATTCTATATCACAGAACTATAAACAAGGGGCAGGGGCTGGCAAATAAAGACCAATTTAGACTTTTCATAAGAAAAATAAAAACTCTTTAATAGTTTAATATATCTAGAAGTTGATTAGTCTTGCCTTAGAAGTGGTTTTCCCTTCAGTGGATATCTCTAAGCAAAGAATGAACTACTTGTAATTTGTGAATTGAGGAACAAATAATGGAGGATTATTTTTAGTTGTGGATTAGAAAGCTATTGTGGTTTTATCCAATAATGAAATATTGCCATTCTGTGAAAAAAGATACTGACTTATTCTCCTTTAGCCATATGTATATAAACTTTTCTCAAAAAGCTTTAGTGAAAATGACGTTATTGTTAGAATATTTTGTCACTAGCAGATTTGGTTTCTTATATGTGCACAATTCCTCTAATTTATTATAGATCACAGTGGCTTGTTAGGTATAGGCATGAGATATCTTATCTGTAAATACCAGTGTCCTCTTTGGAGTCCTTAGATGGATCATGGTAACAATCTATAGGCTTTCTGCAACAAGTCAAACATTTTGGTCAATAATTTTCAAAGTTTGACCCCAAGTTCTTCATATCTGTTATTGATCTCCATCTGGATACAATACCAAAAATAGCTTAGTACTGATGTAATTGGCTGTATTTAGGTCCCTGTCTCATATGTCAAACTTCAGGGTGGCTCTAGAATTTTTGATTTGGAAATCCCAGAAATCCTTTCAAGGGTTCTCCCAGAATGAGCTTCGGAAGTACAAACTTACTTGATTAGTTTTGGGTTCAGAAGATGCCTAGGATAACGGGATATTATAACTTCAAAGCCCTTTGCTTACTTCTCCATCTCATTTTATCTTCATTAACTTCAATCAATCTTGATATTTCAAATTCCTAAAAGAGGTCGATTTCTGGCTTTATTGGGGCTCTCAAGACTCTAGAGTGTCTAGAGTGACTGTGGAAGTCTGAGGGATGTCTTAATCCCCCCAGTGATCTTATAGATCCTTTATTAACAGATTGAGATTGCCTTGATCCCAATGAAGCTCCTTAGAAATGTCCTCAGACATTTCCTAATTCCTAGGGAGGAAGATTCTTAGCTTGCTCAGAGCCAGTGAATTTGGGAGATAAGCCAGGGAGCAGCAACCTAAAATGAGATGCTGGGTAACAAGCAATTATGGAAAGCTAGCATGGATCTGAAACAAATTATAGCATTCTGAAACAATTTGTCCCTAACAAAGGCACTTTGATTGTGCCACACTGAGCCCTAATCAATTGGCAAATATGTGATTTGTTTCAGCATGTTTCCCAATATCTACACTATACAGGAATCATAACTTCCAAGGTCATGCATGCTTTTCTCCTTATTTTTTAAAGAAAATCACAATTTTTGCCTTTTGTCAAGAATAGGAAATAATCCCGGTACTCTGTGCTCTCAAGAATTGTTGACATTGTCCCTAACAACTTCATTTAACCTTTCCCAGGCCTTACGATGTACTTTATTAAGAGCATGCAATTTTGTGTGCAAATCCAAATTTGTAGGGCAATATTTGATGATCTTGTCCTTTCAAGCCCTATAATCTTGATCTTAGGTAAAAATTAAGTACATTTTTTCAATGTGGCCTTAAAATGACTATAGTTAATCTTCAAGTATTCCGATGCTATATCTTTGATTTATATTTTAATTTTATATTTTACTCATTTTCTTTCTCCATTTTAGTGTCCCTTCTCTGTCAATTTCACTAATTATTAATATTGCAATGACTAGTCAATTCAAAGTAGGAATTTTAATCCCATAATCAGTGCCTGGCACATCATAAGCACTAAATAAATGTTTATTGATTAATCAAATGCTACTAATTGTTAATAGTCCTTATTAATGACTATGCAGAATGAAAAAAAAATATGGTGAGGGATTTTGGAAAATATTTGAAAGATTTCATCATTATGGGTAATTATATGGATTTATCATATTTACCATAAGTAATTATTAAAAATGAGGAAAACTCATTTTCACTTAAAACTTATTTTCACTGAACTCCTTATTTTTTTTTTGATTGAAAAGTTTTATTAAAGGTGACTAAGGCTAGAACCTTTTCAGCCCTAGACAGCCTTTATTTAAACTCCTACCTCAGGTACCAAGTTCAGTTTACAAGACGAGGCCTGTGTGGAGCTTCCTTGACCCCTTCCTGCTCCATCCAATTTTCTCTTGAGACAAGGCACTCACCGAACCTCAGAAAGGCAGCTGCTGCCTGTGAACTCCTTATTTTTTATGCTCTCATTGAAGTTAGTCAAAGTTCAGTATGTCGAGAGCAATTAGCAGATATTCAAAAGAGTTGATACTGTGAATATAGATGCTTGAAATAAGGGATAAAGTTTCGAGGACCACTTTCACTGTAGCTGGATGGGTTCAGGTGTGTAAACTTTTGGTTCATGACCTGCAAAATATCAAGGGATCTAAAAACCAACCAACCAACCAACCTCCATATTGCTGAAGAAACACATTGCTCTTTAAATTTAAAAAGAGTCTGTGGAGACATCTTGTGCAGGATTTTCTCTTTTAAAAATTGAAGCTCAGATGCTCCATCAGCAGAAAAAGCTGTGACAGACCTAGAAGCAATTTGGAAGCAACCAACTAGGCTGCCTATGGAGTTCACTATGGACCCAGCTGCTACCACTTCAAGAAATCTTCCTATGCCGACCATCTGGGTCTTGTAATTACCACCTAACGAGAAAGAGGAAGATACGGAAAACAGAGTGTGATTTAGAGCATCTAATACTGTACTTTCTATATTTAAAGTTATTATAATGAATTGGTTTTTATAAAGCCCTTAGGAACATCATATTTTGAAAGGAAAACATTGAATAACTCATACTCTCTTTCCTTCCAAATTAGTCTTTATATCAATGATAACACAGTTGGTCTTTTTTCATCTAGTTAATTTTATTGACACATATACTTTGCCCATATAGCATTTCTTTCTATTAGAATGAGAGGATGAACATCTGTCTATTTAGTGATGTATTTGGGGCAGGTTTTCATCTTTATATTAACAAACAAGCTTCCCAATACATATGCACCACTATTACACCACAAATACAAACTTCTTAGCTTGGCATTTAAAGCCCTTAACAGTCTAGCTTCACCCTACCTTGACAGACTTATTTCACAGTATTCCATTCTACACACTCCATTGAAATTGGTCTACTTTCTGTCCTCCAAGCTCAGAATTCCATCTCTCTCCTCTTTGCTTTCAAATAGACAATTTTAATCTGAATTTCCCTCTGTCTCTGCCTCTGTGGCTGAGGATCCTTCATCATCTTCAAGTCTCAACTCAGGTGCTACCTCCTACTGGAATATTTTCCTAATCAATCTACTTCTTAAAACTCTCCCTTCTTCACAAATTATATTGTATTAATTTATGTAAATGCCATATCCTGTTTCCCCTAAAATGTAAGCTCATTGAAGACAGGGATTATTTTGCCTTTTTTTTCCTCTTTCTAATCTCCAGGGCCTACCATAGTTGTAAATAGCAGTTACTTAATAAATGTTTGGCAAATTGGAGTGGATTATTTTTTTCCTAAGTAATCAAGAAGCTAAAATATACTGCTATTAGCAGCTAATCCCAATTTAAAAAAAAGAAGAAGTAAAGGATATAGGAAATCTGACAAAAATAAAGGGGGCATTCATTCCAATTTTTATGATTGCATGGGAAAGATAATTAAAGCTCTTTAGATATTACAAAAATTTGAACTACAGCTCTATTCTTTACAGAACAGGATTTTTTATGAGGCAGGTCATTCTTAGCTCCAAATAAGGAAGTATAATTACTGCAATAATGAAGAGATCCATGGACTGAGCAGAGTAGTAGCCCTGGGTTGATCTTATAATTAAACTTGCTTTCTTTCATTCCTTCATAAAGGAACTTGTCATTGACTTGGGTTGGGCTAAGTCATTTGGAGCCTATGCAAGGCTGACCCTGGATAATAAAATTCAGTGTATCAGGAAAAAATGCTTGACTTTGGAGACCTGAGTTTCAATTTTGGTATTCTCATGTATTAGCTATATGACTTTGGACAGCTCACCTATCTTCTCTGAGCCTCAGCCTCTTCATCTGTGAAATGGGGATATATTATAACATTGCAAGAATAAAACAACATAAAACATTTTTTAAATCCTTCTGTGCTGTAAAAACGTAAACCTAAATATCATCATTACATTTGAAAGTACTTGTGGCCAACCAAAAAAACCAAAAAACTTTTTATTCACTAATTTTGCTAGAATGGCTTTCACACGATTATTAACTTGGCTTCTTTAAAACCACAAACATGTCTCTTTCCACAGCATCTTAAAACTGTTCATTCAACAAACATTTATTAAGTAGATATGACGTGATGTAGTTTGGGGTGGGAATTGTGGCAAATGCTTCTATGTCATGCTACTGGGAATGATATTTCTGGTGGATTACTTGCACTCAGGAATTCTGAGCTGCAGTAGGGCTAATGTGATTTAGGGTATCTATACTCATTCTAACAACACTGTAAGACCCTGGGAGTAATGGACCACTATGATGCCCAGAGGGGGGTGGGGATGAACTGATTCATCTTGGAAATCCAGCAGGTAAAACTTCTGTGAAAATCTGTGTGATGGGATCAAATCAGTCACTGCACTTCCAGCCTGGAGTGGGGGACTGTGCTGTGAGTGAGATAGAGAGAGACAAAGAGATGAAGAGAGACAGAGGAAGACAGTCATATTATGGCTTACCACTTACTTATAACAGCAATAGGCAGCTAATTGCCATAGTGAAGAAAGCTATGGACTTGGAGTAAGGAAGACCTAAGCTTGCTTTTTTTCCTCCCAAAGTTACCAGTTGTGTGATTTTAGACAAGTTACTTAATCTCTCTGTGTCTACATGAAGTTCCTGTTAACTTGGATCCTATGAACAGCTTTGGTATATAAGTCAGGTTGTTTAGGGGGTCTCACTCATAATTGTAACTGTGATGATACTTCTCCATTTCTGCACATTCACATTTACACTAAAACATTTGCCTAATGTCTTATCTGAGGACACATTGGAGATCTCCTACAGAGTCTAGTGTTCATGCTGGTTGGAAGGATTAAAAAATGCTATGCATGATGCTAGCTTCCTGAGATTATGCTTCTATATTTCAGAAGGTACAACTGCACTGAAGGAGGAAATATAATCTAAAGGAAACTTCACAAGAAAGGAAGAACAAAAATTGCATTGACTTGAGCACATGTAAAGGATCAGGAGACTTAAAAGGAAGGAGAACAAATTTTCTCCTTAATCTACAATTCTAGGTAATTTATTCTGCTATTCAGAAGTTGTGGAGCATCCTGGAGTAATTATTAAGTGTCCCAGATACAAAAGGCAAAACTTACAAACGCTTGAGATGCTGGTAACAGAAAGTAGCTATAGTGGCATTCTTTTGGGCCATATTGACTAGTCACATAATAATAGAATGTATAGAGTAAAATTTTGAGTTAAAGCAGGGTTCTAATCTCATTTCTGCTACTATTTGTGTGACCCATGGTTGATTCACTTAACCTCTCTGAATCTTTGATGCAAATGAAGGCTATAAATTTTTATCAGGCTAAAATCTATAAAGAGGATCTCCATTGGCCAGTAACACTAACACAACCAAATGATATCCATGTCATATATATTTCTCCCACAAATATCTGTAACTAGGGGTTTGTTTATACATACCTTTGTGTGTACATGCCTGTCCACCTACATATATAAGTACATAAATAGCCAGCAACAGAAGCAGGAATAACTGGGTTTAAGTCCTATCTATCACTCACATTGCCTTAACTCTCACTTAGCCTTTCAGTGCCATCAGATAACTTTCTAAAACTCTAGGATGTAGAAGGTTTGCTGATCTTCATTTGCAGAGAATTCTTCCTGGGAGTTCCTGATACAAATAAAATAATAGATACCAATCCAGATAAAAATAGATCTATAATAGATAACTAGATGAATAGAGAAAGTGTAATGAGGTAGTATGAAAGCCCTGAATTTTAGATTAAAAATGTGTCCTTGGTCAAAAAAATATTAGGAAACCTATATTAGAAAAGTGATAAACCAATGTACTAGATAGTTTCAACTTGCTTCAGCAACTTATTTTTACACAGTTCTTGATCTATTGTAGACTAGTAGTCTACAATACATATACAATACAGTCTGGAGCAATAAGCGTATCTTTGGTCCCCACACAATAAGAGGCCATATTACTGGCCAACAGAGATCCTCTGAAATAGGAATTCATTGTTCTCTCTAGATCTGAAACACAGCCTTTGTGTTCTTTTTTTAATGAAAGTGAAGAATAACAGTAGTTCCTCCTTTGGCCCAGAAGAACTTTTCTCTATTCTTAATCAATACTTTGAGATAGTCTACCTTCAGCAAATAATATGCTGCCTCTACCTTTCCAGTCTCCTTAGACTGTGCTCACTCCATATATTATGAGATACAATGATACTGGCTTTCTTGCTGCTTCTCATACAAGATATTTCATCTCTCAATTCCAAGTACTAGAATTAATGCAGGACTCTCATTCCTGGAATTCTCTCTTTCCTCTTCTCTAGCTCCCAGCTTCCCTTCAAGTCTTAGTTAAATTCTGACTTTCCACAAGACTCTTTTCCTGTCCCTCCTTCATACTAGTTCATTCCTTCTTTTGATTTACCCCAATTCATTCAGGATATTTCATGTCTGTATATAGTTGTTGGCATGTTCTCTTCCCCACTGAACTGTAAGTTCTTTGAGAGTAGGTATTGTCTCTTCCTTTTTTTTTTTTTTGGTATTCGCCACACTTAGTATAATACTTGGCACATAATAAGTGCTTAATGATTATTGACTGGCTAACTAAAGCATCATACATGTGGATATATATATGTATATATATATATAATATTTCTGTGTCATACATAAATATTGGATAGTGTATACAAAGAGGAAAAATTCAAATCTATTCTAGTCTATAATATATAGTATACAAGAGATTATCTTTGGGGCAGCTAGGTGGTGCAGTGAATAGAGCAGTGGCCCTGGAGTTAGGAGGAACTGAGTTCAAATCTGGTCCCAGACACTTGACATACTTATTAGCTGTGTGACCTTGGGCAAGTCACTTAACCTCAATTGCCTTGCCTTCCCTCCTCCTAAAAGCAAAAAAAATCCCCAAACAAAAAACAACAAAAAAGAGAATTATCTTCAAAAAACCTGATCATTTTAAATACTATTACTAAAAATTAAAGTCATAATGAACAATTACTGTCCCTTTTATTCTGCTGCTGAACATAACAGGCATAGACATTTTTAGGGCTTCTTTTTTCTTTCTTTTTTTTTGGAAAAAAAGGGGTGAAATCATTCTACTTGTTTTATAAGAAAATCTGAAAGTCAAGAGTTCAGAATTTTATATACGAGCTTTTCATTAGCATTTTGAAGTTCCTAAATTTATTCTACAACATCATAATTGTGAGTCAAGGCATCATCCTGTTTCAAATTTCTGAAAAGTGTTTGGAAGATAGTAATTAAGAACTCCTCCCCTCTTCAACAAAATAGATGGAAATCACAAGGGATAAGTTTAGGCTTAATAGCAGGGGGAAACCAACCAAAACAACATTCAGACAAGCAGATCTCTCTAAAAGTGGACTGAGCTACCTCAGGAGAGGGTAGGTCATCCTTACTGGGGTTTTTCCTTCAGAGGATAGATGAGCACTTTTTGAACATTAGCATGTATTGAAAGATTAGTTTTAGGGAGAAATTATATTCACTGCACTTTAGAGAAAGAAAATCCTGTAAAATATCACAATATAAACCAGGAGACAGATTTTATTCCACACTACAACCACATATGCTGTAGAAAAATCGGCTTGAAATTGGAAGTTTACCACAACTCATAGATGTTCTGCTACTATCATTTCTACTGCTTCAATGATTTATTATTTCTTAAAAAATTATGGAGTTGAGTGGCACTTACATGGAACATATTCTTCTTCATATTTTGAAGTGAAAGAAACAGCATTTAGAGAGAGAAACCTTTCCTGTATTCTCAGTTTCACACATAAGAGGGGAAAAAGGCAATTTTTGACTTGTGAAGCTCTGTCCTTGTTAGTTAATGATGGAATTCTATTGTTTTCTGAAATGGCCATGAAATATACACATTTCATCTTGGTGAGGGAATGACTAAGTCTAATGACTGCCACATGCAATGATAGAAAAGTACCACATTTGGATTATCTCTACACATACATTCATACATGTAAGTGTTCAGCAGTTTTCTACGGTATTAAAGAACAACATTCATTTCAGCTCTACTTGAGTCTGTTATTCACTTACTGTTGCAAAATAAACGTGCAATCCCACTAAACCCTCAAAAGGCAACTAAAAGAGCTCTCTTGCTGATAACACTAAGAACAGTAATGTATCAACTCTGCATGACATTGCTTGGGACTGTTTTAGTAAACTGGGTAAAAGTAAGTCAGACCAGAAAAGAGATCACAATCCCCTCACCTTTCAAGGAAGTGTACAGAAGTTGCATAGGCAAAGACCACCTTTGTATTCATGAGGAGTTTCTGCATTATTTCATAAGGAGTTTCTGCATTATTTGGTGAACTATAGAAAGGACCAGAAGAGAGCAATCCCTTTTCTCCCTCCCTTCCCCTGGCAAAGACCTTTTGCACATGGTGCAGTGAAAAACTACAGGGAGTTCACAACAGTTTAGGACACCCACGTTTCAGCTGCTGCAATGTTAAATTGATAATCGGCCGCATAAACATCTCAAACATATCTGTTTATTTTGCATGTACCCATGGGGGGAAAAGAAGGCTGGCATTATAAAATACAAAACCCCACAAGTTTTAGCTTTTCTGTCACATCTCAGTGCACTTAATATCCTTCTGTCATATTATTTATGACTTCACAAAGAAACTGGTTATTTCCTATTATCTCTTCAATAAATAAGTAAGCAGTGCATGCTGCAGAGATACAATTCGTTAATGAGATGGCCTACAAAATCGTCACGGTGTCTAGTCTCAGAAGCTTGCACAGCATCTATTAAAGCTTGCCTCAGTTCTGAAGAGTAACTCCAATTTTGCATATTGATGCATTCTAGTCAGATAGGCAAGACATGCTTTTTGAGGGGATTACACAATATAGGTAATGCGTACCATGATACATCTTCTATTGAACAAAAACAAACATATCTCTGAGATGCTTCTTATGCCTGTTCAACATGAATCTATCACTAGACTGATTGCCCTATTCACAGAAATGTCAGGGTCATTCTGTGACCTTCATTTTCTAGAGCGGTTTTTAAAGAGGAGCAACACTTTCCCTAACTTAATTCTCATCAGAACACCCTTCAATTGTGGTAGAAAGATACTTTATGGGGTAAATGAGTGGGGTTCTGGGCAAATCTCTTTCACTTCTCTGGTCCTCAGCTTTCTCATCTGTAAAAAGATAGGTGGTAGATGAGGTAATCAACAAGTTTTCTTCTATTTCTAATGCACACATACTCATATAATTATATGAATAAGTGTAAGTATATGTATATATGCACACCTGTCCATATTCAGAGATAAGTTTGTATACATATATGTTGATATATGCACATATATATTATGTGTGGGGTGTGTGTGTGTGTGTGTGTGTGTGTGTGTGTGTGTGTAAAATTTGGCCATGGGGTGGGCTAGGGATTTCATTAGTGTAGGAAGTTTTTGGTGAAGAAAATCCCTGTAGTAATATGGTTCAACAACTACTATGTAATTTATAATCTTAGACAGTTGTCTGGAGCACTGGAAGGTTAGGACTTTCTCAGGATCACAATGGGAATGCATATAGCAGAGAAAGGACTTGAATTGACTACAGATACTGACACCCTAATCAGTAATCTCAAGAACCTTGGATATAGTTAATGCTTACTAAGTAATCACTGAATGAATAAATTCATAGGATTTTAAAAATCACTACCAACTTAAAAAATAGTGGCCCATATACTATGTCTTTACATGTTTCAAAACAGACTGATTAATCTTTAGCATTAACCACCCCCCAAAAATACTAATACTAAAAAATAATGACATTTATCTACTCTGTATCTCTACTCTGCATAAAGCCTTAGGGTCTCTTTCTACACTAAAATTCTATGATTCTCTAAGTTGTTCCCCTCATCCAGGAAGTTACAGTTATATACTTGGAAGAACATTCTCAAAATGTAGAAATCATAAATTGTGATAATGAACACAGCATGATGAACTAAGACTTTTCTATTTAAAATCTTTGACTTCCATCAAAAAGCTAAAGACACAAATACTTCCTTGGTTGTGAATAATCTTTCTGGGGCAGGTAGGTGGGACAATGAATAGAGCACCGACCCTGGAATTAGGAGGCCCTGAGTTCAAATCCGACCTCAGACAATTAACACTTACTAGCCATGTGACCTTGGGCAAGTCACTTAACCCCAATTGCCCTGCCTTTTCCCCTCCAAAAAGCAAAAAAAACAAAACAAAACAAAAAAAAACCAAATAATAATGTTTCTACTTTATTATTTAAAATATATGGGCAATGTGCATTGTGAAATATAATGTGATGCTCTAGGGATATTTAATAATTGTACATATTTATCAATGTTTAGACAACTTGAGACTATGTATTATTTAAGAAGTATAATACAGTCTTTAAAGCTTTTATCTTCAATAGGGATTACATGTTTTCAGATATTTTTAAACTCCCAGGACTATTTAGTCTCCCACATAAGCAATGTACCTTTAAGCAACTTTAATAAGATACTGTTAACTTTAATAATGGAAATAGGAATTCAAACTATTGTGAAAATATGTAATATAGGTACACATATGCATATGTGCACATTAAGAATCTATCTATATGAATGTACACACACATATATATTTTTCTATGTGTCTATATACACATTTATGAGATAAAATGTAGAAAGTTAAGTAGGGAAACATAGTAAGTTGAATTTTCAAGATCAACCAATGTAGAAATAGAAGATTTGCAGTAGATATTGCCATTGATGTACACCATAGACAATCTAGACAGAAAGAGGAAATGGATTTTCAAATGGGGAACACAATAGAGCTTACAACATACAGGACAATGCGATTTCATGGATGGCACAATAATAGCCCATTATTAAAAGGATCGTTATAGAACATCTGAACAATGAAATAATGAGAACTTTAGGAAATATGATCAAGTAGAAGAGCTTTACGTTATCACAGAAAGAACTTTTAGAGAAATTTAGAAGCTTGATTAACTATTTAAAAGTACAAAGGATATAGATGTGACTTTGACAAGAATTGAAAAATGGTAAAGAAAACTGACAATCAATAAGCATTTATTAAGAGCCTATTATATATCAGATTCTATGCTAGGGATACAAAGTCAGTAGTCTCTGTCTCTAAGAAATGCACATTCTACTAGGAGATGGTTACATTCTACTGCAACCAATGGTATAAAATCTCACAAAAGAAGTGAATATCCTGATAAAGAGATGGTCAGATAGTAATGGTAATGGGAATTTGAAGATTTCCCCTGCCCCTTGGCTCCTTTATAGGCTTAAGTGAATTTGAGTACCTTTCCTGACTTGAAAATATGCTCTGCCCCCTAATGGGCTGAATGTGGTCACATGGAGCCTGTGGTGGGAGGCTTGCTTTTCAGAAATGCCCACACCTTGTTAATTTGGGATTGGGAAGGGGGTCATAAGGGTTGTGATACTTTCTAACCCAGGAGAAGGCTATATATACCCTGATGTGAGGTTTTGCTTTGTGGCTCACTCATGGGAAGAGTTGCTTGATTTGGCCAGATGACACTCGGGACAGCCATCGAGCTCCCTGGCTTTGAAAACCCAGATGTTGGTGCTTCTCTCTCTGGTAACTAACTAGGTATGGATGTAACTGTCAGACAGCTGGAAACCTTGTCTGCTGGTCTGTTTCTCTGTGTTTTATGTCTGCTTGTAACTTATGTTCTTATTTTCTCTGAAGTTCAGGGTGTTGACTTTTCCCCCTGATCTAGGTAAATGATATATGGTTGATTAAAGTAAGCTTTTTAACCCCTTCTTGAGTTGCTTTCCTTTAGAAAAGCAGATCAAAAGGGTGGCTAAGTGGCACAGTGAATAGAGTACCAGCCCTGGAGTTAGGAGGACCTGAGTTCAAATCCGGTTTCAGACACTTGACACACTTACTAGCCGTATGACTTTGGGCAAGTCACTTAACCACAATTGCCCTCCAAAAAGAAAAAAAAAAGCAGATCAAAGAACATGTCCTAGGTATGCTAGGGTGCTACCCAGATGCACAACTAAAAAAATAAGAGATGAAATAAAGAATACCAGAACCAAATACAGACAGAAACATTTGAAGAATGTTGAATTCTTTACTGAAGTTCTTTACTAGCCAAAATAAATCACCTTTCAAGAAATATATTAAGGAGATGATTTGAGCATTATTGGTCTCCTGGAAAAATGCACTGAAAAAATATCCCAAAAGGCATATTTCAGTCAATCAATTAGTCCACAGGCATCTGTTAAATGCCTAATATTCCAGGCACTATGCTAAATGCTGGAGATGCAAAGGCATAGTCTCTTCTCTCAAGGAGGTTACAGACTAATAGGAAAATCATATGAATAAATTGCTTAGTATTGAAACCAGAAAGCAAAGTATGTATTGATGGAAGGAATAGGTTCTATGAGAAATCATAAGGAGCTCTGAGTTTTATTAACCCCAGAAATGTAGTCATGAAGTTCCACAGTAACTACCTTAAAGAAAATATCTTTTGAGCAACTAGGAGGAGACATTTAAAAAAATCTAAGATTATAGAATGCTAGTTATCTATGATGTGAAATGAAGGTTAATTATGGAATATTAAGTACAAATATAACATATCAAAAGGCAAAGGGAATCAGTTTGTCCTACAACATAAAATTGCAAAACTGAGTGTATTCTGTCCTGAGAAAAAAGTGGCTATTCAGCAAGATCGAGAAATTTGGATCATTGCTATTGAAGAAACTGGACAAAAACCAAGTCATTTGCTATACAAACTCATTAAAGGAAGGGGACACTAAAGGTAAACAAGTTTACTTAATATGAATAGACTAATTCCAAATAAATGTTTACATCCTATAAGGATGAAATAAAGCTAAATCATAGTTTATAAGTCTTATTGCTCTGATGTTCAAATAGATAACAGGACAACAAAGACAGAACTTTTATGGGGAAAACCTATAATGTCTATAAGAACTATACTAGATGATGGAAAATTGGGGACAATAAAGAGGTGAATTATTATTTCCAGGATTGGAATAGGTTCATAGATGAAGGTCATTCAAAAGAAGTGAGGAGCTAGGAGAAGGGATCATGACATGTTCTTTATCTAGCCTGTTTAAGAGAAATGTAAGAAAAGAGAATAACAATATGATCTAAATTAAGAAATCTGAGGTTTAATTACAAATCAAGAGGCTGGGATGAGTCTCTCTCCATAAACGCGCCCCCCTCCTCCCTTTTTATATGTATTTTAAAATTACTTGATTCAAGTAATACAAACAGTAATATCTATTATGACTAAAATTTTTGGTAAAATGTAAAAAATAGGGATCTGGGGCAGGAGGGGTATAGAGGTGTATATATGTTTGAGGGGAAGATTGAGATGATGGGGCAGGGGGAAGAGAAGAGGAGGAAAGAGAGAAAGACAAATTCAGATACAGAGACTGAGAAAGCTAAAACTTATGATCATATTTTTTTCTATTTTTCTGGAAAGAAAAAAAATCAGTTACAAGTAACTAGTACTGATATAAAATAATGTTAATAAAATAATTGGACTTAATGGAGAATAAAAATATAACTATTAATAGTGGGTTTTCTTTCTATAGACACCTTTAAGGAAAGGTAAATGAGCACATGTTAGGGTGTGTTGTAGTACTGGTTCCCTAGGATGTGCGAGTTGGACTATATGTCTCTTCTGTCCTTTTTATCCCTGACATTCTGTGGTTCTGTGTTTACTCATGTTTCTACTGTCCCAAAGATAACTATCGAAATTCCTTTCTTCTCTCTATCTCAAAAGATCCCATTGTAATTTCACGAAGAGTAAAAGCTCTACCATCTACATGAGCTTTTCCTGATTCTCCCAGTTGTTAGTTCTCTCTCTCCTAAATCTACCTTAAAAGTATTTTTATTTATGTATATATGCATATATGCATAAATAAGAGCTCCTAGTAGGTAGGGACTTTTCCATCTTCTCCTCCGAAGACTCGGCAATTAGCACCAGAAGTAATGAAAACACAGGGCAAAGTACATGTTAATAGAATGTAATTTATACTATAACACTTAGTAGGCTCTGGGTGGCCGATAGGTTCTCTCTCATCTTTATCTAGCACAAATACTTCCTTGCTACTTCTAGAGCAGGGGTTAGGTCCTTAATTTCTTCAATAAGAATATTTTTAAGTGCACAAAATAAATGTAACAGGAAGATTTGCAGACCCCATCAATGTACTAAGATGTCAGCATTCACTTGGAGGATGTTAGGGTTCTGCTTCCAGGAGAATAATGAGTGTTGGAGCATTGTAGACATTCTGCACCTGGTTCCAGGGCATCTACTCTGTGGTTGATAAGGGGCCTTTTTTCCCATTGGATAAAAATCAGGCCCTTTGTGAAAAATGCCAACAGATCTGGTTATAAAAATGATGGGGAAAAAAGGATCTTCCTAATAGTGTGGTAAACGAACCAGAACCAGGTACAGAATGTCCACAAATGCTCCAGTCCTCAGCATTCTCCCAGCAGCAGCTTTCTATCATCTTCCATTTGAATGATGTCATCTTAGCAAACTGGTGAAGTCTGCACATGTGCCAAAACCCCAATACAGAAAAATACAGAAAAATATAAAGGAAATCAACTGTATTGAAACAGTGTAATCAAAATACTAATAAAAATTCATGGATTCAAGGTTAAGATCCCTTGCTTTAGAGACAATTTAAAATATTGAGAATTAAGATATTTAGGGCTGAGAAAACATTATGTGATAAAAACAGCCTTCCAAAATAAGCATTTGAAAGAGGACAGTGAAAAAGTTGTTTATTTATGCAACAGAGAAATAAGTTGTTTTTTTTTTTTTTTAAAGAGGCAGGCAGTATTGAGGAAAATAAAGAATGGTAGTTTCCAGGAACATGTGTTCATAAAACAAAGAGTGGTTATGATGCAAGTATGATTTTAAAAAGCAATAGATTACATAAGCATGAATTGGTGATGAAAAACTGTGAGAGATACTATTTACAAAACATGGTTATAGTCTTCCTTAAAATAGCATGGAAAGAATCATTCACTCTCAGTATACTTTAGTGTGCTTCATTTCTTTTAAAAAACCTTCCTAGGTAATTTGCCCTGTGTTCATGCTAGACTCTTCTAAACTTCTCCAAGGAAGGGAAAACATTTAATGTTTTTCTTAGACAAAAAGATACATTTCCTCTTTATTGCAAGTGGTCGGTCTCATTTTTTCTCATTTATTGCATAGGTCCCTGACAAAAGGGTCAAAGTAGAAAAACAAAGTCCACAAGAAAAACCTGAGGGAAATATATGAAACTAATCCTCTTGTATCTTGGACACCCCAGCTAAACAGTTCAGCTCTGTAGAAACAGATTTTTAAGTGCTCTTGAAGAAGACACTGGTGTAAATTGTTGGGAAGGTTGGTGTAACTAAACTCTGTCTAGAAAGATATCAGTATTTGTTTAACAATAAAGACTTCTTTCACTTTTAACATATGGTTGATGTTACAAGAAAGCATGAGTAGTTTATACATATCTGAAATTCTATTAAAGTCAGAGAGATGATCATTCTAGAGACAACGTGTTTAGTATCCTCAGGATTTTTTTTTCAAGGCATTTTAAACATTCAAGAATGTCCAGAAGAAAGCTTAGAACAGGCATATCTTTAAGTCTTATTCTTTTATCTAGTTCAGGGGTGAAAAACCTGTGACCTTAAGGCCACATATGACCCTCTAGGGTCTCAAGTGTGAACCTTGGACTGAATCCAAACTTCATAGAACAAATGTTTTTATTAAGGGGTTTCAGTCCAAGGGCCACATTTGAAGACCTAGAGGGCCATATGTGGCCTCAAAGCTGCATTCTTTAGTTCTAGGTTTTAACCTAAGGCATGTACGTATCTAGCCTGGCTACACATTTAGGAAACCTCCAAACATCATCACTTCCAGTGTCACTGAAAAAATTGATGATGAGTGGGGATGGAAATAGGGCATCCTGCTTAATACTGAATTATACTGATAATTTTGGAAGCCTTCATAACCAGTACTGATTGCTTGCAGCCCAAATGATGATGTTAGGACAAATATAGCAGATCAAAATATCAACACGGGTTATATCATGGCCTGACCATTTTGGAGTATTAAAAAGAAGTCTATTTAAACAAGTCAAGCAAAGTGTAGAAATGAGAAAATAGATACAGGGCACAACATCTTTTTTGCTTGAATCATTAAGATAATTAAAAGTTTTCTTTAAAAATAATCACCATTTAGGAATGACCTAGCTATCTCTTATAGTTCTCAACTTCATAGACTTTATTTGGGTATATAAGTTGATTTCAGTAGGAATTTTCCTGGATTTGTTGTTGATCCTTTGTTGCATGCATATGTCTTATCTGTTACATTTTGCCTCTGAAATTCAATTTGCTTGGTATATCACTTTTTGTATGTTTAGAAAACAATATATAATTTAAAAAAAACCTGAAATCACATAGCAAGGGAAGCCAGATGTTTCATGATGCAATGGAGGAATTAGTAGCTTTTTATTATTCAGGCTGCAATGAACTGGGCAGAATGAAGGGGAAAGGCTCTATGGTATATACTTAAAGTGAAAATTTGGCCTTGGCAGGCTTTAATAAAATGATAGTCCATTTGAATGGAAATCCCAAATAGATTCACCAACTGGCTCTCATTTCATTCAGATAAGAATCTGTTTAAGAGGGTGGAATTCACCACTGAACCTATAAGGGCATTAAACCTTTGTTTTTTAAATTGTCATAGAGACAGAAACAATTCCAGTCTTCTTGCCTCCTCTCCTTTTCTCTTCTCCTACAAGCATTTAAGCACTATATGTTAAGCCTTGTATTATGTCAAGGCACTGTGCTAGGATTTCCTGAAACAAAAATAAAATAATTCCTGTTCTAAAAAATCTTAAGTTGAACAGGGAAGGGGCAAAGCTATAAACCTGTGTTTCTAATATATTTACTACTTCTTTGACCTTGAGCAAGTCACTTAATAAATTATCTGTAAGATCATGAGCTTTTACTATATAGATGGTTTCTATGTTTCCTTTAGCTCTAAATTTATTATCCTATTAACATATAAATACATGAATACAATAAATACCAAGTATATAAGTGGTTTCCTTTGGAAATAGACTAGCATTCAATCAATTAATAAGGATTTATTAAACACTTATTATATTTTACTAGCTGCTGGAGACACTGCTGTGGATATAGATATACTATAGATCCTATTCTCAAGGAACTTTATTCTAACTGAAGAAGCAGAAAAGGCAGTGGCCATGCATGAGATGACACCTCAGATGAACCTTCAAAGAAGCTAATGATTGCAAAAGTCAGAGCTTTAGTCACATTTCTTTGCTAAGGAAAAAAAATATACATATATATGTATATATATGTATGTATATATATATATATATATATATGCCTAGAAGAAACATGATAAGGCACAGAAGACATACAACAGAAATAAATGGCCTTGTTTTTACATCAATCTAGATTCATCTAATTTTGATCCAGAACACTGACAGAAGATGAAGTAGTTGGCATGGCCTACACAGTATGTCTGATATGTTTACATAATCTTCATTTGTAATAATGGAATCCTTCCTCTCTTGATTGAACATAGGAAATGCATTGAAAATGTGGTGGGAAACACAGAAGTGTACAGAATTGTTGTGTAACTGTAGTTGTGTTTGTATATCTTGTGAACAGTGATATTGCTGCTATATTGATGAGTTAACATGAATGGGGAACACAGTGTTAGCATATATTCGGTGTTCTCTTTATCTCAAACATAGCTGTGCTAGATGTGTAAACCCAAATTTAGGAAACAGGTTGGGGAGATGATAGCTTCCTTTGGCTTGGTATGAAATATGGTTACATACTTTAGAATTTTGTACTATCTCTATCATCTACCCTTAACACATAATTTACATTAAATATATCATTTCAAGTTTAACAATTTATATGATGTGTTTTAAAGATATAAACATGATCTATAGTAGTTATAATAATAAATTCACACCAAATACTATTAGTCCATTCTCCCTATTTTTCTGTTAGCCAAAAAACAAAATGAAAAAAAAAACAGTATCCTGGGACACCTGGATTTATGATCTATTATAAAAGACAGAACATTCAAATTTTTCATCCATATATAACAGATTTTTCCCACTTATTCACGACTTCTGTATGATCTTTTCTTTGCTCAAGTATATTTACCTAAGGAATGTGAAAGCACTCACTGTCAAGTTGTCTCAGATAAGATAAACATAAAAATTAAAAACTTGGGGCAATCCAATGAGCACAAAGTAAAGATGTTGCTTGGATCTTTTTATATTATATTAATATTTTCTAAAAGGGAAAGGTGTTAAGGGCTTGTGAGAAAAAACAAACAGTGGCTCCTATCAATACATTCTCACTGGTCCCATACAGATAGTATTCTTCTAATTTGGAATAACCCCCATACATAAGCTATTTTCCCCTCTGTACCAAGACATAAAAGCTAAGCCTTTTTTCCCTTTTAGAACCATGTGTACTCAAATAATTACAGAAATTATTCTCTTTTATACCCTTGTAATTGTCCTTTGTCCCATTCTGGTGATGATATGTGGTGGAGCTTCTGTCTCAAAAAAATTACTTTGTCTTAACAAGACCCTAATCCATACACCAAATATCATTCACATTGTTCTAGTTTGTGCTTTTTTGTATGGTTCAGTTATATAGAAACTTCATGTATGTAGAAAGCCAAAAAAGGGAACATGCTATAACACTGGCCAGACAGAATTTTTTTTCACAATTATATTATTACTACATTATACCAAACCCCATGGTAAATCTGTTAGTCTCTCCTGAGACATCATTCCCTTGTTTAACTAATCACTCATTTGTAATGTTGTTACTTAGGGAAATGATTGCATTCTGTAACACTGTTTTGCCTAAAATCATTTTTGTCACAGAAACAGTTAATGATATTAGACGGGCCACATCTCTAACTTGTGTACAAACCTAAAACAGCAAGCAGGGTTGGGCAATAATGACTTCCTTTAGCTTAGAATGAATCACGGTGACAAGTTTTGAAATGTTGGTCTTTCTCCATAACGCACTGATTCTGAGTCCCTCATGTACCCGAATGGTATTTGTTGGACCCATTTCTCTCACCAATCAGCAAAATGTTGTCCTAAGCAAACACCAAGTAGGGCTTCGCTGCTTATAAGCCAGTAAAAGATGCAATGAGGAGCTAGTGAATTATCCCCAGTCCTCTTTAGTTGTACAGCTGGCTCAGCAAGTTCCCCTGACCATTGCAGAGAATTGCAGATATGACTTGAATGCTCTTGTTTCTGCAAAGAGGGGTATAACCAGCACCATCTGGCATGAATGAGGGCAGTTAGACCTCAAAAACTTGGTTGTTTTTTCATTTTTGTTACTGCCATACCTTTAAATAATGTCAAATCAGGAGGAAAAATAACTCCAAATTGATAGATTTCACATGGAAAAAAATAACTACTTATTACTGGTTCCTTATAACAAAGGTCCAAAAAGTAACAAGAACACTGTAGTTGCATAATTACAAAAGGAATTCTACATTAGCAAGTTTGGGTAACATAACTGGAAGGCTTTTGATGGAGGATTTGAACTCAGTCTTCCTGATTTTAGGTCTAACATGATCTACTGGATCACTTAGCCATCTAAAAACAAATCAGTAACTAGCACAAATAAAGGAATATGAAAGTAATATGTTACATCCAGATTTTCCAAGCAATTTAATCTCTTTTTATTTTTTTTTCTGTTTGCTATATTCCACATGAAGAATTATTCAACTATGTTTTCCAGTGACATCAAAGTTACCTAGCTTGTTGGTGGGAGGAGGGCAGAATTTGGTTAAACTAGATTTCCTAATTAGAGATTAATACATTTACGCCCCCAAACTGCCCCGTAAAAGAATAGTTCCAGTATATGATGTAGAAATATGTCTACAGAATTCTATTTTGAGAATATACAATTTTGTGGGATAATGTTTCATTTCCACATTTTAAAAAATTAAGCACTTTACCAACTATGAATCTTCAGTCTATTAAGACTCAGCTGCAGTGTCAACACACTTTGAAAGAGGCTTGGGGAAAAAAAAAATTAAAATTGTCTCTGATGACTTTAGCTCAGCAGAATAAACCTATTGGGAAAAATAAAATTGTCCGCTCCAACATTACACAGAAAGCCAATAGCTTCAAAAGTCTCTGGGAAATGATGGCACTAAAGAAATAAATGTTGATTAGGAATGTTAGTGGTTAGAAGACATTCTGAAAAGCAATTGGGCAATTCATTAAATGAGATAATGTATGAAAAGTACTTTGCAAACCTTAAAGTGCATATCAATGCCAGCTCTTATCAGTTGAGAGGCAGCTTATCAGAGTAGATAAAACTCTGGTTTTAGAGTCCAGAAGACTTGAGTTCTATCTTTGACAGGATGGTTACATGACCTTGGTGAAGTCATTAAACTTCTCAGTGAAACACTTAAAACTAACTTGTAAAAGCAAGTTTCAGCTCATATTGACAGAGAAGTTAAGCTTCCTATACCTATAAAATCATGTATGTATCTCTACACACTTGTAAATTATATGTGTGTATATCTATACACATGTGTATAGACACACAAATGCACATGCACAAAATATGTGTATATATTCACATATAAACACATACATAGCTAGGTAGATCAATGGATAGAACACCGGACCTGGAGTCAGGAAGATCTGAGTTCAAAATTAACCTTAGACACTAACTGTGTGATGCTGGGGAAGGCACTTAACTCTATTGGCCTCAGTTCCTTATTTGTAAAATAAGCTGGAGAAGGAAATCACAAACCACTCCAGTATCACTGCCAAGAAAACCCCAAATGGGGTCATAAAGAGTTGGAGACAACTGAAACATACACACACACACACACACACACACACACACACACACACACACACATACACACGCATATATATACATATATAAACACACACATATTATATATATAATTATACATACACATATATTATACATACACATAAATGTTGTAATTGTTAACATCTAGAGTAAACTCTAGATTAATTATTAGAATAATCCTAGACTACAAAGCAATTTAGTGTGATTCCCTCTCCATTCCCAGTAAATCAAATTGTAATTCAAGAAGTTCTTGGGAAACTTGAGATTATAGGATTAAAATCCTAGTATGTGATAAGTCCAATTGTTTATCATTTAAAAAAATCATCCCCTTTGCAAAATTTTAAAATTTGTGCTATCAAGATTTGTGACATCAAGATTTGTCTGAATCAAAGGCCCATGTTTATAATAACATTATTCCATTGATACTGTATGGCTGAAAGTCATGCAAGGTCTTAAAAACACTGAACTTAAGGAGTGATTAAAAAGCAATAAAGAGAAATACAGTGTGCATGAACAGGGTATAACATTTTGCAATTAAGACACAGTGCGGGAGAATTGGTATAAAAGATGTCACTGAAGAAAGACAAGTGAAAAAGAAGGTGGATGAGAACCCACTAAAATGGTATTGAGAGCAAGGGATAAGAAAATGACAGCCTACCTACTCCATTCTTATCTTTATGATGTAAAAAAGTTGAAAAGACTCCCATAATATTGACTTAATCTCCTGTTAAAACTTATAGAAGGATGTGAATATGAATCACATGGGTTAGATAGGTTTGGATTGGGATAATTAGCATTATTTGATAAAATACTTTCTTGAATGAGATCCTGAATCATTAAGCATTTGAGTGAGTTTATTTCTTTGTTCTCATTTAGCAAATGATTTAAAGCAACATCGTATTTAAACATATGATTCATTCAAATTTTAGGTTATGGTTTGACTATAACTTTGATTTAATCTACATTTTACTGCATTTTCTATGGATTCTGACTGATCTATAAATAACAGAGTCTTTATCAGTTCATATTTTTTAAAGCAATTGGGGTTAAGTAACTTGCTCAAAGTTACACGGCTAGTTATTTATGTGTGGGTGCTAAGTACTGAGGCCGGGAACCAATCCTAGGTCATCCCAACTCCAGGCCCGGGACTCTTACTCACTGTGCCACCTAGCCGCCCCTCTTTATCACTGTTTTAAGACCCTCACTCTAACTTTAAATCTGTTGCAATGTAACTTCTGAAACTTTTTTTTCTTTTTCTTAAAAGCTCCCAGTCAAGAAAATTTGAGTACTGGTCTTATAGACATAGGCTCTCCCTAGAATTTCACATTCTGGTATTTTGAGGATACTAGTAAATATTCAACCTGAGTGCTACTGTAGTCCTATTTAATTAATGAGTTAAATGGTGGCAGTAAAGTTTTCTAATCAGCTTTATTTTTCTAATGAATCTGAACAGAAAGGATTTCCAAATAAGTATCCCAGTACATTAGGTGCCTACCCAGGTCTGTTACCACTTTAAAAAATAAGAAAATAAAGAAGATGTGAAGTGAAGCAAATAGGAAAAAAAAGAACTTCACTTATGGGACTGACTTGGGAAAAGAGAATTCTGGGCCTCAGGAATTAACTTAATGATGCATCTCTTTCAGATTTTGGTATGTAGCACTTGTTTTCTGGCATAGTGTTTCTGTGGGGGAAAGTTAACAAACAGTACAGTGGAATAAACAGTTTTCCCAAAGTAGAGGGATTTTAGTACCAGATTCCAGACAGATATATTGCAAATGAACACTGTCCTCAGGTAAAAGAAGAATGAATCGCGTGATATGAATTCCTCAGTGCCAGGGATAGATGTATTTACTTTTTTAATGAAGCAAGAAGAGAAATAAATCCTTTGTGTTGCATATTAAAAGAAAAAAACCTCTTCTTTATAAGTAAACATCAGAAGGGTTTAGAGTTTACTAGAAAAAACAGGGTATATTCCATATTGGAAGAGAATTTGTATATTTTTGAAGGTGAATGAAGCTAAACCTCAAAATTCTAATATTCCCTAAACTAAATCTGAACTGAATTGTCATATTTGCTTTGATTCTCTAATACCAACGTACATTTATCATATTGCACATTGAAAACCATTGCTGCTCAGTGAAACGAGATTCCCTCCGTTGATTCAGTGTGGAATTTCCCCATCAGTTATAGTCTTAGTTGTCCGAACTAGTGATACAGTACTTTGTATATGTAACCTTGACAAGTACGTGAACCCATGACTCCAGGTATGATATCATCATCATAATTCTATTCTACCTTTGATTTTCTGCTTTTTTTCCAGTTTATAATATACTTTCAAAATACCATACTATATCTCATTATTTCTGTATATGTTACATTCGCTGAGTGAATAAAGTGTAACTTCTAGTAAGGAAGGGGAGAAGAAGGAGGAGGAGGAGGAGCATTTTATAGTGCTTTAATTTTCTACACATTCTTTCATTTTATTCTCACAACACCTTGGAAGGTGCTATCTATTTTTATCTCCATTTTACAGATGAGGAAACCCAGGCCCAGGAAGTAGAATTGATTTGCCCAGCATCATTGAGCTAGTCAATGTCTGAGGATACAGTCAAACTCAAACCCTGACTCCGAGTTCCGTTCTCTCTTTCTTGTATCATATAGCTGCTATTTCTTCCTGTTAACAACTTCTCTTTTGTCTAGCAGGTGCTGTGACACCTGGACCAGAAACCATGCTTTGGAGATCTGAACAGTTTCATCAGTCTCTTAATTAAGGATTGTCTTCCTTGGACCACTTCTTCAGGGAGGCTGAAGCCATATTTCACTTTGCTCCTTAATTTGTGGCCATCTTCTCAACAGCCTCAACAGCTACCTTGCACAAAGACACATCCTCTTCCAACAAACCCACCTATAAAATTCTGGAACATGATTAAATCAACTCTACCACTTTTCCTAGAAGAGGTTTGTCAATACACTAACCTGTTGATCTACTCACCATGCCTAAATCTTTCTGGATTAAAGTGTTGATGCTCGTGATCACTTCCATACATATATTGACTCTACCTACCAGAATCTCCTCCTGCATTTGGTTTTACAGTAGAGTTTCATCCCCACCATAGCACAGTGTTTGGCAGGTAGTGTTGGGTGCATTCATTTATTTATTCACAAGTATCTGTTGAATTGAATTGAATGCATTTGATAAACTACATAAATCATGGAGTTGAATGATAATATGCCTTGCTTATTCATTTGATAGACATGTTTTCCAAGCAAATCCTCATTAGATTTATGAAAAATTTTGATAAACTTTTTCATCACAGGGGAGTGTTTTAATCAAGTCCTAATTACAGTACTGCAAACTATAGTGCCGTTTGAAGTACCTCAGTATAATATGTATATATTCTCAGTAAATTATAAATTAAATTAAAATGTCCTTACAAACATGGTTTTAAAATTATGATATTTCTTCCTATAGGAATTAATATATAACATTTTTCATATAGGCATTAATTAAATTCTGAATATGGACTCTATATAAAAAGAAATTGTATAATAAATGTCATTATTACCTTAGGATGAACTAACGATATGTGTCTTCAAGAAATTACTTGTTCATTTATCAAGAATAAGATGATATTTTTAGAGTCAATGCCAGTTCATTTTTGCAAATGTGACATCTATAAACATGTCAGATAGCAGGTTGCAACTTGTTTTATTCAATACAAACTCAGTTCCTTCAGTTGTAACACGATCAATTCACCGTTCTAAAATGAGCATTCATTGATCCACATGATATTTGGATGATAGCTTGAAACAAAGATGTTATCAATAGTTGATCAGGTCTTTCTTTAATAAGAAATATATATATATATATATGTATATATATATATATGTGTGTATGTATGCATGTACATATGTACGTTGATTACACATAGCACTTTTCTCCAAAAATATTTTAGATATTTTTTTGTTATCTTTTTTTCTGTAATGTCTATTGCTGGTCAGAGCAAACCAGTCTCACTCATATTAAAGAAACCTGAGGTAGCATAGTGTGGCGGGCAATGAGATTCAGAAAGCCTTTTTCTATCACATAGTAGCTGAGGGAATCTGGGTCAATCATTTTTAACTTTTAAGGACCCCCAGAAACTCTTTCAACATATTCAAGTGACAAAGCATTGAAATAGTGCAGGGGTGGGGAACCTGCAGCCTCGAGGTCACACATGGCCCTCTAGGTTTTCAAGTACAGCCCTTTGACTGGTTTGGATTCAGTCATAGGGCTGCCCTTGAGGACCTAGAGGGTCACATGTGGTCTCAATACTTCAGGTTCCCCACCCCTTGGGATAGTGAGTTTCATCATTAGATATTCCCTCTACAGGTAAAATTATAAGTCCGTTCTAATAAAATAAAATAAACACATGGCAAAGATAAAAGCATTTTCATCTCTAAAATGTGGATAATAGACTTGCACTTTTGTGTCTTATTTGGTAGCTGTAAAGACTATATAAACTTGTTAGGTTTATAATAATATTTAATAATTATATCATAGACCCAGAGCTATTAATAATCATATCATAGTTCCAGACTATTAATAATTCTAATACTGCTTCTACTTCCCAAATAACTGCCTATATGTGTAACTAAATGTGCACTAGAGACTCCATTATGGTATACTGGCAAAATTCATAGTTAAAATCAGAAGCTACCAGATGGTACAAGTTTCCTCCTCATTCTTTGTTGCACTACATCTGTCCTTTTGTACCTCAGGTGTTCAGACCAGAAGCAGTCCCATGCAGGGTCTCAGAGGCTCTGCCAACCACCCATTGTCTCTTCCCAACTTATATTTTGAGGTCATGGAACCCCAGGTTGCATGCTAGGGGCCTTCAGAGATTTCCCAGTCTAACTCTCTCTTATTTTATAGATGAAGTAATTGAAGACTAAAGATGTTAAGTGACTTGCCAGAGGGTCACTGAGGTAGCAAGTACTGGGATTGAGATTTGAGTTCAGATGCTCCAAATCTGAGCACACACAGCCCTCTCCTTAGTGCATCTTCATGAGTCTCATATCTATTTCTGTAATTTACAGGTTCACAGATTTAGACCTGGGAGGGATCTTAAAGCAATGAGTCCAACCCCTCATTTTACAGTTGACAAAACTGGGGCCCAGAGAACATAAATGACTCATAAATGGTCAAGCTATAGAGGTAATTAATGGTAATGCTATGATTTGAACCTAGTTTCAAAGACTCTAGGTACAGCACTCTTTCTACTGTACTGATTAACTCCATGCACAAGTATCTATAACTAAATACTTTACAGGCAGTGATTATTCTGGGCACTTCATTTGTAATTTGAGATGTTTGGCCCCAAGTTCAAAATTGATAGCTATATCTCTAATTCTTCAAACTATTCTAGTTGAAGGCTGTCTGATGGTGCAACAAAGAACTAGGAACCAAAATATTTTTGACTCTCCATCCCCAGGATATCACTGATGAACAGATATCAGGAATGATTAGACTGGTACTAGGAAAATTCAGTAAGGCCTACCAATTAGAACAACTAAATTATTTTGTTGCTTTTAGCCTTCATCTGTAAATTTTTCTTCTTTCCTCCCCATTTAAAAGCAAATGTTTTGCTGAATTGTCAAGGTCTCTTTAGGTTGATTAATACAAAAAATAATTGCACTGATGAATGGAACTTTATGATGACTTTCTCAAAAGAATAAGCTTTAATTCAAAGTAAATAGATTCATTTTCATAATATGATTAAATATACTCACAAGGAAGTTCTGAAACATGTTTGCTTAATTTGGATTTGATAGCTTCCTAAGTTAGTCATTGGTCTGAATTTTAGAAATAACTATATAATGTTGAAAATGTAAATTGATTGAATTTATTTCAAGATTAATGTGTTATTTTTGGCATTATGATTTATTAAATCATAGCTAAAACGTTTAAATATTTCTAGTTAAAATGTTTAAATCTGTGGCCAAATTATATAACTGGACCCTGTTTTTATTTTCAATCATAGTATGGTATAAAGGGCATGAGACTCAGGAGTCATGGGACCTAGGCCTAGTCCCAGCTATTAGACCTTTGTTGCTCCATTTTCTCTTCTATAAAACAGGTTGCATGCACTTGTCCTTCAAGGTTCCTCCCAGTTTTTACAACCTATGATTCCATATTTTCTATGATCCAATAATTAAGCTTGTTCTGCACTTCATCAACACTCTTCTTACAAAAGCAAACAAAAGGCAAGGATTGCCCTCCCCATTCCCTGTTCACCATAATCTTTTCAGAAGGAAAGTGAAAGGCTCAAATATGCATGGAAGAAATAAGGGGAGAATATTCCCAGCTAAAATTTTATTTACAGGATGCCAAGATTTTATTTACAGGATAAAAATGCCCCTAAATCCTACTCTGAGTTCTGGAAGGCAGTAGTTATTAATTGCAAGCTTTGTCCAGCTTTCAAGCTAGAAACCTTTAACAAACTATGTTTATTGACTGAGGATTTAACTAACAATACAGAAAGAGTCATTGTGAGAAGTCTTAGAAATAAACAACAGATTTTGGCTATATTAAGTGCTGTGGGTACTTTAAAAATGCTAAGTTGACACTAATATTGTTCAGAGACTTACTTGAAACCTACACTGTCTATACTCAGGGAACAATTATTTAATTAAGTTAAAGTAGTTTAATTCAGGGACAGTTAGGTGGCACAATGAATAGAGCACCAGCCCTGAAGTTAGGAGGACCTGAGTTCTAATAAGGCCTCAGATACTTGACATAGTTACTAGCTATGTGAATTTGGGCAAGTCACTTAACACAAATTGCTTTGCCTTCCCCTCTCCAAAAAATAAAATAAAATAGTTTAATTCAGGAAATAACATGTTTTTGGTCTACATGATAAATATTAATTAGTCTCTCTGAATGTACCTTTTTATTTTTTGCTTTTTGGAGAGGGGAAGGCAGGGCAATTGGGATTAAGTGACTTGCCTAAGGTCACATGACTAGTGTGTTTAAGTGTTTGAGGTCGGATTTGAACTCAGGTCCTCCTGACTCCAGGGCCAGTACTCTATTCACTGTGCCACCTAGCCACCCCATGAATGTCCCATTTTCTAAATGGATGTTTTGATTTAGAGATGCACTGGCAACATTGAAATGTGAGTAGTATATTTTAGGAGATGGTAATTATCCAGTAGAACTGCCTCTGACCATGAATGATTAACTATTTCATTATAATTTTTTTTATTTCTTACTTCATATCTTGAGGAATTAAACATATAGTTCAGGACATTTTCTGTATCTGCCCTCGCAACTCCACAGTATTCCTGGGCTAGCCCTATACTTAGAGTACACACAGCAACTCATCATGTTCTAAGTGATATTAAAGGACTACCAGAAAAAAAAAAATCTTCCTATTTCTTGGCCAACTTCAGATTGAACCTTTCAACATTGCTATGATTTGTTTGGATTGGAAAATAACATTTGAGACACTGTGTCCTGAGGATTATTTAACCTACAAGAATGTTACTAAGTGAAGAAGAACTCACTTTTCCCCATTAAGACAAGTTATATCAATGGATCAGTAATTTCATCAATGAGACAATTTCTCCCAGTGGTGCTGGTTATAACCCACCCTTCCCTTCTCAGCCTGTGTAATTCTTCTCTATGACCTGGAAACTCAGCAAAGAGGATTTTCCTAACCTTCTCTGAATGTTGTGTTTTCTTAACTTCAAGAATATACTAGTGGAAAACCACTTCATTAAGAACCTTTATTTATTACTCCCTCTATTTAACCATCATCTTGTTTAATTGTACATTTTTATTCTGATGATATCACTTTTCCATAATTCCTTAAATACAATGTACTATAATGTATTATATATAATTTATATATATATATAATTATAATTATGAAACCAATGACAGGATTTTCCACTAACTGCCACCACTGAAGGAAAAAAAAAATTATTTCAAATGGTAGAATGAGAGTCAGAGTAACAAGTCATGAGTGACCAAGAGACTAAATAGGGAGGGATGGGTAGGACACCTGATGGAGGCACTGGATTATGGCTATTCCTTTATTATGTGCACTGCCTGACCAGTATGAAAAAATACACAAAGATTCATCAATGTGCAGACTTAATACTATCAAATTACTTAATTCTTGTAGGATAAATTGACATAAAATGCTAATGCCAACTAAAACAGTGCCTTTGAACTTATAGCAAAAAAATGTAATATACTCTGAAATGCTGATACTTTACATAATTACATTTAGTATACTAAAAAAAAGGAAGCTCACTGCTGTCCACATATTAGCACCATTTAAAAGAGAAATTATTAATCAAAAGGAGAAAATATTTTAAATATCATTTTGCTTACTTCTACATTTTTTATATTCTGGTAAAATCCATCACATATTTGCAACGGTCTCCAAATCACTTTCACATGTCAGCTTAGGTAGCTAAGTCCATCTTCTCTGGCACTTATTCTAATACTGTTTTTTTTTTTTTTATAAGATTTGAGAAGGAATCTTTAAATAGCTCAGCACATCAGATTTGGAAGAGACCATAAAGGCCATCCAGTCTCATCTGTCACTCAATAATGGAATCTTTTCTGCAACATTTCTTACACATGAGCTATCAGCCTTGGTTTAACTACTTTTAGTGCTGGGATACACAACTATTTTGTGAAACAGTGTCTTTCATTCTTAAATAATCACGATTGCTATAAGTATACTGAATTGTTATCTGTATACTAATTCAAACTAAATTGTTTTCCTTATACTATGTTTGCTATAGGAGAGCTTCTTAATTTGGGGTATGTGAATTTGGATTTTAAAATATTTTGATTATTTTATTTTATTTAACATAATTTGTTTCCTTTTCAATAGCTTGTATTTTGCATTTAAAATATCATTCTGAGAAGGGGCCCATAGGCTTTACCAGACTGACAAATGAGGTTTATTATACAGAAAATAGTTAAGAACCCCTGTTCTAGAGAAAAAAAGAATAAGTCTATTTATTTCCCTCCATGATACCTCCCCCACCCAATTCATTGTATCCATTTCTCATTAGTCTTTTCTTATCCAGGAAGTTTATATATAACAATAATTATAATTATATATTATATAAACTTTCTTAACTCAGTTTATGACATGATTTTCAGTCTCCTTGACCTCCTGGTAACAACCTCTGAATATTCTTCATCCCCCTCTTCAAAGGAAACATCATAAACTGAGTCCATTACTTCTCATGGATTATTCTCTGTGTAGAACAGAATACAATGGGGACAATTCCTCCCTTGATCCTGACACCCCTTTTTCAATAGCCTGGGACACTGGCTTCTTTGGTAGTCATGTTACATTATCAACTAAAGGTCAGGTCTCCCTTTGCATCCTAAGTCATCTTTAGTCATCCTGAGGAATATCTGGTCACTGTATCCAGATGGCTCTGGAGGTGAAAGTGAGGCTGGTGACCTTGCACAGACCTCCCTCACTCAAATCAAAGTCAACTACAAGTCATGTTACCCTTTACCTGATGCCAGGATCCTCTTTGAAAACCAAGGACAAACACAACATTATCAACTAAGACTAAGTTTGTGATCAACTGATATTCCTATGTCTTTTATGTATTTTTCACATCCCTGATAGTAAGTCAGATGTCCCTATCTTGTATTTTTGTAACTGAGTTTATACTACACTAAATTTAAGGCTTTATTTTTAGCTACTGAACTCAAGCCTTTTTTCTTTCAATCATTTATGAACATTTTTTAAGCAATTGGGGTTAAGTAACTTGCTGAAGGTTACACGGTCAGTCATAATTTATGTGTGGGTGCTCATTTTCTGAGACTGGGACTGATCCCGGGTCATCCCGACTCTGGGGCCGACACTTTTACTCACTGCGCCACCTAGCCGTCCCTATGAACTTTTTTGAATAGCTTATTAACTGATTTGTCCAGAAGTTAGTATATTTGTAACCCTATTTCTGTTTTTCTCATGACTCCACAGTTGGCTATCCACTGTGTAATTCTGCCTCTCAACTTCATCTGTATACTTACTAAATTGGGGGAAAAAAGGGTCTTAATTTGGAAATGAATGAATAAACCGTGGTACATAAATATAATGGGATGTCAGTAACATCTCATTATATCCATTTGTGAATTTGTTTTTTAAAAAAGCCAAAGAATATTAAAAATACTTTGAAACATGAGAAATGACGCAGAGGTCCTAAGTATTACTGGAAAAATTATATGCATCATGACTAAAACAACATAAACAGAAAATAATAACAATAAAACTAAACTGAAAGTTGTATAATTATAATGCTCAACATTAGACTCAGATAAGTATTGAGAAAATGTACCAGCCTTCTTTCATTTCATGGGTTGGGAATTATAGGGGTGGAATATTATGTATATTATCAAAATAAATTATTTTGGTGGTTAGTTTCATTGCTATTTAAAAAACTTTGTTCCAAAATCTTTGTTATATAGGGATACTCATATGTATGTGTCATCAGAGGTGATCCACAGGAGTAGGAAAAGGCAAACCACTCCAGTATCTTTGCCAAGAAAACCCCATTGACAGAACTAGAATGATAGAAGAGATGACATTGGAAGATGAGCCCCTCAAGTTTGAAGGTGTCCAGTACTCTACCTGGGAAGAGTGGAAGACAACTGAAAGTAACTCCAGTACTAATGGAGTGGCTGTACCAAAGCCTAAAGGAAATTCAACCATAGATGTGAATAGTAACAAAAGGAAAGTCCAGTGCTATAAAAATCAATTCTGTATAGGAATATGGAATGTAAGATCTATGATCCAGATTAAGTTAGATGTGATCAACCAGGAGATGGAAAGATTAAACATCAAGATCTTAGGTATCAATAAACTTAAATAGATGGGAATGGGTGAATTTAATTCAGTTGATCACTACATATACTATTGTAGGCAAGAATCCCTTGGAAGAAATGGAGTAGCCCTCATCATCTATAAAATTGGGAAAAAAACAGTACTGTGTATAATCTCAAAAAGTGCAGAATGATATTTGTTTGAATCTAAGACAAACCATTCAACGTCACGGTAATACAAGTCTATGCTCTAACCACTGGTGTCAAAGAGGCCAAAGGTGATCAGTTCTGTGAAGACCTACAATATCTAGAAATAACACCAAAAAGTTGTCACATTCATCATGGAGATTGGAATACTAACATAGGAAATCTAAAGATATTTGGAATGACAGTCAAGTTTGGCCTTAGAGTAAAAAATGAAGTAGGAAAGAAACTAATAAGAGTTTTGTCAAGATAACTCACTGGTTATAGTAAACACTTTTTTCAACAATGCAAAAGGTGATTCTACAAGTGGACATCACCAGATGGTCAATAACAAAATTAGGTTGATTATATACATTGCAGCCAAAGGTGCAGAAGCTCTATACAGTCAGTTCAAATAATGCCTGGAGCAGACTGTGGCTCACATCATGAATTTATTTCAAAATTCTGATTTAAATTTAAGAAAGTAGGGGAAACAATTAAACCATATAGTTATGACCTAAATAACATTCCTTATGAGAATTAAGTGGAGGTAATGAATTGATTTAAAAGATTTGATCTGGTAGATAGAGTGCCTATAGAAATATGGACAGAAGTTGACAATATTGTACAGGAGGCACCAACAAAAATATTCCAAAGAAAAAGAATAAAAAAACCAAAATGGCACTCTGATGAGGCTTTACAAATAACTGAGGAAAGAGGGAAAGCAAAAAGTAAAGGAGAAAGGGAATGATATGCCCAACTGAATGTAGAATTCCAGAGACTAGTAAGGAGAGATAAGGTTTTCTTTTAAATGGGCATTGCAAAGAAAGAGAAGAAAATCATAGGATGGGAAAAGCAAGAGATCTCTTCAAGAAAATCAGACATGAACAAAAAAAATTATAGCAGCTCTTTTTGTGGTGGCAAAGAATTGGAAATCAAGGAAATGCCCATCAACTGGGGAATGGCTAAACGAGTAATGGAATACTACTGTGCTATAAGAAATGAGGAGCAGACTTCATCATAACCTGGAGAGACTTATATAAACTAATGCTGAGTGAGAGGAGCAGAACCAGGAGAACTCTGTACACAATTACAGACACATTGTATCTGTGATGACTGACTTTGATAAACTGGGCTCATCTCAGCAATGCAAGGATATAAGACAACTCCAAAGGATTCATGATGGAAAAGGCTATCCACATCCAGAGAAAGATTTATGGAGTCTGAATGCATATTGAAGCAAAATACTTGCTCTCTCTCTCTTTTTGCTTTGTTTTATTCCTTCATTCCTGTTGTTCATTCCTTTGGTTATAAGCCTTCTTTACAACTTTACTGATGTTTAATGTGGAGGTATTTTTAGAACCTGTATTGGATTGCATGACACCATAGTGTAGGAGGGGAGAGGAGAAAGAGGGGGAGAAAATTTGGAACTAAAAAGTTTGTGGAGCTGAATGTTGCAAAGTAAAAGTAAATAAGTAAATAATTTTTAAATATTTTATTTCTTTTCCTTTTTTGCTTTTTTGGAGGGCATTTTGGGGTTAAGTGACTTGCCCAAGGTCACATGGCTAGTTTTTTGTGTTAAAGTGTCTGAGGCCGGATTTGAATTCAGGTCCTCCTGACTCCAGGGCCGGTGCTCTATTCACTGCGCCACATAGTTGCCCCAATAACTAAATAATTTTAAAGAAAAAAATAAAAGAAAATCAGAGACATCAAGGGAACATTTCATGGAAAAATGAGCATGATAAAATACAAAAATGGCAGTGACTTAGAAGTAGAAGAAATTAAGAGGTGGTAAGAATACACAAAAGAACCATACAAGAAAGACCTTAACATCACTGATAACCATGGTGGTGTGGTTACTGATCCATAGCCAGACATCCTGAAGAATGAATTTAAGTAGGTCTTAGGAAGCATTGCTAACAATAAGGCTAGTGGAGATGATGGAATTCCAACTGAGATATTTAAAATCCTAAAACATAATGCCATTAGAATGCTGCATTCAATATGCCAGCAAATTTGGAAAAACAACGGTGGCCACTGGATTGGAAAAAATCAGTTTACATCCAAATTCTAAAGATAGACAATACCAGGAATGTTCAAATTGCTGAACAATTGTACTCATTACACACATCAGCAAGGTTATAGATACTTAAGATTTTGCAAGCTCAGCTTCATCAATATGTGACCTGTAAATTACCAGAAGAGCAGGCTGGTTTTCACAGAGGTTGAGGAACTAGAGATCAAATTTATAAAATTCACTAAATTATGGAGAAGGCATAGGAGTTCCAGAAAAACATCTACTTCTGCTGCACTGACCACACTAAAGCCTTTGACTGTGTCAATAACAACAAAATTTGGTAAGTCCTCAAAGAGAAGTGAATGGTTCTTACTTGTCTTCTGACGAACCTATAAGTGGCCCAAGAAGCAACAGTTAGAACTGAATATGAAGCAACTGACTGCTTTAAGATTGGAAAAGGAATACAAAATGACTGCATATTGTCACCTTATTTATTTAGTTTATAGGCAGAATACAACAGGTGAAAAGTCATGCTAGATGAATCAAAAGCCAGAATTAAGGATGGTTGGAGAAATATCAACAATCAACAATTCAATATGCCAGCAAATTTGGAAAAACAACGGTGGCCACTGGATTAGATGCAGATGATATCACTCTGCAGATGATATCACCCTGATGGCATAAAGTAAAGAATTAAGAAGTCTCTTATAGAAGTTCTTTATGCTCTCCACTTTCTTTTTTTTTTTTTTTTAAAGCAATTGGGGTTAAGTAACTTGCTCAAGGTTACACGGCTAGTCATTATTTATGCGTGGGTGCTCATTTTCTGAGGCCGGATCTGATCTCGGGTCATCCCAACTCCGAGGCCGGCGCTCTTACTCACTGCGCCACCTAGCCGCCCCTTTAGGGCAATTGGGGTTAAGTAACTTGCCCAAGGTTACACGGCTAGGTTTTTGTTTGTGTGGATTAAGTGTCGGAGGCCGGCTCCGAACTCAGGTCCTTCTGATTTCAGGGCCGGCGCTCTATTTACTGCGCCACCTAGCCGCCCCTGCTCTCCACTTTCTGCTTAAGAATCTTTTTTTTTTTTTTTTAATTTGCCAGGAACTAGTTTTAACTTTGCAGGCATGGTTACAGAAACCATATCAACAATAAAACTAGCAGAAACCACATGATTATCTCAATAGATGCAGAAAAGGCTTTTGACAAAGTACAACATCCATTCCTATTAAAAACACTAGAAAGTATAAGAATAAATGGAGCCTTCCTTAAAATAGTAGGTAGCATCTATTTTAAATCATCAGGAAGTATAATATGCAATGGCGTTAAACTAGAAGCATTTCCAATAAGATCAGGAGTGAAACAAGGGTGTCCACTATCACACCTCATATTCAATCTGGTACTAGAAACGTTAGCAGTAGCAATTAGAGAAGAAAAAGAAATCAAAGGAATCAAATTAGGAAAAGAAGAGACCAAGTTATCACTCTTTGCAGATGATATGATGATATACTTAGAGAATCCTAGAGAATCAAATAAAAAACTACTTGAGACAATAAATAAATTTGGCAAAGTTGCAGGATATAAAATAAACCCACATTAATCCTTGGCGTTCCTATATATTTCTAATGAAATTCAATAGCAAGAGATAGAAAGAGAAATCCCATTTAAAGTCACTGTAGACATTATAAAATATTTGGGAATCTACCTGCCAAAACAAACCCAGGATGTATATGATCACAACTACAAAACATTTCTCACACAAATAAAGTCAGATATAATTAACTGGAAAAATATCAATTGCTCGTGGCTGGGTTGAGCTAATATAATAAAAATGACAATTTTACCCAAACTAAATTACATATTTAGTACCATACCAATCAATTTACCAAAAAACTACTTTATAGAATTAGACAAAATAGTAAGAAATTTTATTTGGAAGAACAAACGGTCTAGAATATCAAGGGAATTAATGAAAAGAAATGCTAGGGAAGGTGGACTAGCTATACCAGATTTTAATCTGTATTATACAGCAGTAGTCATCAAAACTGCTTGGTACTGACTGAAGAGTAGAGTAGTGGATCTGTGGAATAGATTGGGTGCACAAGATCCAGCAGTTAATGAGTATAGTAATGTATTGTTTGATAAACCCAAAGACACCAGTTTTGGGGATAAGAATGCACTATTTGACAAAAACTGCTGGGAAAACTGGAATATAGTATGGCACAAACTGGGCATAGACCATTATCTAACACCATATACCAAAATCAAGTCTAAATGGGTGCATGATGTAGGTATAAAGGATAATACTGTAAGCAATCTGGGAAAGCAAGGAATAGTTTACCTGTCAGATTTGTGGAGAGGGAAAGACTTTAGGACCAAACAAGAATTAGAGAGCATTATAAAATGCAAAATTGATAATTTTTATTACATTAAATTGGAAAGCTTCTGTACAAACAAAGCCAATGTAACCAAGATCAAGAGGGAGGTGGGAAATTGGGAAAGAATTTTTACAACCTATGTCTCTGATAAAGGACTCATTTCTAAAATATACAGAGAATTGAGTCAAATCTATAAGAATACAAGTAATTCCCCAATTGATAAATGGTCAAAGGATATGAACAGGAAGTTTTCAGAGAAAGAAATTAAAGATATCTATAAGCATATGAAGAAATGCTCTAAATCACTATTGATTAGAGAAATGCAAATCTGAGGTACCACATCTCTCCAGTCAGATTGGCTAAGATGACAAAACAGGAAAATGACAAATGCTAGAAAGAATGTGGGCAAATTGGAACACTAATGCATTGCTGGTGGAGTTGTGAACTTATCCAACCACTCTGGAAAGCAATCTGGAATTATGCCCAAAGGGCTATAAATAATTTCATACCCTTTGACCCAGCAATACCACTTCTAGGGTTATATCCCAAAGAGACAGAAAAGGGAGGAAGACCCATATGTACAAAAATATTTATAGCAGCTCTTTTCATGGTTGCAAAGAATTGGAAATTAAAGGGGTGCCCATCAATTGGGGAATGGCTAAACAAGTTGTGGTATATGCATGTAATTGAATACTATTGTGGTATAAGAAATGAGGAGGAGATGGTTTTCATATTTACCTGGAGAGGCTTATAAAACTGATGCTGAGTGAGAAGAGTAGAACCAGGAGAAATCTGTATACAATTACAGACACAACATATGTGTGATGACCAACTATGACAGACTGGACTCTTCTCAACAATGCAGTGATATAAGTCAATCCCAAAAGACTCATGAAGGAGAGAGATGTCTACATCCAGAGAAATAACTAAAAAGAACTGAGCTTGAATCCCGATGGAAGAAAACTAATGGATCTTTTTCTTTTCATTGTTTGGTTTTATTTCTTCTTTACCATTTTTCATCTAGTACAATACGCCTTTGTAACTTGACTAATGTCTATTGTGAAAGTATTTGCAGATACTATACTGGACTATATGCCATTGTGGGGGTGGGGGGAGGGAGGGAAGGGGAATTTGAAACTCAAGGAACTATGGAATTGGATATTATAAACTAAAACAAATAAATTTTAAAAAAACACAGACATTCCCTCATCTTCATAATCATAACACAATGTTTCTTTTTTTTTTTCAATGCCCTGGGCTCTAATTTATTTAGGTCTGAATATTTACACTCGTGAACTCGATGTCCTCTTACTATCTTTTCATCTAACTTTACATGAATTCTTTCCTGAGTATGTTCATTCCATCATTTTCAGTTTGAAGATTATTCTGGGTGGAAAAGACAGGAGCAAAATGGGACTTTCATTGTTCTGCTGTCTCAGTTCCTCTGTTATAATCTCTCAACTGTCATTCCCATTTCTTTCACCTTTCATCCTTAATCAAATATCTCCTATTGTGATGCTACTCAAATTCTGAAATAAAATCTATACAGATATATATCATTTGAACATGGAACTAACTTTTCCATCTCACTTTATATAATATCTGTTTCTTTTGAATGATGTATATCCTTCTATCTCTGCATTTTTGTTATAAATCTATCCCACCAAAAACTGATGACACTCATGGAGTTGTAGTTATAATTCACTAGCTCATAAACAGTTTCCCTACCTTCCCTAACTTGTCCAATTCCAGGTCCTCTTGCTTCTCCATTTTCTTTCTTTTTTTTTTCTTTTTTGTTTTTTGGAGGGCAATTGGGGTTAAGTGACTTGCCCAAGGTCACATGGCTAGGTTTTTTTTGTTTGTGTGCGTTAAGTGTCTGAGGATGGATCTGAACTCAGGTCCTTCTGACTCCAGAGCCGGCGCTCTACTCACTGCGCCACCTAGCCGCCCTGCTTCTCCATTTTCATGAATCCATACAAGGTTTCTAATCTTACTTAAACTCATGTTGGCCCTTTAGGATAGGAGTACACTTTAGGTGGAAACAATTTTAGGGACAATTTCCACAAATATTAGTACAAGACAAAGTTACTTTACAAAAGAAAAAGTTTCTTTGTTAAAAACATAATATGACAAATCTCAAATTGCAAGCTTGTTGTAAAGCATTTTCCAAGTTGAAAATAATGGAAAAAGATATTCTTTAAATATCTCTGCTGTTCATTTGCATTTTATAAACAAAAATGCTTTTTTTTTCAATTTTGTTATAATTTTCCTTGGTTTCTACTACAGAGTTGTAAATCCCTCACAATCTGCTTCCCTGATACCATCATTCAAGTGAAATACCTATCTCCAAGGATACCAAACATCTTTTCTTTTAAAATAATGACTCACATTGATACAATTCTTTGTAAGGTTTGCAAAGTAACTTACAAATGTTATGCCATCGATCCGCACAAAAATTATGTAAAGTTCATGCTATTATCATAATCCTCATTTTACAAATTAGTAAACTGAAGCTCATAGAAGTGACTTGCTGAGGGTCAAACAACTTCAGAGTCAGCATCTGGATCCAGGTGTTCCTGAATTATTATGTAGTGCCATAGCCACTACATCACACTGCCTCACTATGGTAGCATGTCCACACCTCCTGATTTCTGAGTGTGACAGACTTCTACATCTTCATGACCCTTTCTTATTCTTTTTTTGTATTACTGATTAGCCCCTTCCACAGAGATAATCTCTTCTCCTGAACACTCATCCCTTTATTTCTGTGATACTATTCTTTTCTACCTCTCTTCCTACCTCTCTGAATCTTTTTATTTTCCTTTGCACAAATGGCCCTCGAAGGCTCTCTTGCAAGTGCCTTTCTCTTCTCTCTTTTTGTGATCTCATCAGCTCCTAAGGGTTTAATCCTCACCTCTTTGTTGATGCCTCCCAAATATTTAAATCCAGAACTAATCAAGCTACAGAAAACCAGTGTTGTGTCACAAATTTTCGACTAGAAATAGCAACTCATCATTTCTAAAAATGAAACTCATTACATTCCCCTATCCTACCACATACCTGTTTTTTTTCCTTGCAAATTTGAGTAGGCTTGAGGGCAACACTATTCTTCTAGTTACTCAAATTTGCAATTTCATATTTGTCCTTATTTCCTTCCTCGTCTGCCATATTCAATTAGTTGCTAAATTTTATTAGTTGTCCCTCTGTTAACTACATCTGTGGGGTTTGTCCCTCAATTTATGTGGTCACAATCCTAATTTATTTAGGTCCCTATGACCTAGACTAGTTGCCCTGCTTCTTGCCTTTTCTGGTTCTAACACACTGAAAATTATCAAAATGATCTTTCTAAAGCACAGCTCTGCTTATATGATTGCCTTGATTAAAAAATCTTCAGAGGATCCCCCTTGAAAAAATAAGCTCATTATCTTGACATTGAAGGTCATTCATGATCCAATACCTATCTATCTTTCCAGATGCATTTTTTGCATATTATAATATCTCTTTCACTCATTCTGTATCTTAGATAAATTGAGTTACTGCTGTTTCCTGTACATGAAATTCCATTTCCTGCTCCCATAAATTAGCACAGTAATTTTCAGTGCCTGTAGTGCATTCCTCTATTTCTTAGACCTTTTAGATTTCTTTAGCATTCCTATGCTATCTTACCTTGCTACAGCAGAAAAGTGTTTGCTTCAAATTCCAAGGACCTTTATGTAGCTTCTGTTTCAGATGCTTACTACGTCTCGGACTTTGAATAAAGAATCTAATGTTCCTTGGGTCATTTTTGACTAAGATGACTTCTGAGGGGCCTTCTATCTGTAAATCTATGATCCAGCAATGTTTTCCATACCCCCTTGGTTGTTAAAGGTCTATCTCCTTCCTCAATTATGTTTCAGTCTTCATCTGGAAACTGTGAGGCTCTATTAGTTCAGAGCCTCAAAATCAAATAGAAATGAATTCTTGCCCTGAATATTGCCTTAGAAAACTACAATTTAGCATCATTTATCTTCTATTGCATTTGTGTTAAGTTCAGAAATATTTATTTTATTTAACTGGGAAATGGTGAGTTAAATATTTCCCAATTTTATTGTAATCTAGTTCAGTCTTCACTTGGGGGTTTTACTGTGTCCCTTGAGTTTGACATTTTGGTGTTGATCTCCGAAGTCCTGACCAGTTTTAAAACTATTGTTTTAAATAATGTTATTACTTTTATCTGGAGATTTTTTATGTGGATTTTCAGCAAAAGTTATAAGGGAAAGATGCTTTCCAGAGGAACTCTATCTATATTTAGAATATATTTAAATAAATTCAATCAAAATAGCTGAAGAATTAATTGAATGCCTGAAAGTTATTCACAATGGTAAATCAGGAAATCAAAAACTGCCTCTAAAATAATTTTTGTCTGACTTGTTTTGATTTTACTAAGTAAAGTTTGGAAGTTCTATGGGCTGCAGAGAAGTTATTTTGTGTATTCATTAAAAAAGGGAGTGGGGGTGAATGAATATGAAGACTGAGGGAGAGGATCCTATAACTCCCTCAAATTAATGGGATATTCAGTCATTACTGAATGAGCAGATGCTCTGGGCAAGGCATTGAAATGATGTGGGAGGAGCTTTGGGGTGATTATTTATTGGGGTATACAAATATTTGTACAAATTCACAGTGATAATTCTTTTCTAGATGAAGGCTAGAAAATAGCTGGTATCCAAGAGTGGAATAAAAAGGTCTTTAATAGACAACACACATTATCATCTCAAACAACAATGTGTCTATAAAGAATTAGGAGGGATTTGTACTAGAGTTATAAAACAAGGCTATTGCTTCAAAAAATCATGAAAAGATTATCCTTATGGAACCCAATTGTAATCAATGAAGATTTTGCAAGGAAATGATTGAAATCATGGAAAATACAAATTAGAAAATTTGTCACTAGCAAAAACTTAGCATCTACTAAATACCTAGAAAAACACAAGTGGCCAGTTAATAAGCCAGAAGTTCACTATCCCTCACGAGCTAATAAATAAATCTGTAGAATATAAATATACCATCAAATATTCATGAGAATTCAATAAATACCTAGGTTGATCAATGGTACCAGAATGAGAGCATCATTGTAGTTCTTGCTTAAAATCACCCATAACACTGATAATCAAAATTTAAAAGTGACAGTTTTCATAGATATCACCATGATGATTACTCATTACTTCCAAACTACATGATATGAAACCTCTTAAAATATGAAGACCCAGTAGAAGTCAAAACCTTTTGAGAATAGTATCACCCAACCCCCATTTTGTCTGTTACTTCAGATGAACCACAGATGCTTTGAACAAGTTTACAGAAGGTATAGTACTATATTCCAAAATTGGTACTAATTTACAAAATTAATTATATATGAAATTCATATATTAAAATCAAGCTTCTGCAATAGTCTGTAGAACATTTAATATAAATGAATATAGCAGATGGTGATTTGTCGCACGGACTCTTTAAGAATGAGGTAAGGATAATAATAATCATATTAATAATAATGCATCACGACCACAACAAACCCTACATTTATCTAGACTTTTTTCAGTTTATAATTCACTTTTCTAATTTTGAAAGGCATTAAGTGCATATGTTGCTATGTCTACCTTGCAGATGAGGAAACTAAGTTTCAGAGAGATGTTTCTTGCCCAGAATCACACATTTAATTAGTGACACAGCCTAGATAGGGATGTAAATACCCTTAAAGCAAATTGAGTGCTCTTTCTTATAGGTGCTAAAAGTTTTTTTGGGGGGGAAGGGAGATACTATAGGAGGACTTGTATTCCTTCCTGTCCTTAGTTTGTCTCTAATTGCAGGAATGAGAAGGCACAGATGGGAAGGTAAGTTGTGAATATCCATATCTACAAGATGACAAATGCACTGAACTACCAAAAATATCTCAGGTTAGTGATACTACATTGAAAAAGAAGTATGCCACACTATCAAAAACCAATCTTTAAAGGACTTAGTGATCTCATCAAAGTACTGTCAAACTTTCCTTGTAGATGAACTTTCCAAAATCCTCTATTCTATGCTTCATTGAACAGGCAACACAGTAGAGAGAGTGCTAGATCTGGAGTCAGGAAGACCTGAGTTCAAATATAGCCTCAGATGCATAATAGTTGTGTGACCTTAAGGTTAGTTTGCCTTAGTTTCCACATCTGTTAGATGTGGCTAAAGGTAGCACCTACCTTCAAGAGGTTTTGTGAGGATAAAATGATAATATTTATAAATCTCTTTGTAAACCTTATAGTGGCTATATAAATGTTAGCTATTTTTATCAAGAGCTAGCATCAATATCATGTCAGACTCCGAAATATATTTTGTTAAAAGATAAAAGCTATATTTTCATAGTTCTATATTTAAGTAAATAATTATAAATTGCATGCCTTTGCCTCCATTATATACTGCAGTTATCTTAAATTGCTCCAATCTTGAAATCTAAGCTATTTGAGGGCATTATATTTCCTAAGCATTTTTTAATCCTTAGGGACCAAAATAGTGCCTAGTATTTAGTAGTCTGTTTAATAAACATTTGTTCTCTTCTAATGCAAGAAGCGATAAGCATATATTATGTGACAGTCTTTATGATATAGTAACTTGGTGTCAAACTCAAATAGAAATGGAGACACTAAACCATACATAAGGATCCCTATGAATACATGCTGACTTAGAATACTATGTATTATTCTTATTTATTTTTATTGTGTTTTTATTTTTTTAAACATTCCCAAGTTTAATCTGGTTCAGAATGCAATCCAGAGTGCCAAGGGCTCTAAGTTTGCTCCTTCTGGTGTAGTGGGTAGAAAGCTGGCCTCAGAAGCAGAAAGGCCTAGATTCAAGTTCTGCCCCTAACATACACTGGCTGTGTGACCCTGCACAAATCACTTAATCTCTCAGTATCCCTGTAAACTCTCTACAATTGTAAATTTCAGTGCCCTGATGTTCTGTCCTGTTTGAGGAATTTCTTCCCTGGGAATTCTGTAAAGTAATAAAATAAAAAATCAGGCACATACATGAATAGTGTGGTACCAGCTGCTGAGGATACAAAGACTGAATAAAAACTGTCCGTGACATCAAGGAATTTTATTTCATCCAGAGGGGACACAAGCAAATAGATAACTATTAGGACAGAAGTGGTATTTTTTTTTCTCCTTAATATCATTTGAAATAGAGTAGTTTAGTATTATGGTAAATTCTGATAACAAAGCTATCAAAAATTTAATAGGAAATGTTTTCTTTGAAGTTTTTTTTAATATATATTACATATATTAAAAGAAATCCTACTCATTCAGGATTCCTTGGACACATTATTTCTTTATATCACTCCTACCCTACCTTCTTGATCTCACTTCCTGTCAAAAAAAGGAAGATTAGTTAAGTGTTAAAGAAAGGTGATAAAGACAATTATCACCTAATTGAGACTTTAACCCGGTAAAGCTCTAAAAAGAACTGAAGCAACACTGGAAAGCTTTGTAAGGAAAGTGGGCAACTTTCCAAAATATTTTAGGTCAAAAACAGATTCCTGGGCATTTGTCTGTATGCAGGAATCTCTAAAACTTCTCTTTGGGGAATGGAGAGCTATAGGCTACATAATTTAAAATAAGAAGAAAAAAAGAAATATCACCATAACACCTCAGGAATCTTTGTAAATTCTCAGAAGCTAGGAACAAAGGCTATGTCAAGGAGTGAGGAGACAGAGCTAAAAGGAAGACAAGGAGTCTGTGAAGCATCTCCTTACTTAATCAGCACTTTGGTTAAAAATAATATATTTCCACACTTACAGCTAACTTCTACTTTTACTGAAAAGTCTTTACATCTTTTTGGTGGTTTTCTTCTCTGGAGAATGTCCTTTGAGGTTCAGATAATCTACCATAGATCACTGTGATTTGGTCTTAACTTTTTTACATGAAAAGAAAAACTGATTTTTAAAAATTGCTTGGCATTTTACTTATTACTACTTTCAGACCATGCCAGTGATGAATAAAGTGCCCTCTATTTGCATAGAAAGCAATTTTTATAGCTCTTTAAGCTGCTATTCACTCCTTTTTCTTTTATAAAACAGAAAATTTGTTACAGCATCCACTGTTCACATTGATCTTAATTCATTGGGCTTTTAAGGCTCAAAGGGGACGTGTCAACTTTTGGAAACCAAGAAAAAGATCAGCATGTAGAGCCCCCACGTTAATTGTATTATTTGAAGCCAACTGTTTTTTTTTCCTTTTTTTATTTCAAACATGTCTATCTATAAAGAGTGGGAAAACTATCACTTTATTTTCTAAAATAAGAAATTTTCTGAAACTGAAGGCACTTTTGATATTTCTGTAGTTTAGCCTAATCCACAGTAGTGTACTCTTTTCTGAACCTCAAATGAGATTCTTTGAAATGAGCACATTTTTGCTCCAGCAATGTGGAATAAATTAGGACATATCAAGAGATGGGGTTCTATTGAATATGTGAGGGTTTATTTGATTGTTCACATCTAGAAAACCAAAGCAACTTACTTTCAAAAACTGCATAAGAAACTCTCAAATCAGAGAATATATATATATATATATATATATATATATATATATATATATATATTTCCCTTGATTTCCTGTGAAAATTAAATGAAAATGAATTGTTCTGAGGTGTGAAAAGTCAAAAGCTAATAAATAAATGCATTTTAGGACTTGTGGCAGGTTATATGTTTTCTACGCTCTTTGGGTTTGAGGAACCTTAAATTTTGAATTCTGTTGCATACATAGAAAGTTTTCATTGCCCACCCATGTTATTAAAAAATCGATTGGTACTTTTTCAAGAATTCCTCTCTGTTGGCAAAACTGTTGGGAAATAAAGTGATAATAACCAACTTTGAACTAATCATTGACTTCTCTCACTCTCTCATCTATATGTGTAACCTACAGGGAGGCTGATTTCATCTCAATAAAATGAAAAATATTCATAAAATTAGGAACATGGGATAGACTGCTTCACATGGTAGTGAAGATACTATCACTGAAAATCTTAATCTAGAGGTTATATGTTATAGATAAGATTCATACCAGTTAAGGTGAAAACAGATGGCCTTCCAACTCTTAGATTGTATTTTAGTAATTTACATCTAATCAGTTGCCAAGTTCTATCCCTGAAATACCTGTTTAGAATCTATTCCCTCATTTCAAAATCAACTTATCTAGGCCTATTGCCCTTCATGTGCATTTCTGCAAGTTTCTTAACGCTAACACATTTCCCTACTTCCAGTCCCTGTCCTTTCAAACAACCTTCAAAAAATGAGTAAAACACAGACAAATATGCAGATTTCCATTTCTTTAGATCTGTTGATCTCATTGAAATGCAAGCTAAAACAAAATAGGGTTACATTGAATATCCATGATTTTATTTAAAATCAGGTATATATTTTCCATGTAGTTCTTTAAGGAGTAATACCATCATTAAATGAGGATTTGGCATTTAAAATGTTGTTATATGAAAAATGAGATATTCCCCATTTTTACAGAAGCATGGATTTCCTGGGTGGGGTGATCAGAGATAAAGTTACCTGAATCACATAAGTTGTTATTTGTATAAGGTCGCAAATCTAGTAAATGTTAGAGCGCATTATTCAGGACTTCCTGAATCCAAGTCTAAAACACTCTACACTATGACACTCTCCCTTTTTTTCTGACTTTTTCTCACCTATAAAATGGGGATAAAAATACTTTGCTAATTACCATAAAGGGCTGATAGAAGATTAACATTTTCCAAACTAGAAAGTCCCACCTTAATTTGAGAAATTATTAATATAATTTCCTTTATATCAAAGGATGATGGTATAAAAGCCATTTATAATTGCCAGCTTTTAATCTAAGGGCATGAATGGAAAAATAACTATCTTTCTCTTTTATTCTGAAATGACTGCTGGGAAATAATGAAAAAAGCATTAAAGATAGTGAAGATGTCACAACATCACAGGAAGGCAGGAAGAAATGGTGTCAAAAACACATGTAAAGTCATTCATTATGGAAAATTGGGGGCTATCCCTTCTTCTGAGGTTATAGGGAAAAAGGATAATGAGTAGACAAGAACAAGTAAATGCATTGAGGAGTGAATGAAGGGAGTCAAAATAGTTAATTTCTGATGGGCCCAATCCTCTTTATAAAGTTTGAGGCAAGATCATGTGGGAACAATGGGGAAGAAATTGGAGATGTGGACTGTGGAGATTAAAATGGTGTAGAGTCATGGGGATGATCAGAGAGGAATAAAAGGACTACCATTCAAGGGCACAGATAAAGTCAAATAGCACAAAATCCCACTGGGGGCTCTCTCAGATAGGTTTGTTGTGATTTATTATTGTAGGATGAGAGGATAAATTATGAAGTGACACAGATTTGAGTAATAGTGGGTAACATTAATAGCAAAAGAAAAAAAGTGAGGATACAAGAGAGTCTTTCCTTAATTATTGTTTAGTCATTCAATCAAATCCAACACTTCATAAACCCATATGAGGTTTTCATGGGAAATATACTTAGGTGCTTTGCCATTTCCTTCTCCAACAGATTAAGACAAACAAGAGTTAAGTGACTTGACCAGGGTTGCACAGCTAATGAGTGTCTGAGGCAGGATTTGAACTCAGGTCTTCCTGATTCCAGGCCTATCACTCTATCCACTGAACTACCCAGCTGCCTCTTCTTTCCTTAATAAGGAATGTATATGTATATGTATATACACAATACATACATCTTTATGGGTGTATACATAAACATATACACAATTGGTAAAGACTAAAGAGAATGCATACATACTAACAAATACAAAAAAAATGGAAAACTAATTAATTTTCCTTTTCTTCATACTTTGATTTTCAAAGCTAAAAGTCAGGTTGTATAAGTCCATATTTGATCCACTGATCGGCAGGTGTTAGCATATGAAAATGCCGAATGACTTTAGGCCCTATTGTGAAAACAGAGATTTGTCAAAGTTTTATAAATTTATGAAATCCAAATAGAGTTCCACTTATTAATAGGTATCATTGGTCTCTAATAAAGGCAAATTTTACTAGCTAAGCAGTCATACAGGATGCTATTTTGAAACTTAAAAACTTAACTTGAAATTTAATAAATTAAAATGTAATTTATTAACTTGTTAATTGTTCTTGCCTTTTCTTTATACAGCGGATATTAGTCTTTAATTATGACATACCTTAATATCCATGACACATAAGATATTTGAAAAGGCTCTACATATTTTGAAGAAAGATTTCCTATAACTATTTTCTTACTGAATATAATAAAACATTTTTGAGGGATGGGTTTTGGACTTGTGACTTACTTGTGTGGCAAACTCCTAGTACTGAAACTTACCCTGCAAATACAGATTGGAAAATCTGTAATTTTAATAGTCATAGAGAACTACTGGGGGCGGGGTTTACTAAGAGACTTAGTGATTTGCTTTTAGTCCCAAAGTCATTAAATTTCAAGGTCAGGACTTGAACCCAAGTCTCTGTGAATTCAAGGTCAGACTCCTATGCACTATACCATGCTATCTCTCATAATGATAAATCATTGCAATTAATTTTGATCACTATGGTGTCTAATTTTAGAATTGCGTATGTATGAAATATTTATTTTACATATCTCATTTGGGTAGCAAAATACTTGTCAATTGACATTCTGCACTCATCTAAAGATATAAAAATCATTAGGTTTTCTAAAACAAAAACAAGAAAACTTTTATAATATATATTGGTCCCAAGATCATAAAAATCACAGATTTAGAACTTGTAGGAATCTCATAGGTCTCCAGTCCAAGACCCAAATATTATGAATGGGAAAACTGAGGCCCAGAGATATTACATGACTTGTCCTAAGTCACCCAAGTAATAAGTATCAGAAATGGGATTTGAACTCAGGTCTTTCATCCTCTAAGTCCAGCCTTGTAACTACTAAGCATATTGCAACTTGATAAATTTTAAAAAGTGGAACAAAATTCCTTATAAAAGTAGTCTGAAGTTATGTGATTTTAATGAAAGCTAATGTTAGAATTGACACCTCTAAATGAGAAAGCCTATATATGAAATAAATACTTCTACTGAGGCATTTCCCATGTGGTTCCGCATCTCCTGAACCTTAGTTATTCCATCTAGAATATAAAATTCATTTTCCACTTGAATTAGTTTCATTTAGCCAATTTTCAAAGGTAAGAATCTAATTTAATCAAGTTTCACTGTAAAATACTCCTTTTTATTTTATTATTTAATATAGTAATTGCTCCGAGTATCAGACAATGCATGAGTAACAGTTAAACTGACACCCCACCTCACCCCCAAATCTGTGGATTTATGCATGTCACAGAAATAAAATTAGGGAGAATTTTGTTTCAGAGAAAGGGGATGGAATTTGGAAATATCATTTTATGCCAGTGACTAGGGATATAGGAATTTAGAAACAGCTCATCCCCTTCATGTTCCAGGGAAGGGAATTGTTTTATAGACTAGATATTAAATAAGGATCAGTGCTCACCTTCACCACCTAGCTCATGATAGAAAGAAGACTAGGTAGTTGATGGCTAACACTGTCAATTTTATGGTCAGAATGATGACTGCTGAGAAGCCTTAAACTAAAATTTCCTTCTGGATTGCATCTTATATATTCTTTTCCCTTTGGTGGTAACAAAATTCCTCACATTTTAATGTTTCAATTATTTGCAAACTTAATCAACTACAAGGATCTGAATACAGTTCCTACAGTAATAAAGCAGTAGTGTAGCCAGTGGATAGAAACCTGGCATGATGCCAGAAAGACCACGGTTCAAATCCTGCCTCTGAAACATACTGACTGTGAACTTGGGCAAATCTAAACTGCTTAGGGCTTAGGACAACTAAGATTGTAAATTGCATAAAATGTTTCAACCTGCACTCATAGATAACAATTAAATCACAGATCTACTCTCTACCTTACAATGATGGACCTCTCCCTTCCCCCAAGGGAACTAGCTAGATTCCTAAGGCTCCTTAACAAATATCTAGTAATGAAGTCATCAGGTAATAGTCATAGAACCACAAGATCATCTCATCTCAAACAATCTCTCTCTCTCTCTCTCTCTCTCTCTCTCTCTCTCTCTCACACACACATACATTGGAATTGAAAATTTGTGCTCATTTTGGAAACAATTTAAAATTATATAACTGTGTATATGTATACATATATGCATATATACATATACGAAACATGAATATACACAATATGCATACACAATTATATGTACAATCTATATACACACTTTATATATATATGTGTGTATATATGTGCATATATATATATATACAATCCACAATTTCTCTGTGTATACATATATATGCATATACACACAGATATAGGGAAGAAAAGGGAGATGGGGAGAGGGGGAGGGAGGGAGAAAGAGGGGGCTTGGGAGAAAGATTCTACTTTCTGTGATATTTCCTGAGATATCTCTTTGCTGTATTGGCAAAATAAATAATGTGAATTGTGAATAAATTAAGCTTTCACCTGGCAGCATGACACAATATTAACTACCAAGCTTAGGGATTTGATTTTACCTAAAGGTTAGGCACTCTGGTTTGGAGGAAACTCAGTAGATGAGTTGTCTTTGGGTGCTCTAGGGAGAAGAGGAGAGAACATCTACCAACCATAGCCAATAATACTATGGAGTAAATGACACTTTACTCAAGAGTGCCAAAATAAGGGCTGATGATTGGGGCACAACTTCTCCCACCAGTGGGTTCCCTACTCCAGCCTTCTAATTATGTGGTTGGTCCTGAAATCATGGCAACCCTCTGCTGATTCCTATAATCTCACAACCCATAATGTTTTAAATGCTCTCTCTTTTAGCAGGTCTTTACATGTATTTGGAATCTCTTCTGTGCCACCTTTACCACTCCTTCCTTCCGTCACCTTGTAATTTTTGTCTCAGATGAAAACATTTTAATTATTGCTCTACTATCAATGCATAGTTTACATGATTACCAAAAAGATTCTCTGCTATGTAAACAGCTGTAAAAAACAAACAAAAAAACCCCAAACTCAATATTTATGCAAAAAAGGCTCAAATGAATAACATTTAGAGATATAAGAAAGATTGAGATACTATTACTTCACATCTATCAAATTAGGCAATAGTAATAGGTGGAAAAATTCAACATTGGTAGGGATGCAGGAAAACAATAGATATGTATTTACTGCTGGGACAGTTGAGAATTTTTGCCCATTTTGGAAAATAAGTTAAATATACGCATGAAAAATTATATAATTGCCCATGTCCTTTGACCCAATCCTAGACTTGGATTTATATATCAATGATATTATCAACAAGGAAAGGCCTGCAACTACAAAAGAAGTTATAGCAGCATTATTTGTAATGACAAAGAAAAAAAAGAAAAAGTGGAGGGAAGGAAGGAAAAAAAGTGAACGTGAACATTTATATAATACCCACTATATGCCAGGCATTTTGCTATATGCTTTTTAAAGATATCATATCTACAAACATTATATTATTTGATCCTGACAACAACCCTGTGTAAGTTAGTTGCTATTATTATCCCCATTTAGAGTGGAAACTGAGGAAAATAGAGATGAAGTGACTTGACTAGGGTCACACAGTGTTTGAGGTCACATTTTAACTAAGGTCTTTCTGACTTCAAGCCCAACACCCTATCCACTGTGCCACCAGCTGCTTCTATGGAAGAGCAAGAGTGACAGAAAGAGAAAAAGCAGAAGTGAGTGAGAGAGCAAGAGACAGAGAGAAACAAAAAACAGCAAATTATGAGTAAGATTTGGAAATTGTCCATATACATTGCATTATATAAATATAATGGGATGTTAATGTACCATTTGGAATAGCATGTATATAAGTTATTCAAAGAATTATGAAATGAACTATATGGAATGATACACATAAAATATAATAAGAGATTAAAATGTACAATTATTTCAACTATATAAATGAAAAGGACATTAAATAGCAATTAAAGTTGGATGAAAAACATTGGACAACAGTCCCATCACCAGAGATCTTCAAGCAAAGTATGGCGCAGGAGGGATGCTGATTCAGGTATTGGTGGAACTAGACAACTCTTAAGATACTTTTTGACTCTGAGATTGGTTGAGTATCAGCATATAAAACATATACCTGTTCTTTCTTTTAAACAAATGGAAAATTTATGTGATCAATGACAATCAATCTTGTAAGTTGTTTGGCTTAATCATTTTCACGGATTGTACATTGTGGAGATTCAATTGGGAGTATGATTTGTGTGATTCATTGAAACAAAACTTTCAGAACAAAAATACAAAAACCCTATATACAATATAGAAGGGAAAGCATTTATTAAGCATTTACTGTGCACCAGGCACTGTGCTTATCACCAGGGATACAAAGAAGGGGAAAACAATATGGTCCCTGCCTTCAAGAGGTTTATATCCTAATGGAGAAAACAATATGAAAGTAACAATGTGCCTATGTACAGAAAAGAGATAAAGAGAGTTCATAAAGTAATCTCAGGAGGAAGGCAAGAGGTGTGGAGGAAGGTAAAGTCCTTCTACAGAAAGTGAAATTTTAATTAAAACTTGAAGGAAGTAAGGAGGCAGAGATCAGGTGAGCAGGGAGTTGAGGGCTCATATTTCTGGATTATAGAGTACAAAGAAGGGAATAAAATATAAGAAAACCAAACAGAGAGGATGGGTTGAAGTTGTGAAAGGATGTAAATGGCAATAAGAGTATTTATATTTACTGCTAAAGGTAATAGGGAGCCACCAGAATTTCCTGAGTAGGAGGAGGTGGGATTATCTGTTTAGATATATACTTCAGAAAATTTGCTTTGGTAGCAGGAAAGAAGAAAAATTAGAGTCAGAGAGACATAATAGCTTGGGAAGAGGTGATGAGAGCCAGCACCAAGGTGGTGATTGCATGACTAGAGAGTAGGTAATGTATACAAAAAACATTATTAAGATAGAAAAGACAGAAGGGCAGAGCCAAGATGGTGGAGTAGAAAAAGAATTTACAATGTGCTCTGCCCCACACAAATTTCAAATAATGTGAAAGGGGACTCCGAACAGCTTCTGGAGCCACAGCACCCACAGAACAGCACAGAGAAGCTAACCTCCTGCTGAGGACAGCCTAGCAGCCCTGCAGGGAACAGCCAGCACAGCACTCTGAGAGCAGGCAGCGCTGCAAGCTGGAAACCGACAGCGAAGCCCACAGAGGTGAGCCCAGGTCCGCGGTTTTAGCCCCAGGGCGGCCGGGCCTTCAGCCGGCTGGAGGGACCCCAGAACACCAGCAATTGTGGCAATTCCCAAATTATCAGCACAGGTATGCCTAGGACAAAGTGAGAGGTTAGTGCCCTATGGACTTTGGGACCAGTATTTGGGGAACAAATGGCTTCCTCCCCTGGGGGTGAAAAGCTGCTGAAGAAACAGCTGCACAGAAGCCATTTTGCAGCGTCAGTAGTGGCTCTAGCTCATGGTCTAGGAACTGTAGGGAGATCCAGCAATCAGTCTGGGGGTTAATCGCTCTTGCTTTAAACTGCCTGGATCTGGATTGTGGTCTGGGGTGGGGGGGAGTTTGGGGTGGGTATCCAATTTGCCAGAGTGGGTGGAGGCTTTACAGAGGCCACCCAACTGGCGGAAGTTGTGAAGACCCCATGTTTGGGCAGAAGCTCCCCTGTCTGGTGGCAGAGTCCTACTGTGGCAACAAGCCCAAAAATCAAGTAATTAGGTGGCAACATGCCTAGGCAAATGAAACAAAATAAACAGAAAAGTTCAACATTGGACTCCTATTTTAGGGGCAAAGAGGCTCAAAGCATGGAGGAGGACTATGAGGTCAGAACTCCTGCACCAAAAGCCCCAAATGAAAATACAAGCTGGCTACAGGCCATAGAGGACCTCAAGAAGCAGATAAGAGAAGTGGGGGAAAATTTGGGAAGAGAAATGAAAAAGATGCAAGAAAAGTATGAAATGACAGTCAACAGCCTGACTGAGGAAAATAACACCTAAAAAATAGACTAACTCAAATGGCAAAAGAGGCTCAGAAAGGCAATGAGGAGAAGAATGCCTTAAAAAGTCAAATTTGCCAGATGGAAAAAGAATCTCAAAAGCTCACTGAGGAGATTCATTCCTTCAGAGTTAGACTGGAGCAAATGGAAGTTAGTGACTTTATGAGAAATCAAGATACTATTAAACAGATCCAAACAAATGAAAGAATAGAAGGCAATGTGAAATATCTCATGGGAAAAACCACTGACCTGGAAAATAGATCCAGGAGAGACAATTTAAAAATTATTGGACTACCTGAAAGCCATGATCAAAGAAAGAACCTAGAAATCACCCTTCAAGAAATTCTCTCAAGGAAAACTGCCCTGATGTTTTAGATCCAGAGGGCAAAATAGAGGTTGAAAGAATCCACAGATCACCTCCTGAAAAAGATCCCAAAAAGAAAACTCCCAGGAATATTATAGCCAGGATCCAGAATCCCCAGATCAAGGAGAAAATACTACAAGCAGCCAGGAAGAAACAATTTCAATATTGTGGAAACACAATCCGAATAGCCCAGGACCTGGCAGCTTCTACACTGAGGGAGAGAAGGGCATGGAATATGATATTCCAGAGGGCAAAAGAGCTGGGAATGAACCCAAGGGTCACCTACCCAGCAAAACTGAATATCTTGTTTCAGGGAAAAATATGGTCATTCAGTGGAATAGAGGACTTTCAAGCATTCTTGAGGAAAAACCCAGAGTTGAATAGAAAATTTGACATTCAGACACAAGAAGCAAGAGATGCTTGAGAAGGTAATCAAGGAAAAGAAATCAAAAGGAACTTATCAAAGTTGGACTAGTTACAGTCCTACATGGAAAAACAATAACTGTGTTTGATGAAACCTTTCTCATTATGAAAATAATTGAAGAAGGGTACATGGCATATGTTCACAGATATACATGGATAGCGGGCACAGGTTGAATTTGATGGGAAGGGATGATTCTTTTTTTTTGGAGGGCAATTGGGGTTGGGTGACTTGCCCGGGGTCACGTGGCTGGGTTTTTGTTTGTGTGTTGGGTGTATGGGGCCGGATCCGAGCTCGGGTCCTTCTGGCTCCGGGCCCGGTGCTCTGCTTGCTGCGCCATTTAGCCGCCCCAAGGAAGGGATGATTCTCAAGGGGTGAAGTCAAGAGGTGAGAGAGGAAAGTGGCAAGAGGAGATGGAGAGAGACAGGGTAGGGTAAACTATCTCATGTAGAAGAGGCAAGGGGAAGTAGTTGCAGGGGAGGGAAAGAATAGGAAGGCAAAAAGGCAAAACCATATTCTCATTGAAGTTGGCTCAAGGAGAGAATCACATACATAGTAAATGGAATATCTTACCCTCACTCACTCTCGTGAGTAGGGGAAAGGAGGGTGAGAGGGGGGATGATGGAGTGGAGGACATTCTGGGGGGAGGGGAGGTTGAAAGTACCCACTATCAAAGAGGGACAGGATCAAAGTAGGGAATGGACCAGGTGGGAGGTGAGACGGGTGGGAGGGAAATATAAGCAGTCTTTTACAACATATCTACTATGGTAATGTTTTGCATAGCTATACATGTACAACACATACTGAATTGCTTATCTTCTCAGAGGGAGTGGGTGACAAGGGAGGAAGGGAACGCATATGAAAATTGAAATTTTAAAATTAAATGTTTCGTAAGATGTCCAGGCATTGAGGCTCAGAGATTAACCTTGCCCTAATGGCAAAGTCAAGGGGGGTATGGGAGAAGATATGGGAGAGAGCAGATTGGATGAGGGGATATCTAGTGGGACTGCCATTCTGGGGTGGTGGGTAGGGAAAAAATGGGGGAAAATGTAACTCATAATCTAGTGGAAATGAATGATGTAAACCAGAAGTTAAAAAAAAAAGACAGAAAAGACAAAACTTGGCAATGGGTTAGATATGGGGAATTTATGTCAAAGAGGAATTGCAAATGACACTGAGGTATGAGTCTGAATGACCAGGAGGTAGTAGTGTCCTCAATCTTAATGGGGAAATTTTTTTTATGGGAGTATTTCTGGGAAAAGATAATGAATTCTCTTTAGACATGTTGAGTTTTAGAAGACTACAGGACTATAACTCAACCAGGGACTTAGCCTGTTTTAAGAAACAAAAGCCTAAGGAAATATCTCCCATACCCATTCACACCAAGGAGGGCAGCTGAAGATCTCTCCTATCCATTAATGTCCAACACAAAGGTTACTTTTTTTCTCAGCTGAAATTATTCCTTTCATACTTAATGGAACAAAATTACTTCAAAGTTCATATTGAAAACGATTTTGCCCCTAATATGATGCATTCTGATGACCCACTTACCTGCAGAAGTAAAATGGCCATTTTGTGGTGAAAGAATATAAGTTGGGCTCCTAAATTTTCACAATAGATTGTCAATGCTGCCTCACATGCATCTGTTATCTCTGGTGTAGAGATCTCCCTTTAATCATCAGCGAGAATATTGGCATATCAGGCACTGACAGAAAATTCAACTATGTATTGATTTTTAAGCAGCACATGCCAAAACCTTACTTTAGATAACTGATACTTGAATGAGACATCCTAATGGACATGTTAACTCTTCATTTCTCTGTATTCTCTAAAAAGTCTATTCCTGTATTAAGTCAGATTATCAGCAAGGTGCTTATTTAAAGCATAATAGCTTATTTTCTCCGATAAATATCTTTACTTATTTAAGACAGAGTTATGCCCCTAAATTTTACAAAGGGCTGAAATAAGAAAGATCTGTTTGAAAGATGTTTCTTTCTCTCCCCTCTCCCTCTCCCTTCCTCCTATCTCTCCCTCTCTCCCTTTCCTTCTTTCCCTCTTCTTCCATCTTTCCCTCTTTCCCTCTGCAAAACAATAATTGAAGACAGCATTGTGAGCACTATAAAAATGGATTTTGATTTAGAAGGCCTGGTTTCTAGTTCCAGCTCTGCCACCAAATCCCTGCATGGCACTGGTAATGTAAAGTCACCACCCTGGACCTCCGTTACCTCATCTGTAAAGTTAGGGGACTGGACTAGATGCCTTTTAAGGAGTCTTCTGCTTCTGAATTTATGATACTACTCACTATTACTTCTCTAAGGAACCATGCAATCTTAGAATTCAGAGTCAGGCAAAAGATTATTCTCTAGAAGGTAAAATTTTCATTTTTCAAACTAAGAATGGTTTAACCCCTTATTTCCCTTTGTGCCTAAATTAGCAAGAAGTTCAAAGCTTAAATTCAAGCTTCAATGGTACTGAATCATCACAGGTGCCAAGGACATCTATTTCTGTGCATATTTCCTTGTATTATACTTATTTCAACTATGTGTTGCAACTTTGAATGCTGCTTGAAGGAAGATACAGAAAAAAAGAATATCTGAACAACCCTATTCAAACATAACTTATTGTTTGATTGAACAAAGAGATTCTAAGTAATTTATTATATTTTTAACCACACTGAGCTGTGATAGCAAGTAAATAACTCAAAAAGTTAATACACACATCAACTGAAGTTAACTCTTTCCTTTCACCACTTCAAAATAACTATTGTCTGAGGATTTTACTGCTAATTTTTGGGAAGATAATAAAGTAGGATGATGAATCTGAAAACATGCATCACGTTTCCCAAATTCCCAAAGTGGGATTAAAGTCTCATTTTCATGTTTGCTTTCTTTACATCATCATCCAACCTTCCTTTTCTTTTCACACATTATATGATACCATCTTTAAAAAGTTGAGGCAAACAAAAGGGGAAAAAAGGGAAAAAATCAATGGAGGAAAGGAACATGTAAAACTTAAGAAGGCATGTGCTATTTAAACCTGGGTCCAATACCACCTGAATTTCCAGCATATCAGACAATTATCTCTCACCTTTTTCAGTGAACTTTCACATTTGACATCCCAACAGGAACACCATGGTTAGTTAACTAATATTACCTCCCTTTCATTGTTTGAACAACTGATACCAGTAAGAGACTTGACATCTTTTGGATATCTTTGTTAGACCCAGAGAATTAATAATCAGTGAAGACACCAGTTCAAATGAATCAATAATCCACATTGGTAGAGAGAGTAAGTCTTTGCAGAGTGTACACATCTTCACCTTTATTATTTGCCAGTTATACATGCAAAATTTGGGGGAGGGCTTGGGACAGAACAAGTGCCAGATAGTGAAACCCAAGGTAGAAAAATGCAAAATATATGAATGAATGATAAAAAAGAAATGATACAATATCTGGTCCTCATTTTTCTGACAATATTTTGGAAGGTTTATTATAAAAATAGTTTAATATCATGCCTTGTGCTCTACAAAGGGAAGCAGATATCAAAATCTAAAAGGAGAGAAAAAAATCAATTAAAGGAATACCTTGTCCTATGTTTTTCTGTAACCGTAAACATGTTATTTAACATCTCTGTATCTCAGCTGGGAGGACTATTTGCTAAGTCACTTGAATCTCTGAAAGTTCATTATTTTATGATTCTAGTTGAAAACTAATGAGAACATTGAGTATTTTTGTGCCTAAACTGTGGTAGAACCTTCCAAGCTCATGTTGTTCTGATCAGCCACAGTCCGACAAACTGTACATTGACCTCAACATCATGATATCATTTTTGTTCTCTTCAAGTATGAAGAACAACAACTAACTTATTAACCAAAGGTGTGAGAAAATTAAGTTAAAAACTTACTACCAATTTTGACATTTCTCTGCTTATCTGTCCATCAACTGGATCTTATATACAATACATCCATATACAAATGATCGAAGATCAAGTCAACTGATGGGATTAGAAACAAATAAAAACTTGAAACTGAATTTCTTACTCTGCTTCACACATACTGGTTCTGTACAGAAAAAAGAAACCTTCTAAGTGTGTTCTTTTGTCCAGGAGACAAATTATAGTATTTGCCAACATGTAAATATGGTTGAGATGAACACTTTACCAATATTTTTCTACATCAAAGGGGAAATATTTTCATCCATCTTCAGTAATAATTTGACAAGCCAAACGTCTCTGCCCAAATGGTTTTAAGAGATCTGTACCCAATATGTCTGAAACTATGGAATCTGAAATGTGACAGAAATCAAGAAAGTGTTATTTATTAGGTTTATTTTTCCTTTCGACAATCTATAGAGTCTCTTATGTTTATGTTAAATTCCTTTCCAAATTATGTCATGTTAAATAATTGATGTCCTTGACAGAATATCCTTTGGTACAGTTCAAAGTTATCTTGCTCTTTTTTGTTTTTCAGAATATTAATTCACCAGACCTTTTAAAATGGAAAAGTTATAGAAAAGACTAGTAGGCTCTTTCAAAATAAAAATGGGAAAAATTAATATTTAATTTCAGAGAAATTTCAGCATATAGTTTACTTACTTTATTGAATGTCTCTAACTTTTTAGTAATCAAAACAATACTTTTCCTTTATTTAGTTGAATTTCATCAAAGTTGAGATCCCAAGTTTTGACTCAGAACATGTAACATCAGTGTTCTTTTACCATGCCTTTTTGGGGGAGAGGTAGTGGGAGGGAATCCATATCTGTGATTTCATTGGTGTATGGAAAAATCCTATTACCAATAAATATTGGAAATTTCTGCAACTTCTAGCATTAGACAAATTCCTGAGGCTCTGAGAGGTTATATCTTGCCTAGACATATGTTAGTGTATGTTAGAGGCAAAGCGTCAGTCTAAGTCTTTCTGAGTCTAACATCAGTTCTCTAGTGTCCACACAATACTGCCTGACTTCTGAGATGCAAACAAATTTTTTTAATTGAGAAGAGCTACAAAACAGAGAAACAAGATTTCTCTAGAGTATTACTTGGAGCTACTCATGTTTCATTTATTTTTCTTCCCAAAGTTCCTTTTCAGTCTTTTTCCCCTTATAGATATATGTTTGTATGCATGGATAGAGCTCCCTTTCTACCCCTGAGAAGTAGCACTGGGGGATAGGCAAAGCAAATAAATTAATAATTGGGTCATTTGCAATGTCACTAGCACTGGCATGACATAAGAACAAACTCAATCTGTGTTTTCAAAAGATGGTTTTAATTACTCAATAATCATGAAGAACCGAAAAATCTAGTGTAACTATTGTTCCAAGATAATAACTCTCTAAATTGCTAAGGCTGCCACTCAATAACACTGAAACTGAGAGTAAACTATGCTTGGAAAACTGAAGTGAGAGCCTGTGAAATGCACATTCATTTGCTTATCTGTTTTTTTTTTTTTAATACACACTGCATTTCAAATAACTCATTGAATTTGGCTACAATCACAAATATATAAAAAGTCCAATTAGCTTCATTCAGCCTGAGAACCTCATATGGGTTATGAATGGGAAACTGAATAGCATGAATTGTCATCCAGTAGATTGTTACTTTGTTCTCAGGATTTGATGACAAAAAACATAGAAGTATCAGGTTTCTATTCTCCTGTACTAGTCAAGGGCAATAATGATTGGAAAACCAGGGTGAAGAGGTAAAGAAAGGGATTGTCATAATTTTGACTAGTGATATGTATACACACACTTGTGTGTGTGTGTGTGTGTGTGTGTGTGTGTGTATAATTTAATGTATTTATATATAATATATACATTCACTTACTTATCAGGTTTACCACCCCCCCCAATAGTAAGGGGGGGATCCCGAAAGCTACCTATTTAATTTACCCAATTTCCACCCAATTTAAACATGAAGCCATTTCACTTATTTTACTGATATAGTTTCCCTTTATTTCTATAAAGTGCTTCAAACATGTTCTAAATTCAAACAAATTCAATACCAAAGTTGTTTAGCAAGCGTTCCCAAACTTAAAGGTATTTCTGAACAAAGAGTATAGAAACCTTAATGACAACAGAAATGTTCATTATGCCCAAACCTGAAATAATTGTTCACATGGTATTAGCCTAAATCTACTTTCTAATATGCAAGATGTCAGAATAGTTAATAATACTAAGATGGATAAACACTCATGTAATTTATTACTGCACATTTATTACTGCACACATAAAATAGCATCCAATGGCTAGATAAACAATTATCTAGGTGACATTGGATGAGAGGGCCATCACCTAATGACTGGGCTTTTAGTATTTCACCTCCTGCGGTTAATGTTCCTACTGGTTGGAACTTCCAATAACCACTGATTTAGATTCCATTATCACTGCTTCTATTATCATTAGTGATGTATATTAGCACTATTAAAAATAATAGCCACTGTAAAATAGCCCAGCAAATGTAATGGAAAGTTCTTTGATTTTCTACCAAACAGACCTTGCCATTAACTCCTGCCATTACATGTTTTCCCCCAGAAAGTTTACTGTTTATTATAACTCTTATGAATAGTGCTAAATATAAAAGTCCAGAGAAAACAGGTAATGGTAGGCTATGGATTTTTATTAACATTTTATGTCTGGACAGCAACATTTGCTTCATTATCCAAAGATAAATAAGCTTTATATAATATATTCATTCTTTCACTTGATCTCCAAAACAGAATTTAAAAGTTAGACACAATAAACTCTGTAACTTGTTGAACAATTAAGATGATTGAATTTATAGCCGGTAATTGGAACTTTTAATTATAGGCTTGGAATAAGAACATTTATTCCAGATGTTTTTACATAACAAATTTATACTCTGCAATGAGCTATTTAATCACCTATCTAATGAATTCTATATCTCTTAACACATTTTTAATAGTCTAAAATTGAGTAGAGGTATAGCACATGTATATCAGCTGTTAATAACTAATACAACTTCCTGAAAATTATTTTTTTCCCTAAACTTAAGTTATCAGCAGGGCTGATATCTTAAAAGTGGAATCTAGTTTACTTCCAATTTCTCAGAAAAGATGCATTTGATTCCCCTAAAACTCTTACATATGGAACACTTGAAATAAATCCCACTGCAGAGATTTTATTCATACATTATGATTCAGATTCCCAAACCCTTTCAAAATGTAAATAGATTGATTCTGTATCTGCATTTCATTTCTGTAATAAAATGTTGTCAGTAGTCTTTTAAAATTACTTATATTTTCCCAGAAAAGACAATAGATTTTCCTATCGCCTAATCAACGGATGAAAGTTATGTCCAAGAAGTGAACAGACAAAACTACAGCTCCTCTCCTGTCTACAGGGTAACATTTAAATTGCTTCTCTGAATCTAGTCTCAGCTTTCATTAGGATAGCAAGCCTTGTTTTCAACCTATAGAATCACATTACTGAAGACTCACTGACATCTCATGGACAACAGTTTGATTTAGAAATAATTCCATGTATTTCCTGCCTTCATTTTAACATGAAGATCTGTATGAAAAATACATCTCTGTTCATTTAGTGTACATCTGCCACTTTTTATTTCTAACTTGAAGCCACTTCTGTCTGCTTGTTACACAATAATTCTCTCCAACAACTAAATTCAATGACATGAAAGGGGAGGGGGGGAAGGGAATCTTTCCATGAGGAGTAAGTACACAGAGTGAATGAGCTCTTCAAGTGTAAAAATACAGGTTTTTATAATAGTACTTAAAAAAAAACAGATGAAATAGAAATACAAAAAATACGGTATACATGTCCTGATAAAAATGAAATATTTCCCACAGTCTTTACATAAGGTACAAGGAGATAATCAGCAAGAAATTAGGAAAAGGAATCAATGAAAATGACAAACACTCTCAATATTAATCATTCATAATTTGGGGAAAGATACTTTAGCCTATAAGGTGCATTGCATTAGTTAGCCATGTTAAAAAACTAGACACCTTAGCTCAATAGGACAATACTAATGAAACAGAGGAGAAATTAACTAAATCATCATTTTGCATTACTTAAAGAAGACATTACTCATTACCCAGAACTTAAAAAGCAGCCTGAAGAACAACTTTTTTTTTTCTGTAATCATTACCAAATCTTTAGCTAATTGACTGCATATGCAATAAAAGTATAAAATTGCATAAAGGGAAGTAACATTATTCCGTGGCTTTGCTTAGAACTAAACCAAGTCCTCAAAGTAAAAACCTGAAATGATCTTATTTTATTAGATCCTCTAATGCTTAATATGCGTCCATTTTTTTTCTCCAGTCAGAATCGCCTTATTAACCATGCGGCCAGCCTTTTAACTTGAATCTTAAGCCCAGTCAAAATTTCTATTTAATTATATTACCTTTGTTTGTCTCCTTGTTTTGGAAGTATGGTTATACCACAAATAAGGCAGCACAAGAGAATTTTAGAGGGCAAACATTCCTATACTTACTCCTCTACTTTTGTTTACAACCAGGGAACACTAACACACACACACACACACACAAATTTTAAGTTACTTAAAAGTTTCTTCTCTTCAAATTGGTTTGACTTAGACAATTTCAAACTTAATAATCATCTTATGTACGTGGTCATGTACATATACTTTATACACACATATCTGCATAACAACAGGTAAGTGTCAAAATGCATAATTTTTATAGATGAGTTTTCTATGTCTTTCTTTAACCCCTTGTGATGAAAAGTAACTTCAAAATGGCATGTACTCCTCAATGAAAATAAGTTATATTTCATATCACTGCATGATCCCATACAATAAAGATCACAAAACCTGGGTGAGGGTGGGTCTTAATGTTATCTTTACAGCATCCAGATATTAGTCATATGATATTCTTTTTGAAAACTTAATGCTAACTTTTTACTTGGTTTTATATGCATATATTTACATACACACATTTTTGAGAAAATAGTAATAGAATTAATAAATCAAGTCTTAAATTGTTGACCTATCCATATGTCTGGGCACATGAATTTGTGTTTCCAGTGCTCAGGTGGATATTTTATGTATGGCTTCCAGAATACTGAATGGCCATTTACTTGCAACAATCCACTTTTTTCACTAGAAGTTTGGGCATGAAACTATTAAAATGCACCAAACCTTATCATCATAGATACTTTCTAAATTCAAGTAATATCTAAAGAAATCAAGTATAGACAACAAGAAAAAAACCAATTTTTCTTTGTTCATCACATAGGAATACTCAGAAACACCACTTTCTTTGGCATGTAACCATAATCCTTTCTACCCCCCTTCAATGGTATTCCATTCCCCATCATGGCACCTACCCTAATGTTGTCATGGTGACGATGGTATACCAGAAAGCAGCAGGAATGCTGGTGAATTTGCTGGCTGAAGACCCCTTCTCTGCATAGAACATGACAGTAGCAAAGATGATGATAGCCATGGTGAGGGAGAAGAGCAGGAATCCCAACTCTGAAGCACAACTCTTGAGTGTGTAGCCCAGGATCCTCAGACCTTGGGAGTGGCGGGAAAACTTAAAGATCCGGAAGACTCGGAAAACCCGCAATGTGACAAAGGCTCCACTGACATCCTCATTGTCAGTCATCACTAGCCCTATGTAATAAGGCAGGATGGCCACCACATCTATAATGCTCATGACACTTCGTACAAAACGATAGCGGCTAGGTGCCGCAGCCAGGCGCAACAGGTACTCAACAGTGAATATCATCACACAGGCTGTGTCCAAGCAGAAGAAGGCCACAGCATAGCGCTCACCACATGGCAACTCCTTGATGTGTCCAGGAGTAGAGCCACATGGCACTGTCTCCACAACATTAGCAATGACTGAGACAGCAATAAAGAACCCAGTGACATAGTAGAATACTAGGGCCATGGTGCTGGTATGGGGGTTCTCAAAGGCCCTCCAAACCCTCTGCCGGGCAGTCATTGAAGGCAGAGCACTCTCCCCTGTATTTTCATTGTCAGCATCATCCTGTAGCCTTTCTGCATTCTCTCGCCTACGGTCCTTATATTCCTCATAACAGCAGTCACCAATAATCTCTGGGATGAGGCCAAAGAAGGCCAATTCTTCGTCATAGGCAGAGATGCACTCTTGTCTTGGGTAATGGAGCTTGCCAGTACGGTAGAAGTTCAGGATATGGCGGAATATGTCAGGGTCACGGTCAAAGAAATACTGCTGGGTCTCAGGGTGGTAGAAGAAGTCCCTCTCTGAGCTGCCCAACAATGTGTCTGGGTAGCGTTCCAGGGTATCCTGCCATGTCTGGAACTGAGTGCCACTCACATTCAGGACAATGAGAGCATCTTGAGTCCTCTTCCTCTCCTGCCTGGGAGGTGCTGGCATGGGTCCTGTGGCCACAGGCATCCAGCCTATGGCTGCTGCCCGAGCAAAGGGCAGCCATGCTGCCACCCCTGCAGCCATAGTTCCTTTCAGGGAGGTCCTGGGAGATCGTAGGGAGGCCTTAACTGTGTGGTCAGGAAATTAACCACAAGTTCCCTATCCTTCCCAGGAAGAAAATACTACTGATTAAGAACCTGGTACGGATGAATACTGCAACTTCAAAAGTAGGGATGTTGCTGAAGACACAATCCTGAGAGGCAGCCAATCCTCAGAGCCGAGTCAGGTACTCAGAAATTTAAAAGAATAGTAATAAATGTAACAATCCACCAGCCTTCGTGAAATGGATCTAGGCAAGCTCTCACCTGCAGCTGGTACCACCCTCCCACACACAGGCAGATATACACACAGGTGACTTCAGTTGCAGCCCTTTCTTCTCTGAGCAGGTGTCTCTGATTCTCTCCCACACGCGGTCCAGATGTTGAGGAAAGGGGTTATGCCTAGGGGGTAAGGGGGAGAACTGTCAGTCACCTGTTTTTCTTCACCCAGAGGAGAGGGGCTAACTGCTGGCTTGCCCCCCTCCTCCAAGACCCAATTCTCTCACCCCTTTCCGCCACAGTAGTCTGTCCAAAAGGCGACCTGTTGTTGGAGCTCCCGAGATGCAATGACAGTAGCAGACCCCTCTGTTCTTTTTCTGGGAACTGGGTACCCTGCCCTCTACGTGCAGTGGTGGGATGATGGGGAGTGAACAGAAGGGTTGACTCCAAATCGCCCCTTCCCGCAGAGCCTACCCACACACAATTCGTGAAGGGGAGAAGAAAAAACAAAACAAAACAAAAATCCCCCCAAACCGTTTGCTCAAGCCTCCCTTCACTCTCTTTGCAAGTTTAGCAGCCGTGCAATTTGACATTTACAGACCTCAAGCAGGTTCCTCTTTGGCAGCGGTGACAGCAGTGGCAGCATCTGCCGGTCAAAAGAACGTGCCTCGCCTGCGGTACATACCTGAGAAAGTCCAGGCGCGGGGCTGAGTTGCATAGAGACTTTATTCTTTCATCCGTGCATAGAGAATGAGAGACAGGGCAAAGCGAGAAGCTCTTGAGCCGCCGACTCAGCTCCACTGGGGAAGAAGCAGCCGAAAAGCTCCAGCCTCGCGGTGCTCGTCCCCTTCCCCCATGCCTCCTCGCCTGCCTGTCTTCTTCCTTCCACGCTTCAGGAGCCCACGGGCATCGGGAGGCGGGGTGAGGGGTGGAGGGGAGGGGGTGGAAGAGCAGGAGAGGGTTGGCTGGAGGGGTACTCGGCAGGAGCAACAAGTTCAAAAGGTGGGGGGTGGGGGAGGGAAATCTCCCCAGCCAACTTAATGCACCTCCTGCTCCTGCAGGAGCCCAGGATCCTGCAGCTCGAAAGCTGCCCCAGTCAGGAGCGAGTGGCCGCCGCCGCAACCGCCTCTGAGGTGCTGCCCATCCCGGTGGGTGGCTCTGGGCTGGTGCTGGCAGTCTGTGCGCTGGCTCGGGAAGAGGCGCTCGGGAGCAGGGGGAGGGCGCGGGAGGGCTTCTCTCTCCTTCCCCTCCAGTGGGTGGTCCCGCATCTCCCCGAGCTCCCGGGGCTGCGCGGCTGGCTGTGCCAATGAAGAAAAAGAAACGCGAAATAAATAAATCAATCAAGAAACACGCAAACCCCTGGCACCGCAGGTTAAGGGAAGCTCCTTGTTTTTTTCCCTCCCCCCACCTTCGACCTCTCTCCTCCCTCCCTCCCCCACTTCTCTCTAGCACGTCGTTTCTCTCCACCCCACCCACCACCCACAGCCACCCCCCAGGCTCAAAATGTCACCAAGCAAAAGCAGCCAGGTGGATCTTCTGTGAGAAAGGACAGAGATCTAAAAGCGGAACAAAGGGAATCCTCACGCTCTAGGTTGCGGCGGTTTGGTGGTGTCAGTGGTGGCGGTGGTGGCTGTGGTGGTGTTGGTGGTGGAGGAGACAAGTGTGTGTGTGTGTGTGTGTGTGTGTGTGTGTGTGTGTGTGTGTGTGTGTGTGTGTTCCTATGTCCCTGTCCTAGATGACCGTGGGAAATAGACACATACACATTAAGAACCCCCCCCAATGGGCATGGAAGCTGGAAAGCTGAAATTAGTTAAGGTGTGGGGGGTGGGGTGGCGGTGGGGGCTGAAATGTCACAATCTGAAAAGCATGGGGCTAATTTTAAATATTTATTTTGGTGTTATGTTACAGTCCAGGGGAAGAAAAATAATAGTAATAACTTGTCGAAAGTCAAAGAATCTTGTCTGTCTCCTTCCCACAACTCCTTCTCCACTTCATTCTGAATATCAGTAAAGAATTTGGATCCTTTTCCTAAACGATCATTTGAAGAACACACACACACACACACACACACACACACACACACACTCACACACACACACACACACGCAGAGATATAGGCAGAGACCGAGACAGACACAAAACGAGACAGACACAGAGACTGATCTCCTTCCTTCTCTCCCCACTTTATCTCTTTTCAACACACACACGTACACACACACGTGTGTATATGCGTGTGCGTATGTATGAAACCTGTTGGGGTAGGGGAAAGAAGGCAGTTGTAAGGGTTGGGGAATTGTAACTGTTTTGTTTTTATCCTTTCTCACTTTAAAACCAAATAAAACCAAGCAAAAACCTCTTCAGACCACTAGATGGCGGGAACGACGAGAAATTAAATCCTTTCCTAAGTACTTGGCAACTCTAGGGAAGTGGAAAGACAAAAGTTACTTAAACAAAAGTGAAGGAAAGGAAGTGAAAATCTGTGACTTTGTTTATATTTGTCTCCTTTCTCTTTCTTCTCCCTAGCTCTGTTGTCTCTTCATTCTTTTTCCTATCCTTTTCAATGCCTCCTCACCCTCTCTTGTCATTTGTCTTCCTTCCTTCGTTCTTTCTTTTTCTATGACTGAGAGTCCTCTATTATTACACTGCACTGAAAGCAGAAACATTTAAGTGAAAATAAAATGTCCTTTTCACTTATAGATTTAAAAAAAACTCTTTCAGGAAAAAATAAGTAAAATAAGTAAAATGCCCCAAAATGTTAGGCTACCATCAATAGTTATCTATGAAAGGTGACTAAGTTCTGTCTGCAAATTACTTTTCCTTGGTTTTGCTTCACTTGGTTCCGTGAAGTAAATGGATTATAAGGTACAGTACAGGAATTTGTTCTCTCCCACCAGAGATAATAGACATAAAATCTTAGCCTTGGAAATATGAAATATTGGTACCATAAAAACAAAGGGAACAAGAAAACCACTGAATCATCACTTAATCAAAGAAGATAAAACTCTATATGCAAAGGTTTGTAAAAATGGAAATAATTCACAGGTAAAGACAGACATGTGGTCTAATGAGGTAAAAACTAGTACCCTTTAATTGGGTTGGGACTAAGAAGTGCAAAAATGTCTGCTGTTCATCTGTTTTAATTGAGATGCATGGTGGAACTATAGCTGAAAATATAAGTTCGCCAGGAAGAAAGAAAAGAGCATATTAGCAGATTGATATTACAAAAGGAACTCTTAGTCTGGAGAATTATGTGGTGATATGACTCTGTCAGGAAACAAAATATGCTCTGCATGACCACCCAGAAACTGGAATCAATGAATATTCAGGTGATATCACAAATTGACCTAAGACTCCAAGAGGAGGGGAGCCAGTGAAAGGTGACCTGGATAGTGCATTTGATACTTCCCCTTGTGAGACTGAGAGTTAACCAAAAGAAAAGTAGAATATTGGCTACTTAAATATCCCTAAAATGTGAATGAGATAAAATGTTTTTTAAAATGATACATGTTAGAATGAAAAGTCAAATTTTATTTCTTTGATCAATAGGTAGAGAATGGTCAAAAACATAAAAATAAACAGAGGACTGATTTTAGAGATAGGAAAGACCTGGGTACAAATCCTGGATCTGACACATAATAAGTGATCCTGAACAAGTCACTTAATCTCTCTAAGCCTCAAAGAACTCATTAGAAGTATTTGAATCACCTACCTTACAGAGCTGTCTCTTTAGCTTTCAGAAGACTCTATGCATTTTAAAGTGATATATAAATAAGTGTTGCTATTTTTCCATTGCCTACTTGGTCAAAGAAGGAACTGGGGGTGGGGTGTTGACCTTTGATTTCATAGATTGAAACGGGAACTTCCCATGTAGAAAAATCCTTCCACCAAAGATGGTAAGCTTATTGGGAATTTAAGTCTTAAAGCTCCTAGTCTGGTACAACAACTTTTAGTCTCTTTTAGAGATATACTTAGTTATTAATATAATTACTCAGAAATACTATCACTTTATAAAAAAAACTTTTTTCTCTCCATGTAGCCTAATGTACAGTAAATTATTTCTTTCAATTTATTTTATTAATGATGAGAAAGTTGATGGTGGTGGAGGTTTCCTTTATTGAAGATTCATGTTACCATTATTCTTCCAATTGAAGATCAAGTGTCCATAGAAATTGCTGTATTTCTCAGAGTATACAACTAATAAAAAAATGGTGTCCTTTGAGAATGAAGCTTCTACTGTACCATCAACAAAGTACTTATTTTTTTAAGGTTATGATAATAGATTCACATATTTTCTCATAATATCCTTTGACATTAGCTTGTGAGATTCAATTCAATAAATAAGAGCTTTCTTATACATATACTAGGTTCTAGTGATACAACGAGGAAGAAAATTTATATAAACCTTGTTCTCTAGAAGTTTATAACCTACTTGGAAAGTGATACAACATATTTAAAGATAATTATAAAGTAGAATGCAACAGGGGTAAAAGAAAAATCTAGACAAGTTTCTTTTTGAAAATTTGAGAAGGTAGATGACGTTTGTGGCTGGTAGAGTTGGGGAAAGCTTCAAGTACATGGTTGTACACACACACACACACACACACACACACCCGAAAATTACAAAATCTTACAATTGTAAATGATCTCAAATGATTCCCTTAAGCAACAGATTTGGCAAGTAGTCATTTGCTATTTGCACAAAGAATTCTAGAATGAAAAAAATAGGCTGATAGGACAAGGTAGGTGGTGGTGATGGAGGGGACTTCCCAGTTCCAGTTAGCCCTTTCCACATCCAGATAACTGATTAACTTCATTGCATCAATACTAAATTAACCTTCTGTAAATTCCAGCCACTGATTCTTGTTATGCCTTCTGGGGTCCACACACACTGAGTCTATCTCATTTAAGAAGAGTCAGACCTTCAAATATCTGAAGACAGCTATCAAGTCCCACTTAGATCTCTTCTTCTGCAGGCTTCTCATCCTAAATTTCTTCAAATGATTCCCATGTAATGATCTTGAGACCATTATCATTTCTGTTTGACCTCCTATGGACACTCCCAGCTTATTCATATCCTTCCTAAAACGTGGTACACTTGGGGCAGCTAGGTGGAATGACTGGCCGTGTAACCTTGAGCAAGTTACTTAACCCCAATTGCTTTTAAAAAAACATGTGGTGCACTACAATATGATGGTTTTATGAGGGCAGAGTACAGTGTCCCTCACTTTCTACTTCCAATAATATGCCCCTATGGTATACTATTAGCTTCTTTTTGAATGCTATGCTTTTGACTCCTATTGAGCAAACAGTACCCTTAAACTCTATTTTTTTTCACACAAACTGTATGGTTCCATCTCCCTCTTTTATACCTGTGAAATTGCTTTGTTTTCAAAGCCATGAATAAGAATTTATACTTATCCTTATTAAATTTTATCATATTAAATTTGACCCAATGTTCTTGTCGGATGAGAACTTTTTGGATCCTGATTCTGTTAGGTGATTTGTTATGCACTTCCCCCAGAATTATATCAGCAGCAGATATGATAAGTGTATCATATATTCTTTCATCCAAGTCATTGATTAAAATCTCAAATGGCACAGAGAAAAACACAGAGTCCTAGAGTATTCCATAGGATACTCCCTTCTAATTTGACACTGAACCACTATTCTACCAATTTCTATATTTCTGTACTCAAGCACACCTCTTCTATAAGAAAAGCAGGAGAGGTCTTATCAAATACTTTGCTAAAATCTAGGTAGATGATTCTATAGCATTCCATTATCTTCCAGTCTAATAACCATATGAAAATTAAAAATGAAATGAGGCAGGGTGACTAGGTGGCACAGTGAATAGAGCACTGGCCCTGGAGTTAGGAGGACCTGAGTTCAAATGTAACCTCAGACACTTAACTCTTACTAGTCCTTTTGATGGGGTACTTGAAATCTATGTTTATAATATCAGTCTATGTTTGTAACATCAGTTTGTAAAATCAATTTGTAAAACCAGTCTGTAAAATCACATTTCCCCCCCTCCCCAGCCTCAGAACATTGACTCTGCTTCTTCCCCCTGCCAGCACTCTGCCCAGCAACAATTCATGAATTGTTTATCTCTGCTTGGAACAACAACAAGCTACACCTGTGAATCCTTCACTAAACCATCTATAAACATTTTAGCTTAGGCAAACGTTATCTCCCCTTAGTATAATGGCCAGCTGCATCTATGGATCCTTCAATGCACTATCTATAGGTTAACTCCTTAGCCACTTATACACATACTGATTCTCTGTTAGCCTTGGTTCCCAACATCCACCTTGTCAAACATAACACCAATGGGTGAAAGACTAGGCACTTCTCAGTAAGCCCTGACTGCTAGCTGACTTAGTGACATTTCAGGCCTAAAGCCACACCTCCAGTTAGCTCTCCCTTTGGCTAATTCCCAGTGAATTATGGGCAATACACCTGCGCAGTTGACATTAAAAGTGCATGTTCCTTTAAGCACTGACCACTCCTTAACTCCTCCCTAATCCCACCCTTACTCACCTAGTTAGAGTAATTGACACCTGATTTACTGTCTTGACTCCTTAAAACTAAACCTATGACTTCTGTTAAGTTTGCAGGTTCCCTAAGAACCCCTGCCCTCTGTAAAGCATAACAATAAATTTTTACAATCCTGATTTCAAGATTGCTTGGGCCTACTGAATTCATTCCAGACTGCAAACTCAGGAACTCTGAGCCCCTGTAAAACCTACTGCCTTTCCCCCCTATCAGTATGACCTTGGGCAAATCACTCAACCCCAATTGCCCTGCCTTCCCCCCTCCAAAAAGCAGCAAAAAAAATGAAATGAGGTTACTTAGGCATGCCCTTTTTTTGATCAAGCCCAGCTGGCTCTTTGTGATCACTGAGTCCTTTTCCAGGAACTTTAACAATACATTTGTGTATGTTTTCCATAATCAAAGGCAAACACACTGGCTTTAGTCTGCATAGTCCATTTTTGGGGGTAGAGGTAGGGAATTGGGATAATAAGTGTTCTTCCCCAAGATTTGCCTTAAATCAAAGAAAATATTTCAATAAGCAAGTTGAAGAGGGAAATTTGTATCAGGTGGCATCATGTGACATCACACAGGAAACATGCCAATAGCTTTATTTTCATACTTAGTATCATATACTTCACCTAACTTGCCATAAGTCTAATATAGCTAGACTGAGATATAAACATGTGTGACTAGGTAGGTAGATAGATAGATAGATGGATGGATGGATAGATAGATAAATAGATCTTGGGGTATGTCCTATAAAGTTACTGGGAAACTGTAATGGGAATGTAAATTTTTAAGATCTTCCCTGCCCCTAGGCTTAAGTGTACCTGGAGCCTGTGGTGGGAGGCTTGTTTTTCAAGAGATACTTTGTGATTGGGCAGTGGGTCAAGAGGGTTGTTATATTTCTCTGAGCCAGGACAAGGCTTTATAATCCCTGATGTGAGGCGTTGTTTTGCAGCTCACTTTGAGAAGTGTTGTGTAACTTGACCAGAGGAGACTCTGGGTAGCCGTTGAGAGCCCCCCGGCTTTGAAAAACCCAGATGTTGATGCTTCCCTCTCTGGTAACTGTGATTTGGTATGGATGTAATGGTTGGACAGTTTGGAAGCCTGTCTGCTTGATCTGTTTCTCTGTTTTGTAACTTCTATCTGTATACTCTGAAGTTCAGGGTGCTGACTTTTTCCCCTGAAAAGGTAAATGATATGTTTGATTGATTAAAGCAAGATTGTTAACCTGTTTTGAGTTGCTTTCCTTTAGAAAAGCAGATCTAAGAACCTGTGTTGGCAGCCACCCTGGGGACACTGGGGTGCTTGCTGCAAAAAACGGTATCACAAACAGGATCTGCAGAGTAAAAGGAAAATATGGGGGCTGGGATAATTGTTTGTTTCCCAGTTGTGGTAGTTGTGACTCAGTGGAGTCATGGAGCAGGAGAGAAGAATGGCCTGCATGCTGACTTCTCTGAGCTGAGAGCAGGAATGGTAAGCTGCCTGCATCTTTACTGGAGCAGAAGCCAGGAGTGGCTGATTCCTACAGGAGGAGGAGGGATCCAGGAGTTTGGAATTCAGCCACTTGACCAGATAAGGACTGTGCAGCAAAGCAGGGGCACTGAATTTGTTTCCTTGCTACATCCCACAGTTTGGGACCCGGGGGAGGATGGACTTGTGTCTATGGTGGGTAGTGTGAAGGGCCAAGGACCCCCCAAGCACCCCACCCTGTTGGTTTTGTTGCCCAGCCTCCTCTCTGGACTTGGAAGCTGGGACTGGAGCAGTGTGAGGGGAAGTTTACCCCACCTCCTCCAAAGAGAACTTTATTTGGCCACTTCTTTTGAAATGAGGCAATAATTCAATGTACTTTGTTTAAGGCCCAGTGGCCACTTAGGTAACTTAGTTATGTATCTTGCAAATGTGACCTAAGCAGTGTTTAGTGGTAATTAAAATGTAAATTGACTATGCTTAGGGAATGAAATATCTTGGGGCCAAATGTAATGAGAATGTACATTTTTAAGATCTTCCCTGCCCCTAGGCTTAAACGCACCTGGAGCCTGTGGTGGGAGGCTTGTTTTTCAAGAGATACTTTGTGATTGGGCAGTGGGTCAAGAGGGTTGTTACATTTCTCTGAGGCAGGAGAAGGCTTTATAATCCCTGTTGTGAGGCGTTGTTTTGGGGCTCATTTTGAGAAGTGTTGTGTGGCTTGACCAGATGAGACTCTGGGAAGCCGTTGTTGAGAGCCCCCCCGGCTTTGAAAAGCCCAGATATTGATGCTTCTCTCTCTGGTAACAGTGATTTGATATAGATTCTTTTACTATGTAAAATTTTACTAGTAAATTCTTTTCTATGGATTTAACCAATGTAAAATTTTCAACATACAAAGAAAAGAAAAAGGGGTTTATAAATGAAACCATATATCTCTATTACAGTCTTTAAAAATATTTAAATTTAACATGATCATATCAACACATTTCTTGACTGTACCATTCTGAATTTCCATCCATTTTCTGTTGTATTATGTCTATGCTTAAATGTTTCATTAACATTCTATCAGTCTTTTTCTGCATACTAATATAATTCAAGTAATTGCCACAACAGTACTACTTCTACCAAAATAAATGCCTCCTCTTGTATCAAAGAAGTATAGTCAAGCAAAATGAATTCCCACATTCCCTTAATCATTACATACATACATATATATATATATATATAATTCTCCTGCTTCTGTTCCCTTCATTCTACATAAATTCTTACAAGTTTTCCCAGATTTCTCTGAAAAAATCTCTCATCTTTACTCACAATACAATAAGTCCATTAAGTTCATATATTACAATTTGTTTAGTTATTCCTAAACTAATAAGCAGTAATTTTTTAAAGTGAAAAAATCAAGTTTTTGCCCCTAAAACCAGAAAAAAAACTAATAAAATAATGCTATGTCAAGAATTATTTCCTTTATGCTTAAATTTTTTTTTTTTTGCTTTTTGGAGGGCAATTGGGGTTAAGTAACTTGCCCAAGGTCACACGGCTAGGTTTTTTTTTTTGTTTGTTTGTTTGTGTGTTAAGTATCAGAGGCTGGAACCGAACTCAGGTCCTTCTGACTCCAGGGCGAGCACTCTACTCACTGCGCCACCTAGCCGCCCCTATGCTTAAATTTTGGGTTCTATTATTTCTGGGGATTGAATTTTTAGTAGGTGAAGATGTGGATAATATTAAGGGAAGTTTAATATTTTGGGAAAGTGTTTTCTGGATTATCAAATTCAGCAGATCACTTTGAGTGAGATGAGTGAAAGTATTCTCATAAAATGAAGGAGACAGTCAGCAAACTTGAGCTAGGTCCTAGGCCTCCCCAAAAACCTAAGTTTTGTTTTCTTGTAAATCATCTGATTTCAGGGAAATCAGGTGGTATGCCCCTTCACCCCCTCCCTTTTTCTTGTAAGGGGCTTATATGACAGCCCCCCTTCTGCTAAATATGGGTAATTATAGTTATTAGACTTTTGTGTTGGGTAAGAGGGACCTTCTGGGTTTTTACATAGACTGTGAGGTCATGCAATCCCACCAATGGATTGATGGTCTAGCTGTAGGGGAGGAAGGTGGGGAGGGGACTTTGGGGGTTTTGGGGGTTTTTCTTAGAATTGTTTGTGTAAGGGTATATAAATGCTTGCTTGACTCTTGTTGGGTGCCTCCCTATACCAGGCTTGTCTGGGGTAGGTGATGCCCAACTCTCGCGAGACTTGTCTTTAGAATAAAGAGCTTCTGTTTCTACCTGGAGAAACCTCTGAGTTTTATTTGGGTAAGGGTCTGTGGAATTTTTATCCCACACAACTGACTTAAACTTGTTTCTTAATGGAGTGTGGTAGGAATGATACATTTGAGTGTGCAGTAAGGTGACATTTTGTTGCTGTTTTTAACCACTGAAATAAGCATTAAATTTTTTAACAATGTTCAAGAGACATTAAATAAAACCCATAATATTCTTAAATTCATATATCATGGAAAGAGTAATACCTTTGACCCACAAATATCAAAAGGACCTTTAAAAATCATTATAAAAAGAACTGTTTGCCTCTGAGTTCAACAGGCTTTTTCCTTTAATGGTAATGTCAAAGTCCCCTTTCAAATTTCTTTCTCTCACTCTATTTTTTTTGTTGTTGTTTTTGGTTTTTTTGGGGGGAGGTAAGTAGGGCAATTGGAAGTGACTTCCCCAAGCTCACATGTCTAGTTTTGTGTTAAGTGTCTGAGGCAAGATTTGAACTCAGGTCCCCCTGACTCCAGGGCCAGTGCTCTATTCACTGCACCACCTAGCCGCCCCTCAAATTTCTCTTAAAAGGATCACCTATTCTTGTGGATCGACTTTGTCTAACAAATTTGTTATATTTCTAAAATATTTCTTAGAAGGTCTCAAAATTATTAATATTTCTATTGATATAGCTGTGTATATGGTCAATTAAACATATGATGCATGGTTCTGGAGGGAGCCTCTGTTCAATTGAAATACCCTGGAGATAATACATTTTGCATGAAAATGTAGATGTTGGGTGGTGGAGCCAAAATGGCAGAGTAGAAACAGGACTTCCCCATGGCTCCACCTTCCACCTCCTCCAATATATGTAAAAAATGACTCTAAAAAAGTTTTAGAACTACAGAACCCACGTGACAGAGAGAAACAAGTCTCGCTGAAGGCAGCCAGGCAGGCTGGCAGGAAGGGACTATCACATCCAGCCCTTCTTGAGGCTTGAAGTTTTGGCCCCACGGCAGCCCCTGCCCCAGAGCAGACTTCAGGAGAGTGAAGCACCAGCAGCTGTGGAGGTTTCCACACTTCTCATCAAATAAATGCCAGAGACAAAGTAAAAGGCCAGTGTGGAACTCTGTTGGAACAGGGGAGGATGGAAGAGCATAGTCTGGCCCCTACCCCCAGGGTGAGAAGTGGTAGAGGCTAGGTGGCTCCCACACATGGCTGGCTCAGGACCTCCTGGCCTGCAGATTGTAGAGGGACCAAGTGACCATTCAGAGGGTAATCACTCTTGCTTTGACTAGGTTGAATCTGGATCACAGTCTTGGGTAGAGGTCCTGAGGTGTGTGGACAGGTGCCAGAGACTGTGGGGCTTCAGAGAGGGTGCCTTCCTAATTGCTCAAAGCTTTCTCCATTCTGAAAGCAGAGTTCTACTGTGGCAAAGAGTTCCAAAGTCAAGTAACTGACTGACAACATGAGCAAGTATAGGAAACACAATTCTACCATAGATTCCTTTTGGGGGACAAAAAGGATCAAAGCATAGAATAGGAGGAAGACAACAAAGTTAGAATTCCTGCATCAAAAGAAAAATATGAATTGGTTACAGGCCATGGAGGAGCTCAAGAAGGATTTTGAAAACCGAGTGTGAGAGGTGGAGGAAAAATTGGGAAGAGAAATGAGAATGAGGCAAGAAAATTAAAAAAAAAACGAGTCAACAGCCAGACTAAAGAAAATAACACCTTAAAAAATAGACTATCAAATGGCAAAAGAGGCCCTGAAAAGCCAACGAGGAGAAGAATGCCTTAAAAAGCCAAATATGCCAGATGGAAAAGGAATTTTAAAAACTCACTGAAGAGAATAATTTTTTCAAAATTATATTGGAGCAAATGGAAGCTAATGACTTTATGGGAAATCAAGATACTATAAAACACATCCAAACAAATGAAAGAATAGAAAGCTATGTGAAATATCTCATTGGAAAAACCACTGACCTTGAAAATAGACCCAGGAGAGATAATTTAAAAATTATTGGTCAACCTGAAAGCCATGATAAAAAAAAGACCCTAGACAACACCTTTCAAGAAATTATCAAGCAAAATTTCCTTGATATTCTAGACCTAGAGGGCAAAATAGAAATTGAAAGAATTCACTGATCACCTCTTGAAAAAGATCCCAAAAAGAAAACTCCTAGGAATATTATAGCCAAATTATTGTTCCCAGCTTCAAGGAGCAAATACTCCAAGCAGTCAGTAAGAAACAATGTGAGTATTGTGGGAACACAATCAGAATGACACAAGACCTAGCAGTTTCTACAGTAAAGGATTGAAGGGCTTGGAATATGATATTCAGGAGGTCAAAGAGCTAGGATTAAAACCAAGAATCACCTACCCAGCAAAACTGAATATAATGTTTCAGGGGAAAATATGGTAATTCAATGAAATAGAAGACTTTCAAGCATTCTTGATGAAAGAATCAAAGATGAACAGAAAATTTGACTTTCAAATATAAGAACCGAGAAGCATGAGAGGGTAAACAGGGAAAAGGAATCATAAGCAGCTTATTAAAGTTGAACTATTTATATTCCCACATGGAAAAACAATAATAGTAACTCATAAGACTTTTCTCAGTGTGAGGACAGTTGAAGGGAATATATATATGTATACAAACATATATGTATGTATAGGAGGGTGTAGGTATATATAAATATATATGTGAGGGTGTACATATGTATATACATGTATACATAGAGGGCACAGGACAAGTTGAATATGAGGGGATGGTATCTAAAAATAAAATTAAGAGGTGAGAGAGATATATATTAGGAGAAGGAGAAAGGGAGAGCTAGATTAGGATTAATTATCTCACATAAAAGAGACAAGAGAAAACTTTTATAATGGAGGGGAAGAGCAGGAAGGTAAAAGGGAATGGGAAAACCTTACTTTCATTGAATTTGGCTTAAGGATAGAATAACATTCACACTCAATTGGGTATCTTACCTTATAGGAAAATAGGGGGGAAGGGAATAAGAGGGGGGTGATTGAAGGGAGGGCAGAGTTAGGGAGAGAGTAGTTAGAAGCAAACACTTTTGAAAAGGGACAGGGTCAAAGGAAAAAATAGAATAAGTGAGGGGCAGGATAGGATGTAGGGAAATATAGTTATTCTTTCACAATATACATAATATGGAAATGTTTTGTATAACTATACATGTACAACCTATATTGAATTGCTTGTCTTCCTAGTGGGGTTGGGTGAGGAGCGAAGGAGGGAAAAATCTGGAACTCAAAGTTTTAAAAACAAATGCGTATTAAAAAAAAAGAATAGAGAATTGAGCCAAATCTATATGAATACAAGTCATTCCCCAATTGAGAAATGGTCAAAGGATATGAATAGGAAGTTTTCAGAGAAAGAAATTAAAGATATCTATAAGCATATGAAGAAATGCTCTAAATCACTATTAATTAGAGAAATGCAAATCAAAACAACTCTGAGATACCACATCTCTCCAGTCAGATTGGCTAAGATGACAAAACAAGAAAGTGACAAATGCTGGAGAGGTTGTGGGCAAATTGGAACGCTAATACATTGCTGGTGGAGTTGTGAACTTATCCGACCATTCTGGAGAGCAATCTGGAATTATGCCCAAAGGATTATAAATAATTTCATACCCTTTGACCCAGCCATACCACTCCTAGGGTTATATCCCAAAGAGATCATAGTAGTGGGAGGAAGAACCATATGTACAAAAATATTTTTAGCAGCCCTTTTTGTGGTTGCAAAGAATTGGAAACTAAAGGAGTGCCCATCAATTGGGGAATGGCTAAACAAGTTGTGGTATATGAATGTAATGGAATTTTATTGTGCTATAAGAAATGAGGAGGTGACGGATTTCATAATTACCTGGAGAGACTTATACAAACTGATGCTGAGCGAGAAGAGTAGAATCAGAAGAAATTTGTATACAATCACAGACATACCATATCTGTGACGACCAACTATGACAGACTGGACTCTTTCAGCAATGCAGTGATATAAGTTAATCCCGAATGACTCAAGAAAGTGAGAAATGTGCCATCCAGAGATATAACTAGAAAGAACTGAGCCTGAATCCTGATGGAATCAAACTAAATGATCTTGTTCTTCTCATTGTTTGGTTGTACTTCTTCCTTACCATCTTTCATCCCACCTAGTACAATATGCCTTTGTAATTGGAATAATGTTTAATATGAATGCATTTGCAGACCCTATACTGTACAATATGATGTCATGAGGGGAGGGGGGAGGGAAGTAAAGGAAATTTGAAAATCAAGGAACTATGGAATTGAATCTTGTCAACTGAAACTAAACTAATAAATTAATTAAAAAAAAAAAAAGAATAGTAAGGTGAAAAAAGCAAACGCAACTGATGCAAAGTGAAACAAGCAGATCCAGGAAACTATGGACACAGTAACAGCAACATTATCTGATGATCAGCTGTGAATGACTGAGTTCTTCTCAGCAGTACAATGATCCAAGACAACTCTGAAGGACTAATGGTGAAGGTGCTCCAGAGAAAGAACTGGTGGAGCTTTAATGCAGATTGAAGATACTTTTTTTTCTTTACTGTCTTAAAAAGAAATGAATGTAGATCTTATAATCATTGGGTTGCTAGTTCAATTTTACTATCAAGTTACAGCTTGTTATTATTGAAGAAATCAGTGCTTACCTTAAGCAAATGGTAATACATTTATTAGTAGAATTAGTTGATAGAGATATGGAACTTTCAAATTTGATGTTATACATAGTTCAGCATCTTGATACCTATGTGATTTCATTAATGCGGCTATTCTGTCAATTAATGCAGATGACAACTCACTCTTTCTCATGTTCTCTTGTCATTATCCACGTCTCATATGTCTTCTGTCCAATATATATGTGAGAACCAATGTGTCAGAGGTTTTGAGTTAGTGTTTAAATTTCCTCTTTACCCCTGCATATCTTGAGCTGTCCATCTGTTACTCTTGGTCTCACTACATAACTACTCAGCCTCATTTTAAAATACTACATTTGTTTTATGAAATACCCTCACACAATTCTTTTTCCCTAAGTCACTATTCCACCTACTAACTGGACTCAACCATTACCCTTTGGGTCATTTGCAATTTTGATTGTTTAGAGATTGTTTTGTTCCAAAGGCAAGAAATCATGCAGATCTACTGGGATATCATTTCTTCTAATAAGATGATTTTTGGTTTGTTTGTTTTGCTCACAAAAGAACTTTAAATAACTGACAACTGTTTTTTTTTGTTGTTGTTGTTTTTTGGAGGGCTATTGGGGTTAAGTAACTTGCCCAAGGTCACACGGCTAGGTTTGTGTGTGTGTGTGTGTGTGTGTGTGTGTGTGTGTGTGTGTTAAGGGTCTGAGGTCGGATCCGAACTCAGGTCCTTCTGACTCCAGGGCCAACGCTCTACTCACTGCACCACCTAGCCGCCCCATGACAACTGTTTTTTCCCAACATAATTCTGCCTATTCTCTTCCTTTTACTTGATTCAGGGACCCCCATATTGTCCAGCTGTAATTCCTGTCTATGACATATGTATTCTCAGACTTATTCAATGAATTAGTCATCTAGTTGCATGACACAATGTGGACAATAGATATTTTCATACCTAAGTTTTTTCTCTGTATTTACTGTTATGACAACAAATTTGCATATTTTCTTTCATTTTGGGGGGACTGATGCAATAAATATAATATCATTTGCTAATAAAATCATCTAGAGATCTCAACATCTATAGAAAATCCTTCCTGAATAAAGGGCTTGTAGCAGCAAGCACCCCAACATCGCCAGGGTGGCTGCCAACACAGGTTCTTAGATATGCTTTTCAAAAGGAAAGCAACTCAAAATCAGTTAACAAGCTTACTTTAATCAATCAAACATATATCAAACTTACAGATCAAACAGACAGGCTTCCAAACTGTCCAAACATTACATACATCAATACCAAATCACAATTACCAGAGAGGAAAGCATCAACATCTGGGTTTTCAAAGCCAGGGGGCTCTCAACGGCTGCCCAGAGTCTCATCTGGTCAAATCACACAACACTTCTCAAAGTGAGCCCCAAAGCAAAGCCTCTCCTCAGGGTTTATATAGCGTTCTCCTGGCTCAGAGAATGTAACAACCTTCTTGACCCACTGCCCAATCACAAAGTATCAAAGTGTGGGCTTTCCTGAAAAACAAGCCTCCCACACAGGCTCCAGGTGCACTTAAGCTAGGGGCAGGGAAGATCTTTAAATTTGCATTTCCATTACAGGGCTTCTACACAAGACATCTTTCATAGAATCATAGTTTAAAAGGAACCTCAATTCCTCAATTTAAAAGGAACCAGGTCATTCAGTCAAAAACCTTAATTTGAAACATGAAGGGTAAAAAAAAGTGATTTACCTAAGGTTACACAGGTTATAAGATGAGATCTGAACCAAACTCTGCTGACTTTAAATCTATTTTTGTGCCACCAAGTTTGATTCTTTCCTTAATGTTAATGAGTAGAGAGTCACTGATAAGTATTCTCTCTGTGTTTGCATTAATCAAAGAGCTTTGCTTTACAACAAAATATCCAGGAGAAAACCATTAATGCAATAAATCCTTTTAAGAGTTTATGTTCTTACATGACAATTTTTGGGGGGTATATTCAACAAACCACACACAGAATCTTGTGTTTTCTGTACATTTCAGTCAATTGTGTTATTATAAATACTTTTGCAAAAAAAGTTGTCAAAACCTGATGGTTGCCTTTTCATATTTCTATCAAGTATAATATACTTGATATTGTGTACATGGTTTAATAAAAATAAGAAAGAAAGCAAATGAGTCAGTAATTATTGATCTCTTCTTGGTGTTAACACTGTCTATGATTTGTCCCACTCTTTTGATATATTCCTTTTTCAGAGATAGTTTATAAATAATGCTTTGATGATTTAAAATTGTGTTGCCTCAAAAAAATTCTGTACACTTAGTTATAGTACCTAGATTTAGGGACTCTTTCCCAATTCATCTTCAGTGCTATTTCAGTTTCTTCATTTCCTACACTGGGGACTGAGGTATTTAAAATTAAAATGAGGTGATTCTATTTATTTGAATAGATTCCCCCAAATTACTCATACATCTGTTGCATTTTTGTCTATTTGTTTGGTCCATTACAAATAATCTTTTCTCTCTTGGTGATCTTATGAACTTCTAGAGCTTCCATTATCATCCCTATGCTGATGATTTTCAGATCTTTTAGGTTGAGATTATAGATTGAGAGCTAAGAAGGGATCTTAGAAGCTATAGTATCATTTTACAGGTAGGTAAAATGAGGCTGAGATACTAAGTGATCTTACCAGGGTGATGCAGCTTTTAAATATCTCAGGCATAATTTGAACCCAGGTCTTTCTGATTCTAAGTCCCATACTCTATCCAATAGTTGCTTAGTCTTTCCCCTGTGCTCCAATCTTATATTATCAAATATCTATTAGATAATTCAAACTGAGTATCCCATGGTATCTCAAATTGATTATGTCTATAGCAAAACTCATTACATTTGCCCCTAAATCCCACCCTTCCAAAATCACTTATTACTTTCATGGATAACGAACATGCTTTCAGCAACCCAGATTGCCTGACACCCAAAACTTCCTTTTCAAGCCCCCTTTCCTTGTACTTATTGTCATGCATGCCTGTAAAGCTCTCCCTTCACAACTCCACCTAGAAGAATACCATCCCTGGCTTCTTTCTACTTTTTACAAAAGAACTTTCTCATTCATTCATTTGCTGTTGCTTTTTCTTCTGTTACCTTGTATCTACTCTGTATATTATATACATACATATAGACACATGTGAGTGTATATTTCAGACATTTTCACTCATAAGGAAAATTCCTTGAGGGCTGAGTCTATTTTTTGTATTCTAATTTCTTCTTTTTTTTTGTATTCTAATTTCTTAGCATAGTTCTTAACATATCATAAGCACTAAGTAAATGTTTTGTTTTTTGTTTTTTTTTTGGAGGTCACACAGCTAGGTTTTTTGTTTGTTTGTTTGTGTGTGTTAAGTGTCTCAGGCTGGATCCAAACTCAGGTCCTTCTGACTCCAGGGCCAGCACTCTACTCACTGAGCCACCTAGCCGCCCCTAAGTAAATGCTTTTTGATTGATTGTTTTGCTTCCTTTCACCTTTATTTTTATTATTCTTGAGATTATAAAGCAAAATTGAGATTCACACAAAGTTTCTGTAGATTGGTTTTTATTTTAATTTTTTTTGGTCATTTTTTGTAAATTTCTATCCCTGTCCTTCACTGAGTTTTGCAAATGACTTTATACTTTAGTGTTCTGTTTTCCTTCTTTTTCCACTTAGCATGGAAAAAGTTTTCATCCGGGGCAGTTTCTTCACTCCTTTGGTCCATTTGTTTTGATGACTGATGTGATGATGTACATTGTTCAGTTTTTGCAGGAATGTATGTTACTTCTTGTCTTTATCTTTTGCTCTAATTTTATCGCCTTGTTGATTTTTATTTTTGTACTAACTAGATGATAGAGCTGATTAAACAGACAGCTCTGATCCTTTCCAAAATAGTGGGACAGGCATAATCTTTTCTATCTCTCAAAATATAGTCAATTTCACTCTCTTTCATTTCTCAAACTTGAGCCATATTTTTCCAATATACATTTTTTCTATCCTCTTCTGTTGTTCACCTTCACACTGAAGTCACTGAGTATAAAAGTATCTTGACTTGGCTTAGTAGACTCTGTCATTATCTTCATTATCTTGAGAGATAAGGCACACACACACACAATCACACACATATACACACATTTATATACACACAGAAGCAAACACTAAATAATTTTGAAATTTTCCTTTTTCTTATTATTAACTTGAGAAAATGAATTTTTATCATTAAAAAAACAGAAAAATCTATACATTTAAAATTGTGATTTTCCATTATGGGTAGATGACTTTTTTTCTTTGCATATTTCAAATTTGACACAATAATTAGAAGATTAAATTATACATCTTTAATCCCTTCTGAACTTACTTCTCTCTTCTGTTTTCAGTTTTATAAAATGCTTTTCCTACAACAACCCTATGGGACTGTGAACATTATTAACTCAATTTTACAGAGGAAGAAATTGAGGATAAAAGAAATTAAATAATTTCCCAATAATCACATAGGTAATATTTGTAGCCTGGAACCCAGGCTTCCCTACTCTATGTCCAGCATTATTTTTTTTTTCTGGCATCATACTTTTGAGCATCATTCACAGAGATCTATGTGTACTTGATAGAAAAGGAATAAGTAAGGAACAAAATGAGAATGTATATTTTCTTCTTGAACTCATTATCATATTTATAACATTGGGATTAATTGTGGTGGAATAGTTCCAGTCCCATAAAGTGAGAATTGTTTCTTTAAGTGCAGAAAGAGCAGCAAGGGTTCTAGAGAGACAAAAGTCTTCTTTTTCTAAAAATGGAGAAGTGCATGAGCTTGCATATGGCATGACCATTGACAGGGAAGATTAATTGCTTCTAAATAGTTTATGGAAGTAGAAAGGCTTCAAAAAGGCATATAGAAGGTTTTCATAAATTGAATAACCGCATTCTATGTATAAATTGGCAATTCATTTACTTGTTTACTTTCTTTAAAACTACTTGATTTGTGTGCTAGTTAGATATTCACAGTATACTTATTTGGGTATTTTTTAAATGAAACATTCATGTCTCCTTCCTTAAAGCATTACTCATAGTGGTAGTTGATAGAAAAATAAAATCAGTCAACAGGTATTTATGAAATACCAGCTTTGTGTCAGCTGCCATATTTGATACTGGTGATACAAAGACCAAAAAATTTTAATGATTTCAAGTATGTGGTCAGCATCAAATACTTGCAGTCCTCTTCTTCTGAAAACTTATATTATGCAAATCTAGTTTATTTACAACTTGGCTTATATTGAATTTTAATTTAAATAAAGAAAATATTTTTAATAAAAGATTATTAAACAGTATTTACATTGCAGCTGTTCTAGTTCCTCAGGTAAATACTTTTTGAAAAAGCTTATTAAGTTTATTATATTTATTTATGGCTAAATTCTCCTGTTTCTTTCCCTTCTGTTAAACCTTTTCAAGAGTACTCACTGCTTCTAAAAAAGAGCTCAGTGCAAATAAGTTTGTTTGTCATAACTAGAATATACTTAGCAGTTTCGAATGCTTGATCAGTAATTGCACTTACGGTACTTGGTCTGGTACTTTCTGATATCATCTCTTGGAATAAAACCTTAATACCTCACATTTGTATGGCTCTTTACAGTTTAAAAAGCACTTTCACATACGTTATCTCATTTTGATTTCATGTTTTAAACATGAATTGTACTCTGAATTAACTTAAAGGGGAGATGCTGAGCTTTTCTATTCTTGCAAATGGTTTCATAACTAAAAAAGGGCAAACAGAAGAGGGATGCAAATGGCCAAAGGGAAAATAAGAGAGCAGCAAAACTAAACAATTAGTGAGAGGTATAATCATCATATAGCATATCTAAGAGCAGCTATGCTTGAGAAAGAGTCAGAAGATAAGGGACTGAGTTCCAGATATAGAATTATAGACCTTGTTAAACAGCTTGTTAGCACAAATCACATCTGTGATCTTAAATTTCCTTTCCCCTTTCTGATCTATCTAACATGTGGCTGTCAATGTGATTTTCCTTAAATGAAGGTCTTGTTATGTCTTTTCCTTAATCAATAAAATCAAATGTCTCCATATTGCCTTTAAGATCAAATATAAACTCCCCTGTTTGACTTTTAAAGCCCTTTAGATACTGAACTCAACTGACATTTCTAACCTTATCTTACATTATATCTCTTCTCACTCTATGCTTTAACCAAACTGGTCTTATTCTTATTCCTGACCCAGGACACTCCACCTCCTGTCTCTGAGTCTGGGCCATGTTTCCTCCCATATTTGCTAGAATTTGCTATCTCCTAACCTTTGATTCTTACAATTCATTTTTTTCCCTTCAGAACTTTTTTCACATGTAACAATTCCATAAAGCCTTTTCTGCTCTCTTAACTTCTTATTTTCTCCCTGTCTCAATATATTATTTTGTAATTTTATTGTATTTATTATAGATGTAATATGTATATTACATACTATATATGTAATACATTGTACATACTATATATGTATGCTACATACTGTATATAATATGCACATTACATAGTTCATATTTCTTGGTATATACCTTCACACATATATATGTACATATATGTGTATATACTTATATGTACACATCTTGAGTGTAAACCTGTATACATTTATATACATCCTCCCCCAAACCCCTTAGAAGATAAGCTGCTTGAGGGCTGGACTTTTTATTTTTTATCTTTTCACTCCTAGAACCTAGTACAGTGTTTGGCACTTATTAGGCATTTAGGCAAATATTTATTGACTGATTATTCTATAAAAGGAGGAGTTCTGATTAGAAGGCATTAGGTGATATTGTAATTTCAAGTGAAGTTTGAAAAAATATTGTGCATGGTTTATTTCTCTGGAAACTCAAAAACAATCAATATTTCAGTGGATCTGTAATTTCATCACTGCAGTTATTTCCCCATCATCTATAGATCAGAACCTGTCCATTATTTCTCATCCTCTAGAATTCTTTTCCATCCATCAATCCCCATATATTCTTCACAGAGGTTCGTAATATATTTATGAGATCTTAATATACTCTAGGATGTTTTTCAGCATTCCATAAGTGACAATGCAATACTGGGACTGTTCATCAATTTGGCTTCAATCTTGTTACATGACCAGTTCTGGTTACTTTCTGAGTGTACAATATTCTGTGCAAATGAGATATAATTTCTTTTGTCCATTTCATTCTTAGCAAAATGCTTCAGAATATTCTCTCCCCACTATATACTTCTCCATTACCGTTTGGGTCCCTTTCAATGTTGACTTTTGTTTGTCCTTAATTTGCAGCCATGTAACATCAGCTACAGAATATTTCTAATGATATGGGTTTTTTTTTTTCTGTGTCAAGGAACAGTTATTGATTTCTGGGAGCCCTACAAAATCCTCCAATGTTATATTGCTTGATGTATTCATCTAACTCATTTTAGGATCCCATTCATTACCAAATATGGTTCCCCTCTAAGAAAAATATACTACTGGATTAATTCAACAATTTATATATTCAACTGAAAAAAACCATCTATCCAAAGACACTCGGTAACTATTTTTATTAGTGTTTATCAATTTTCCCTTGTGTAGATAATCAGGTATCTCTTTCAAGGAATCATGAATTTTGCTGAGGAGATTATTCCATATTCCAAAGATTGTCTTAATTCTTATGGTATTGTCTTCAAATAGGAGTATCTGGAGAACCTTGTTATTCATGGGTAATTCTTCCTCCATTGAAAATCTGCATAAAACATTTTTTTTCATGGTAATGGTGGGCCCTCTTGATGGAAATTCTCCCTAATAACTCTCGATGTCAATCATCCAACATACATGCAAGTTAAGATACAACTCACTTCACAGATGAGTAGAGTTCTGTCGACTGACTGACTATATATGCTTTCCAAGGGCCAGTCTTGTTGGGTACAGAGACCCTCTGCATTGCATTGCATTTAATTGAATTGAATAAAAGCAATTATCCTTTGGTCAATGAAAACCATGAATTTGTATTTAGAAAAGAATTTTCCACAAACAAGTTACATTGCTATCTTCAACTAATCATGTTCTTTCTACTTTATTCTTCTTCCTCCTGATCTACCTTTCTTTTAATTTACTAACCTATTATTTTTAAACACCCACTTAGAATAGCTTTGTTTGATAAATGAGAATAAAATTTAAGAAAATGTTTTAAATTCTGGCTTTAAAATATACTGCTTACTAATTATTAGAGCCATAGAGAAGGCAGACATTATATTACTTTTAGGTTTTGTAGAAAAACAGTTCACGATACTATTCATTTTCACTGTTTTAAGCCAAATTAATTGTGGTTTTTTTATATGTAATGTACCATATGACATAATGAAAACCCAGTAAAATTTTGCCAAATGATATTCTTTATTGCATAATGAGACACATGCAACTCACTTCAAGTTAATAACTGTTTGCAAGGAATGGAGATACATTTTTCAGCTTTCATATAAATTTTGATACATCTGAGGTGTCTTCATTTAACATACAAGAGGATATAGCTGTATTTGGATTCTAAAAGTTACTTTCCTTGGTGATATTATCATTCAATTTTGTATTTCATAGGGCACTTATTTGACAGAAAAAGGTTCATTATAACAACACTCTTAAAAGGGAACAAAAAGTAACTGTTCAACATTTTATGATACAGAACATAGCTGTTCATCTTCATTATGTGGTAGACTGATTTGAGAAAAGGTCTCAAGAGTAGTGGGTTAGAACTAAATCAATATGTGGTGTTGGATTTTTGTTAAGGAGCTTCCCATAGGAGACAATTTCAAAGTTGAACATTACTAGCTCTGCACCTTTCATTGCCTCTTCAAGGTATTCTCTGTTTTTAAATTTTTCTATTATTTGCCTGAGTGAACTATCTTCAATTGTTTTTTTCTTTGTAGTTTCAAATACATTTGGTAAAGAAGGAGGAGGAAGAGGAGGAGGAGGAGGAGGAGGAGGAGGAGGAGAAGTAGAAGAAGAAGAAGAAGAAGAAGAAGAAGAAGAAGAAGAAGAAGAAGAAGAAGAAGAAGAAGAAAAGGAAGATAACAATGATGATGATGAAAATAAGAAACAACATTTACATACTGCTTACTGTGGGCCATGGTTCTGTGCTAAGCACTTAAAATTATCACATAATTTGATTTTTACAACAATCCTAGAAGGTAGGTGACATTATTATTCTTATTTTCAGATGAGGGAATGGAGGCAAAAAGAGGTTAAGTGAGGGGCGACTAGGTGGAGCAGTGAGTAAGAGTCCTGGCCTCGGAGTTGGGATGACCTGGGATCAGATCCATCCTCAGAAAATGAGCACCCACACATAAATAATGACTGGCTGTGTAACTTTGAGCAAGTTACTTAACCCTGATTGCTTTAAAAACAAAAGAAGAGGTCAAGTGACTTGCCCAAGGTCACAAAGCTAGTAAGTCTCAGAGAGTGGACTTCAACACAGGTTTATTCACTCTACTATATAGTTACCCTTCAAAAGTGTATATCTATATATCCCTATCTCTATCTCTATATGTATATATGTATATATATATGATTTCCTGGAACCTAACTTTCTGCTAAATGAATACTTGAATTTTATAGTCTCTATGGTCCGTTCTCTATCTATACATCTGTCATCTAACATGTACTGATAGAGTTATTTGTTTTGTTATGTTGTGGGTGTGTTTGGAGAACTATACCTTTCATCATCCATGTAGAGAACATGTTTGTGTAAATTCATTCCACTGACCGAGGTCTTTAATTTATACAATGAATGATACTAAAGAATTGTAGGTTGGGGTGGCTAGGTGGCGCAGTGAGTAGAGTGTTGGCCCTGGAGTCAGAAGGCCCTGAGTTCAGATCCGGCCTCAGACACTTAACGCACACAAACAAAAAACCTAGCCGTGTGACCTTGGGCAAGTTACTTAACCCCAATTGCCCTCCAAAAAAAAAAAAAAAAAGCAAAAATAAATAAAGAAAGAAAGAAAGAATTGTAGGTCCAGGACACTAAGACACTGATGAGAGAGATTATTACTTTGCCATGGTTACAAAATTTAGATGTGTCAGTATGTGTTGAAGGCATTATTAGAACCTAAGGAATTGTGGGTCCTGATCCTGCCATCCTGTCCTCCACTAATGTACCCCCATTATGCTCCCTGATCTACTTGAAATTTCAAGCAGCTTAGAATAAGATGTGAATGTGTCCCATTTTTCACCCTGAATCTGGGAATTAGTTGAATTGCAATATCCTGAGACCAGAGGACAAACAAGTATGAAACAAGGTCTGCCCTAGGGATATAGAAACAGATACTCCATCCCTACTTCTCTCTGCCCCTATAGAAACATTTCTCCCTCCCTGAATGGCGTGCCTCTAACCAAGCTACAGTCACCATCTGGCAAACTCATTAAACCTTGCATTAGTTTACAAATATCTGGTTCAGGTATCTGGTTATTCATGTCCTTCTGTATATTCTTAACTTCATGACTGGTCTTTTATTCTCTCTCTCTCTCCCCTCTCCCTCACCCTCTCTGTCTCCCCACCACTTTGTTCCTATCCCTCCTCCCTCCTCCACCCCTCTTTTTGTCTCTATCTCTCCCCTCCCTGATTGTCTCTTAAATAGTTTGTGTTTTGCTGCCTTCCTATATTGATTTCAATTCTAACATATATAATTGCTCATGTTGCATTGAATGTAATTCTTATAAATTTCATTAATTTGTCAATATTTGAGATATTTAATGTATATCTTTCAGTATACATGTATGTATATATATGTATATATAGGCATGTACATGTACATAGATCATGCTGGTGCATATCATTTTTAGAATCAATAAATTAAAACTCATGCATAGGAATAAAAATACACGTATGCTTGTCAAAGTCCTTCAGGATTATGTTTTCATGTCACAATCTGTAAAATATTAGATGTTGCCAGTGACCCATGGCCTTTGACAGATTTTGCCAACCTAGGAAAGCTTGTAGTACAGGATTATTGTTCACTGCTAGGTTGTCCTAGGGCCAGCTTAACTAAACTGAGAGAGGCACATCATGAGAAAAATGGCACTGAATTTTTGCAACATGGAAACTCCTAAGGGATTGCTATCTTTGTCAGTGAAATGAGTATCTACTCTAATGAAAGAAAGGATCCTTCAAAGCATCAGAATAAGTATTATGTTTGTCCAATAATGATATTCAATACCCATATACAGCAGTTTTATATAGTAATTGTTCCCTTGATGCTCTTTAAGTACCCTAGACTTTTCTTAATGCAGTTTCCTTAAAAATCCCCATTGGAATAGCCCCTGAATCAAAATGAAAAGTGAGTTATAAAGCATTTTTTATAGTGCTACTTAAACTCTCTGACAGCTTTGCTGCCTCCTTCATGGGCTCCTTTACCTAATCCCAAATGGTAAAAATAGTTATTATCAAAGTTTGGGTCCTAAAAACTCCTTCTATATACATACTTGTCTATATGGATCACTTCTATTTCTACAGCTTTAAACATCATTTCTCTGAGGATGACACACACACACACACACACACATCTGTCCCAAATCTCTCACCAGAACTTCAGACAACTTATATTTCTAACTGCCACTAGATAATTCCACCTGATTCTTCTGAAACATAGCATGTCTAAAATTAAAGTAATCATATTCCCATCATCATGCCATAACTTGCTCCTCTTTCTGGCTTTCATATTTCTTTTAATGGCATCATCATCTTCCCAAAGCTAAATTTGATTCTTGTCTGTTCCTAATCAAACTTCTAGCCTAGCATAATACCAACCCTTTTAATTAAATCCGGTTGATTCTAAAGCTGCAATGTCCTTTCTTTCTCTTCCCACTACCATGGCTATAATTTAAGTTTACCTTTTGAGTTTGCCAGATCTCTTGAAACAGCCTCCTAAATGGTCTCTCTAATTGCGGGCTTCCTTCTGAACTATATTATATATTCCTACCAAGACAATCTTACTGAAACACAACTTCTGATCATGCATTCACCATCTTAAAAATCTCCAACAACTTTTAATTGTTTTTCATCAGTCATTCAGTTATGTCTGACCCTTAGTGGTCCCCTGGAAAAAAGCATGCCCATACTGTCCATGGGGTTTCTTGGCAAAGATACCAGAGTGGGCATCTTTTTTGCCATTTCCATCTTCACTGGATTAAGGAAAATAGAGATTAAATATTGCCAGGGTTACAAGTTGTGACCAGATTTAAACTCAGTTCTTCCTGACTCCAGGCTCAGTGCTATCTAACTGCATCTACATGCAATGAGGTAATTCCTTATTGCTTCCTACATAAAATTCAGATTCTTTTTGTTTCCATTCAAGGTATTCCACGATCTTTACTTAACCTCATTTCAAAATTTTCTCCCACTACATACAACTTAGGCTTTACCCCAAAGAAACTCCTCAAAAGTCCTTAAACAATGCACAATGAACTACCATTAGCTTATCAACCTAACATAAGAGCTTATTAGGTGATAAATTTGGGGGGATCTACTACATTTCATAAAGAAATCTTATAAAGATCCCTGTCTCTTCATAAAGAAGATATATGTATACATAAATGTATCTTCATAAAGAAATGTAGTAGATATGTTGTAGATCTGAAATTTTGATATGTGTTAGGTGGAGACAATATCCTTACCAATGAAATAACATATCATTGAAATTATTGAAATGAACTGATATTTTATCTTCCCCACTAGACTCTAATCTTAAAGGAAGGGAACCATACTACCTTTATTATCTTATTCCTCATAGCGTTTAGCACAATGCCTGGCACATAGTAGATGCCTATTAATTGTTTCTGCAATGTCTGAACATATGTATGTATGATTGAATTGAACCATGGCTTATTTGTTGGATGAAATGTATGATGTTAATTGACATAGATGAGAAAAAATAAATTCCAACAAATTTGTTCTGTTAATGTTTGCAAAGAAAGAGTAATCCTTTTCAAGAAGATAGGTGATGAGAAAAATCCCATCTATATTTTAAATATAAAAGTGTCAAGATTGCTTACTTGGATAAATATATTTCAGGAAAACTCAGGTTAAAAATTATCATATACCTTTAAAGTTTCATGTGGTAGATAGACATTTAAGTGACAAATCTCAATTACCATTAAAAAGCAAGGAAAAAAAGATAGAAAACTAGAGGTAGACACTGCTGTAATACATTAAAATAAAAGTTATTAATAAGATTATGTGGAAAGTTTAGTCTTAATCAAAGAAGGAAAAATTGTGATATGTATTTGTTTTGTTTCTGTTTTGAAACTAGCATCTTAGAAAATGTGCTTCCACATGCACTGAATTCAATATTTATTTACATTAAGAACTCTTCCAGAAAATGATAACAGCTTGTTCATACAAGCTATTAGAATATAAATACGTTATAAAGATTTCCCTTGATTCACATGATTCATAATTACAAGTAAAAGTTTTATAATCCCTGACTTGCTTCATGTCAATAATGTCATACATGCACACAAACATATATACACACAAACATAAATACACACATGTGTATTTATATGTGTGTATGTATGTGTGTATACATATACACATACATATATATATATATGCCATGCTTTTATGTTCAGGTGAAACTTTATTATATTTTTCAAGATGTAAAGTTTTATAACACTTTGGCTACGTCTACACAGGACTAAGTATTCGCATGAAGGTAAAATAGCAAATTTTGTTATAAGTGTGTATCTTTAAGCATCTAATATTTCAAAAGATCCAGATGCTTGGCATCATACCAACACACTACATCATACCCATGTTTCAGTAATATTAAATTTGAATATATTACCTATGGTCACATTATTAAAGAATATCAGGGTTGGGAACAGACTTCAAATCCAGTCCTGTGTTTTCAGTAATATAACACATCGGAGTGTTTGTGTGTGCTTTTTTAAATGAAGTAAAATAAATGAGCAGTTTGTTTTAAAAAGTAATGGAAAATTTCAAACATTGGGCTAAAGGATACATATGTTACCATAGTTTTCTAAGCTTATGAATATTCATAGGCTTCATGGAAGAAAAGGTTTATTGTGAAAAGAGTCTAACACTTGGCAGAGATGTTTATAGGTTTTATGAAAAAGGGTTTAAAAATCAAAGCTGTCTCTTGAATATGAATAAGGTATTAGTTTGGACCAACTTTTGATCCAGAACCATAATTTTATCTCTATAAGGAACTGCCCTTACAGATGCACATTGCTATTTCTTTAATGTATTTTCATCAAAAATTTCCTGTTACACTGAGATAAATGTCTATGGTCTTTTAGTTAGTTTATGTCACGTCTATTCTCTATTAGTTTGTCCTATTTGATTCTTTTATAACTTTACTATTAAGTAGTTGATCCGAGTATCTACCTAGAATGCTACAGGTTTGTTACTTGTTCTGATTATCTTTCATTCTTATTATGTACCTAGTTCATTTATTATTATTGTTTTTTACTCACATATATCCTCAGAGACAAATTTGAGTATCCCAACTCTTATTATATTACTTGGTTGATTTCTCCCCTAGCTGTGAATAAACTGGTTTTCTTTTATCTCTACCTAATCACTATGGTGTAATTAAGTTCAAAAGGTTCTTTCTAGTTCCTAGATTTTCTGTAGAAACAATTATAGTTGGCCTTGTGTGGCCAACAATTGTGTGGCCTGAAGGTTTGTTTTGGGATTATACTTAAATGCCACTCTGAAATTAAGAGAATATCTCAAATCAAGATGGCAAACTGTGAAGAATTCAGGACAAAAATTATTTCCCTATTTTGTAGGTGTAGCAACTGGGACATGGGCAAGTGACTTGCTCAAGATCATACGTCTCATTAGTAGAGAATGTAGGGGGAAAAAACCAAGATGAGACCCTTCTCTCTTGACTCTTTATCCAGTGCTCTTTCCAGGAAATATGGGAATTACAGTTATCCCTTCCCCATTGTGACTTTCCCCACTGCAGTTTAATATTTGGGGTTGGCATAATTAAATGGGAATTTTTTGAGAGTTTTGCAGAAGGCACAGATGATATGTGAAGACCAGCAGATGACATAGAAAATGTTTAGAAACTCAGAAATGCACAAGATATATTTATAGTGTTATACAATATAAACTCCCATTTTATAAGAAGGTACTGTAAACATCCCATGAAAGAAAAAGAAAAAAAATATCATTCTCCTTCTCTGGCACAAAATGAGAGCCAAAATTTTTTATGCAGATTTTCTAAATCTCAGAGGTACCATGCCCTAAACCTGTGATGTAAAAGGGATAACTATATTTGACATAGGCCTCTCACTGGTACCACTAAGGAAAACTGAGTTATAAAAAATAATAAAAATGCTGTCTTAAATAAGCTTTGACTGTATCCATCATTTTTAATGGTTTTTTTGTTGTTTGTTTGTTTTTTTGGAAGGGGGAAGATAGAGAAATTGGGGTTAAGTGACTTGCTCAAGGTCATATGGCTGTTTTTTTTTGTTAAGTGTCTGAGGCTATATTTGAATTCAGGTCCTCCTGACTGCATGGCCAGTGCTCTGTACACTGCACCACCTCACTGCCCCTAATGTTTTGTTTTGTTTTGTTTTTAGTAAAAAGAGATATTAATGGGAGATCCAGCAACATATTAAGTAAAGGAACAATATGACTTTGAAGAAGTAGTTTATTACCCTAAGTTAAAGGACTGTTTTACTTTTCCTTAAACTAACATTATGAAATCATAAACATTCCTTGAAATTGAATCCAAATTAGTTTGAATGAACTGAATTTTCATTCTTCATGGCATCATGTTTGTTAGATTGTTATTTACTCACCTGCTCATCCTCCTCCACTGTATGTTGATAGTGTAGACTTGTGGTATGACTGCAAATTCTAGCATTGTGTTGGCATATCCAGTCTCCAAAATATAAATATAAACATGATAGCTACACAGATTTATATTTTAAAGAAACACTAACTTTCAAATTTAAATCTTTAAAATGCCTAGAGTTTCACAGCAAAGACTATCCTATTATCAATTTCAATTTATAAACTGTGTCATTATTGTGAAAAACAAAACAAAACCTTTGGGTGCATCCAATACCCAAACAGAATGTTATAAACTTAGGAAGGATTAAGTTAAGCTCCTGAGCCTGTTCATATGTATAGTCAATAAAGATATGTTCAGCTACATGAGATTTTATACTTCTTTGAGTTAAATCAGACATCTGAATCCAATATATGGCACCTAGAGCCATACTCTACATTTTTGACATTACATCGAAAGTCTCAAAAATAGAAATAAATGAAAACCAGAATGACTCATAAATGTAAAATTTGAAAATCCATGATAGGAACATTATATTCAATCTTCATTTTATTAACAGCTTCAGAACTTCAGGGGTAAGAAATAAACAAACTGAAAATTACAAATTGTCAGTATTTATCACACTCCCACCAATGGATATAATACAAGATTAGTTGCTAACAATGAGTGACTTTTACAAAATATCAGAGGACTCTTTTCTATCTTGTACCCCTCCTATCCAGTCAGTCATGAAATCCCATTGATTCTAATATTTGGCTAATTCAATTTATCTTCTCTATTTTAATCCAACTACCCCCTTTCAGACCATGTATCTTCTTACCTGGATTCCTATTTTTGCATCCTTAAAAATCTTCCTGCATATAGTCTGCTAGAGGTGAGAAACCTATGTCCTCGAGGTCACTTATGGCCCTCTAGGTCCTCAAGTGTTGCATTTTGACTGAATCCAAATCAAATGAAGTTTCGATTCAGTCAAAGGGCCACACCTGAGGACCTAGAGGGCAACACATAGCCTCAAGGCCACAGGTTCCCCATCCCAGGAACCTGTTCTTAGTACATCTTCATCTTGCTTCCTTTAACGATCATTCTAATACACAGATCAGACAATTTTATTCCTCCACTCAAGAATTTCAATAGCTCCCTGTACTCTTTTGAATAAAGTAAAATCTTCTATTGATTTAATCCTTCTACAAATTACCTCCAAACTGCTTCTCTAGCCTAATCACATACTTATTACTCCTCTTTTCAACATACTCAAGAAGCCCAACTTGACTATATCAATATTTTCATCATATCTATATATACATATATAGATATATATTTATATAAATTCAATTCAATAAATATTTTTCAAGTACCTATAGTTTACAAAACATTGGACAGTGGGTGCTTTTTACACTTATGATATTTTGGTTCATACCTACATGGAACTTAAAGTCTAATAAGCGAACATGACAAATACACCTAAATAATTCTCAGAGAAAATAGTGCAAAAATATGGATAAGAAGCATTTTAAAACTACTTTGGACTTTCACAATGGTCATTAAGGGGATGAGTAACATTTTTATTATAATTCTGCATGTCCAGAATGGTAAAATATGAAAACAAGTAAGATAGATAATGGAATTAAGATAAATAGAACTGTGAGATAAAACATGAATCTCAGAAATATTTGATGATGCTTCAAAATGCCATTGTGTAAATGATAACATGCTTGCTGTTACCATATACATCCGAGTCCTGATTAGTGAGAATGACAAATTCACAAAGTGGTCATATTATTTGAATTCACATTACATATTTCCATTGACCTGGAACTAAAGACCATATTTTAAATATACTTATATCTTAGGATAATGTAAATTCAAATAATATGACCCCTCTGTGGGATTTATTATTTGTGATAATTGGGACTCAACTGTAGATTTTGTTTCATGCTTCTTCTAGTTATGGTGTTGAGTTTATCATGACCTTATAGTATATTTAGGCTTCAGTTTTTATTACTACTGAGATTGTATTTACTTAACACAATGGAAAGAACAGCATATGCTTGGATAGTTGTCTGAACAGCTGATCACTGAATTTAATGAATATTCAATTGTAATTTTTACTAGGTAGACATTTTACTTGTTTTGAATTGCAAAGCAGCATGACTAGAATTTATATCCATAACAAAGTTTTTTTTTAAAATTCATCCTTGGGTAAATATTTTTTATGTCTTATAATACAAAGCAAAGATGAATTAAAGTTTTAAGCATTCAGGTACATAGAAGAATGAAATAAAGACTCTTTTGATGACAGTTTATATCCTTACTTCATTTTTATTGCTTATTTCTTATGTGACATTTCTACTTCCTCCTCTTTCCTCAGTATTAGTTTCCATTTACCTTAACTTACCATAGATAAATATAGATATCTGGTGTGACTCAGTGAATAAGTAACAAACTATGTACACTGGTTCCAATCCTTTAAAAACCCCGAATAATTTCCTCAGTGTTATTAATGTGCAGAGTCTTGAATTCAAGTATAATTTGAGGATTGTTTATTTCCTTTTTTTCCTATAAGACAAATCTTCTGGCCATGTTAATTATTAATATTGAGGGAATGGCAACAGGTGCCATTTTATCTTTATATGATAATCATTTATTTGTAGATAGAAAAGTCAGGCAACCAATAAGCATTAATAAATATCTACTGCATGTCAGTAGATATTTATTAATGCATTGTGCTAAGCACTAGACATACACACACACATACATACATAGCTCCATACACACACATACGCAGAACTTAAAAAATTACCTGCCTTCAAAGAGTTCACATTTAAATGAGAGACACCACCTACAAAAATGTACATATAAATGACTTACAATAAAAAAGGAAGAAAATATTATGGGAAATCACCAGCTATTGGCTAGAAAGGCCTCTTGATTTGTGTTATTTGAACTGAATGATGAAGGAATTTTCAGAAACCAGGAGATGAAGGTGGAGAGGAAGAGACTTTTTGGCATAGCAGAAAGCCAATGAAAAGGCAAAGGAATTGGGGAGGAAATGTCATATATGAGATATAACAAGGAGGCTAGTGTAATTGGGTCACAGAATATGATGTGAAGTTTAAGAAGACTGAAAAATGGGAAGGGACTAGATTGCAAAGAGCTTTAAAATCCAAACAAAGGATTTTATATTCGATCCTGGAAGTAATGTAGAACTAGATTTTAAAATGTGTGTGTGTGTGTGTGTGTGTGTGTGTGTGTGTGTGTGTGTTTTGAATTGGGGGGGCGTGAAAGATGACATGAGTCTGATCTCCATTTTTAAAAAAGATATTACATACAATCTAGTTAAATCCCTCAGTTTACACATAAGGAAAGTAAAGACAAGGGAGGAGAAATGAATTGTCTCAGGTCAAATAGGTGTTGGCAAAGTCAAGATCTAAATGAAAATCTTTTGACTCTTAATCAGCTATCTTCCAACAGAATCATGTTATATAGATTGTCAATGACTTTTATGAGAGTGGTGATAAGAAAATCCAACCAACATTTCCAGTATTGTAAAATTAGTTATGTCTATTTACCTTTTGAATGCATCTGATACTGCCTGCAACTGGAAAATAACTGTTGTATTTTTGTCTAACAGGGAATTCTGAAAGATATTTAAAAGGCATATTAACATATTTTTGAGATAGTGCACAATTTAGAAGCTATGATGAAAACCTGGTCTATTATAATTTTTTGCATTTTAAAATTAAATTGGAATTGTTAATTAATGATAGGTTAAAAAGATATGCTGCTGCAACTGTACTCAAAGGAGTGTATTATAATGAGTTGACTAGTCTTTTGTTAGCAGCATGTGCAAAATGGACCACTGAAAACTGAATGCACCAAATTGCTAGAACCAATCATAGTTTACCTGAGAATGGTTTTATTGAACATGAAACCAGGAATAGGGAAATGATGATGGGAGCGAAGCCAGAAGTTATCTTAGTTAATTGAAATGATTATACACATTTAAAGAATAGAGCATTCACTTGAGATTGCCTGCAAATATCATGTAAATAATTGTTTTCAATCATCCTGTGAACTAAACTTGAAGCATATCTAATGGTATATGTCTCTGAGAAGACAGATAATATAATAATGAACAGCACTATTCCTATCTAGGCATACCTGGAATGTATAAGTAGTTCTGCATGTCAACAAAGACATAGTAATAGAATTTTTAGTATGCTCATATCTGAAAGGTAGTTCTTGAGTTTCTGCAATGATTGGTAAAAACTCAAGTGGAATAGAATGTTCTCTCAATATGGTAGGCAGCAAATAGATACCTGGTAAATGAAAAATTTGAAGGTAATATGAGCTAGGATTTGGAAGGAAAAAAGCAAAATCACAAAAACATCATTAGAAAATGTTTAATAACTCTAAGTCTACCATGATGTGTAGATAATAATTGCTAAGATAGAAAAAAAGAAGCAAAACTCAGAGAGAGACAAATATGTAGCTTTTGCACTTTAACTCAAAGTCATATCTATCTATCTATCTATCTATCTATCTATCTATCTATCTATCATCTCTCTATCATTTCTCTCTCTCTCTCTCTCTCTCTCTCTCTCTCTCCGTGCTACATATTTCATCTAGTACCCTGTTTGTTCACTGAAAGTTATCAATTTCTGATAGCCATTTAAAAGAGCATGTAGACAGTTTTGCTCACCCCAAGAAGGAAGTACTAAGGGCAATAGTGGAAATTAGGAAGAGGAAAATTTAGACAATGTAAATAAAAAAGCATTAAATTTAGATATGTAATGGTACACTGCATTGGAAGTGAGTTTATTCTCCTCACTGAAATTCTTCAAGCAAAGGATGGATGATCACTTGCTGGAAATGTTATTGGAGAGATTTTTGTTCATATATTGGTTGGTGTAGCTAGCTTTTTTTTTTTAAACAAATACTTTATTAACTTCTGTTTTACATCATTCATTTCCGCCAGATTTTGAGTTACAATCATTTCCCCCCCATTATTCCCCTACCCACCCTCCCAGAATAGCAGTCCCACAAGATATCGCTTCCTCCAATCTGCTCTCTCCCATACCTTCTCCCATACCCCCATCAACTTTTCCATTAGAGGAAGATGAATCTTTGTGTCCCAATGCCTGCACATCTTACCTCCCAATTATAGGCAAAAGAGTATTAATAATAGTATTTATATATATAGTTGAAACATTTAATGTTACGACCTTGAATTTCAGATCCATTTCCTTCCTCCCTTGTCACCCATTCCTTCTTGGGAGATAAGTAATTCAGTATATGTTGTACATGTCTAGCTATGCAAAACATTATCATAGTAGATATATTGTACAAGGCTGCTTATAATTCCTCCCACTCATCCCACCCCCCACCTGGTCCATTCCCTACATGATCCTGTCCCTCTTCTATAGTGGGTACTTCCAACCTCCCCTCACCCCAAGGATGTCCTCCCATCCATCATCCCTCCTCTCATCCCCCTTCCCCCTATCCTGCTGCAGGTTGAGATATCCCATTTGGTATGTATGTCATTTTCTCCCTGAACCAAATTCAATGTGAATGTGGTTTTGCCTTTTTAGCCTTCCTTATTCTCCCCTCCTTTGCACCCACTTCCCCTACATGAGATAGTTTACCCCACCATGTCTCTCCCCATCTCCTCTTGCCACTTTCCTCTCTCACCTCATAATTTCATCCCTTGAGTACTCTCCCTTCCCAACAAAATCAACCTATGCCCTCTATCCATATATAACTGTAGCCATATACACACACATTCACATATGTATTCGTATGACCACACCCCTTCTTCCATTATTTTCATAGTGAGAAAGATATCATCAGTCACAGTTATTGCTTTTCCATATAGGAATGTAAATAGTTCAACTTTGATAAGTTCCTTTTGATTTCTTTCCCTGATTACCTTCTCAGGCATCTCTTCCTTCTTGTGTCTGGATGTCAAATTTTCTATTCAATTCTGGTTTTTTCCTCAAGAATGCTTGAAAGTCCTCTATTCCACTGAATGACCATATTTTCCCCTGAAACAAAGTACTCAGTTTTGCTGGGTAGGTGACCCTTGGGTTCATTCCCAGTTCTTTTGCCCTCTGGAATATCATATTCCATGCCCTTCGATCCCCTCAGTGTAGAAGCTGCCAGGTCCTGGGCTATTCTGATTGTGTTTCCACAATATTGAAATTGTTTCTTCCTGGCTGCTTGGAGTATTTTCTCCTTGATCTGGGGATTCTGGAACCTGGCTATAATGTTTCTGGGAGTTTTCTTTTTGGGATCTTTTTCAGGAGGTGATCTGTGGATTCTTTCAACCTCTATTTTGCCCTCTGGATCTAAAACATCGGGGCAGTTTTCCTTGAGAATTTCTTGAAGGGTGATTTCTAGGTTCTTTCTTTGATCATGGCTTTCAGGTAGTCCAATAATTTTTAAATTATCTCTCCTGGATCTATTTTCCAGGTCAATGGTTTTTCCCATGAGATATTTCACATTGCCTTCTATTCTTCCATTTGTTTGGATCTGTTTAACAGCATCTTGATTTCTCATAAAGTCACTAGCTTCATTTGCTCCAGTCTAACTCTGAAGGAATGAATCTCCTCAGTGAGCTTTTGAGATTCTTTTTCCATCTGGCAAATTTGGCTTTTTAAGGCATTCTTCTCCTCATTGCCCTTTTGGGCCTCCTTTGCCATTTGAGTTAGTCTATTTTTTAAGGTGTTGTTTTCCTCAGTCAGGCTGTTGACCCTCATTTCATACTTTTCCTGCATCCTTCTCATTTCTCTTTCTAATTTTTCCTCCATTCTCTTATTTGATTTTTAAAGTCCTTCTTAAGGTCCTCTATGGCCTGCAACCCGCTCATGTTTTCCCCTGGGGCTTTTGGAGCAGGACTTTTGACCTCACAGTCCTTTTCCTACTCTATGCCCCCAAAATAGGAGTCTAGGGTTGCATTTTTCTGTTTCCTTTGCCTTGGCATGTTGCCACTTAATTGCTTGACTTGTGGGCTTGTTGCCACACTATGGCTTTAAGGCCAGCTAGAGGAATTTTCGTCCCGAACGTGTGGGGGCAACTTCCGTTTCTGGCAAGCTATAAACCCACCCACAACTTCCACCCTAGATCACAATCCAGATCCAGGGAGGTTAAAGCAAGAGCGATTACCCCCCAAGACTGATCGCTGGATCTCCCCACGATTTGCAGGCTGGGAGCCGGAAATGCCTATGAAAACTACACAATGGCGTGTCTCCTCAGCAGCTTCTAGCCCCCAGGGGAGGGAGCTGATGCATTCCCCAAATACAGGTCCCAAAGTCCATAGGACACTAACCTCTTACTTTGTCCTAGGCAAGTCTATGTTGATAATTCTGGAATCTCCACAGTTCCTGGTGTTCTGGGGTTCCTCCAGCCAGCTGCTGGCCCTGCCGCCCTGGGGCTAAAACCTCGGGCTCACGTGGACCTGGGCTCGGCTCAGCTCCTGTGCTCTGCACGCTGCGGGCTCCCAGACCACTGCGCTGGTCCTTCCTGCAGGGTGCTGGGCTGTCCTCAGCGGGAGGTTAGCTTCTCTGTGTCGTTCTGTGGGTGCTGGGGCTCCAGAAGTTTTTCAGAGTCCTTTTTTACATAGTTTGTGGAGAATCTGGGGGCAGAGAGGCTTGGACGAGCTGTTTCTACTTCGCCATCTTGGCTCCGCCCCCCTGTAGCTAGCTTTTGATATCTAAATATGATATTCTATGATAGGAGGATGTGGAAAAGACAGAGAGAAATTGTGTAGTGTATTGTTGGACTTGAGATGCTATTATAGAGAATATGGAAAAGGCAGAGATGGGGGTGGAGTCAAGACAGCAGAGTAGAAACAGGACTTCTGCTTGGATCCAGCTTCCACCTTCCCCAATCCATGTAAAAGGGGACTCTGAACAAACCTTGGAGCTACAGAACCCACAAAATGACACAGAGAAGCTAACCTCCCACTGGGGACACCCTGGCATCCTGGCAGGGAGCAGCCAGCACAGCACTCTGGGAGCTGAGCCCAGGCCCAGATGAGCCTGCAGTTTTAGCCCCAGGGTGGGCCTGACCAAACACCAGCTGGAGGGGCTCCAGAATACCAGCAGCTCTGGCATTTCCAGAATTATCAACACATAGATGCTGAAGACAAAGGGAAAGGTCAGTGCAGTATGGACTTTGGGTTCCAGTGGTTGAGAATGTGTCGATCTCTTCCCCTCCCCCAGGAGCTAGAAGCTGCTGAGACGCCTCAGCACAGCTGGTGCCACATTGTGGCTTCAGCTCCTGGACTGCAGACTGTAGGGTGACAAAGTGACCAGTCTGAGGGGTAATCGCTCTTGCTTAAACCTGCTTGGATCTGGATTTTGGTCTAGGGAGGAGGACTTGGGGTGTGTGACCAGCTTTCCAGAGCATGTGGAGGCTTTAGAGAGGGCACTCAATGAAGCTTGCTTGTCTGGTGGCAGAGTCCTACTGTGGCAAAAGCCCAAAAGTCAAGTAATTGAGTGGCCACATGACCACGCAAAGGAAACAAAATAAACAGAAAAATTCAACATTAGACTCCTATTTTGGGAGCAAAGAGGATTGAAGCATGGAACAGGACGAGGACTGGGAGGTCAGAATTCCTGGACTAAAAGCTTCCAAGAAAAATATGAGCTGGTTACAGGCCATAGAGGACCTTAAGGAGCAAATACTAGAAGTGGAGGAAAAATTGGGGAGAGAAAGGAGAACAATGCAAGAAAATTATGAAATGAGAGTCAACAGCCTGACTGAAGAAAATACTACCTTAAAAATATACTAACTCAAATGGCAAAAGAGGCTCAAAAAGGCAATGAGGAGAAGAATGCCTTAAAAATCTGAATTTGACAGATGGGAAAAAGTTACAATTATTTTTCCCCCATGTTTTTCCCCTACCTCCCAGAATAGCATTCCCACAAGATATCACTTGCTCCAATCTGCCCTCTCCCATATCTTCTCCCATACCCCCTTCGAATTTTCCATTAGAGGAAGGTGAATCTTTGTGTCCCAATGCCTGTACATCTTATCTCCCAATTACAAGCAAAAGAGTATTAATAATAGTATTTGTATATATTTGAAACACTTAATCTTAAGACCTTGAATTTCAGATCCACTTCCTTCCCCCCTTGTCACCAATTCCCTCTGGGAAGATAAGTAATTCAGTATATGTTGTACATGTCTAGCTATGCAAAACATTACCATAGTAGATATATTGTACAAGGATGCTTATAATTCCCTCCAACTCATCCCACCCCCCACCTGGTCCATGCCCTACTTGATCCTGTCCCTCTTCGAAAGTGGGTACTTCCAACCTCCCCTCACCCCAAGGATGCCCTCCCATCCATCATCCATCCTCTCATCCCCCTTCCCCCTATTCTGCTGCAGGTTGAGATATCCCATTGAGTATGTATGTCATTCTCTCCCTGAAGCAAAGTCAATGAGAATGTGATTTAGTCTTTTTGCCTTCCTATTCTTCCCCTCCGTTGCAACCACTTCCCCTTGCTTCTTCTACATGAGATAGTTTACCCTACCCTGTCTCTCCCCATCTCCTCTTGCCACTTTCCTCTCTCATCTCATAATTTCACCCCTTAGGTATCTTCCTTCCCAACAAATTCAACCTATGCCCTCTATCCATGTATAACTGTAAACATATACACACACATTCATATATGTATTCATATGACCATGCACCCTTCCTCCATTATTTTCATAGTGAGAAAAATTTCATCAGTCACAGTTATTGTTTTTCCATATAGGAATGTAAATAGGTCAACTTTGATAAGTTCCTTTTGATTTCTTTTCCCTGATTACCTTCTCAGGCATCTCTTGCTTCTTGCATCTGGATGTCAAATTTTCTATTCAACTCTGGTTTTTTCCTCAAGAATGCTTGAAAGTCCTCTATTCCACTGAATGACCATATTTCCACTGAAACAAAATACTCAGTTTTGCTGGGTAGGTGACCCTTGGGTTCATTCCCAACTCTTTTGCCTTCTGGAATATCATAGTCCATGCCCCTCAATCCCTCAGTGTAGAAGCTGCCAGGTCCTGTGCCATTCTGATTCTGTTTCCACAATATTGAAATTGTTTCTTCCTGGCTTCTTGTAGTATTTTCTCCTTGATCTGGGAACTCTGGAATTTGCCTATAATTTGCTTATATTTTCCTAAGAGTTTTATTTTCGGTATCTTTTTCAAGAGGTGCTTGGTGAATTCTTTACATTTCTATTTTGCCCCCTGGTTTTAGTATATCAGGGAAATTTTCCCTGAGAATTCCTTGAAGCATAATATCTAGAGTCTTTTTTTTGATCATGGCTTTCAGGTAGTCTAACAATTTTTAAATTATCTCTTCTGGATCTATTTTCCAGGTCAGCGATTATTCCTATGAGATATTATACATTGCCTTCTATTTTTTCATTTGTATGGATCTGTTTTATAGTGTATTGATTTCTCATGAAGTCATTAGCTTCTAATTCCTCCAATCTAATTTTGAAGGAGTTATTCTTTTCAGTGTGTTTTTGAAATTCCTTTTCCATCTGGAATATTTGGCTTTTTAAGTCTTTTCTTCTCATCATTGGCTTTTTGGGTCTCTTTTGCCATTTGAGTTAATCTATTTTTTTAGTTTACAGGATTCAATTCCATAGTTCCTTGAGTTTCAAATTTCCCTTCCCTCCTTCCCACTCCCCACAATGGCATATAGTCCAGTATAGGATCTGCAAATACTTTTACATTAGACATTAGTCAGGTTACAAAGGAGTATTGTACTAGATGGAATGAAAAATAGTAAAGAGGAAATAAAACAAAACAATGAAAAGAAAAAGATCCATTAGTTTGCTTCCTTCAGGATTCAAACTCAGTTCTTTCCATTTATTTCTCTGGATGTAGGCATCTCTCTCCTTCATGAGTCTTTTGGGATTGACTTACATCACTGCATTGCTGAGAAGAGTCTAGTCTGTCATAGTTCGTCATGACACAAATGTTGTGTCTGTGATTGTATACAAATTTCTCCTGGTTCTACTCTTCTCACTCAGTATCAGTTTGTATAAGCCTCTCCAGGTAAATATGAAGTCCATCTGCTCCTCATTTCTTATAGCATAATAGTATTTCATTACATGCATATACCGGCACCCCTTTAATTTCCAGTTCTTTGCAACCACGAAAAGAGCTGCTATAAATATTTTTGTACATATGGATCTTCCTCCCACTTCTATGATCTCTTTAGGATATTGCCCTAGAAGTGGTATTGCTGGGTCAAAGGGTATGAACTTATTTATAGCCCTTTGGGCATAATTCCAGATTGCTCTCCAGAAAGGTTGGATAAGTTCATAACTGCACCAGCAATGCATTAGTGTTCCAATTTGCCCAGCATTTGACATTACCCTGTTTTGTCATCTTAGCCAATCTGACTGGAGAGATATGGTACCTCAGAGTTGTTTTGATTTGCATTTCTCTTATCAATAGTGATTTAGAGCATTTCTTCATATGCTTATAGATATCTTTAATTTCTTTCTCTGAAAACTTCCTGTTCATATCCTTTGACCATTTATCAATTGGGGGAATGACTTGTATTCTTATAGATTTGACTCAATTCTCTGTATATTTTAGAAATGAGTCCTTTATCAGAGACATAGGTTGTAGAAATTCTTTCCCAGAGTTAGTCTATTTTTGAGGTATTATTTTCTTCAGTAATTTTTTAGGTCTCCTTTAGCAGGCTGTTGACTTCCTTTTCATGATTTTCTTGCATCATTCTCATTTCTCTTCCCAATTTTTCCTCCACTTCTCTTACTTTATTTTCAAAATCTTTCTTGACCTCCTCCAATGCCTATAACCAATTCATATTGTTCTTGAAATATTTTGATGCAGGATTTTTGACTTTGTTGTCTTCTTGTGGTTCTATAATTCAATCCTCATTGTTCCCCCCCAAAAGATTCTATGGTCTGATTGTCTTCCCTCTGTTTGCTCATATTGCCAGCCAATTACTTGACTTTTGAGCTCTCTGCCACAGTAGAGCTCTTCTTCCATAGTGTAGAGAGCTGGGTCCCAGATTGTGAGGGTTTTGCACAGCTGTTTTCAGAGCTGATTTCAGAGCTGTTGTTAGAGGTCTGAGGAGGGTGCTCTCTCTACAACCACCACAAGTTCTGGCATGCTGGTGTCCCTCACCCCAGGGCCACCACCCAAGCGTGCAACCCAGATCCAAGGAGGTCAAAACAAGAGTGATTACCCTCTGAATGGTTGCTTGGCCCCCCTACAATCTTTTGGCCAGGAGCTTCAGAGGCAGGCATATGGCAGCAGCTGACACTCCACTTCCCTTTCTGTCACCCTAGGGGCAGGGGCTGAAACACACTTTTCTCTCAACCAGTTTCAACAGAGTTCCCTACTGACCTTTTACTTTCTCTTTGGTGTTTATGGATTGAAAATTCTGAAAAACCACCATAGCTGTCTGTGATTCACTCTCCTGAAGTCTGCTCCTGCTAGACTGGGCCACAAGTCTGGGCCAGCACAGGTCATGTGGGACTTTTCTCCACTCCCAGCTAGGTGTGATAGGCCCTTCCTGTTGGCCTGCCAGTCTTCATTTTGTGGGAGATTTGTTTCTCTCTGTCACTTTGTGGGTTCTATAGCTCTAAAATTTGTTTAGAGACATATTTTTTACAAGTATTGGAGTTGTTTGGAGTCGGAGCTCAAGCAACTTCCTGCTTTTATGCTGCAACCTTAGCTATGCCCCTGATGTTAGCATTTTCTCTCTTTCTTTCTTTCTTTCTTTCTTTCTTTCTTTCTTTCTTTCTTTCTTTCTTTCATTAGTTTATTTATTCATTCATACATTCATTCATTCATGTGTTTATCTATCTATCTATCTATCTCTATCTATCTATCTATCTATCTATCTATCTATCTATCTATCTATTTATTTTGACCTTAACATTTTTAAGGTAAGGTCTTTCCCAGGTCTCAATTTGTCTGAGGAAACACCCATTCAGTGATTAAAGGCTAGGTAAGAAATGAGGCAAAAAATGACCTACCTTTGTCAGGAGAAACAACCATACTAAAATTCACTTTTTGTCTCCAATCACTTAAGTAGTGTGGTTTTTAATAAGGGGAAGGAATCAAATCCTATTTTAATGAATAAAGTCAAATTATTACTTTGTATACAAAAATAAGATAAATTCATGAACTACACTTATTAGTATTCAACTAAATTCCCATTTATTAAGAATGCACTATGTGCCAGATATTGTGCTACATAATAGAGATGCAACAACAAAACCTAGAACAGCAATTGCATTAAGGTAATTATATACTACTAATATATACTATTAGTAGTATCCACATATGCTACTAGTAAAAATGGAAGTACAGTGACCTTATTTAAAAAATATTATCAGTGCAATATTGTAACTATGGTGGGGCAGGTTGCTATGCTGATAATAAAGTAAAATTGAACATCAAAAAATACTTAGGAATCTGTCCTTTAACTACTCCTACGATTGCCACAGTTTCTTTTTTTACTTTAATAGTATTGTGTTTTCCTCCAGTTACATGTCAAGAAAATTTTTAAGCATTCATTTTCACAAGATTTTGAGTTCCAATTTTTTCTCCACCCCTCTATCCCCTCCTCTCTTTTGGGTATGGTAGGCAGTTTGATATGGTTTATGCATGTGCCCCAATGTAAAACCTATTGATGTATTAGAATTATTTTTTTTAAACAAATGCTTTATTAACTTCTGTTTTACATCATTCATTTCCACCAGATTTTGAGTTACAATTATTTTTCCCCCCTGTTTTTCCTCTACCCACCCTCCCAGAATAGCAGTCCCACAAGGTATTGCTTCCTCCAATCTGCTCTCTCCCATATTTTCTCCCATACTCCCTTCAACTTTTCCATTAGAGGAAGGTGAATCTTTGTGTCCCAATGCCTGCACATCTTATCTCCCAATTACAAGCAAAGATGTGTTAGAATTAATAAAGAAGAAACAGATCAAAAGGAAAAAAACATGCGAGAAAAAAGTAAATAAAAAAATGCTTTGATCTGCATTCAGAGTCTGTCAGTTCTTTATCTGGATGTGGATAGCATTCTCCTTCTTGAGTCCTTTGTACATGTCTTGGATCATTGTATTGCTGAAAAGACCTGAGTCATTCACATTTGATCATCAAACATTGTTACTGATACTGTATACAATATTTTCCTGGTTCTGCTCATTTCACTTCACATTAGTTCATACAAATCTTTCAGGTCTTTCTGAAATGTACCTGTTCATCATTTCTTATTGCACAATAGTATTGCATTATATTTATATACTACAGTTCATTCAACCATTCCCCAAGTGATGGGCATCCTCCCAATTTAAAATAATTTGCCACCATTAAAAGGGCTGCTATAAATATTTTTGCAGGTGGCAGAGAAAAGATGGCAGAGAAGAAACAGAACTTCCATGCAACTTTGGTTTCCACCTCCGAAGTTCATGTAAAAATAACTAAACAAACTTGACAGCTACAGAAACCACATAGTGAAAGAAAGAAACAAATCTCCTGCTCAAGGAAGCCCAGCAGGCTGGCAGTAAGGTTGCATTGCAGCCACAGTACACTGGGAGCCTAGCCCAGCCCCATGTGAGCTGCTGGGTGGGCTTCAGGAGAGTGAATCACCAGCATCTGTATCAGTTTCCAGACTTCTTAATCCACAAATGTCAAAGACAAAGGTAAAGGTCAGTGTGGAACTTTGTTGGAACAGGGGGAGCAAAGTCCAGCTGCTACCCCAAAAGCGAGAACAGAGGAGGCATGGTGGCTGCAGCCACTGCTGTGTCGCTGCTTCCAGACCTTCTGGCCTGCACATTGTAGCAAGACAGAGGAACCATTCAGTGGGTAATCCTTACTTTGACCTGCTTAGATCCAGATCACAGTCTTGAGTGGTGATTCTGGGGTGTGAAACCAGTGAGCCAGAGTGAGTAGGGGCTTTGGAGAGGCACCCATCTAACAGCTCTGGCAGCTGCAACAACCCCAGCAATTTGGGACATAGCTCTCTCCATTCTGGAAGCAAAGTTCTACCATGGCAAAGTGCTCAAAAGTCAAATAATTGGCTGCCAATATGAGCAAACAATGGAAGTGCAAACAGACCATAGAATCCTTTTATGGGAAAAAAAGGATCAAGATATGGAGTGGCAGGAAGACAATTAAGTCAGGACTCCTGCATCAAAAGCCTTCAAGAAAAATATGAACTAATTACAGGTCATGGAGGAGCTAGAAAGGATTTTGAAAATCAAGTAAGAGAAGTAGAGGAAAAATTAGGAAGAGAAATGAGAATGATACAAGAAAATCATGAAAAGTGAGTCAATAGCCTGCTAAAGGAGACCAAAAAAACACCGAAGAAAACACCTTAAAAAAGACTAACTCAAATGGCAAAAGAGGTCCAAAAAGCCAATCAGGAGAAGATTGCCTTAAAAAGTCAAATGTGCTAGATAGAAAGGGAATTTCAACAACTCACTGAAGAGAATAACTCCTTCAAAATTAAACTGGAGCAAATGGAAACTAATGACTTTATGAGAAATCATGATACTATAAAACAGATCCAAACTAATTAAAAAGTAGAAGGTAATGTGAAATATCTCATTGAAGAAACCACTGACCTGGAAAATAGATACAGGACAGATAATTTAAAAATTATTGGACAACCTGAGAACCATGGTCAGAAAAAGAAGATTCTTCTAGATAGACACCATCTTTAAAGAAATTCTCAGAGAAAATTGCCTGATATTCTAGAATCAGAGGAAAAAATAGAAATTGAAAGAATTCACCAAGCACCTCTTGAAAAAGAACCCACAAGGAAAACTCCTAAGAATATTATAGCCAAGTTCCAGAATTCCCAGGTCAAGGAGAAAATATTGCAAGCAGTCAGGAAGAAACAATTCGAGCATTGTGGAAACAAAATCAGGGTAACAAAAGACCTAGCAGCTTCTACATTAAGGGATCAAAGCACTTAGAATATGAAATTCTGGAGGTCAAAGGAGCTAGGACTAAAACCAAGAATCACCTACCCAACAAACCTGAGTATAATGCTACAGGGAATAATATGGCCATTCAAAGAAATAGAGGACTTTCAAGCATTCTTGATGAAAAAAAAACTGAGCTGAACAGAAAATTTGACTTTCAAATACAAGAACAAAAGAAGCATGAGATGGTAAACAGGAAAAAGAAATACTAAGGAACTTATTAAAGTTGAACTATTTACATTCCTACATGGAAAAATGATAATTGTAACTCATGAGACTTTTCTCAGTATGAAGATAACTGAAGGGAATATATATGTATACATATGTATATATACATACATACATATGTATAGGAGGATGTATCTATCTATCTATCTATCTATCTATCTATCTATCTATCTATATGTAGATATATATGAGTGTGGGCATTTATGTTCATGTATACATAGACAGAGGGGACAGGATAAGTTGAAAATGAAGAGATGATATATAAAATATAAAATTAAGAGATGAGAGAGGAATTTTTGGGAGAAGAAGAAAAGGAGTGATAGATTAGGGCAAATTATTTCATATAAAAGAGGCAAGAGAAAACTGTTACAATGGAGGGGAAGAGCAGGAACGTGAAATGGAATGGGACAACCTGATTCTCATTGAATTTGGATTAAAGAGGGAATAACACGCAGTCAATTGGGTATCTTGCTCTACAGGAAAATAGTGGGGTCGGGGATAAGAGCGGGAAGCATAGAAAGAAGGGCAGATTTGGGGGAGCTTATTTAGAAATAAGCATTTTTGGAAAGGGATAGGACCAGAGGATAAAATAGAATAATTGGGGGGTGGTACAGTATTGAGGGAAATATAGTTAGTATCCACAGTATAACTACTATGGAAATGATTTGTGTAACAACACATTTACAATCTATATTGAATTACTTATCTTCCCAGTGGGGGTGGCTGAGGAGGGAAGAAGGGAAAGAATCTGGAAATCAAAGTTTTAAAAACAAATGTTTAAAAATTGTTTTTTTACTTACAACTGGGTAATTAGGTATACAGGTACTGGTGTATAGAAACCCATATTGCCCTTCTAGAAAGTTATGGGGTGCCGGGGGAAGATATAAGAGAGAACAGATTGGGGGAAGGGGTATTCAGTAGGCTTCCTATTTTAGGGTGGGGTAGGGGAAAAAAAGGGAGAAAAATAGTAACGCAAAATCTCGTGGAAGTGAATGGTGAAAACTCATAAATAAATTAATAATAAAATAAAATAAAAAGGAAAGAAAATAGTTTTGCACATGTAGGTCATTTCCCCTATTTTATGATCTCTTTGGGATACAGACCTAACAGCACTATTAGTGGAATAAAAGATATTCACAGTTTGCTTGCCCTTTGGGCATAGTTCCAAATTGCTCTCCAACACTGTTGATTTAATTCACAAATCCTGCAACAGTACATCAGTGTCCCTTTTTTTCCCCCACACCCTCTGCAACATTTATCTTTTTCCTTTTTTTTGTCATATTAGAGATTTTGACAGGTGTGAGGTGATTTCTCAATCTTGTTTTAATTTGCTTTTCTTTAATTGAAAGACATTTAGAACACTTCATATGTTCATAGATAAGTTTGATTTCTTTATCTGAAAACTGCTTATTCTTATCCCTTGACCATTTATTAATTTGGGTACGGCTTTTATAGTTATAAATTTGACTCAGTTCTCTATATATTTTAGAAATGAGGCCTTTATTAGATTCACTTGCTATTGATTGTTTCCATGTTTCTGATTTCTTTTTAATCTTGGTTGCATTGTTTGTATTTGTACAAAAGCCTTGTAATTTAATATAATCATAATTATTTACTTTACATTTTGCAATGCTCTCCCTCTCTGACTCTCTCTTTTTCTCTCTGTCTCTCTCTCTAGTTTGGTCATGAATTCTTCTCCTGACAAAGTATTCCTTTGCTCTTAATTTGCTTAAGGTGTCATCCCTTATATCTAAATCATGCACCGATTTTGACCTTATCTTGGTAAATGGTATGACACGTTGGTTTATACCTATTTAACATGCTATTTTTTAAAGTTGTCTCAGTAGTTTTGGTAAAATAGTTAGTTCTTATCCCCAAAGTTGGGGTCTTCAGGTTTATGAAATGCTAGGTTATGATCATTAACTACTGTGTCTTATGTATCAAATCTATTCCACTGATGCACCACTCTATTTCTTAGCCAGTAACAGTTTCGATGCTTACTGCCATTATAAAATAGTTTGAGATCTGATATTGCTAGACCACTTTTCTTTGTATTTTTTCATTAATTCCTTCAATATTCTAGATCTTTTGTTCTTCCAGGTGAGTTTTGGCTTTTTTTAGGGTGGTGGTCCTATAAAATAATTTTTGGTAGTTTGATTCATATGGACACTGAATTAGTAAATTACTATACAAAGGGTTGTCATTTTTATTATATTAGCTTGCCTACCCATGAGCAATTTTTCCAATTGTTTAAATTTAATTTTATTTGTGTGAAAAGTGTTTTTTAGTTGTGTTCCTAGTTTCTGGGTTTGTCTTAGCAGATAGACTCCTGAGTATTTTATATTGTTTACAAACATTTTAGACAGAATTTCCCTATCTCTTGCTGTGGGTGTTAGTGGTCATATAAAGAAATTCTCATGATTTATGTGGGTTTATCTTATATCCCACAACTTTGCTTAAGTTGTTAATAATTTCAAGTAATTTTTTAAATTGATGCTTTCAGATTCTCTAATTATATCATCATATCCTCTGCAAAGAGTTGTAGCTTTTTTTCTCATTGCCTATTCTAATTCCTTTGATTTCTTTTTCTTCTCTTATTGCTATGTCTAACATTTCTAGTACTATCCTGAATAAGAGTGGTGATAGTGGGCATCTGTACTTCACACCTGATCTAACTGGGAAGCTTTATAGCTTATCCCCATCACAGATAATACTTGCTCATTGTTTTACATAAGTATTGCTTATCATTTTAAGGAATGCTCCCTTTATTGCTGTCTTCCTTAGTGTTTTTATAGGAATGGGTGCTGTATTTTTTCAAAAACTTTTTCATCATCTATTGAAATAATTATATAATTTCTGTTGGTTTTATTATTAATATTTTCAATTTTTGTTGAATCAAATCTGAACTCCTGGTATGTATCCTACTTTGTCATAGTTTATAATTCTTGTGATATATCGACATAATTGCCTTACTAGTATTTTGTTCAAGATTTTTGCATTGATATTCATTAGGGAAATTGGTCTATAATTTTCTTTCTCTGTTTTGGCCCTTCCTTGTTTAGGTATCAGCACCATATTTGTGTCATAAAAGCCATTTAGTAGGATACTTTTTACCTATTTTTCCAAACAGTTTATATAGTATTAGAACTACTTATTCTTTAAATATTTGGTAGAATTCACTTGTGAACCCGTCTCATCCTGGATATTCCACAATATTGAAATTGTTTCTTCCTGGTTGCTTGTAGTATTTTCCCCTTGATCTGGTAATTCTGGAACCTGGCTATAATATTCCTAGGAGTTTTCTTTTTGGGATCTTTTTCAGGAGGTGATCTGTGGATTCTTTCAACCTCTATCTTGCCCTTGGTTATAAAACATCAGGGCAATTTTCCTGGAAAATTTCTTGAAGGTTGATTTCTAGGTTTTTTTTCTTTGATCATGGCTTTCAGGTAGTCAAATAATTTTTAAATTATCTCTCCTGGATCTATTTTCCAGGTCAGTGGTTTTTCCCATGAGATATTTCACATTCCCTTCTACTCTTTCATTTGTTTGCATCTGCTTAAGGGCATCTTGATTTCTCACAAAGTCAATAGCTTCCCTTTAGTCCATTCTAAATCCGAAGGAAAGATTCTCCTCAGGGAGCCTTTGAGATGCTTTTTCCATCTGGGAAATTTGGCCTTTTAAGGCATTCCTCTCCTCATTGCCTTTTTGAGCCTCTTTTGCCATTTGAGTTAGTCTATTTTTATGTTGTTATTTTCCTCAGTAAGGCTGTTGACTCTCCTTTCATAATTTTCTTGCATCATTTTCATTTCTTTTTCCAATTTTTCTTCCACTTCTCTTATTTGATTTTCAAAATCCTTTTTAAGCTCCTCCATGGCCTGTACCCAGCTCATATTTTCATTTGAAGCTTTTGGTGGAGGAGTTCTGACCTCCCAGTCTTCCTTCTGTTCCATGCTTCGATCCTCTTTGCCCCCAAAATAGGAGACTAATGTTGAATTTTTCTGTTTATTTTGTTTCCTTTGCCTAGGCATGTTGCCACTCAATTACTCAACCTCTGGGCTTGTTGCTATTGTGGGACTCTGCCACCAGCCAGGTGTGCTTCTGTCCCAAAGGCTCGGCTTTTCTTAACTGCCAGAGGTATTAGTTGGGTAGCCTCTCTGAAGCCTCAACACACTCTGGAAAGCTGATCACATGCCCCAAGACCTCCACCACAAATCGCAATCCAGATCAAAGAAGGGTAAAGCAAGAGTGATTACCCCCCATATTGATCGCCTTATCCCCGTACAGTTAGCAGGCCAGAAACTGAAGCTGCAACCTTGCAGCAGCTGTCCCATAGCTCCTTAGCACCTTCTCACCCCCAGGGAAAGAGGCAGATGTGATCTCCAAACTAATGAGTCTCACAGTCCATACTGCACTAACCTCTCTTGCATCTATGTGTTGGTAATTCTGGAAACACCACAGATGCTGGTGTTCTGGAGTCTCTCTGGCTGGCTTCTGGTCAGGCCACTAACTAAACCTCTGATTCAGGCAGGCCTGGGCTCGGCTCCCAGAGCACTGTGCTGGCTGCTCCCTTCTGGGCTGCTGGGCTGTCCTCAGTGGGAGGTTAGCTTCTCTGTGCCATTTTGTGGGTTCTGGAGCTCCAGAGGTTGTTTAGAGACTCCTTTTACATGAATTTGGAAATTGTGGGAGCTGGAGCAGTGGGGAAGAGCTGTTTCTACACTGCCCCCTATTTTTTAACTTTCAATCTTATTAATTTCACTTTTGTTTTTTTTTTTCCTTCAGGATTTACAATTTAGTGTCCAATTGAGGTTTTTAATTTGTTCTTTTTTCTACTTTTTCCTAGTTGATGCCCCATTCATTGATCTGTTCTTTTTCCATTTTGTTGATGTAACAATTTGGAGAAATAAATTTTCCCCTAAGTAATGCCTTCACTTCATCCCATAAATTTTTTTATGTTGTCTCATTGTTGTCATTCTGTTTAATGCAATTATTCATTGTTTCTATGATTTATTCTTTGATCCATTTATTCTTTAGGATTATATTTTATAATTTCTAATTAATTTTAATGTATATTTCCAGTGCACTTTGTTGAACATATTTTTATTGAATTATGATGTCAAAAGAATACATTAAATATTTCTGCCCTTTTACATTTGATTTTGAGATTTTTTACCTTATTACATGATCCATTTTTGCATAGGTGCCATATGCTGTTAAGAAAATGTATGTTCCTTCTTGTTCCCATTCAGTTTTCTCTAAAGTTCTGTCATATCTAACTTTTCTAATATTCTATTTACCTCAGTTTCTTTCTTATTTCTTTTTTTGTTGTATTTATTGCGTTCTGTGGAGGGAGCAGTTGAGGTCCACCATGACTATAGTCTATGGATATGTATGTCATATTAATTTTGGAAAAAAACACTTTAAATTATTTAAGAAAGGAACATAAACATGTATGTTCAAAAAGTGAATGACAGAGACATTAAATTGTTCCAAATGTTGGCATTCATTAGAATGATTTTTTTCAGAGAAGTATAGAATAGCCATAAATTGCCAAGGGATATATCCCTCGGCAGTTTATATACATAATGTAAATACTTTCAAGTCATTTATTATATGAGAAACCCTTATTTGTATGTTTCTCAATTTTCCATAGTGTTCCAATTTGCTGACCTTAGTCAAGCTACTAAGGTTCTTACATGTGGGAAGGCATACGGTTTTATAATATAAAATATGGCACTCAGATTGCATAGTTCTTTTAATTAAAGAGAAATTCCAGAGTTCAATTTTAGTCATATATTGCATTAATGAATAATACATTTCATACACCCACTTAACACAACTAAGAATAAAGCAGCAGTATATGGGAATGGACAAGTGTAGTGAATATAAGCTTTAAAATTTCTCCAAGTCTATACATATGAAAATTTTTTCTCATCCCTGAATCAGGAGCTGAGGATAAACTAGACACACTAAGGAAAAGACTGCTTCAGGACTCTAAAAGGGAATTGACCTTTGGAGCACCAGAGAGAAGTAGAGCAAAAGGGAGCTTGAAGAGGATATAACAAGGGAGAAAAGATCTTCAACAACTAGGACCTGTGAGTTACTCTTTGCTACACTATTCCATAAGTTTGGTAGCAATATCCCCAGAGTCAGTGTTCTTATGTAGATAAAGAAAAAGTGGGTTACAATACTTTTGGGATATATTTTTGTATCAACTGTTCTTCCTGCATCATTTCAGTAAACATTCATTTGTAAAAATGAATTGTGTGTGTGCCTATTGATCAATTAATAGCATACTATATGGGAGATTGCCTGCAACAGTATTAGAAAATTGTTCTAGCTCCTCATTGTTAAACCTAGAAACACAGTGAAGATGTAATAATTGCTCTTTGGGGACCTGGCCTTCTAATGAAAAGGGCAGTTAGGAAATAGCCCCCAAGGATATAATACATAAGTAAAGAGAAAGGTTATTAGTCATCTTATAATGAAGTGAGGGTTTTATGATAGCATTCTTGACAGAGGGATTGGTGATGGGAAAGCTTGGAAATCGTCACGGAGAAAGCAAGTTTTCTAATTCAGTTGCCACATCAATCATATGGAAGAAAATGTTGGGTTTACTTTTCTCCCTCTTCTTGTATTTCTCCTCCTTTTCCTTCTCCTTCTCCACTATTTGTTTGGACCTGTGATTTCATTGGTTTGAGGGACCCATGTTAAGAAATTTTCGCTTCCAGTGTGATTTATTCCCCTGCCTATCCCTGGAAAATAATGTTGGAAATAGTTGGTGTCAGTTTATGTCCAAGAATTCTATAGTAAGATATTTGGATGTTTTTTGTCCAGCACACAATAGAAGGGCATTGAAGAGTGTTGAACATAGTGTAGCAATGACAATATCATTCATATATATATATCTATATATTTGTATCTCTCTCTTTCTCTCTATACACACACACACACACACACACACACATACACAAAACTCCATGCAGGTGGATATTATTTTGTTTTATTTTTTGTCTTTGTATTCTCAGTTCCTATTTTTTAAATTATTGCTAATAAAAACTGTACTATATGTAAGGAAGGTTAATTTTCCAATGATGTAGAAGACATATTTGGGGATGATAGTAAGGGCAGGAAAACTGATAAGGAGGCAATTACAAGATCCATATGAGAAATCATGTGAGCAGAGACAGTGAGAATGGAAATGAACGTGAATGAAACATATAGTGCTGAGGCAAAATTAATAGAACTGGCCAACTGGAGGAAGTAAAAGATGAACCTCTTGAATCTTTTAATTCTTGAAACTTGATTATAGATTTAACATTTATTTTCCTAAAAGTAGATATTGAAAATTTGAGAGATAGATATTAATAAGAGTTTGCCACCTTATTTGTAGTTTGCAGAGGGAAAAAATATAAATCAGGAAGAAAAAGGAAGAAATAATTTATGGTAGCCAAAGGGTTTGAAGAGAATAAAGGTTTTTACAAATATTCTAGGAGCAAAGCACAAAGCACTAGAAGCACAAGAAGGAAAGAGGGGATATTAATAAATAAAGAGTGGAAAGTTAATGATGACTCTAAAATGGCTGAGATATTGAACTCATTTTTAAAACCTGTCCTGAAAAGGAACAAAGAAAAGGTTTGCATAATTGAGGAATAATGATACAGACCTTGTAAAACTGTTTTTTAAAAAGGGGGAAATTATTTGCAGATGTCTCCCTTTCAGTAGATAAAAAAAAAAACCCAAAGGAAAATGTCAATATCCAATATTGTATATATATCATATAAGTGATTTTTTAAACTGTGTGTTTTGCTGTTCTGTTTTTTTATTAAGACAATTTATCTGTTGCATGAAAAGGCACTTTATCTTTTTTAGAAACAGTCAATTAATGTGAGGTTTAGGGGGAAAAAGCAAACAAGGTACTAATTTCACAGAAGAATGATTTTGGAAGAGTCAGCATATCTGTCTTCGGAATATTAGGAAAATAATATGACAAATATAAATGTTGAATGCACCAAGTAAGCACCAACAATGAACGTCATGGGTCTTTAGAGAGCAATTAATTACAAATTAAATGTTCTCAATTTTATTAAGACATTTTTAAATTCAACAAATGCAACAAATCAAAACATGAACATTCATTCTCAACCTAGCTCCCATTACTTCAACAATAAAGACAAAATAATTAATTTTATTTTGATTTAATAACCTGCAAAGATCAGTATCTAGCTCAAAATAAGGAAAATGAGCTTATTATTCAAGTTCTAAATGATAAAATTAAAATGATAGCTGCATCAACTTCACTCTGCAATGTAAAGAGTTAATTAATAATATGCAATCCATCAATATTACATGCAAAAACGATTCAAGGATATATGTGCCAGTTTACTCTGCTGGCCACTCAGTTTTTCAGCTATTAATTCTGGTCCAATAGACACATGGCAGCCCAGCTCTGAAAAACCCTAGTCCTGTCCACAGTTCCTGATTAGATCTTTGAGGTAGTGGAAGAGAGGAGCATTAGCACTATTTTAAATTCTAGAGGGAAAAGTTAGTTAGATCCATTTTAAAAATATACCCACTGACTCTACATAATTGTTTGCATTTCGTTTCCCTTGGTAGAATAAGAACTATTTGAGGTCAGGGATTATTTTGCATTTTTTTTGTATCCTCAGTACTTACCACAATGCCTGGCAAATAGTAAATATCCAATAAATGTTGGTTACTGACTGACTTTTAAACTAAATCTGTTTTAAGCAAGATAAATGAGAATGTACATTGGGTAGAGGAGTTGACAGATTTCCCTTGTGATGTGCATATGTGGAAAATCTTGGTGGAGCCATCATGAATATCTATTATTCTTGCTAGTTTGATTTACCTATCTCTTGCTCTCTGTAGATAAGGCATCATAATCTGGCCAGTTAGTCACAGTAATAAAAGACCATTCATAACAATAAAAGAGTACCTCATGAAGATGGTGGAGTAGAAACAGCACACCAAGGCACTCTCCCCCGAGATTACCTCCAAACTATGTAAAAGGGGACTCGGAACAACTTCTGGAGCCCCAGCACCCACAGAGCGACACAGAGAAGCTAACCTCCCACTGAGGAGAGCCCAGCAACCCTACAGGAAGCACCAGTGCAGCGCTTTGGGAGCCGACAGTGCAGTGTGTGGAAAGCTGAGCCCAGGTCTGTGTGAGCTGCAGTTTTAGCCCCAGGAAGGCCAGGCCAGCAGACAGCTGGAGGGACCGCAGAACACCAGCTGCTGTGGTGATTCCAGAATTATCAACACAGACAGGCCTAGGACAAAGTGAGAGGTTAGTGCCCTATGGACTTTGGAACCAGCATTTGGGGAATGTGTCGGCTTCCTCCCCTGGGGGCTAGAAGCCGCTGAGGAGACATGCCATTTTGTAGTTTTCAGAGGCAGCTCCAGCTCCTGGCCTGCAAACTGTAGGGAAATCCAGTGATAAGTCTTAGGGGGTAATAGCTCTTGCTTTAAGCTCCCTGGATCTGGATTGTGGTCTGGGGGGGTAGTGGGGTGGATATCCAGCTTGCCAGAAACGGAAGTTATCCCCCCACACATTCGGGACAGAAGCTCCCCTGACTGGTGGCAGAGTCATACTGTGGCAACAAGCCCAAAAGTCAAGTAATTAAGTGGCAGCATGCCAAGGCAAAGGACACAAATTAAACAGAAAAATGCAACATTAGATTCCTATTTTGGGGGCAAAGAGGATCGAAGCATAGAACAGGAGGAGGACTGTGAGGCCAGAAATCCTGCTCCAAAAGCCCCAAAGGAAAATAAATAAACCTAGCCGTGTGACCTTGGGCAAGTTACTTAACCCCAATTGCCCTCCAAAGAAAAAAAGCAAAAAAAAGTTCTCTTCTCAGTTCTGCTACCTCCAGCTTGGGCTTCTCTTTATATATGGTCATTAGCTCCTCTCAACAGGGGTTCACAAGTTCTGGGTCTTACAAGTTGTGGGTTTCACAAGTTGTGGGGTTCATAAGTTATGTTTCTTAACAAAGACTTGATATAATCACGAGCAAGGCTTAAAAAGAAACTTGAAGTGAAACAAGGTCTTAATTAGATAGCTGAAACAAGGTGTTAATTACTTCTTTGCTTCCCATTACAGATCCTTATAGGAGGAACTTTGTTTTGGAGGGAGGCAAGGCAGTTGGGGTTAAGTGACTTGCCTAAGGTCACATAGCATGTGTGTGTCAAGTATCTGATTTGAACTCCGGTCCTCTTAACTCCAGGGCCAATTCTCCATTCACTGTGCCACCTAGCTGCCCCTATCAGAGAAACTTGATGAGAGTATTTCCCCCTATTTAGCTGTATTTCCTCTAATTTTAGTGGTATTGATTTTTATTGGTATTGATGTTTTTAGTGGTATAGTTTGTGCAAAAACTTTTAAATTTTATGTAATAAAAACTGTTACTTTTAACCTTTCAGAACTTTGAGGAATAATTGTTGAGGAGAGATCTGCCACTCTTCCTTTCTGCTACTCATTTCTTGGCTGGTCTCTTCACTATAATCTTTCTGAAAAACAATCTGGCAACTAAGAAAGAAGGTTACAAAAGTGATCATACTCTTTGACTTACTGATTTTACTACTGTGACAATGACCTAAGAATGTTTTTTTTTTCCCAAATGCTTTATTAACTTCTGGTTTATATCATTCATTTCCACCAGATTTTGAGTTATAATTTTTCCCCATTTTTCCCCTACCCACCACCCCAGAATATCAATCCCACAGGATATCCCCTCATCTAATCTGCTCTCTCCCATATCTTTTCCCATACCCCCTTTGACTTTTCCATTAGGGCAAGGTGAAATTCTGTGCCCCAATGCCTGCACATCTTATCTCCCAATTACAAAATAGTATTAACACTAGTATTTATATATATTTGAAACATTTAATTTTAAAACTTCGAATCCCAGATCCCTTCCCTTTGTCTCTTGTCACCCACTGACTGCTCTCTCCCAACCAGTCCCAAAGTCCATAGGGCACTAACCTCTCACTTTGTCCTAGGCATCTATGTGTTGGTAATTCTGGAAATGCCACAGCTGCTGGTATTCTAAGGTACCTTGAGCCAGCTGCTGGTCCTGCCACCCTGGGGCTAAAACCGCCAACTCATGAGGTCCTGGGCTCGGCAACCAGAGAGCTGCACTGGCTGCTCCCTGCCTGGGTGCCAGGATGTCCTCAGTGGAAGGTCAACTTCTCTGTGTTGTTCTGTGGGTTCTGGAGCTCCAGAGGTTGTTTATAGTCCCCTTTTACATAATTTTGAAGTGGTGTGGGCTAGAGTACCATGGAAGTGCTGTTTCTGCCCCCCTAAGAATGTTTTAAAAAGAGATATATGTAAATCTCTGTAAGGAATATTAGTTGTATCTTTTGCAGACTGAAAACAACAACAAAAACAACAAAACAAAAATCAAAACAAAAACAACCATAGGCACTGATACACATGTCCAGCAATTTAGAAAGTCTTGAATAAGTTGTGATATAAGAATATAAAAATAGATATAGCATAGTGCAGTATATAGTGAATAGAGAATGGGACTTGGAGACTAAAAGACCTAAGTTCAAGTCCTATTTCTGACATATATTGGATAGGTAATCTTGGGCAAGTTCCTGAAAATCTCCATTCTTTAGGCAACTCTCTAAGACTATAAATTGCAGAGAAGGAGCTAATATGCAGTGTAGAAGGAGTTTTTCATCAGAGAATCCTTATATCAATGAATTCATAAGCTCAATCCTTATTTATACTGATCTACAATGAACTATTATATATGATAATTAATAATATGAAAAATAAAAAATCAAAGTGATGCAAATTTAAAAAAAGAAGATTAGAACAAATACTATGTTTATGTAAAATGGTAATCTGAAAATACACTTAAGATAAAATATTGCAGTGGCACAGAAATAAAAGATTTTTTATAGTATATATTCATATAAGTATATAGCTATAGCATATCTATATGTATATATATATATACTATAAATAATATTTCTTATATAACTTATTTGTTATATATATATTACAACATAATACAAAGATGTTTAGTATCTGTCACCAAGAAGCTTTCAGACTAATGGGGGCAAATGATATGGGAAAGAAATATGAAAAAGGGAAAGTGGCATATGATGACAGTGGATTCAAAACCAAGCAGGTCTTCTGTAACTGCGTTATAGCACATGATTTGATTTTGTCTGTATATGATGACCAATTTGAACATGAGATTGTGCTATCAGTATATAGCCTAAGTAAAATTCTATGCAGATGTTTAATGATCATACCTGTGAAAATTTACTCTTGAAATTACCTAAATAGATGTTGTGTGTATGTGTGTGTGTGTGTGTGTGTGTTTAAATAAGGAACAGACATAGCAAGCACAATGATATTTTAGCACTGAACATAAAAGCATTGTCCATCAAATGAAGATGTATGATTCCACAATTAGTAAATGGGAATTAAGAGAAATCTGTGCTGGCTATCTGGAAAAAGTCTTGTCATTATCTTTGGTTGTTTAACAGGTTTTCAAGTGAAGTGCTTATAATGTCTTCATCTTGGCCTTTTGAAATTTATAGCGGAAAATACATTAGAAACTATATTGTTAAGAGCAATTCCATATTGATTGATGGATTCAATGACTCACTGTTATTTTCCACCCCCAAATTTAGTGATTCTTCTCAGCCCCTTAAAATGACAGAGGTTGGAAATTTTAGTATTGTATAATACTACAAAGTTATAAATATAAGGTAGCCAATTGGGAACCATGATAAGGGGAGCAGAGTGGTACTGGATCAGAGTCATATACAAAGAATAAGAACAGTCATAAAATTATAGGAGGTAGAGTTATTTGACATCCAATTCAATCATCTTGTCTTACAGAAGAAGAAACTGCCTCCCTGAAAGGTTGTGATCTCACCCCAGGTCATGCAGGTTGGATGTAGCAGAATTGAATGTGTATCTGTCTTGGGGTTCAATGGGTCCTTGAATCCAAATACATGTGCAGAATTAAGATTCAGAAAATATGAAAGCATGGAAGGAGGAATGTCATGTTCTAGTTCTTCTGAGGTTTTCATTCTTGAGAGGGGCATGGAAGCATGCTGCCCTTATCAGTAAAATGTCCTTGTGCCCAATGGGAGATTCATCTCAACTACTGATTTCTCTACTGCTTGTCTACTTTCCCAGTCTTTGACTGCTCTAAATAGGATTCCATGGTTCTCTAGATTTTGTTCTTGCTCAGCACTTTCTCCCGCTATTGCAATTCTTCCTTCTCAAGTTCTTGGACTTTTGGACTTATAGCCCCCAAACATTCTTATCTGCCTTTGACATGTCATGCTCTTATTCAGGCAGGAGAATAATAACTTTCATTCATCTAGACCTTTGTCATTTGGAAAGTGTTAGCTTTACAACGAAACTGTGGATGAGCTCAATTTACAGAAGAAGAAATGAGGTTCTAAGAGTTGACTTGCATCCAATCACAGTAGAAGAATCTGAATCTGAAATAGTCTCCTGCCTCCCAACATAGTACGCTTGATAGTATGACATAGCTACATGAGAGTTCATTATTTTTTTCTTTTCTTCATCTTTTAATCTCTAGCTGAAGGAGCTAGACACATAAAGGAGGCATCATATGCCAGGCAAATCCAACCACTACCACTGTGACCATAATCTCCCCTCAGATCCAGATAGAGATATTCTAGGACCCTGAACAGAAGAGACTTGAGAATAATAATACTTTCAAGATAGTGTGCCCAGCCAATATTCCTGTGTAAGCCTTGGAAGGATTCAGTCCGACAAATTCTCTTGAAGGTGTTACAGCCACAGCTAATGAAGATACATAAAAAAGATATTCTTACCACCAAAGTCCTGGGCACTGTTCTATGGTTCAACATCAGAAACCAACACATCTTTTTTTCCAGTGGAAATGACAGTGAAAAGTCATTAACACTTACTTTGCCATTGCACTCTAAGGGTAGATCATAGGGCCTTTCCATCTGACTTACAGCTCAAATCTTATATAAATATTATTTCCTCTGCTTAGAATGCAAATTCCCTGAGAGCTGAAAGCATTTTATATTTCTATCTATAATCCCACACTTAGCAAAGTGCTTTGCCCATAATAATTAATGGCTTTCTCCTTTCCTTCCTTCTTTCCTTACTTGCTCTTATCTTCCCTTCCTCTCTTTCTTTCTCATTACATCATTCATCCTTCTCTCCCTTCTCCTTCCTTTTCCTCTCCATTTTTCTCTCTCTTCTTTCCTTCCCTTCTTCCTTCATCCAGAAATAAAGTTCCCCAAACTGAGATTAACAGCTTCATCACTTACTCAGGTAGGATTCTGATACCCTCTGCCAAGGCAGACTTTCGTGCCCTTCTCTTGGTTCTTAAGAATCGTGTGAACCTCAAATATGGCTACATAGATTATCTCCATGTGCCTCTAGTTACTTTTCTTGGAGCACAACACCAAGCAAAGAAAACAAAATAGCAGATAGCCTAGGTAGGGAGATTAAGAGTTGGGTCATGAGGGTCTGAGTTTAAATTCTCCCACAGATGCTTCCTATTTGATCTTGTGCAAATCAATTAATTTCTCTCACATTCAGCTTCTTCATCTGCACAATGAAGATTAATAATAGCAATGATCCCACAAGACTGTTGTGAGAATCAGATGAGATGCTTAAAGTTCTTTATGAAGCTTAAAGTGATATAAAACACCTGTTATTACTATTAGTGTAATACAGAAGGAAGAACAGTAACTGGAGTTAGAGAACCAGGATTCAAATTTCCACTCAGTAATTTACTATCCTCATGACCTTGGGTAAGTTACTTAAACTCTCTGGGCCTTGTGGTGAGCCAAAGAGGCCTGAGCCAGGACTTCAGATAATTACCCTGATATCAGTGGACCTGAACAACAAAGACCTCTTAGATGCGACTTTTCACTAAGTCAGCTCCGGAGTTCTTTTGATATGGGTTACACTTATAAGGATGGTATTTGAGTTCTGAGGCTAGAGGCTCTGCCCCAAAACTTTAGTTGTCCAAAACATTTGCATGAAGTCAGTTCTTATGCAGATATTCTTGATGATGTGGCCTTGGCCATTAGGCTTTGAGGCCAGCTCTCAAGAGCATCCTTTCTGATGTAACTGACTGAGATAAGAGATAACTGCCCAAGACTCTATGGCACCTAGGAAACAATAGGCCTTATTACCATGCTACTTCCAGGATACAACAGACTAAGATAATGATTTCCCTTCCTTCCTGTCCTTTGTCTCTTTGCTCTATAAAAACCTTTCCCTGAATATCAATAAATGGAGTCCATGGTTCTTACTTGGGCTACCCACATGGCCTGGTCATTTCTTATTCACGTCTCCGGATCATGCTAAGTGCTGGACACTGAGCAGCCCACGGCAGGACCTATTTCCGCCTCTTTGAAATCAGAGCATTTAATAAGATGGCTTTTTGGATCTCTTCTAAGTCTATAATCCTAAAAATCTGTTGTATAGTTTTGATACATCCTCAACAATACAGTACATAGCTGCTTAAACTGAGGGATAAGTTCCCATTCTATCTTTGAAAGGAATGTTTTAAGGATAGCAACATGTTTTTACCAGTTAGTTGTCTGAAAATTACTTACTTGAAGGCATTGTGGGAGCATAAGTCACTCCTTGCCTAATTCAATCTCTTTTAATAGCAAATCACTGGGGCATTGGTGTAGAAATCTTGAAGTCTTTGGTCTTAGAGCTATATTGTATTTGTTGATATAAAGGTCTTGGTGTAGATTTTTCACTCAGAAACATCATGGGAATTTGAGACATTTCCTTGAGGATTTTGACTCAATCAGCAAACAAATTAAAATAAACTCATGACTTTAAATGGAAGTAATCCTCCTTCCAAGCATTTCATTTAGAAAATCGTTGCCTTCCTTTTTCTTCAAATTAGTACAGAGGCAGTAACTGCATATGAATGAACTCAGAAACAGGAAATTTCTAATGTATAAATCCTTTACAGAAATTTTTTTAAATTCAAGCTTTAATAACAAGTTATAGTATTAACAATGGTGGAAGTACCCTGATAATTGTAAAATTATAAAAGCAATTTTGATATTACGTGGCAACAATTTATGTTCACTTCACCATGTCTCTAATTCTGGTTTTATTCTGTGAACCCTGATTCACATAAATATGTTGGGTCCACTGTGGACAGCTGACAACTAGTACCCTCAGAAATCTCAGAGTAAATAACTCTGGTACAGCATGCTCTCCCCAATATCAATCAATTAGATTTAATATGAAAATATACATAGATGGGGTATAACAATGGCTGAAGTTCTAATACACCTTCCAAACCACAGAGAGGGATGTTTCTTCTGCATCCACTGGGCAACTAGGCCTCAAAACTAAAGCACAACAGGTACCTTGCAACTACTCCCCTGGAAATTCTTTCTTCCCCTTTTAGGAGTGCCCTGAAAGTTCATTTCAAGAGATGGAATCTCAGGAGCTGAGTCAACTCATACCTGGCTTAGGTCAAGCACAGTGCTCCTCAGGGATGGATTGAAGTCTCCATGTTGCTGGCCAATGTTATACTTATCCATCAATCTAGATTCTGTATTCAATTCTCTTTCTCAGGTAAAAGATTTGTAACTTGCATTAATAAAAGATTTTATCTGAAAGTGACTACCTCACAATGGTAATGTGATAGTACAGATGTTATTTCATTTCACATCCAGGTATTCTGCCTTCAGGTCTTGCCACACTTTTCACTGTAAAAGGCATCGTGAGAGCTTGTGAGCTACTTTTCTACTACGTTATTTCTTGTAGGAAAGTCTCCCTGGCAGAAGATAAGAGTTGCAAGATCTACTCAGGTTTCTGCAGCCCTTTATTCAGCCAGAATTTTGTGCCTTTCTGTTGGTCCTAAAAACATATTGAAAGTCTCTAATTAGATTGCCTGTGTTACTTCAACCTCTGCTACCAACTCCAGTTGATAAATGGACCTCTGATGGCTCTTTAAATCTTTCAAATCTCACAAAGCTATTACACGGTTTATTCCATCTCTAGATGCTTATTCACCTAAGATTAAGAAACAAAAAACACAAAAGAAATAATATGTACTCAAAGACACCTGATAATCCAGAGAGAAGAGGACAGCAATGTCCTCCCCAACCTAGTATTGTAAAGCAATACTCAATTGAACGCTTCCAGGGAAGAGGGAGAAATCATCACTCTCATATATCTATAACTTTATCATCTATACCTATATACATACATACATACATATATATGCACATACATACATGCATATATATGTGCAACATATAAACATACACATTCAGTTCTGGCCTTGTTTCTACTGAGTAATTAGTCCTTTTGGTCACTCCAAAGACAATCATTTTACTTTTCATCATCACATGGTACTAGTTCCTCAGTTAGTACTGAACAGTTATTAATTGTATTGGTTAGTATCTTTGCCCATTCTAAAGGACTTTATAAAGGATCTATTATATTATTAGCAAAAGGTATAGTTTTGTCTCCTTTTAAAATCTTTTTAAGAATTTATTTTTTAATTTTATTGTTATTGCTAGTATTTCTAGAATTATATAAAAATAATGGGGATAATGAGTATCTTGCTTTACTTCTGTCATCATTACATGCGATGATTACTTTTGTTTCTATATAGATGCTTTTTTTTCAATTCATGTTTTATTTTTGTTTTTCTATTATATTATTTCCCAAACATACCACCCACACCAAGCAAAGAAAAAAAAAGTAAAAGTTTAGCAAAACAACATAATATAAAAGACATCAATAACTTTTAAAATAATTTTCTCTTTTAAAACCCCACCAAGATATTAATTAATAGCAGCGTAGGGACCCTTGGCAAGTCACTTAAGTTCCTGTTTGCTTCAGTTCCTCCACTGTAAAAATGAGATGGAGAAGGAAATGGCAAACCATCCCAGTATCTTTGCCAAGAAAACCCCAAATGAGGTCAAAAAGAGCCGGCATGACTGAAATGACTGAACAACAAAAAAGTGCCAGGCACTAAGTACTGAAGATAAAAAAAGAGGCAAAAGATAGTGCCTGTCCTCAGAGAGTTTACAGTCTAACTTACTGGAGCATCTCTGGCACCTGTCTACTGCCTATCATCACGGAGCCTATATTTCACTCACTCCTCTCCAAATCCAAACAGAAGATCCTTCTTCTTTTTTTTTTTCTAAAGCAATTGGGGTTAAGTGACTTGATCAAGGTTACACAACCAGTCATTATTTATGTGTGGGTGCTCATTTTCTGAGGACAGAACATCAGATAAGATCCTCGGTCTTCCCGACTCCAGAGCCGGATTTCTTACTCACTGCACAACCTAGCTGCCCCCAGAACCCCCTTCTTCTTCTTCTTTTTTTTTAGTTTATCGGTTTAATAGAATGTCATTTGTGCTACAAAACAGTGCCTTGTATTTAATAACTACTTAATAATATTTTTAATGCCATGGAACTGAACCTTATTTTCTTTTTTATTTTATTTTATTTTTTTAAACAAATGCTTTATTAACTTCCATTTTACATCATTCATTTCCGCCAGATTTTGAGTTACAATTATTTTTCCCCCCTGTTTTTCCCCTACCCACCCTCCCAGAAGAGCAGTCCAACAAGATATCGCTTCCTCCAATCTGCTCTCTCCCATATCTTCTCCCATACTCACTTCAACTGTTCCATTAGAGGAAGGTGGATCTTTGTGTCCCCAATGCGTGCACATCTTATCTCCCAATTACAAGCAAAATAGTATTAATAATAGTATTTATATACATATATATTTGAGACATTTAATTTTTTTTTTTACTTTTTGGAGGGCAGTTGGGGTTAAGTAACTTGCCCAAGGTTACACGGCTAGGTTTTTGTTTGTGTGTGTTGAGTGTCTGAGGCCTGATCTGAACTCAGGTCCTTCTGAAACCAGGGCCAGTGCTCTACTCACTGTGCCACCTAGCTGCCCCGAGACATTTAATCTTTTTTTTTTAAACAAATGCTTTATTAACTTATGTTTTACATCATTCATTTCCGCCAGATTTTGAGTTACAATCATTATCCCCCTGTTATCCCCCTACCCAACCTCCCAGAATAGCAGTCCCACAAGATATCGCTTCCTCCAATCTGCTCTCTCCCATACCTTCTCCCATACCCCCTTCGACTTTTCCATTAGAGGAAGGTGAATCTTTGTGTCCCAATGTCTGCACATCTTATCTCCCAATTATAAGCAAAAGAGTATTAATAATAGTATTTATATATATTTGAAACATATAATGTTAAGACCTCTAATTTCATATCCATTTCCTTCCTCCCTTGTCACCCATTCCCTCTGGGGAGATAAGTAATTCAGTATATGTTGTACATGTCTAGCTATGCAAAACATTATCATAGTAGATATATTGTACAAGGCTGCTTATAATTCCCTCCCTCTCATCCCACCCCCCACCTGGTCCCTTCCCTACATGATCCTGTCCCTCTTCTATAGTGGGTACTTCCAACCTCCCCTCCCCACAAGGATGCCCCCCCCCCCCAATCAATCATCCCTCCTCTCATCCCCCTTCCCCCTATTCTGCTGCAGGTTGAGATATCCCATTTAGTATGTATGTCATTCTCTCCCTGAACCAAATTCAATGAGAATGTGGATTTGCCTTTTTTTTCCCTTCCTATTCTCCCCCTCCCTTGCAGCCACTTCCACTTGCTTCTTCTACATGAGATAGTTTACCCTACCCTGTCTTTCCCCATCTCCTCTTGTCACTTTCCTCTCTCACCTCATACTTTCATCCCTTGAGTATTCTCCCTTCCCAAGAAATTCAACCTATGCCCTCTATCCATATACACACACATTCACATATGTATTCATATGACCACACATCCTTCTTCCATTATTTTCATAGTGAGAAAGATATCATCAGTCACAGTTATTGCTTTTCCATATAGGAATGTAAACAGTTCAACTTTGATAAGTTCCTTTTGATTTCTTTTCCCTGATTACCTTCTCAGGCATCTCTTGCTTCTTGCATCTGGATGTCAAATTTTCTATTCAACTCTGGTTTTTTCCTCAAGAATGCTTGAAAGTCCTCTATTCCACTGAATGACCATATTTTCCCCTGAAACAAAATACTCAGTTTTGCTGGGTAGGTGACCCTTGGGTTCATTCCCAGTTCTTTTGCCCTCTGGAATATCATATTCCATGCCCTCCTATCCCTCAGTGTAGAAGCTGCCAGGTCCTGGGCTATTCTGATTGTGTTTCCACAATATTGAAATTGTTTCTTCCTGGCTGCTTGTAGTATTTTCTCCTTGATCTGGGGATTCTGGAACCTGGCTATAATATTCCTGGGAGTTTTCTTTTTGGGATCTTTTTCAGTAGGTGATCTGTGGATTCTTTCAACCTCTATTTTGCCCTCTGGATCTAAAACATCAGGGCAATTTTCCTTGAGAATTTCTTGAAGGGTGATTTCTAGGTTCTTTCTTTGATCATGGCTTTCAGGTAGTCCAATAATTTTTAAATTGTCTCTCCTGGATCTATTTTCCAGGTCAGTGGTTTTTCCCATGAGATATTTCACATTGCCTTCTAATCTTTCGTTTGTTTGGATCTGCTTAACAGCATCTTGGTTTCTCATAAAGTCACTAGCTTCCATTTGCTCCAGTCTAGCTTTGAAGGAATGAATCTCCTCAGTGAACTTTTGAGATTCTTTTTCCATCTGGCAAATTCGACTTTTTAAGGCATTCTTCTCCTCATTGCCCTTTTGGGTCTCCTTTGCCATTTGAGTTAGTCTATTTTTTAAGGTGTTATTTTCCTCAGTCAGGCTGTTGACTGTCATTTCATACTTTTCTTGCATCTTTTTCATTTCTCTTCCCAAATTTTCCCCCACTTCTCTTATCTGCTTCTTAAGGTCCTCTGTGGCCTGTAGCCAGCTTGTATTTTCATTTGGGGTTTTTGGTGCAGGAGTTCTGACCTCACAGTCCTTTTCCTGTTCCATGCTTTGATCCTCATTGCCCCCAAAATAGGAGTCTAATGTTGCATTCTTCTGTTTATTTTGTTTCCTTTGCCTTAGCATTTTGCTACTTAATTACTTGATTTTTGGGCTTGTTGCCACAGTAGGACTCTGCCACCAGACAGGAGAGCTTTTGTCTGGAATCTTGGGATCTTCACAACTTCTGGAGGTTGGGTGGCCTCTGTAAAGCCTACACCCATTCTGGCAAGTTGGATACCCACCCTAGACCTCCCCCCCCCCCCCCAGACCACAATCCAGATCCAAGCAGGTTAATGCAAGAGCGATTAACCCCCAGACTGATTAGTGGATCTCTTTACAGTTTGCAGCCCAAGAGCTGGAGCTGCTAGCAACGCTGCAAAATGGCCTCTGTGCTGCATTTCCTCAGCCACTTTTCACCCCCAGGGGCGGAAGCCAACGTGTTCCCCAAATACTGGTCCCAAAGTCCATAGGGCACTAACCTCTCACTTTGTCCTAGGCATAACTGTGCTGATAATTCTGGAATCACTACAGCTGTTGGTGTTCTGGGGTCCCTCAAGCTGGCTGCTTGCCAAATCATCCTGGGGCTAAAACCATGGCTCATGTGGGCCTGGGCTCGGCTCCCAGAGCATTGTGCTGTGCTGTGCTGGCTGCTCCCTGCAGGTTCGCTGGACTGTCCTCAGTGGGAGCTTGCTTTCTCTGTGTTGTTCTGTGGGTGCTGGGGCTGCAGAATTTGTTGAGAGTCCACCTTTTACATTGATCGGAAGTGGTGTGGGGCAGAGCACCTTGGAAGTGCAGTTTCTACTCCACCATCTTGGCTCCGCCCCCCATTTTTGTTTACTTTTAAATTTAAATTTTCTCTTCCATTTGTCAAAATGATTCCTTTTTTATTCTCTTTAATACATTTCTTCCTCTTATGTGTATTCTAAAATTTTATCTTTTATTCATGTCCATTATACCTACTTACTCTATCTATATTTTCTGTATATGAAATATAAATTATGATTTTTCAGATCTAGTCCTCCACCATCACTTCTATTCAATTTCCATTTTCACCTTTATCTCCTATTATACTTTCAGAATGATATCTCTTCATGGTATCTCTCCCATGATTTTTGTTTTTGTTGTTATTTTGTTGCTGACACCTTCAGTATCTTTCTACTTTTAGTTTTTATTTTATTTTATTTTTTTGCTTTTTGGAGGGCAATTGGGATTAAGTAACTTGCCCAAGGTCACATGGCTAGGTTTTTGTTTGTTCGTGTTAAGTGTCTGAGGCCGGATCTGAACTCAGGTCCTTCTGACTCCAAGGCCAATGCTCTATTCACTTTGCCACCTAGCTGCCCATAGTTTTAAATTTTTTCTGGTACAATTTCTTTTATCATCAGTCCTTTATTGGTTGCCATATGTATTTATTTTTCTTTTAATTCTATTGTCTGGTTTGTCTTTCTAGTTATATATTTTATTTCATTAATCATTTCTCAATTATATTAAAAATTAACATTCATTTAAAAAAAATTGAGTTCCAGATTTTCTCCCTACCTCCCACACATTCCTTACCCATTGTGAGGGCAAGCAATATGGTGTCAATAAAGCATGTGAAATCATGCAAAACATATTTCCATATTAACCATGTTGCAAAACAACAACTCAAGAAACAAAAAGTGAAAAAAGTATGCTTCGATCTTCACTCAGAGTTAATCAAATCTTTCTCTGGAGAGAAATATAATTTATTATTGTGAGGCCTTTGAAATTGTGACTTAGATCATTGTCTTTTACATGGTACATAGGTCTTTTACAGTTGATCATTCTTTAAAAATGTTGCTGCTATTCTGTACAATGTTCTCTTCATTCTATCCACATCACTTTGCATTAGTTCCTATAATTTCTTCCAGATTTTTTGGAAACCATCCTGCTAGTCATTTCTTGTAGCAAAATAGTAATCCATCACAATCTTACTACAGCTTGTTCAGTAACTTCCAGTTGTCTTGGCATCCTCTCAATCCCTGTCCTTTGCCACCACAAAAAGTTGATATAAATATTTTGTTTAATTGTGTGTAGAAAGGTCCCTTTCCTTTTTCCTTGATCTCTTTGGGATGTACACGAAGTAGAAGTGTTGGTAGGTCAAAGTATAGGCAGAATTTAATGATCTTTTGAGCAGAGTCCCAAATTGTTTTACATAATGGTTTGGTTAATTCACAACTCCACTAACATCAGTGTCCCAATTATTTTTTCCAAATTCCGGCCAGCATTTGTTATTTTCCTTTTTGTATCATGTTAGCCAACCTGATAGGCATATCAGTACCTCAGAATTGTTTTAATTTTCATTTCTCTAATCAATACTGATTTTGAACACTTTTTCATATGCCTATCAATAGGTTTGATTTTGTCTTCTGAAAGTTGCAATCCATATCCTTCTACCATTTATAAATGGAAGAATATCCCTTATTTATATGAACTTGGCTCACTTCCCTATATATTTAAGAAATGAAGCTTTTATTAAAGAAACTTGCTGTTTCCTCCCCTGCGCCCCCTCCCAGTTTCCTTCTTGCCTTCTAATTTTGGCTGCATTGATATTTTTATGCAATTAAAATTTGCATGATCAAAATTATCTTTTCTAAATTCCAGTCATCTTCTCTGTTTCTTGTTTGGTCACAAACTCTTCCCTTCTCCATAGATATGACAGGTAAAATTTTCTGAAATTTTCTTATGAAATTATCCTTTATGTTTAAATCAATTAATATATATTGATCTTTTCTTCATATATGGTGTGAGATTTTCATCTATGCCTGGTTTCTACCAAACTGATTTCCAGTTTTCCCAATAATTTTTATTAAATGGTGGGTTCTTTTCTGAAATTTATAGATTTTTTTGTTTGTCAAACACTAGATCACTATGGTCATATACTACTGTGTATTGTGTACCAAATCTATTCCAGTGCTTTACTAATCTTTTTTTATTTCTTAACCAGTGCTAGATAATTTTAATTGTTACCACTTTGAAATACAGTTTGAAATCTGGTAATGCTAGGTTGCCTTTCTTCACATATTTTGGCAGTGATTCCCTTGATATTCTTGTAATTTTCCTTTTCCAGATGAATTTTGCTATTATTTTTTCTAACTCTATAAAATAATTCTTTACTCTTTTGATTGATATGGCATTAAATAAGTAAGTTAACTTAGGTGGCATTGTGAGTTTTATTATATTTGCTCAGCTTACTCCTGAGCAAATACTATTTCTCCAATTGTTCATGTCTGTATTTGTGTGAAGAGTGTTTTGTGATTCTCTTCATATAGTTCCCGTGTTTGTGTTGGAAGGTGTACCTCCAAGCATTTTATATTTTCTGCACTTATTTTAAACTGAATTTTTCTTTTATTTATACATTCTGGGTTTTGTTGGTAGAAAATAGAAATGATAATTATCTATGTGGGTATATTTTATATCCTGTAAATTTGGTGATATTATTAATGCTTTCACCTATATTTTTAGTTGATTAATTATGGTGCTCTTAGTATACCATCATATCATCTGCTAAGAGTGATAGTTTGTTACCATATTGACTATTTATTCCTTCAATTTCAGTGGTTTCTTTATGGCTGCTTGAAATATTTTATCTTTGATCGGGGAACTCTTGGAATTTGGCTATAATATTATGGAAGTTTTAATTTGGAGATTTTTAAAAGGTGTGTCTACTATATTCTTTTAATTTCTATTTTACCTTATGGTCCATGGATATGGTTCATAGATAAAGTTTCCTTCACAATTTCTTGAAATATGATATTTAAACTCTTTGTTTGATCATGGCTCTCATAATTCTCAAATGATCTCTTCTTAATCTATTTCCAAGGTTAGTTTTTTTTCTAAAATTATTTCATATTTTCTTCTATTTTTCATCCTTTTTACCTTTTATTTTTTTATTTTTCATTCTTTTTAGTTTTATTGTTTCTTATATTTGAGGGGTCAAAGTATGGCAATTGGGGTTAAGTGACTTGGTCAAGGTCACATGGCTAGTTTTTTATCTAAAGTGTCTGAGGATGGATTTGAACTCAGGTCTTCCTGATCTAAGGCTGGTGCTCTATTCACTGTGCCACCTAGCTGCCCCTTTATTATTTCTTGACGTCTCATAATAGCATTAGCCCCCCACTTTCCTAATTCTAATTTCAAAAGTTATTTTCTTCAGAGAGATTTCATACCTTGTTTGAATTTGGCCAATTCTGCTTTTTAAATTTTTCCCATCAGTACATCTTGTATTTTTTTCCCCATTCTACCAGTTCTGTTTTTTGAAGTATTTTTCCCAGTACTTTTTATTCTTTTTTTTTTAATCAAACTGTTGTCTTTTTCATGATTTTCTTTCTTTGCATTCATTTCTTTGCTATTTTTTTTCCTATACCACTCTTATTTGATTTCACAAATAATTTTTTTCAGATCTTCCAGGAATTCTTGTTGGTCTTGTGTAGAATCGGACAATTTCCCCCCTGAAATTTTACCTTTTAGCTATTTTACCTCATTTTCTTCTTTTGAGTTTGTGTCTTAATTTTCTCTATCACCACAGTAAAATTTTATGGTCATGTTCTTTTTCTGTTATTTACTCACTTCTTGAGTCTATTTCTTTGAATTGGCTTTGAAATTATGTTAAATTTGAGCTCTGTTCTCAGCATGACAGGGAGGAGTTCTGTCCTAAGTTTAAGATTTTTTTTTGTGCTGCTCTTTTTAGAGTTTTTTATGGGATTTTGGAGTTTTTCAGTGCTTCTAGGTTTGTGAGATTTTGGAAGAGTTGTGATGTTGTGATCACTGCTCTTTTGGTCTGCACTCTGGTTCTTATTCAGGAAAGTCCCTAGTCCCTTGGGATTTCAGCCTTTATTGACTTGTAACTGGCAGTGATATTGCTCTTCAGGGACTCTTGATTTTCTGCATTTGAACTATAACCCAGAAGTGAGCATACACAATGGACTGCCTATCAAGTCCTGCCTCCAGTGCTAGTACAGGATTCCCTTAAAAACTCTTCCTGGCCAGTTGCCAACTCCCCTTACTATCTCTGGTTTGAGAGCTCCCAAAGCTGCTGCTGCTTTTGTCACCAAGACCTAGTCCCATTACTACTGTAGCATCCACATGGGCTTTGAGCTAGTCCCAACCTTGTATCATATATCTCTCCTTCCAAAGATCTAGGTTGTCTTCAGTTGGAAGAATGACTCACACTGATCATTTGGTGGCTTTGCCACTTCAGAATTAAATTTGAGACATTATTTTAAATTTTGTCTGGAGGAGAATGGTGGTTGAGTGCTTCCACTTCTCCACCATCTTGTCTCTACTCTGGTTTGTATTCAAAGCAGATTATTTTTTTCAAGTTTTATTTTATTTGTTCTTTAAATGCCTATTTTTGTTGATTTCCCTGGTAACTGGGTCTCACAGCTGATTAAGCCTTCTTCCATGTTGGAATTTTTAATATTTTACAAGCCTTAGTTTCTGCTTAAAGTAACTTCAGAGAGAATAGAAGAACTGGAACTAGTTTAGTGCCAGCAGAAAGCCATAGAATGACCTAGCACAGACTTACTCTGTGCCCGATACAAGTGAACTTTTAATAACTTTACTTTTCTTTAGCTGAGAAGACTTGAGTCAAATTCATTCAGCAGGACTAGGCATGTTGGTATTTTGGGGTCTCCAGTGCAACCTTAACCCTCTTTATGGGTAACCTCTTAATTTTTATGGAGCTCCTGGTCTCCTTGGGCTTCTCTCTCTCTGTCTCTCTCTGTCTCTTTCTCTCTCTCTCTCTCTCTGTCTCTGTCTCTCTCTGTCTCTCTGTCTCTCTGTCTCTCTATCTCTCTGTCTCTGTCTCTCTCTCTGTCTTACACAGCTGTACGTATATACTGGCATTCTGCCTCAGTTCTCTATTTTTCTTAGTCCTCTGACTGAGTACTGATGCTTCACAAAGTGACGCCACACTACAGTCCCAACCAAGGATAGCTGCTAACTTTTGGTTCTCCATGATGCAGGGGGAGAGGGGTTGGGAAGAACTGGATTTTGTTGCTTGTGAATGGCTAAATGTGTACAATCTTGCCAAAGTGTGGTGAATGGTGTGAGGGGTACCAAGTGAATTGGTTAGGGATTAGGGCTAGCCCTCTCTACTGATAGTCCATTGGATTGGTAACTCTTATAGTTCTTAGACCATGGAGATAACTGAAAATTATTTACATCTTGCACATAATTCTTATTTTTGAGACATCAAGAAGATTAGAGAAAGTACCTGGTTCTCCATATTGTTGGTCACATAACCTGGGGGTATTTTTATTTTTCTCTTTATTCAAGATGTTTTTTTTCATTTCCCACAGCCCCCAAATATTGCATTATATTACACAGATCATTAGTCTATTTAGATTAATAATTAAATGCATTTATCCATTCTCTAATTGATAGACATTTACTTTGCTATTATTTCTTTACTGCCATAAAAATTATTTGATGAATATTTTAGTGTATTGGAGCCCTTTAAAAAAAATCAATGATCTTTTTGAAGTAGATACTTAGCTGTAAAATTTCTAGGTCAAAGGTCTAGATATTTTTGCAAATTTATTTGCATAATTCCTAACTGCTTTCTAAGATTATATAGCAGTTCATGATTCCACCAACAATGAATAGTCCTATCTTTCTATGTCTCCACAAGCCCTCCAAAATTGAATATTCTTGACTATAGTCATCTTTGCAATTTTCTGGTGGTGAGGGGAAACCTCAGGAGTTTGTTTTCTTTCTTTTTTTATTTATATTTCTCTTAGTGACTTGGAGCATGATTTCACATGGCTGTTCATTGTTTGCAAATATTTTAAGAACTATTAACATCCTCATCTGCTGAGGAACGACTTTTGGCTTCATATATTTCTTTTTTTTTTTTTTTTGGAGGGCAATTGGGATTAAGTAACTTGCTTAAGATCACATGGCTAGGTTTTTTTTTTGTTTGTGTGTGTTAAGTGTCTGAGGTGGTTCCGAACTCAGGTCCTTCTGACTCCTGGGCCAGAATTCTACTCACTGCACCACCTAGCCACCTCAGCTTCGTATATTTCTTTTGGAGTCTATATATCTTGAGTACCAGAACCAATCCAAGGAATTGTAATGGAAATGCAAATTTAAAGATCTTCCCTGCCCCTAGGCCCTTTGGTAGGCTTAAGAGATTCTGAGAAACTTCCTTGATTAGAAAATATACTCTGGGGCGGAGCCAAGATGGCGGAGTAGAAACAGCTCTTCCAAGCCTCTCTGCCCCCAGATTCCCCACAAACTATGTAAAAAAGGACTGTGAACAACTTCTGGAGCCCCAGCACCCACAGAACGACACAGAGAAGCTAACCTCCCGTTGAGGACAGCCCAGAAGCCCTGCAGGAAGGACCAGCGCAGCAGTCTGGGAGCCGGCAGCGCGCAGAGCGCAGGAGCCGAGCCGAGCCCAGGTCCGCATGAGCCGAGGTTTTAGCTCCAGGGCGCCAGGGCCAGCAGCCGGCTGGAGGAACCCCAGAACACCAGGAGCTGTGGCGATTCCAGAATTATCAACATAGACATGCCTAGGACAAAGTAAGAGGTTAGTGTCCTATGGACTTTGGGGCCTGTATTTGGGGAATGCGTCAGCTCCCTCCCCTGGGGGCTAGAAGCCGCTGAGGAGACACGCCATTTTGTAGCTTTCAGAGGCAGGTCTGGCTCCCAGCCTACAAATCGTGGGGAGATCCAGTGATCAGTCTTGGGGGGTAATCGCTCTTGCTTTAACCTCCCTGGATCTGGATTGTGATCTAGGGTGGAAGTTGTGGGTGGGTTTACAGCTTGCCAGAAACGGAAGTTGCCCTCCACACGTTTGGGACAAAAATTCCTCTATCTGGCCTTAAAGCCATAGTGTGGCAACAAGCCCAAAGTCAAGTAATTAAGTGGCAACATGCCAAGGCAAAGGAAACAGAAAAATGCAACCCTAGACTCCTATTTTGGGGGCATAGAGCAGGAAAAGGACTGTGAGGTCAGAAGTCCTGCTCCAAAAGCCCCAGGGGAAAACATGAGCGGGTTGCAGGCCATAGAGGACCTTAAGAAGGACTTAAAAATCAAATAAGAGAAGTGGAGGAAAAATTGGAAAGAGAAATGAGAAGGATGCAGGAAAAGTATGAAATGAGGGTCAACAGCCTGACTGAGGAAAACAACACCTTAAAAAATAGACTAACTCAAATGGCAAAGGAGGCCCAAAAGGGCAATGAGGAGAAGAATGCCTTAAAAAGTCGAATTTTGCCAGATGGAAAAAGAATCTCAAAAGTTCACTGAGGAGATTCATGCCTTCAGAGTTAGACTGGAGCAAATGGAAGCTAATGACTTTATGAGAAATCAAGATGCTGTTAAGCAGATCCAAACAAAATGAAAGATTAGAAGGCAATGTGAAATATCTCATGGGAAAAACCACTGACCTGGAAAATAGATCCAGGAGAGACAATTTAAAAATTATTGGACTACCTGAAAGCCATGATCAAGGAAAGAACCTAGAAATCACCTTCAAGAAATTCTCAAGGAAAACTGCCCTGATGTTTTAGATACAGAGGGCAAAATAGAGGTTGAAAGAATCCACCAATCACCTCCTGAAAAAGATCCCAAAGAAAACTCCCAGGAATATTATAGCCAGGTTCCAGAATCCCCAGATCAAGGAGAAAATACTACAAGCAGCCAGGAAGAAACAATTTCAATATTGTGGAAACACAATCAGAACAGCACAGGACCTGGCAGTTTCTACACTAAGGGATCAAAGGGCATGGAATATGATATTCCAGAGGGCAAAAGAACTGGGAATGAACCCAAGGGTCACCTACCCAGCAAAACTGAGTATTTTGTTTCAGGGGAAATCATGGTCATTCAGTGGAATAGAGGACTTTCAAGCATTCTTGAGGAAAAAACCAGGATTGAATAGAAAATTTGACATCCAGACACAAGAAGGAAGAGATGCCTGAGAAGGTACTCAGGGAAAAGAAATCAAAAGGAACTTATCAAAGTTGATCTATTTACATTCCTATATGGAAAAGCAATATCTGTGACTGATGATATCTTTCTCACTATGAAAATAATGGAAGAAGGTGGTGTGGTCATATGAATACATATGTGAATGTGTGTGTATATGGTTACAGTTATATGGATAGAGGGCATAGGTTGAATTTGTTGGGAAGGGAGAATACTCAAGGGATGAAAGTATGAGGTGAGAGAGTAAAGTGGCAAGAGGAGATGGGGAGAGACAGTGTAGGGTAAACTATCCCATGTAGAAGAAGCAAGGGGAAGTGGTTGCAAAGGAGGGGGAGAATAAGGAAGGCTAAAAAGACAAAACCACATTCCCATTGAATTTGGTTCAGGGAGAAAAATGACATACATACTAAATGGGATATCTCAACCTGCAGCAGGATAGGGGGAAGGGGGATGAGAGGAGGGATGATGGATGGGAGGGCATCCTTGGGGGGAGGGGAGGTTGGAAGTACCCACTATAGAAGAGGGACAGGATTATGTAGGGAATGGATCAGGTGGGGGGTGGGATGAGTGGGAGGGAATTATAAGCAGCCTTGTACAATATATCTACTATGATAATGTTTTGCATAGCTAGACATGTACAACATATACTGAATTGCTTATCTCCCAAGAAGGAATGGGTGACAAGGGAGGAAGGAAATGGATCTGAAATTTGAGGTCGTAACATTAAATGTTTTAAATATATATAAATATTATTAGTAATACTCTTTCGCTTGTAATAGGGAGATAAGATGTGCAGGCATTGGGACTCAAAGATTCACCTTCCTCTAATGGAAAAGTCGATGGGGGTATGGGAGAAAGTATGGGAGAGAGCAGATTGGAGGAAGTGATATCTTGTGGGACTACTATTCTGGGAGGTTGGGTAGGGGAATAATGGGGGGAAAATGATTGTAACTCAAAATCTGGCGGAAATGAATGATGTAAAACAGAAGTTAATAAAGCATTTGTTTAAAAAAAAAAAAAAGAAAATATACTCTGCCTCCTAATAGGCTGAATGTGGTCACATGGAGTCTGTGGCAGGAGGCTTGTTTTTCAGAAATGGCCACTCCTTGATGCTAGGTGATTGGGCAGGGGGTCAAGAGGGTGGTTACATTCTCTGACCCAGGAGAAGGCTATATAATCCCTGATGTGAGGTTTTGCTTTGGGGCTCACTTTGAGAAGTTTTTTGTGATTTGACCAGATAAGACTCTGGGCAGCCCTTGAGAGCCCCCCCAGCTTTGAAAACACAGATGTTGATGCTTCCCTCTCTGGTAACAGTGATTTGGTATTGATGTAAAGGTTGGGCAATTTAGAAGCCTGTCTGCTTGATCTGTTTGTTTCTCTGACTTGTAAGTTCTGTCTATATACTTTGAAGTTTTGGGTGCTGATCTTTTCCCCCTGAACTAGGTAAATGATATATGTTTGATTGATTAAAGTAAGCTTATTAACCCCTTTTGAGCTGCTTTCCTTTATTTTTTATTTTTTTAAACAAATGCTTTATTAACTTCTGTTTTACATCATTCATTTCCGCCAGATTTTGAGTTACAATCATTTTCCCCCTTTTATTCCCCTACCCAACCTCCCAGAACAGTAATCCCACAAGATATCGCTTCCTCCAATCTGCTCTCTCCCATACCTTCTCCCATACCCCCATCGACTTTTCCATTAGAGGAAGGTGAGTCTTTGCATCCCAATGCCTGCACATCTTATCTCCCTATTACAAGCGAAAGAGTATTAATAATAGTATTTATATATATTTGAAACATTTAACGTTATGACCTCAAATTTCAGATCCATTTCCTTCCTCCCTTGTCACCCATTCCCTCTTGGGAGATAAGTAATTCAGTATATGTTGTACATGTCTAGCTATGCAAAACATTATCATAGTAGATATATTGTACAAGGCTGCTTATAATTCCCTCCCACTCATCCCACTCCCCACCTGGTCCATTCCCTGCATGATCCTGTCCCTCTTTATAGTGGGTACTTCCAACCTCCCCTCACCCCAAGGATGCCCTCCCATCCATCATCCCTCCTCCCATCCCCCTTCCCCCTATCCTGCTGCAGGTTGAGATATCCCATATACTATGCATGTTATTTTCTCCCTGAACCAAATTCAGTTTGAATGTGGTTTTGCCTTTTTTGCCTTCCTTATTCTCCCCCTCTTTTGCAACCACTTCCCTTGCTTCTTCTGCATGGGATAGTTTACACTACCCTGTCTCTCCCCATCTCCTCTTGCCACTTTCCTCTCTCACCTCATAATTTCATCCCTTGAGTATTCTCCCTTCCCAACAAATTCAACTTATGCCCTCTATCCATATATAAGTGTAACCATATACACACACATTCACATATGTATTCATATGACCACACATCCTTCTTCCATTATTTTCATAGTCGAAAGATATCATCAGTCACAGTTATTGCTTTTCCATATAGGAATGTAAATAGTTCAACTTTGATAAGTTCCTTTTGATTTCTTTTCCCTGATTACCTTCTCAGGCATCTCTTCCTTCTTGTGTCTGGATATCAAATTTTCTATTCAATTCTGGTTTTTTCCTCAAGAATGCTTGAAAGTCCTCTATTCCACTGAATGACCATATTTTCCCTGAAACAAAATACTCAGTTTTGCTGGGTAGGTGACCCTTGGGTTCATTCCCAGTTCTTTTGCCCTCTGGAATATCATATTCCATGCCCTTCGATCCCTCAGTGTAGAAGCTGCCAGGTCCTGGGCTATTCTGATTGTGTTTCCACAATATTGAAATTGTTTCTTCCTGGCTGCTTGTAGTATTTTCTCCTTGATCTGGGGATTCTGGAACCTGGCTATAATATTCCTGGGAGTTTTCTTTTTGGGGTCTTTTTCAGGAGGTGATCGGTGGATTCTTCCAACCTCTATTTTGCCCTCTGGATCTAAAACATCAGGGCAGTTTTCCTTGAGTATTTCTTGAAGGGTGATTTCTAGGTTCTTTCCTTGATCATGGCTTTCAGGTAGTCCAATAATTTTTAAATTGTCTCTCCTGGATCTATTTTCCAGGTCAGTGGTTTTTCCCATGAGATATTTCACATTGCCTTCTAATCTTTCATTTGTTTGGATCTGCTTAACAGCATCTTGATTTCTCATAAAGTCATTAGCTTCCATTTGCTCCAGTCTAACTCTGAAGGAATGAATCTCCTCAGTGAACTTTTGAGATTCTTTTTCCATCTGGCAAATTCGACTTTTTAAGGCATTCTTCTCCTCATTGCCCTTTTGGGCCTCCTTTGCCATTTGAGTTAGTCTATTTTTTAAGGTGTTGTTTTCCTCAGTCAGGCTGTTGACCCTCATTTCATACTTTTCCTGCATCCTTCTCATTTCTCTTTCCAATTTTTCCTCCACTTCTCTTATTTGATTTTTAAAGTCCTTCTTAAGGTCCTCTATGGCCTGCAACCTGCTCATGTTTTCCCCTGGGGCTTTTGGAGCAGGACTTCTGACCTCACAGTCCTTTTCCTTCTCTATGCCCCCAAAATAGGAGTCTAGGGTTGCATTTTTTTCTTTCCTTTGCCTTGGCATGTTGCCACTTAATTACTTGACTTTTGGGCTTGTTGCCACACTATGGCTTTAAGGCCAGTTAGAGGAATTTTCATCCCGAACATGTGGGGGGCAACTTCCATTTCTGGCAAGCTGTAAACCCACCCACGACTTCCACCCTAGATCACAATCCAGATCCAGGGAGGTTAAAGCAAGTGCGATTATCCCCCAAGACTGATCGCTGGATCTCCCTACAAATTTGCAGGCTGGGAGCGGGAGCTGCCTCTGAAAACTACAAAATGGCGTGTCTCTTCAGTGGCTTCTAGCCCCCAGGGGAGGGAGCTGACGCATTCCCTAATACCAGTCCCAAAGTCCATAGGACACTAACTTCTTACTTTGTCCCAGGCAAGTCTATGTTGATAATTCTGGAGTTGCCACAGCTCCTGGTGTTCTGGGGTTCCTCCAGCTGGCTGCTGGCCCTGCCGCCCTGGGGCTAAAACCTCGGCTCATGTGGACCTGGGCTTGGCTCAGCTCGGCTCGGCTCCTGCGCTCTGCGCGCTGCACGATGCCAGGTCCCAGACCACTGCGCTGGTCCTTCCTGCAGGGCTGCTGGGCTGTCCTCAGTGGGAGGTTAGCTTCTCTGTGTCATTCTGTGGGTGCTGGGGCTCCAGAAGTTGTTCAGAGTCCATTTTTACATCGTTTGGGGGGAATGTGGGGGCAGAGTGGCTTGGATGAGCTGTTTCTACTCCGCCATCTTGGCTCTGCCCCCGAGCTGCTTTCCTTTAGAAAAGCAGATCTAAGAATCTGTGTTGGCAGCCACCCTGGGGATGTTGGGGTACTTGCTGCTACAGGAGTTTGACAAAAATATCTTTCCCATTCAACCATCTCCTTTCTTAACCTAGATGCAATAATTTTGTTTGTGTAGATGTTTTTCAATTTTATATAGTCAAAATGATTTGCTTTATGCTCTTTCCCGTCTCTCAAGATGGCAGACCAAAAGCCACCCAAGGAAAAGAAGGTCAAAAAGGAAAAAAAAAGAGAAAAAAAAGGAAGATGTAGCTGAAAAGGCCAAAAAGCCTCGAAAGCATTGCAGTCAGAACCCAGTCCTGCCCCAAGGGATTGGTAGATACTCCAGGTCTGCCATGTATTCCCTCAGAGCCATGTACAAGCAGAAATACACTGCCCCCAGAGCCCGGATCGAAAGGAAGAAGAAAGACAAAGTGCCTGCTACTATCTCAAAGCTTGTTGGTGGTGATAAGAATGGAGGAACTAGAGTGGTAAAGATTCGCAAAATGCCTAGGTATTACCCTACTGAGGATGTGCCTAGAAAGCTGCTAAGTCATGGCAAAAAGCCCTTTAGCCAGCATGTGAGGAGACTTCGAGCTATCATAAAGCCCGGTACGGTTCTGATCATGCTCACTGTCTGCCACACGGGCAAGAGCGTGGTTTTCCTAAAGCAACTGGCTAGTGGCTTGCTACTGGTGACTGGACCTCTGACCATCAACCGTGTTCCTCTGAGAAGGACCCATCAGAAATTTGTCATTGCCACTTCTACCCGAGTTAACCTTTCAGGTGTGAAAATTCCAAATCATCTTACTGATGCTTACTTCAAGAAGAGGCTCCGTAAACCTAGACCCCAAGAAGGAGAGATTTTTGATACAGAAAAAGAGAAATACAAGATTACAGAGCAGCACAAGGCTGATCAGAAAACAGTAGACTCTCAGATCCTGCCCCAAATCAAGAAAATTCCTCAGCTCCTTGGCTACCTGCGTTCTGTCTTCTCTCTCTCCAATGGAGTTTATCCTCACAAACTGGTGTTTTAAATGCCTTGCAGAGAACACTTATTAAAATATTTGCAATAGTTAAAAAAATGATTTGCTTTATTCTTTATAAAAGCCTATATCACCTATTAGGTTACGAAAAAGTCTTCTACCCTCCAGTCATATATAAGATGAGGTTTTCTCTAGAAGAGATGCTGCCTTGGGACATGAACTTAGTGGATCAGTACTATGTAGGAACTGAGCTAAATTCTGAATAAGCTCCTCACCTAACACCTAGGTCATGTAATGATGAGTTAGGAGGGTTGGAGAGGAATATTTTTACGTTTTTCTTGCTATCTCTGAAGTAAATTTCCCTTTGTTAAAGTATATTAATTTTAAAGGCCTAAGTGGAAACTGAGAAATAGCCACACTGAAGCTTACCTGACAGCAGTAGAGAAAAAGATACTTTAAATCCCTCAAGGTACCAATGAACCCCAAAGGGAAGATGAAACTATCCTGGTTGTGTAAGAGTAAGCCAGAGTATGCTGGCTCATTTGTAATTTGTCATTTGCAATCTGTAATTTGCATTACACTGTAATGCAAATAAGAGACGTGCTGGACGCTGTGTATATAAAATCTCAAAAAAAATAATATGATCCACAGTTCTATTTTTTTAGTTGCATAAGCTTTAATATTCAAATTATACATTTGTTTTGATTTTGTTTTGGAACATCATGTAAGGTGTTGGACTAAGCCTATTTTCTTCCAACCTGATCTCTAATTTTCCTTATCAAAAAGAAACTTCTTTCCTAGGTAACTTACCAGGTTGATTGACAACTTGTGTGTTGAGATCAAGTGTTTCTTATTCTCTCTTACCTAGGCAATTCCCTTGATAAATTTCCTATTGTTTTTTAAACCAATAACAAGGAAATTGGATGGTTGTCACTTTATAATATATTTTGACAACTAGAAGTGCTATTACTCTTTTCTCCATATTTTTTTCATTATCTCTTTTCATAATATAGAGCTATTGTTTCTCTAAATGAATTTTGTTGTCACTTTTATTGAGTTCTGTAACATATCCCTTTGAAAACTCATTTGTATAGACAATAAAAACCATAATTAATATAGCAAATTAACTTTGGTGTTATAGTCATTTTGGTTATGTTGGCCTGTCCTGCCATTTCCATTGAGTATTCTTCCAATATTTAATTTCTTTATATTTTTAAAGAGCACTTTTTAGCTTAATATCTACAAGCATTTTGTGTGCCTTGGTGGATAGAACGGTAAATATTTTATGTATTTTTAGTTATTTTAAAATAGTTTTGTCTTTCTATAACTGCCATTTTAATTTTATTATTATATTGAAATATCTTTGTGAAGGTATATTACAGCATAAAATTTTCCTGAAGCAATTAATTGTCTCAATTAATGTCTATGCTGATACCTTATTACTAAGTAAATCACCATGTTGACAGCAAAGAAGGATACTTTTATCTACTTTCATTCTCTCTTGACACATTCAATTTCCTTTTCTTGCCTTATTGCATTTTCTCACATGTCTAGAATTGTACTAAATCATAGTGGAGAGAATGGGCACCCTTTCTTTATTCATTTATTTATTAATAAAGTTCCCACTATAGCCACATTACATAGGATGATTGTTTTACATAGCTATTATTTATTATAAATAAAAATCTGACTCTCAACATTGTAGTCATTAGCATAAATGTACTTTGGTCAAATAATTTCTCTATTGAGTTTATTGGGTATTTTTAATGTTTTAATATGATTAATTATGTTGATTGTTTTCATAATGTTGAGTAATCTTTGGATTCTTGGAAAGAATTCATCTTGATCTTAATAAATTATTTCTTTTATACACTAGTATAGACTTACAGGTAGTAATTTATTTAACATTCTAGAATTGATATTCATTAATGTTATTGGAACTCACTTTATCTTTCCCTGTCTCTTAAAAGAGTTTGCTTTATTACTCTTTTACTTTTTTTTTCCCAAATGCTTTATTAACTTCTGGTTTACATCATTCATTTCTGCCAGATATTGATTTACAATTTTTTCCCCATTTTTCCCCTAACCACCACCACAGAATAGCAGTCCCACAGGATATCCCCTCATCTAATCTGTTCTCTCCCATATCTTTGCCCATACCCCCTTTAACGTTTCCATTAGAGCAAAGTGAATCTCTGTGCCCCAATGCCTGCACATCTTCTCTCCCAATTACATGCAAAATAGTATTAATAATAGTTTTTATATATATTTGAAACATTTAATTTTAAAACTTCGAATTCCAGATCCATTCCCTTTGTCCCTTGTCACCCATTCCCACTCGGAAGATAAGCAATTCAGTATATGTTGTAATGTATAGCTATGCAAAGCATTACCATAGTAGATATATTGTAAAAGATGGACTATATTTCCCTCCCACTCACCCCAACCCCCACCTGGTCCATTCCCTACTTTGATCCTGTCCCTCTTCATAAGTGGGTACCTCCAACCTCCCCTCTCCCCAGCATGCCCTCCCCTCCGTCATCCCCCCTCTCATCCCCCTTCCCCTACTCTCGGCAGGGTAAGATATCCCATTTAGTATGTATGTCATTGTCTCCCTGAGCCAAATTCAATGAGAATATGGTATTGCCTTTTTGCCTTCCTGTTCTTCCCCTTCCCGGCAACTATTTCTCCTTGCCTCTTCTATGTAAGATAGTTTGCCCTACCCTGTCTCTCCCCATCTCCTCTTGCCACATTCCTCTCTCACTTCTTAACTTCCCCCCTTAAGTATCATCCCTTCCCACCAAATTCAACCTATGCCCTCTATCCATGTAGACTTGTAAGGATATATACACACATTCACATATGTATTCATAGGCCCATATACCCTTCTTCAATTATTTTCATACTGAGAAAAGGTTTCATCAGTCACAGTTATTATTTTCTCTATGTAGGAATGTAAATAGTTCAACTTTGATAAGTTCCTTTTGATTTCTTTTTCCTGTTTACCTTCTCAAGTATCTCTTGCTTCTTGTGTCTGAATGTCAAATTTTCTATTCAACTCTATTTTTTTCCTAAAGAATGCTTGAAAGTCCTCTATTCCACTGAATGACCATATTTTCCCCTGAAACAAGATACTCAGTTTTGCTGGGTATGTGATTCTTGGTTTTAATCCCAGGTCCTTTGCCCTCTGCAATATCATATTCCATGCCCCTCACTCCCTCAATGTAGAATTTGCCAGGTCCTGTGCTATTCTGATTGTGTTTCCACAATATTAAAATTATTTCTTCCTGGATGCTTGTAGTATTTTCTCCTTGATCTGGGGATTCTGGAACCTGGCTGTAATATTCCTGGGAGTTTTTTTTTGGGGGGGGATCTTTTTCAGGAGGTGATCTCAGGATTCTTTCAACCTCTATTTCCCCCTCTGGGTCTAAAACATTGGGGCAATTTTCCTTGAGAATTTCTTGATGGATGATTTCTAGGTTCTTTCTTTGATCATGGTTTTCAGGTAGTCAAATAATTTTTAAATTATCTGTCCTGGATCTATTTTCTAGGTCAGTGATTTTTCCCATGAGATATTTCACATTTCCTTCTATTCTTTCAATTGCTTGGGTCTGTTTAACAGAATCTTGATTTCTCAAAAAGTCATTAGCTTCCATTTGCTCCAGTCGAATTCTGAAGGAATGAATCTCCTCACTAAGCTTTTGAGATTCTTTTTCCTTTTGGCAAATTCTGCTTTTTAAGGCATTCTTCTCCTCATTGCCTTTCTGGGCCTCTTTTGCCATTTGAGTTAGTCTATTTTTTAAGGTGTTATTTTCCTCAGTCAGGCTGTTTGATTGTCATTTTATACTTTTCTTTAATGTTTCTCATTTCTCTTCCCAATTTCCCTCCCACTTCTCTTATCTGCTTCTCAAGGTCCTCTATGGCCTGTAGCCAGCTTTCATTTTCATTCGGGGCTTTTGGTGTAGGAGTTCTGACCTCACAGTCTTCCTCCTCTTACATGTTTTGATCCTCTTTGCCCCCAAAATAGGAGTCTAATGTTGAATTTTTCTGTTTATTTTGTTTCCTTTGCCTAAGCATGTTGCCACTCAATTACTTGACTTTTGGGCTTGTTCCCACAGTAGGACTCTGCCACCAGCCAGGGAAACTTCTGTCCCAAACATTGGGGTTTTGTCAACTTCCAGAGTTATTAGTTGGGTGGCCTCTGTGAAGCCTCAACACACTCTGGCAAGCTGATCATACACCCCAAGATGTCCACCCCAGACCACAATCCAGATCCAAGAAGGGTAAAGCAAGAGCACTTCCCCCACAGACTGGTTGTTAGATCCCCCTACAGTTCACAGGCCAAAAGCTGAAGCTGCAATGCGGCAACATGGTGCAAGCTGCTCTGGCTTCTCAGCCGCTTATTGCCCCCAGTGGAAGTAGCTGATGCATTCTTCCAACCAATCCCAAAGTCCATAGGGCACTAACTTCTCAATTTGTCCTAGTCATCTATGTGTTGATAATTCTGGAAATGCTGCAGCTGCTGGTTTTCTGGGGTCCCTCCAGCCGGCTCCTGATCTGGCCGCCCTCAGGCTAAAACCACAACTCATGTGGGCCTGGGATCGGCTCCCAGAGTGCTGTGCTGGCGGCTCCCAGAGTGCTGCACTAGCCACTCCCTGCTGGGATGCTGGGCTGTCCTCAGGGGGTGCTTAGCTTCTCTGTGTCATTTTGTGGGTTCTGGAGCTCCAGAAGTCATTCAGAGTCCCCCTTTTATATGATTTTAAGTGGTGTGGATTGGAGCTCCACAGAAGTGCTGTTTCTACTCTGCCATTTTGACCATCAGTCCCAAAGTCGGCTTTAGGCATTCTTCTCCTCATTGCCTTTCTGAGCCTCTTTTGCCATTTGAATTAGTCTATTTTTTAAGGTGTTATTTTCCTCAGTCACCCTGTTGACTCTCATTTCATAGTTTTCTTGCATCTTTCTCATTTCTTTTCTCAATTTTACCCCCACTTCTCCTATTTGCTTCTTAAGGTCCTCTGTGGCTTGTAACCAGCTTGTATTTTCATTTGCGGCTTTTGGTGCAGGATTTCTGACCTCCTAGTCCTCCTCCTGTTCCATGCTTTGATCCTCTTTGCCCCCCAAATAGGAGTCTAATGTTGAATTTTTATGTTTATCTTTTTTCGTTTGCCTAGGCATGTTGCCACTTAATCACTTGACTTTTGGGCTTGTTGCCTCAGGAGGACTCTGCCACCAGACAATGGAGCTTCTGTCCCAAATGTTGGGGTCTTCTCAACTGCCAGAAGTATTAGTTGGGTGCCCTCCCTGAAGCCCTCATGTACTCTGGCAAGCCTGACACACATCCCAAGACTTCCACCACAGACCACAATCCAGATCTAGGGAAGTTAAAGCAAGTGTGATTGCCCCCCAGACTGATGGAGGGATTCCCCTACAGTTAGCAGGCCAGGAGCTGAAGCTGCAACTGAAGCTGCAAAATGGAGTCTGTGCTGAAGGCTCCTCACCCCCAGGGGAAGAATACTGGTCCCAAAGTCCATAGGGCACTAACCTCTCACTTTGTTCTAGGCATCTATGCGTTGGTAATTCTTGAAACACCACAGCTGCTGGTGTTCTGGGGTCCCTCCAGCTGGCTGCTGGTCATGCCACCCTGGGGCTAAAACGTCTGACTCAAGAGGTCCTGGGCTTGGCTCCCAGAATGCTCCACTGGCCACTCCCTGCTGGGTTGCCGGGCTGTCCTCAGCAGGAGGTTAGCTTCTCTGTGTTGTTCTGTGGGTTCTGGAGCTACAGAGGTTGTTCAGAGTCCCCCTTTTACATAATTTTGAAATGGTGTGGGCTAGAGCACCATGGAAGTGCTGTTTCTACTCTGCCATCTTGGCTCTGCCCCCCACTCTTTTACTTTTTATAAAATAAAATGGGGGCGGAGCCAAGATGGCAGAGTAGAAATAGAACTTCCATGTGGCTCCCACCTCTACTTCCTCCAATAAATGTGAAAAATGACTCTAAACAAAATTTAGAGCTACAGAACCCAAAAAGTGACAGAGAGAAACAAATCTCCTGCTGAAGGGAGCCCAGCAGGCCAACAGGAAGGGCCCATCATAAGATGCTAGGGAGGGCTGTCCTGCCTGAGCCAAGGTTTTAACCCCAGGGTGGCTCCAATAAGCTGTGGCTAGAACAGACTTCATGTGAGTAAATCACCAGTAGTTGTGGTGGTTTCCTGACTTCTCTATTCATAAGCACCAAAGACAAAGTAAAAGGTCTGTGTGGAACTTGGTCAGCCCAGTGGGTGATAGAAAAGTGCAGTCCAGCTGCTATCCTTGGAGTAAGAAGCAGAGGAGTCACAGTGGCTGCAGCCACTGATATGTGGTTATTTCCTGAGCTCCTGACCTGTATATTGTAGGAGTACCAAACAGCCATTTAGAGGGTAATCACTCTTGCTTTGACCTGCTTGGATCCAGATCATGGTCTTGGGTGGTAGTTCTGGGTGACCAGTGAGCCAAAGTATGTGGGGGCTGTAGAGAGGGTGCCCATCTCATACCTCTGGAAGGTGCAATAACCCCAGCAATTTGGAACATAGCTCTCTGCATTCTGGAAGCAGAGTTCTTCTGTGGCAAAGAGCTCAAAAGTCAAGTAATTGGCTGCCAAAATGAGTAAACATCTGAAGCACAAACAGACAATAGAATCATTTTTGGGGACAAAAAGGATCAAGGCATGGAACAGTAGGAAGGCAATGAAGTCAGAACTCCTGCATCAAAAGCCTCCAAGAAAAATTAGAACTGGTTACAGGCCATGGAGGTTCTCAAGAAGGACTTTGAAAATCAAGTAAGAGAAGTGGAGGAAAAACTGGGAAGAGAAATGAGAATGATGCAAGAAAATCATGAAAAATGAGTGAACAGCCTGCTAAAGGATACCCAAAATACACTGAAGCAAATAACACCTTAAAAAATAGACAAAGTCAAATAGCAAAAGACACCCAGAAAGCCAATGAGGAGAAGAATACTTTAAAAAGCCAAATATGCCAGATGGAAAAGAGATTTCAAAAAGTCACTGAAGAGAATAACTCCTTCAAAATCAGATTGGAGAAATTGGAAGCTAATGACTTTATGAGAAACCAAGATATTATAAAACAGATACAAAGAAATGAAAAAAAAAAGAAGGCAATGTGAAATATCTCATGGGAAAAGCCCCTGACCTGGAAAATATATACAGTATAGATAATTTAAAAATTATTGGTCTACCAGAAAGCCATGATACAAAAAAGACCCCAGACAACATCTTTCAAGAAATTATCAAGCAAAATTGCCCTGATATTCTAGAGCACAGGGCAAAATAGAAATTGAAAGAATCCATTGATCACCTATTTAAAAAGATCCCAAAAGGAAACTCCTAGCAATATTATAGTCAAATTCCAGAGTTCCCATGTCAAGGCGAACATACTGTAACCAGTCAAGTAGTAAAAATTTGAGTATTGTGGAAACACAATCAGGATATCACAAGACCTAGCAGCTTCTACATTAAGGATCGAAGGGCTTGGAATAGGATAATACAGAGGTCAAAGGAGCTAGAATTAAAACCAAGAATTACCAACCCAGAAAAACTGAGTACAATGCTAGAGGGAAAAATATGGTCATTGAATGAAATAGAGTACTTTCAAGCATTCTTGATGAAAGAACCTGAGCTGAACAGAAAATTTGACTTTCAAATACAAGAAGCAAAAGAAGCATGAGAATGTAAACAGGAAAAAAAATCATAAAGAATTGTTAAAGTTGAACTATTTACATTCCTATGTGGAAAAATCATAATTGTAACTCATAAGACTTTTCTCAGTATGAGGATAGCTGAAGGGAATATATATGTGTGCATATATATAGAGGTATACATACATTAATGGGAGCATGTATGTGTATATAAATATATATGTGAGTTTGGGCATTTGTATGTTCATGTATACAGACAGAGTGCACAGGATGAGTTGAATATGAAGAAATTATATCTAAAAATAAAATTAAGTGGTGAGAGAGAAATTTATTGGGAAAAGAATAAAGGAGGAGATAGATTAGGCTAAATTATCTCATATAAAAGAGGCAAGAGAAAACTGTTACAATGGAGGGGAAGAGGAGGAAGGTGAAAGGTAATGGAACAAACTGATTCTCATTTAATTCGGCCTAAGGAAGGAATAACATACACACTCAATTGAGCATCTTACCCTACAGGATAATAGGGTGTAGGGGATAAGAATGGGAACAATGGGGGGGGGCAGATTGGGGGAGAGGGTAGTAAGAGGCAAATGTTTTTGAAGGGGGATGTGAACTTTCAGAAAATGTGGTTTACTTTTTCTCCAAAATTCTAGATATTAGACACATTTTAAGAAGTTAATCTCCCATTACAGAATATATCTCACAGAGATATTCTTCAGGGGGATACCCTCTCATAAACTGAGTTAAGATTTCTTCCACTTACCCCCTTGTTTCAATTCCCCTTGAGTCTCACTCAATCTTCCCTAGTGCAGCTTCTTGTTGAGAGTGTACAAGAGTTATTTTCCTTCAGCTGTTTACCATGGTCTTGTATATATTAAACATTCCACTCTATCTTCTTCCTTCTCTTCCCTTTTAATGCACTCTGCCATGCTGCAATTAAGTTATACAAAATACACTGAAGCACCTAGAGATGTTTAGCCTGTAGTATTTCCTCCTCCTTCCTCTCTCCCCATATTATGCGCACATATGAGCACATATACACCATTTTAAAAGAAAATATTTATTTTATTTTTAATAAACAAATCTCTTTTCTATTCATACAATACCCTTCACCAAGTGGGGAAAACATAATTGTAACAAGCATGCATTATCAAGCAAAATTACTTCCTTTATGGGTCTTATAGGTATGTATACACACATATGAAATTGATTTATGATACAGAATTGTATAGGTATGCATATATGGAGAAAGAGAGAGAAAGAGAAAGAGAGAGAGAGAGAGAGAGAGAGAGAGAGAGAGAGAGAGAGAGAGAGAGAGAGAGAGAGAGAATTCTTTCAGGAGTTGGGCAGTGTAATTCTCTTTGGAATCATGGCTGGTCCTTTCATTGGTTAGAGTTCTTACAGTTTTCAAAGTTGTGTCTTTTCAAAGTACTGTCATTATATGAATTATTCTCCTACTCTACTTATTTCCTTCTTCATCAGTTTATATAAATTTTAAGAATTGTTTGCTTTTGTAATATTGAAGTTATAGTATATACTACTCTTCATATCTTTTCACTTTACTCTGTATCAGTTTATAAAATTCTTCTCATGATTCTTGAAAATCATCTTTTCACCCTGATTTTTATAGCAAAACAGTATATTAAATTAAATTCATATGCCATACTCTGTTCAGTCATTCACTAATGACTTGGGCATCTGATTATTTTCCAGTTTTTTTTAATCCAACACAAAAAGAACAGCTATAAATATTCCAGTGCCTATGGGACATATTTTCTTTACTTGATCTTTTGGGCATAAAGCCTATCAAGGATATCACTGGATCATAGGGTTTTTTTTTTTTGTTTGTTTTTTTACTGATTAGTAACTTTTTTTTCTATAGAATTCCAAATTGTTTTCCAGAATGGCTCTACCCATTCATAGATTCACTATGAGTACATCAATGTGCTTTTTCCCTTCATCACTTCTCGTTGTCCTTTTGATCAGCTTTATATGTCTTTTTTTTTTTTTTTTTTTGCTTTTTGGAGGCGGGGGAGGCAGAATTGGGGTTAAGTGACTTGCCCAAGGTGACATGGCTAGTAAGTGTTTGAGGTCAGATTTGAATTTAGGTCCTGCTGACTTCAGGGCTGGTGCTTTATTCTCTGCACTATCTAGCTGCCCCAACATGTTTACATATCCAAGTGTATGAGGTGAACCCTCAGAATTGATTTTGACCTGTATTTCTCTAATTATTGTTGCTGATATTATTCAGTCATTTAAATAATGTCCAAATCTTTCTGACCCAATTTTCAGTTTTCTTTGTAAAAGTACTAGAGTGGTTTTCCATTTCCTTCACCTCAATTTATAGATGAGGAAATTGAGACAAATAGAGTCAAGTGACTTGTCCGGGGTCACACAGCTAGTAAGTATCTGAGGTTGAATTGCAACTTATGTCTTCCTGACCTAATTTGGGATTCTATCTAATTCTATCTACCTAAAATGGGATTCTATCCACTGTGATACCTAGATGTCCTCTCTAATTTTCTGATAATTAATTGATTTTGAATATTTTATGGCTATTGGTAGTCTGAGTTTTTCTTTTCCTTAGAGAGTTGACTATTCTTCTCCTTAGAATATCTGGCATTTGGGGAATTGCTCTTTATAATTATTATTTCCCTTTAATCTTAACTTTATTAGATTTGTGCAAAATGCTTAGAATTTATGTAACCAAAATTATCCATTTTATATTTTAAGACCTCTTCCTCCTGTTTGGTCATAAATTTTTTCTTCTATCTACTAATATTATATGTAATTTTTTCTGTGTTTTTCTAATTTTTATGGAGTGACTTTTTATATCTAGGTCACATATCCATTTGGAGCTTGTTATACAGTATGAGGTATTTGTCCAAATCTAATTTCTTATGTACTTCTGTCCAATTTTCTCAGCATTTGTTAATCAAATAGAATATGCTGTTTCATTCCCTTATATGTTTTCTGTTGGGAGCAAAATAATCCTATTCAAATTTCTTTCCTTAATATTTGAAGGTCTTATATTCTTTTTTATTTGTTTGTTTGAAAAATTTAACCTCTATGTATCTTGGAGTTTGAAGCATAGTTATCTCCCTTACTCCCTTATCTCATACTTGAAGAAGAATGGATTCTTCTCATTGATTTTTCTTTCTGTATTTAGAAGTTCTGAATACAGCATCCTTCTAAGTTATCAGTTTTATGGCTCATCAAACAGTTCTGAGACTTTTGATCATCTTACAGCCCCAATGCTCCCATCAAATGTGGCTGGGAGAATTCTCCACAAAGTTCTACATGTTGGATTATTACTGATAATATAATATCTCTGCATGCTCTCTGTAATCCAGCAGCGAGGGGTGAATCCAACCATGCTGGATCCTCATTAGACAATCACTCCCATCACATAAGAGAATGGGAAATTCACGTATAAAGCACTGATCTTATCCTCATCCTCCTTCTATAATCAGTGATTTTGAATTCAGAAACAAATATAGAGAAAATGTTTCAATTTTTGTTTGTTAAATGATATTACTATGGTACCTTATATAAAGTATTCCAAATTCTTTACAGTCAGAGGACATGACTTTTAATTCTCCTGTAATTATTGCCTATCTTGTGATGAGAGAGAGAGAGAGAGAGAGAGAGAGAGAGAGAGAGAGAGAGAGAATGACAATCAAAACACAATGAAGAAGAAACTAGTAGTTTTCACTGAAGTTTTCTCAGGAAATATATAAGCATATATTCAATACTTAAAAGATCACATTGAGATACTTGCACATAATCTATATTTATTTCACATTTCAATGACTACTATTTTAATGAGGATTATACATTTTTTCTATTTCACATTCTTCTTCACACAATAATTAGAACAGACAAAGGTCCTAGATAGAGAGAAACAATCCTTACTAAGCCAGGGGAGGACCAAGGTAGAAGGCAGAGGTCACCAGGAATGTCATCCAGGTTATGATTTGTGTCAAGGGCATGTCATGCAATCTCTTAAGGTCTTTGTGTTGAAATGCATTGGATTTGGCTTTTCAAAAAAGAGAAAGCATTTAATATTATAAATCATAGAAGTAGGGGAAAAAGAAAAACATGTTAGTGGTCTTCTAGACACAATGTACTTAATTTATTTGAGAAGGCACATTTTTAAAGGAAAAAATACATTTTCCCTCTCATTAAACTAGATATGTTGCTATATTCTTAGCATGTATTATAATTAGGATAAGGACCTAAGAAGTAGCTTTGCATAGAAGATAGGAAACTGGCCCTGGAGCGAGGAATACCTGAGTTCAAGTACTGCCTTATCCAATGAGACCTTGGGGAAGTCCATTAACCTCTTAGCATCTTACATGACTCTCTAAAGCTAGAATTGAAGAGACTGTGCTCAGCAGAATTTATAGAGGGATATTGTTTATCTAGCCCTTCCATATCTCAAAGAAATTACAAGGTAGTCCCTATCCCTCCAAACTATCAAATAAGAACCTTGGACTTGTATGATAATTGTTATCACATTAAAATAAACAAACAAACAAACAGGCAGACAGACAGACAAACAATTAAATAAATGAATAAACAAACAAACAAATAAATACATGAATGAATATATATATATATATATATATATATATATATATATATGAATTCATATATATATAATAGAAAAGCAGAACCAAGATGGTGGAGTAGAAGTAGCAGTACAACTGAACTCTCCCAATATTCCCCTGTAAACAAGTTTAAAATAATGCTTAAAAATTTTAGAATGGTATTGTCAATAGGGTGAGACATTTTCCCAGATAAAGTCAACTTGGGAGGTCTGTAGGAGAGGTCTATGACATTGGGTTGCTGACCAGCATGGAAAAGCAACACAAGCAACAGGCAGCTTGGGGAGTTCTCAACCCGAAGAGGGTAAGGGCATCAGATAATTGGTCAGAAAGAGGTTATGGGGGATAACTATATTATGAGGGATATTTATGCTAGGGATAACAATAACAGGTGAAAAAGAAATTGAAGGAATACAGTTAATATGATAGCAAAACTCTTTGCAGGTGATATGATAGTATACTTAAAGACCCTCAGACAAACATTTAAAATTAGTTGAAACAGTCAATAACTTCAGCAATGCTTCTGGATAAAGCAAACTCATGTATTTCATCATAATTTCTATATACTACCAATAGAACTCAAAAGCAAAAGACAGAAAGAGAAATTCCATTAAAAAACTGCAAACAATATGAAATACTTAACCAACCTAGGAACCATATTAACACAATTACAAACTCTTTTCACATAAAGATCTAAATAACTGCGAAAATATTAATTTTCAGGGGCAGGCCAAGACAATATAATACAAAGGATAATTTTATCTAAATTGTTTTACTTATTTAGTCCATGTCTATAAAACTACCAAAATTATTTTATAGAGTTAGAAGAAATAATAAGAAAATTAATCTGGAAGAATAAAAGGTCAATATAATAAAGGGATCAAAGAAAAATGTGAAAGTATAGTACCAGATTTCAAACTATATTATAAAGTAGTAATCATATTATATTATAAATTAGTAGTTTATATTATAAAGTAGTAATTTTATTTTAAAGTAGTATATTATAAGGTAGTAATCATAAAAAACAATGTGGCATTAGCTAAACAATGGCAGCATAACAACATATGGATCAATGGAATAGATAAGGTAAAAAACAGCCAGTAGTAAGGTACCAAAATAATCTAGTATTTAATTAACCCAAATATCCAAACTTATAGGACATAAACTTACTCTTTGCCAAAAATTGCTGAGAAAACTGAAAAGCAGATGGCAGAGACCAACATCTCAGATCATATTCCAAGTTAAAGTCAAATATAGGTGTATTATTTAGACACAAAGAATGGTTTCAAAAATACATTACTGCAGCATGGAAAAATTTCCCTTTCAGAATTATGGATAAGGGAAAAATGATGACAAAACAAGAGATAGAGAAGATACTGGGAAGTAGAAGGGATAAATTTGATTAGGTAAAAAAAGTTTTACATAAACAAAACTAATGCAACCTAAATTAGAAGGGAAACTGGAGAGCAAATTTATAGAGCAAGTTGAAGAAGATGTTTTCAGAAACAATAAATACAAGCTATCTCTAATCAAATAAAAAATGCCCTAAATCATAATTAGCTAGAAAAATCCAAATTAAAACATCGGTGAATTCACCAATTGATAAATGATCAAAGGATATGAACAGGCAGTTTTCAGAGAAAGAAATTAAAGATATCTATTAGCATATGAAGAAAGGCTCCAAATCACTATTGATTAGAGAAATGCAAATCAAAACAACTCTGAGGTACCACATCTCTCCAGTCAGATTGGCTAAGATGACAAAACAGGAAAATGACAAATGCTAGAAAGGATGTGCACAAATTGGAACACTAATGCATTGCTGGTGCCATTGTGAACTTATCCAACCATTCTGGAGAGCAATCTGGAATTATGCCCAAAGGGTTATACATAATTTCATACCCTTTGACCCAGTAATACAACTTCTAGGGTTATATCCCAAAGAGATCATAGAAGTGGGAGGAAGACCCATATGGACAAAAATATTTATAGCAGCTCTTTTCATGGTTGCAAAGAATTGGAAATTAAAGGGGTGCCCATCAATTGGGGAATGGCTAAACAAGTTGTGGTATATGTATGTAATGGAACACTATTGTGCTATAAGAAACAAGGAGGAGGTGGTTTTCATATTTACCTGGAGAGGCTTGTACAAACTGCTGCTGAGTGAGAAGAGTAGAATCAGGAGAAATTTGTATACAATCACAGACACAACATATGTGTGATGACCAACTATGACAGACTGGACTCTTCTCAGCAATGCTGTGATATAAGTTAATCCCGAAAGACTCATGAAGGAGAGAGATACCTATATCCAAAGAAATAATTAGAAAGAACTGAGCTTGAATCCTGATAGAAACAAACTAATTGATCTTTTTCTTTCCATTGTTTACTTTTATTTCTTCTTTACCATTTTTCATCTCACGTAGTACAATATGCCTTTGTAACTTGACTAATGTCTAATGTGAATGTATTTGCAGATCCTATACTGGACTATATGCCATTGTGGGGGGTGGGGAGAGGGAGGGAAGGGGAATTTGAAACTCAAGGAACTATGGAATTGAATCTTGTAAACTAAAAATAAACAAATAAATTAATAAAAAAAGAATAGCTCAAAAAAAATCTGTGAATTACCACCACTCACCTATCAGATGGGCTAACATGATCAAAAAGTTAAATGCCAAATATTGGAGGGGACATGGAAAAACCAAGATATTAATGTCCTATTGGTGAAGTTATGAACTGGTCCAACCACTCTGGAAAAACAATTTGAACTATGTCTAAAGGACTAAAAAAACTGTTCATACCCTTTGACTCAGCAATAATGCTACTAGATCTGTTTCCCAAAGATATCAAAGAAAAAAGGAAAATGACCTATTTGTATGAATGTATTTATAGCAACTTTTTTGTTGCAGCAAAGAATTGGAAATTGAGGGAATGCTTATAGACTGGGAATGACTGAGTAAGTTGTGCAATTTGATTATGATGAAACACTAATGTGCAATAAGAAATGACAAGTAGGACAGGTTCAGAAAAACCTGGGAAGAGTTATATAGAATGATGCAAAGTGAAGTGGCATGACAAGGACAATATTGTACACAGTAACAGAAATATTACAAGGATGATCAACTGAGAATGACTTAGTTATTCCCAGCAACATAAAAAAAAAAGATAATTCCAATGGCTGTATGATGAAAAATGCTATTCACCTTCAGAGAGAGAACTAATGGAGACTAATTACAGACTAAAGCATAAATTTTTTTCACTTTGTTATTCTTGCTTTTTAAAAATATGAATATATTTTGCATGACTTCACATGTATAATGGATTTTTTGCTTTCTCAATGCCTACGGGAGAAGTGAGAGGGAAGGATATAGTTTTAAAATAATGTATAATTATAAATTATAAAAGAATGCATATTAAAATAAATTTATTTAAAATAATATAGATAATGCCTTAGAAAGCATTAATTCATGAGTTAGAAATAAAACATATACATCATTGTCAATTATATGGCCCTTTTTAATTTTGTAGAGGAAGGAAAGCCTCCAAAACCAAAACCATGCATGTTTGTCAAACATGGGCCAGCTATTAGTAAGTTGTAGGCCCTGACAGATATGCCATCAAAAGAAAAGGAGTAAAAAACTGAGTGTTTGCCCTGTCATAAGCCACTAAGATCTAGCCAGTTTTTCTGGGTAGAGCTGGTCATTCCTAAAACATTAGCTGTCCCACTTATAAGGACCAGAACCAAATTAACTTTATTCAAAGGTGGCAACAAGATGATGGGGATATATAAATCCTTAGTACCATTTCTCCTATCTAAGA